>OX579642.1:13052601-13652601 GCA_951230915.1 Antitrichia curtipendula | reverse complement strand
TGTGTTGTCAGCATTTTAACCAGGAGTTGACGCTGTTGCTTAGGCAGAAATACTACTTGAAGTCGTTCGAGGACCGCCGCGAATATGGGATTGCAGTGGAAGGGCAGCTCCACGAAATGAAATAGGGATCGGAAGCGAAAATTCATCACACTACAGGGAGTGGAAGTTTGTGGTACGGCGTGGTACATAATTCACGGAATCCCAAAGTCGACCTACCACACTTACATCAAGATGTACAACGACGGCGTGAATTCGGGGACGCACGGAAACAAAGGGATTAAGCGACCGAGGACTCGGACTGTTCAGGTTACAGGGACTATGAAAGACATTATTGATGAGAACGCTGATCAAATGCCCCACCAAATGCACAGTATCGGTAATGGCCGAGTGGATACTCTTAAATATCTGCCTGCAGGCAGAAATTGGAAACGAGTCCAAGCGGATGCTAACAAGGTAAACCCATTGATTCTGAGTAATGTAGTTAGTGATCGTGAGATCCCTCGACTGGATCAACGATCATAGGATGTCACGATCGTTTCTCTGGAATAGTGTTTGTCATTTTTGTTCGCTGGCTCTTTTTGCTCGTACTGTTTCTGAAGCTTAGTCATTCTGTTTTTCCAGTTGAATGCCGACTACGGTCTGCCGCCCGTTAGCCAGTCGACCATTAGTAGAATTAAGAAGGACCACTTCAACAACGTCCACATTAAGCCTATTGGGAGTTCGTTCGCAAAATGTACCCTGTGTGACAATCTACAGTAGTACATCCTGAAGTCCCCGAAGGAAAGCCCCTAATACGTGGAGTTCATGAATCAGAGGGCTCATCATCTGAATCACCAAGCGTCTTGCCGTCATCTGTATGCGTCTTGGCGTGAGGATTCCAAACGAGATCCACGGAGAATTTTATGTATAATTCACGACAAGATGGATACGGCGAAGACAGCTCTCCCTAGAATGCGGGTGACGACAAAGGCCACGACGGGTTTGGGGCAGCTTCCCATGAGCGTCACAGGAATGGTAGCTCATGGTCATGGTGACGGTGCGTACGCCCATTATGCTCCATCGTGTTGGCCGGTAGACTCCAACTTCACCATTTCGTCTTTGGCGAGGTTGTTGCGCTGACTGGAGGGTCCACTGATTCGAGAGGCAGGCGACCTCTTTCTATACCCTCCGGCGAATCCAATGTTTGAGGCACTGCTCAGAGGAAAGTCAAGATGTATGGACAGCTTGACTCTCACTAAACCAGGAGCTCAGGTCGGTAGGACCCTCCTTCCTGAAAAGTTATATCTTCAACTCGACAACTTTGCTAAGGATAACAAGAACAAATACCTAATGGCGTTCTTGTCGTTGCTCACTGCACGAGGTGTCTTCAAGGAAATTCAGGTCGGGTTTCTACTAGTCGGACATACTCACGAGGATATCGATGCCTATTTCAGCCACCTTTCGAAGGCGCTCAAGACCAAGAACAATTTCGTCGTCGCTGACCTTATGAAAGCCTTCATGCAGTCCCAAGAATTGTCATTTCTGCCGGAGTTTATACAGGAGGTGGGGGATTTCAAGGCGTTCGTGGAGGGTTACCAGACCGGTGGCTCCGAAAGATTAACTGGATTGGGGGAGATGCACCTGTTCAAGTTCTACGTGGACACTGATGGGGTCCCCGTCATGAATTACAAGGAGTCAGCGGTTGATTCAAAGTGGCTTCCGTCTAATAAACCTTTTCAACGCATTTGGAGGAGAGATGAAAATGGTTGTCCCATGCTCCCTCACAGTTGTCCGAAGCCTGTTCCATTTAAGCCCATGTGGGGCAACGAGGTTCCCGTCGTGGGTGGAAATCAAGAGAAGGCAAGGGAAATGGCGCGGAAAGCTACCGTGAACAAGGGTTTCATTTTGGTGGGACTCGAGAAGTACATTCAGTACTGGCAACAAGGAATGTCAAAATGCGAGGGATTTGCAGCTGCATTTGGCCCTTACGTGGAATACTGGAAGTGTATACTGGATGAGTTGAAGGAGCCACTACTTGAGTGTCCTCCGGAGTTGGTGGAAGGCTTTTGGCCATAGTATGATTGGAGGGTAGCGCAGAATGGAGTCCCTCACCAAGGAAATCCCATGGATGTGATTCCGGAGGAAGAAGAGGAACCCGAACCTTATTGCGGCCCCGCAAATGAAGCGCCAATGGAAAGATTCAATCCGTGGCTGGACATACGACCGGGCTCATGGGTACTTCTTAGGCCGGAAGTCCTGGAAACATGTGCTGTTTGGCAAGGAAGAGCATTGTCTACTGTATGCAAACTAGAAGGAGACACAAATTACGGGAAGTTTTTGATTCAATATTGGCGACCCGATAACTCCAAAAGTACGCTGGAGTTGAGGTACCGGAATTGTTGGTACGGTAAATGGGTTGTTGAAGATTCAGCCCCTACCTGGGTTGACGTAGCTGCTGTGGCGTATGCGAATTGGTCGAAAATAGTGGATCCGAAATCGAGGACCATTCCTAAGAAGAGTAGGGAGGCTGCCTTGGCAAATTTGAATCGGGCAAACGTGTTGGACCCGTGATCAAGCGCCTTGTCCGAGAACAGTAATCCATCGTGAGATCTCCCAACATAAGGTGGAGTAGCACACCTATCGTGATATCTCACGATGCATTGCGGGGGTTGTCGCGGCCATCATGTGATCTCACGATGCATTGTTCAGGTTGCTGCGGAAATCGTGAAATCCCACGAGGCTTTCCACGTTGAGATAGCTTAGTCGAAAGTTAGGTTTTCTAGGTACAGTACCCTATTTGAGTTCGACTGTTAGACGATGAACCTCTCAGTGTTGTTTTTATGTGACATGTATTAGCATCATAAATCTTTATGAATATATGAATTTGTTTATGGTGTTCATTATGCGTGCAAAACACGGGCAGTCACCTGATATGTGAAGTGCAGGCTATTTTTCTTTCCTCTGTTGAAATGGAAGTGGTTCATGTTTTTATCAATGACAAATACAGTGTTCGGATTATACATGCACAAAGATTAGTCTGAATACGCATTTATTTTTTTACCCTTTCAGTCCGTGTTGGAATTCCAGTCGACTGGGTTCTGCAAGTTCAGAATTACGTGGACATCAGAGATTGGATGTATTTCAGTAGTGATAGAACCCCGATTTTCTCCACACAAACTGAAATACCTCAGATGGAATAGTACATTAGCCGATATTCATCAGTCTATAGATGTATGATGAATGTCTGAGCACTTGTGACTCACTTGTCTACAGTCCTGTCATTCCACTGGATGTAGTGTGAAATGACAATGTTTCTTGTGTTAGCACTCCATCGGGGGATCTCCTGCTTAGATAAAAATGGTGTCCTTCTTCCCGAGAGGAAGTGCTTGTTTGATAATTCTGAAGTGATGTTTGGGACTTCCAGTGAATTTCAAGTTTTCCTCCATCAATGTATCTATGAATTGCACTGTCTACAACACATGAATCAAACTGTAGCGCTTCGACACGAAAATTGTCAATGAAGCTGCCGCATATTCGACAACCTTGTCAGGGGATCTCACGATGCATTCGTTTCAAACAAAACGTTGAGTGAGGTATTAATATAGGGCTCGGAACCGTATTTGCTTGAATTAGTTGTCATCGTGGGATCTCTCGATAGGTTCGGGGACGTGAGCTGTAAACGGGATGCTGAAATTATAGAAACCCGGTCTACAGATCTCCCAATCCAGGCACGTGAACTCTGGCACAGTCAACTACGGAACAGTAATTTACAAAATTTCTAGCATTTCCAAGCACACGAAGAAGCACTCTCCAAAAGACTTATGAGTGCAGAAATTAAGGTAGATCGGGGGATTTCACCATCTCTTTAATTCTGGACTATTGAAAGTCCAGAAGTAGTTAAATATGGCATAAGGGTACCATGAGATCGGACATATAAGATTTGTAAGTTGTCAATCTCCAAGTCAATAAATTCTCTATTCACAAAAATCTAACATTTCTAGAATTTGTATATTTTAGAAACCTAAGAAATTTTATATTATATAAAATTATAAAATGTTTAAACAAATGAAATCTATATATTATTACATTCTTATCACATTATATATATACATTTTATATATTATATACATTATATATATACATTATATATTATCACATTCTTCTGCTAGTCTTCCCCCCTCCAATATTCCCTTCATATTTATTATTTTTTTGTCTTCATTTTTATTTAAATATACCTACTATTACGTATTTCCACATTCTCTTTTTGGGATATGTTATATTATTTTACTTGCTTAATGTATGTCCAAAATGGATTTGGAAATGTAATGCGATTGAGAAAAAGGGCAGTGGGTATAACCACTCTTTAGTTTGTTAACGTTGTCCTGTTGTAAATTTGTTCATAGTATAAAAACATATTATAATATGTATTGTTGAGTAGCTTCATGGTGACGCTATTTTGTTGAATAGCTTCAAGGTGACGTTTCATGGAGGTTCATGTTATCTATTTAAAAGGACAGCTTTGCTTTAGAGTTTCATTGAAGTCCATTAGTGATATTAATTTTCCACTTTATAGTCAGAATGTCGAACTGGAGGGTTTTTTCAGAGTCCCAAGAAGAAGAAGTAGAATCGGAGCCTGGATTTGAATTTTCATTGTCACAACTACCGGATCAACCTCTTCTGCCACTAAGTCTTGCGCCGCCGCATGAGCGTCCACAAGAAGAAGCTGGGCCTTCTCGTCCGCCAAAGCAACCTCGTGTGGAGCGGCAAGGGCACGGGAATCTTCAGCGTGACGCTCGGGCACTGGTAATTTTGTTGCAGGTTGGATGTGTTGAGCTTGGCAGTCGAGATGTGACATTTGAAGGATGTTTCGAAGGTCTCAACGTCAATCAATATTACTGTATGATGAAGCCTACTGAAGGAAGTCGTGGTCACCATCGTTGGTTAGAAGGGCCAATGAATCCTTTAACGAAGGCGGGTCGTGTTGATTACATCGCTGCGACTATCAAGCGCATTCTCAAGTTCTTGCAGATGGAGTAAAAAATAGTCTTGAAATTCTAGTTTTTTACCTCTAATAGGCATTGGTTTAATGTTAGTACTTCAATCCATATTTGAAGTATTTTGTTGAAACTATTTTGTTTGATTATAGTTGTAGAAGGAAAGAATGGAAATAGTTTGGACTTTGAAGTGATTTTCCTTCTAAGTTAAAGATAAAGATATAGATGTGGGGCCAAATATGAAGGCCATTAGGTGTAAGTTGACTTTAGGAGGGAGTTAAGGGCTGATGTACACTTGTTTAGGTGGGGCAAAAGGTGTTGGAAAAGGGGAGGAAAAGATGGACACTATTCATCTTCTCTCCCAATGTTGTTTTGGGGGAACCGAGTGTTTGGAAGCTCATGGTGTATTGGGTTTTTGGAATTTGGTAATGAAAATTGAAGAAGTTGTTTATCATACTGTTAGCTTTCCAAATTGTTCTCTCTTGCTTTATTTGAAGTTGCAAGTTGAGATTTATGCTTGTTTGAGTGGAGGGAGGTCTGCTACCTCCTATGAAGAGGGGCTAAGACTTCGACCGACCATAGAAAACAGACAGGTCTTTTGTTTAAAATGAAACTTTGATGGAGTGTAGTACATGTTGTTAGCTTTCTATAAAGCTATCATTCATTCAATTTGGAGCATTTATGAGTGAGTTGTAAGTGTGGGAAGGTGAGAGAGTCTCTTGTTTTTACCATATATGGACCGAAACTTTGAGAGGTCATAGAAGTTGGACAGAGTTTTGGAGTGACTTGAAAGTTGTAGGAGTGATAGGAAAATTTGTTAGCTCTCAGAAAAGCTATCAATCTTTTAATTTGAAGAAGAAATGCAAAAGTTATGAGTATGGAAGCATAGGAAGGTCTGCTGCCTTTTCTTTTTGAGTGGAGTTTAGGTAGTTTGAGGGTGAAGTTGGAGTTCTTTTAGAGTTTTGAAGATATTTTTGAAGATGTGAAGGCTTAAAGACTTGAAGATGAAAGGAGGGTCTCCAGTGTGTTGTGGCTTGTGGTTCGTTTTCATTTCTGTTATTCCTAGCCAGATTTGGAGGCTAGTTGCAATTCAATTTCTGCATTGTAAACCTGTTGCGAGCCGTGGTTATCCAGTAAGCGCTCCTTTTCGTGTTTGTGGCGACGAAGTGGGGTTAATGGCCCACATGGTCGATCTTATTTGTTGTTCCCACCGGTGAAAGGCGCTTCCTAGTCACCGTGGGTTTGATTTTAGGAGCCAATCTTTCGGACGGCCAACTCGTGGTTTGGCTGTCCCGTTTTACCCGTCCGAGGCCTCGTTTTTTATAACACACCCTTACCTTTGGCCCTATAGAACCACCACAGGATAGGTCAACGAAAGATTGAAGTGAAGATCAAGCGAAGATTGAAGAAAAGATTAAGTGAAGATTCAAGTTTTGTTACTTACCTTTCATCTACATTCACAACCTGCAGCCAGACACCTCATGTGTTCCCTAAGCGCGCTCCTCTCTACCCGACAACGTGTGAAGCACTTGTCACAATTTTAGATAGGGGGCCCATTGGTTGTCACAACTTTCCTGCCTACAAAGCTCACTTAGCAGTACCAAGTCATGTATCTCTTTCAGTCACTCATACGATTTCAACGAGAATCAAACTCGGACCGCCTGAAGGAGATGAATAGCTTCTCACAACCAAATGTTCAGCTCATGACTTGGTGTTCAACAATGGTTTTATAATTCATTTATATAATCTTAAACAATAGTATAATCCAAATTTGATTGTATTTGGAGACAAAACTCTCATTTTAATGGAAATTACAATGTTACAACTAATAAATGTAGTGATTCTCAACCTGAATTGTCTACATTTAATATTTGGATTTTGAACATGTAAATGGACAATATTATTTTGAAAGGTTCCCACCTTCTCAAAATAATGAATATAACATTCAATTTGGGATCTTTGGACCAAGTTGTTTGATGAATAGGAGGCAAAGACTCTTATTTCCAAAGATGGGACTATCAAAAAAGTGAGAGAGCCAATGGAAGAGTTGTTTGCAAAGCCCATTATGCACATCACAAAGTCCGATGTTAAAACAACACTTGGACTTTGTGATTCCGACCTATAGGAGCTTGCAAACATGATTATAACCAAAAAAGTGAGCGTAAAGAATACTACAAAAGTGCTTGCCACCAGATGCTTGATTTTGCTCAAATGGTGCAAGGACAAAAATCTTGATTGGGTCATTATGAATGAATTAATGTGGTTGAAAAAAAAACACCCACTTCCATGCAAGGACCATGACTAGCTTCCCTACACTGACAAGGCTTGGCAAGAGCTTTCTATCAAACATGGCTACACTCTAGAAGTTATCTGCAACATTTGGAAGGAGCTTTGCAAGGACGTGGATAGTAGCAAGTGGTTTGACGACCGTATTTTAGCAATGAGTCCTAATACTAACAAATCGCCTAATGGCATTGCTCCGGATTTCTTTGAGACAACCTTGAAAAAGTTTATTACTACCAAAGCAACACCTGTGGTGGCCAATCATGTGAAGAAATCCAAGGTAGTTGAATATGAGTGTCAAGTAGCTGCATCAATGGATGACGTCTTCGAGTCCTTGATTGACAAGTTTTGAGGTTCTAGATATTGGGCTAGCCTCGGCCAAGATGTTTGTGCTTTTTGTTTACTCTAGTGAGGGTCAAAAAATGGGCATTTTGAAGACCGACCTTCAAAAAATGGTTGACTTAGCAAAGCACGTTCCTGAAGACAACTTCATTGTTGAAGTTGATCGCGAGCCGCGTCCGGATATTCAATTTCAACAATTTGTTATTGGAATCTCTCGGGCCAGGGACGATGTCGTATCCGCCTCGAATAGATCTAGAGATACCTGATTTATCCACACGACGTATTATCAACTAGGACTTAGAATATTGATATGGATGAAAAGCCATTAGTAACATTATTGATCACCTATCCTCATCCGTGTGATTATCATGTCCTCTTTCTTAGATTCAAGAGCTTCACCAGAATCCAAAATCTCTTGGAGCCATTCAATTTTTCCATCATTGGTGAAGTTGATTGGAACCTTCAAATGTGTGGAGTAAGCCATGGTCTATTAGATTGGCTTTTGAAGCCGAGTATGAAGGTTGCTTCAACAACTGTAATTAAAATTTGAGGTGGAAGAAATGTCACTAAGATTGCTCTGGAAGAAATGTTACTGTGATTTGATTTACCAATCTCTAGTTTTGTATTGGTTGCTAGCCGATGGAATTTGCCTGGTATCATAAAAAAATGGGTATTTTATGACTGCAAAAATATGACTGAGGATGACTGGCAACTAGTTGCAGTCATATTCTTGAAGGCCAACACCTTAGGGAGAAAAATGACTGCAAAATATAACTGCTAGTCATTTTTGGGCCTTACACTTTACAAATGTACACTATACGACCATTAGGAACACCAGAGTACTTCATAGGGAACGTAGGGAACATGTTTGGGGAACATTGAATCTTATTCCCAGTCATATTTCCATGGTAGTGACATTTGTTTTGTTTTGGGCAATCCAAGAAAATTACGGGCAATTCCAAAAAAAATATGGGCAAATCATTCTTTAGGATTTTGAAATCCTACTCACCTATTTTTTAGGATTTTGAAACTTAGTCATCACTTTTTTAGGGTTTTGAAATCCTAGCCGCCACTTCTTTTGGCCCTTCTTCCTTGCCTTTTGTTGTCTCTTAGCTCATACTTGTTATTGCTTCTTATTTTTTGTTTTTTAGTTGTTGCCTTTTGTTGCATCTTAGCTCTTGCTTCCTGTTCCTTTTAGTTCTAATCATGCTTCTTGCTCCTTTTAATTCTAATCATGCTTCTTGTTTCTTGTTGTTGTATCTAAATTCTTTCTTTCTTTAGCATTTTAACTCTTTCTTCTTCTTAATTCTTGTTTTTAGTTTCTCTTGTTGCTTTTAAATTCTTGTTTCTTGTTTCTTCTTGTTGCATCTTAACTCTTGTTTCTTGTTGTGTCTTAGTTGTTGCTTCTTGTTTCTTGTTGCATCTTAATTGTTGCTTCTTGTTTATCTTTAAGTACTTGTCCCTTTTTTCTTCTTGTTTTTTGACTTTCTCCATCACCATTCTTATTCTTTCTATCCTAAACTTGAGCTACATATTTTGTGTTGTTGTAAGCCTTTGAAGGTTGAGCTTTGTTGTTCATTCACTAAAAATTAACCTCCCATTTCTTTAATTGTATATGCAGGCACCAAAAGTTGAAACAAAGTCACTGGAGGCTACTTGCAACCCAATAGAGTCATCTTCACATTATTGTAAGAAATATAGGCCTTATTGAATTTTGTGTATGATTCAATGTGGTATATATGTTTTGTATCGGTGACTAATAAATGTCAATGAAGAAAGTTGCTTTCCTTCTTACATTCTCCCTTTCCAATATGATCATCTCTTTTATATCTCTAAAATCATATGTATTTATTTTTAACTACATGGAGTCTTTTATTCAATTATTAAATCATCTTGATGTATAATTGTAATGTGTCATGTCCATTTAAAATGCATAGAAAATGTAATTGTAGTTTGTTATTGAAGCTAATTTGAAACTCAATCATTCCAATCACAGACCACAAATTAAAAACATTTGATCCTCTATCATGAGTAAATGCACACTACGCTAAACCATTTTTGGCAGAAATATATACATAAAAGTCCATTTCATTTTTTTGCATATGATCTCTAAATTTTTTAATTTTTTTTCTATAATTTCTTTATAGTGTGTTAAAGCAGAAGATGAAAAAAAAATTATCAAAATTTCCTTTGTATATTTATACAAAAAAACTTCAAAGATGACATCAAATTTTCATTTACTTAAATAAATTATAGAAATGATTATAGTGAAAATTAACTCTATTGAAAGTTAGGCCATCCTTAGAAATACTTATTACAATTATTTTAATAAGGTAGATTTGTATAAAGCTGATTTTAAGTATGTCTAATGTACTTCTAAAAATCAATACTATTCTGGTAAGATAATGATGCATCTGAATTAGTCCATATCTACAAACTTAGGGATATAATTTTATATATTTCAAATCAAAAAATTTGAATACATTTATACCTATTTAAATATAAGTCCTTCTTTTGCAAAATATTTGAATTTTCATTAGATCAATGAGTCTTTATCTTAAATGTTGTGGACTGTGACAGTAGTAAAGAGTACATTTCAAAGTCCTTTACAAATAATGTATAAATAATTTTGCAATTTTTTGGGGGGGATTTTATAGATCATCAAGTATATAACATTAATATTTATCCTTTTCAATGTTCTACAACTTGTATATTTTTAAATTTACAAGACTTTAAAAAAATTCCACTAAAAAAAGGACTATGACAGTCCATATTGGTCCAGCATAGTGTGCATTTGCCCTCATCTTGAATATCACTTACTTGAGTTACATTTCATAATATATATTGACCAAGATATAACTAGTTATAGTCATATAATGCTCATAGTTATGCACGTCAAAATATGACTTTGTATTTTCTAAAATTGGAATCGGAATTTCCAAAATATGACTTTGTATTTTCCAAAATATGACTGCAATTAGTTATGAACTACCAATGACATCCATATGAACTACCACATCAACCAAAATATGACTCACAAGAGTCATATTCCACATCATTCAAAAATATGACTAACAAAAGTTATATTTCACATCTACAAAAAATATGATTCATGTACAAAGTCATATGCCACATTAGCCAAAATATGACTAATCGCAATCATATTCCACGTCAACCAAAATATGACTGACCACAGTCATATGCCACGTCAGCCAAAATATGACTGACCGCAGTCATCACTATAAGAAACCAATGTTTTTTTAAACATCACAAAAAATACAACCACGCGTTTTCTTTGACGCGCACATAGTCAGCGTTGATGTCACTTTAAATCCGTTATAACTGACGACAAAAAACATTGTGAAATTTGAAAAAATGCGACCGATTTTTGCTTGTTTTTTTGTGACGTCCTCCAAAACAGGATCTTGGAGAGTCAACAAAGAGGGCACGTGGAGGACAGGTCGGCTCCACGTGAGCGGCTTAAGGGCGGGTAGGGCTACGTGGTTCACTTTTTCATCCAAGGCATTGGTGACGTGTGCCATGACGTGGACCCTTCAAAAAACTTTTTAACTTGACCGTAGATGACATGGAGGTCAGAGAATCTGACGTTTTTCATCCAGACTATTTTTCATCCATCATGTTTTTTTCATCCAATCCATTTTTTCAAAAAGTAATTAGTTAACATAAATTCAAAAATAAAAGTAAACAACAAAAAAAATGTAGAATTCACCAAGAAGTAAAAAAATTTACCATTTATCATCAATTTTATTTTGATGGAAAAATTACATTAACCCCTAAAGGACCAAACACCATTTTTTGACAACATAGCGATTTTGGGCAACTCACTCTGACCGGAATTTTTCTTTTTTTTCTTTGAAATTTTCACATAAGATGTGCCCGAGGAGTAGCTTTAAGGTCCAACAATTTTCGTAACTTTTGACTACATGGTTAAAAAGTTATTGCATGATATGTCATTTTCATTGTTCGGCGGGCAGCCGGGGCAGCAAAAGAAACTTCTTTAAAAATCACTTTTAAAAAAAACTAAAATTTGAAATTGGTTCTTTAGATTTATATGTACGTGGGAGGCTTTGAATCATTCCATTCCGATCAATGAGTCAAAAGTTATGAAGATTCTTAGTTTGAGGGTAGTTATGGAATCTCTACTCTAAAATAAACTTTGAAGTCCTTTATTTAACTTGATTTTCAATTTTTTTGAAAAAAAATAAAAACATTGGATGTAGATTGTTTATTACAACATTACGATCGTTGGGATTGGCATTTTTCAATTTCATAAATAAATTCTTGACAATTTAGTGATTTGAATCATTCTCTACCTCTTCCTACTTACTATTTTTCTCCTATATGTTGTACAATTCCAAATGATCTGAAATTCTTCAAGCATGTAGCCAACTTGCCTTGAAGAATAAATCCAAAGAGTAACCATCATTTTGGACATTTTTCATACGAATGTGACCTTGTGGAGGGTAGCTGCCCGTTTTTTTGCAGGGACAAAAAAAGGATTTTTGTCAATTCAAACGCTATTATCTTGCAATCCACTTGGTGGAAAATTCTGAAATTTTTTCCACATCTTCTTAAACAAGTTTAATACAAGATCCTACGGCTACAAGTGTCCAAAAATGGTTTTTTTCTAAAATTTGACACTAGTATTAGAAATGGCAGTTTTGGAGTGGTTTTGGTGAAAACATAGTCAAAAACCTTTAGGGGTTAAAATGAACATTTTAAGGGTCATATTTATACCCATTCTTTGTCCATGCTGCGACCAACAATATGGTATAAATAGCCAACGTTATTTGAAACGTCCAACCCAACATCCAACACGTTGTTTCAGACGTCCAACTCGACGTCCATCCATCCATCATTTCTTTTTTTTCCAAAATATGCCACGTGGCTGCCCTTTGCTAAAAAAATTGTCCATTATGAGAACAATATGGAATAATTAGCCTACGTTGTTTGAGACATCCAACTCGGCGTCCATCCACCCATCCATTTATTCTTTTCTAAAATATGCCACGTGGATGCCCTTTTCTAAATCTACTTGCTGACTTGGCAGTTTATATTGTATGCGACGTTTTATAAAAATGTGGCCATGTCGCAATTGACATTGTCACAAACATAGCCGTCCACAGTGACATGGTTGCATTTTCTGCAAAACACATACATGTTTTTTGGAACATCTGACGTTTGAAAAAATACGACACGTTTGTTGCTAAACGTCACCAAAAACGTGCTTTTCTTATAGTGCATATTCCATGTCAACCAAAATATAACTGACCGCAGTCATATTCCACATCAGCCAAAAAAATGACTACATGGAGTCACATGCCACGTAGGATTTATTTTTGTTTGCCCGGGCAACTCAAAAAAAAATCAAGCCATCAAAGATAGTCAAAGTATACGCCTTATTGGCAAAATACGGCTAATTATGGATAATTATACCCCTCAAAAAATATGACTGCCAATATGACTGATGTCCAAAGTGACTCATCGATAATGACTCATGTCAATCATGTTGCAGTCATCTATAATGATTTCTACGGTCAGTCATATTTTTTGATTTTATGACTCATTGCAGTCATATTTTACAGTCATAAAACACTGGTTTTGTTGTAGTATTGGTTTATTTCTTGTTAGTTTGTCAACTGTTAGTTGATGTATTTCCTAATGTAATTCAGTTCTTATTTTTGTATCAAACACTAGCTGATGCAATTTCTAGTTGACTAATATTGTATTTTTTTGTAGTGATGTAGAAGACTTGTTCTGGAATTTGTTCAAATAGAGGACACTGTTGCACTTGGTCATAAATGTGTAAAGGACATGGACTATTTTGTCAAAATAGAAAACTTGGCCCTGCTTGATCCTCTCCAATATTGATTCTAGAGACAGTCATGTACCTTCTTCAAAGCCTCATATCCTTGATAGTTCAAACCCTATTGGTTCCCAACTCCAGAACTCTACTCCCTGTAAGGTATCAGAGACTCTACAGACTAGAGCCCGACAGTTATTACAGCCCAATAGTTGTAGGAGAGAATTTGTAGACCTCACAGGTCTTTTTAGAAGGAAACGAAAACTTGTGATCCTAAGGGCAACAATCATAGATCTAGGAGGCGACCATGATGAATTTCTACTCATGCCAGGAAGAATATCAATTGGGACAAGTCTACTTCTATGGAGCATCCACATCAATCCACGCCATTTGAGACTTGCCCTTCAACCTCCGCATCCAATCCGGGTTTTTTAGATGAGTTTGCTTCCACATTGGGGTCTTCTCTACTCCGTGAGATTGATATATCTAAAGTTCCCCTTGTTATTCCTCTTCAAGTATTGCCTACTTCAAAAGTTGTAACAAGAGTAGTGGAAGGGCATAAGGTTGTGGAAGAACATGATCCTGAAGCAATTTAGATGAGGCGATCAAAGGGATCTTGAAAAGCATTGGCATTTGATTAATTGGTGGGTGAAAAGAAGGACCTTATTGGCGGCCAGCCGATACATTTATCAACGGCCCTTCTAGAATCTTGTCCAAATGACAAGCAAGATCTTATTGGTAGCCAGTCGATACCTATAAGAATGGCTACTCGTAAGGATAAGAGGATCGACAAATTAACTAAGCAATCATTTGCATCTGACAATTCTATTCGCACCACTAGCTCTATGACAAAGCGTCCTCGAGGCAATGGTGATGGAGAAGGTGGAGGTCTAGTCAACAGTCCAAACATGGACTTATACAACAAGAAGCTGTCTCCAATACCTTATCAACATGGCCATTCTAAATGTCAACTTAGATTTGGAGGTTCATTTTAGAAAATGGGCATTTTAGTATTTTGTAGGCATTAGAGAAAATTGCAGGCCTCAATAAGGCCTCTCTAAAGTGACCAAACCAATCTATTACTTGAAAGTAGGCATGTAGGCACAATGCATAGTTAGATTGTATGAATTTTGCAAAGGACATCAAAATTTCACAAAGGATATTAATGACTGTAGCAGAGGTTTGTTTAACATTCTCCCACATGAGTGCACATGGGGATTAATTGGCAAGTAGATCAAATTCAATCAAATTAATCAAAGATTGAAGTAGATTTTGAAACTAATTGTCAAAAAAATTAAAAACACTAGTAATTTCAAGCTAACCTTTGCAAGCCACTCAATTTAGTATACCTAAAGTGGAGAAGGAAAGATGTTTATACAAGTGGGGTAGCAGTAGGTAAAACAATCAATGTGGGATATGGAAATTGGGAGTAATAAGAGCACAATTGCTCAAAGTTAAATGAAAAGCAGAAATTGTGTTCAAAGTTGAATTTCAGACTCCATTTAGACATAGTAGAATATTTCTTTTCAAAAATCTTTGAACTACAAAAAGTTGTAGAATCAATATAGTTTTCATCTCTGAAAATCCGTTTAAGGTGTAGAGACTCTGATAAAAAGCTATGGACAAAATTCAGAGAGGATGTTTAAATGTCAAAGAAATTTTTTCTTCCAATCCCTTTTAGAATTTTGTCCATAAATTTTTTATTTCTTTATAAAAACAACTACTTCATCTTTCATTTACACCTATCGTCAATGAATTGTGACTATTACATTGCCATAAAAAAAATTCTTGATGGTAGATGTCATTGGACTAATTTCAACATATGCTTATTTTTTCAAAACTTGTTTATAGTACAAGGAATGCAATATTTAGGATAAAGTGCATTACATTACCTAAATCCTAATTATATAATCCCTTTTACTTGGATTTTACTTGGATTTTGAACCATTAATAGTCATCTAATGTCATGGTGCAAGGTGAGTGACTATAGGAAAAAAAACAATCCTTAAGCAAATTTAAATGTTATCATGGGGTCCTTTTAGTTGCTTTGGAGCGGTCCTCTAGAGGCTTGAGATTTTCTGTAATGGATTCTGTGGCAAACTTCTTGCTTGTTAGAATACGTGTAGTGCATTTTCCTTTTTGACCTTGGAGTATTATAGCGTAGTATAGCCTCATATTGTATTGGTTGGCAGTCGACAGGTATTATGTGACGGTTGTCAGTTGATACTCCTTATTAATATTTATACAATTTGATTTCCTTTCAACATTTCATTTGATTATGGTTTTGGACTTGCAAACTTGTTGACGCACAAGAAAACACATAGCAGTGGAAGCGGGGATAGCTTGCCATTGGGGCCTGTTGGGAACAAAGCTGACAATCACGGGTAGACCAAGAATCATTGTGCTTTGCCCTCTTTAGGTCTCCAAGTAGCACATCCAAAATATTTCCCTAATCTTGGACATCAAATGGAACACTCTTGTACCATAAGCCATTGTTAAAGAAAAAAAGCGGGGTTACCAAACACAAAAAAATTCTTTGGTTTAGACTTGGCTTGAAGCCCTCTCTAGAATATTGATTTTGGGTGAAATTTGAGATCGTTTTTTGGTCCAACGTGATTGAGAGGAATTTGGCTTCCCGCATTCAATGCATTCAAAAATTAGTTCCTGAGATTAGTAAAGACGTTCTTGGACTTTCGCAAGAAATGTGTGACGAATGCTAGTATAGAGATCCCACAAACCCGAGCCGACCCTTCTTCTTCAAGTGTTTAGCATAGTTGCTTCATTCTACAAAGGGCTTGGCTAGTAAATGAGTGATTGTAGATAATTGTCTTCTAGTTGATGACTTGTCATACAAAAACATTTTTCAATGACCCATATTTTGAAACCCTATTTAGTATTTACTAGATAATTGTACATATTTGGAGGTTTTATTTTCAATAGAAGAAGTATTTTAAATTCAATGGGTTGATTGTCTTTTTGATTGATGTATGTTTTAGCCTCTTGCTATAATATACACCCTAATGTACATCTACATATTTCATTAAATGTCCTCTACATCTTAGTTTAAGGAAGTGACCAATGTTCTTGTTACTATTTTAACACAACCTTTCATGTGTTGGCTGGTGTCCAATACCTCTATCTGCATTGGAATTGAACATATGTATCACTTATTTGGAGGGGTTTGCAATTTGTTTTTTTCAAGGATTCACCAATGGTCTAGGACATTCCATTACAAAATGTGTGGTTCTCTGTATTACTAGATTGCTATTTTATGTAGATCCACATGTTTCTACAAACTGATTATTGGAATCCACATCAAAAACATTGTGAAGCGTTTTGGGATTCAAAAATTGTTTGAGATGTTGTTGCATCGATTCCATGTGGGTATTTGGTCAAAGATGCCCATGCAAAAATTGGAACCTTTATTCTTTCACCTCTTCCCATAGAATGTCATGGCGAGATTGTCATTCGTTTTTGGTCGATAATATTGTGTCGATAGTGAAAAATTCCCTTGGTGCTACAAGATGCTTACACTAGAAGAAAATGAAGGATTTTGCAACTATACTATGCAACTAGTTTTTTAGTTGCATAAGACACTTGCAATTGGTTTGCGACTAGTAATAATTTGGAGACTTGTAGTTGCATTGGACATTCTAAAATCTAGGAAAAAAGTGTAGCAATTGCAAAAGTCACGCCTTGTGTGTGACTTATTTATGACTTATAGATTTGTAGATTTTAAAATATTAATCTCAATGATTTGTAGATTTCAAAATTTCAAATTTATCTTTGTTTAGATTTTTGAATTTTAGAACTACTTTTTTTTCTAGATTTTTGAATTTCAAAGCTACCTTTTCCCACTAGAAGAAAAACGTGTCCGCTACAACCGACTAAAATGCAACTACATGTCCTACGCAACTGCCCTGCAACTACAATCCTCTATATTTGCACCAACTTTAACATAGTTACACTGTAGTTGCAAAATAGTTACAAAGTAGTCGCAACATGTAGTTATACATACGGGAATGTAACAAAAGAGTTAATGTGAAGTACTTTACATCCAATCTTCATCACAATTGGACATCAATGTGGACAATTTTACATTCAGTAGAGTCCAATGTGTCTATCTACAGTTGCATGTAATTTAAATTCGATAGCAATTTAACTAGAATGCAACTAGATTGCGACTAGACTGCAATTGGATTGCAACTAGACTACAACTACATTGCAATTACAATTCGACTAGTGTTTGACTTAAAAACAACTAGACTTTAACTTGAAAAAACTAGCATGCAACTAGAAAACAACTAAAATGCAACTACTATTAAGTCTTTCATTAATTGTCCCACATCAATTGTCAAGACTACCATTAGGTTGAACATATAAGAATTGTAAGTTATAGCAATATTGTGTAATGAATTTTGATAATGAAATTCTAATATTTATATATTTTGTAGATTTCTACAAGTTGTAGATTTTTATAATCTACAAAAATCTATAAATATTTAAAGTTTAAGATATTTCTAGATTTGGCAATCTAAAAAAAAAGATAGATCTGAAATTTAGAATCTACAAATCTTTGAAATTCAAATTTCAAATCTACAAGTCACAAAGACACAAACTAGTTGCACACCAGTCGCAAACCAATTGTAAGTCAATCGCAAACCAGTTGCACATTAGTTGCAAACAAGTTGCACACAAATGACTTCCACGTAAGCAACCACGTCAGAAAAGTTCATCGATGAACTTTCAAGTATACTGTCAAATGATAAACAACTTTGAATTTTTTGCAATTGCTTTGCAACTCATGCAACTTGTCCATTGCGACTACGGGCTCCAAATTATCACCTAGTTGCAAACGACCTATGCAACTACAAAATGAGTTGCACAGTGTAGTTGCAAAACCCCTTGTTTTCTTATAGTGTCCTAGAATTCAAAATTTCAAAGCTATTTTCTTTCTAGATTTAAAAAATTCAAGTACAGGTATTTGATAGATTTCATTGGCTTAGGATACCTTCAAACTTTATAGATTTTAAAATTTCTTGAATTTTAAATATTTTTTTATTTCCATAGATTGTAGAAATCTATACTCTATAGAAATCTATAAAGTGTAGAAGTCTTAGAATTCTATCAACAAAATTCATTGCATAAGACTACAATAACTTACAAGGTCATATTCATTATATTGAGACTTTTCGCAGTCTCATTTGTATCCTCGACTTGAGGATAAACCGCTTTATCTCTTTACTAGTAAATTTTTATAAATAGGTAGCAACACCAACATTTAGAATTTCATTATAGAATCACTATTTTAGCATTATTTATTTTTGGTTTCATTTACTATTTTTTAAATGAATTTTCTAATAACTAGCATTCTATCTCAAAATCTGCAAAAAAGTCTTAATATAACAAATATAGCCTTTTACAACTCTTATATGTTGAATCTAATGGTACTCTTTACAATTAATATGGAACAATTGATATAAGACAAATGGAAATGAATTTTGAAAGCAACTAGGAAACAACTAGAAACTGACCCAAAAACAACTAGTGTACAACTTAAAAGCAAGTAGGAAACAACTAGCTTAAGTACTAGAAAATTCAGTTTTTTTGTTGATTTGGTTGCATTCATTTGGTTCACTTTTCTATGGATTTCTATCCAAATCAACAAATTATTCTCCAAATCAATTGAAAAGTGAATTAAATCTATGCAACCAAATCAATAGAAAAGCCGAATTTTCTAGTACTATAAGAAACAACTAAAAAACAACTAGTGTGTGACTAGAAAGTGACTAGGAAACAACTATGATCATTTTACAATTGCAATCTTTTACTAGTTGTTTTTTGCAACTATATATTGACTGCTTTGCAATTAATGTATCAATGTTATAAAACAATGTTATAAAACAATGACATAAAACAATGACATTAGATTTGGTGCATATAGAGAGGATTTCAAGCAACGGTCTAGAGTGGTTTGCATAGAGATCAGGACCTCATGGTCAATGTTAGTCCACTTTTGCTTTGTTAGATCCCAAACCCTACTTGCTACATTCTGAGACAATTTGTTGTAGAACTCTCGCTTCCAAATACCAATCGTGTTATTCTAGATGTGTGTGATGATATTATTCCTCTCTATATGCACCAAATCTAATATAATTGTTTTACCCCTAGCTAACTTTAAGTCTGTTTCAACTTATTTGAATTCTTCTCAAAAGCCTAGACAATTTTATTATGAGGTGGCAAAATCCATTCAACATGCACAACCTGATGGGCACGGCATTTTCTAGTGATCACTAGTTCTTTCAAAATGTATTAGACCCACACAAGAGGTTGCAGTTCTGAAATTTTGTAGTTAGGTAGTTTAGAATCTGTAATTATGTAGTGAGGTAGTTCAAAATCTGTATTTTTGTAATGAGGTAGTTCATAATTTGTACTCCCTCCGTCCCAAAATGATCTTCCTGTAGGCCTTAAAACTTTGTCCCAAAATGATCTTCTTGTATGACGTGGAGGAATTGAAGGTCCTGTGAAATAGAGGCCATTTCCATGAGCACAACGGTACACCAAAGTTTCCCCTCCATGACCAGCTTGGATGCTCACTAGGAATAGATCGCTGGTGGACCTTTTACTGTAGACTTTTTCTACAACCATTAATGCTCTTGAGAGAAAAAAGAAAGGGAGAAGCTTTGACTGGGTTGCACCTGCAAAGTAAGAAGCTGCAGTGTACTGGTACGACACAAGGGTCCTAATGTTACGTTCTTGAAGGCATCTGCCTTCGGAGAAAAAAATGTGTGTAAAAATACAAACGCATTGAAGGGTCAAAGAAATCCTTTCCACCATTCTGAATGACCCTTCGTATAAAACTGATATTTCGTTAAAATGGAGAAATTCTAAAAATTTGGCACTTTCATGTTTAGACGGTGCGGTTTGAAATCTATACTTGTTCTAGAAATCAATGGAAAATGGCATATGCAACACCGACATTTAACATAAAAACATTCATATTGTATGTGTAGGGCAGTTTTGGCACTATCCTGCCAAAAACATTTAGTTTTTGCAATTCGACAATTTGGCAAAGAGATAGGAATTTTCTTGTTTTTGACAATTTATGAAGACGCTTCTAATTTTGGGTAGATTCTTCTATTCATGGAAAATGTGTTGTTTTTTCTAATTTTTCTCAAAAACAATTATTTCAGATTTTTAGAAATAGCTGTAAATAATTTTTTTAAATTTCGATGTCTTCCAAATTTTGCCGAGTTATTTACAAAACTGACCTATATGTACGGTATAAGGACAATAATCACTGTTGGATAAAAATGAGGACCAAGGTGAATTGACCCCTCATTTGAGCCCACGGGAAAATGAAGGATTTTTTTAAATTTCTATGCATGATAAAATTTGCAAATTTTGAATTCATATTTGCAATCAAACGTCCCAAATTAGCTAAGTGAGGTGTACAAGGTAAATTAATCAAGCACAAAATAGGGGGCTTTTATTTTACTTGCACCCTTGGAATGATTTAGAGAAGCCGAGCAAGGGGTCAATTCACCCCGACTAAAATGAGGAGTTTTGTGAACTTCTATAACCTCCGAAGTCATCAATCGGACTTTTTCAATCCACACAATTGTCCCTCGGTTAACCTTTGAAGGACATGGCCCTCTATGACCAAGGTTGTAAATGTACCAATTATGGAACCAATAGGTGCATTCTTTTTTTCTACATAAAAAAATGAAGTCATCTAGTGGACACTTTTGGTCCTCAATTTCCTTTAAGTGTTTAACTAATTATAAACATATAAGGAGTAAGATTTTTTTAGGTCACGTTATATGCCAAATTGTAAATTAAGTTCAAAGAATTCATCCAATATTTTTTCATCCCTTTTCTTCAGGCATGATTAATACTTTTTATACTCTATATCTTAGATGAGGTTGTTTGTTTGAATGTTTGCTTGTGTATTTGTTTGCAATGCTGAGATCTAAGAAACCTTAATCTCCAAAGGTTCATTGTCCCTTTGGAGACAAACGGGATTTTGGGCAGGTACCTGCAGGCTAGATTATTGTCCTAATTTTTGAAAGATAGAAAAGATGATTAGCTTTATGGGAATCTAATTTATTTTCAATTGGTGCCCTATAACACAAGTTATGCCCGAATAAGCTCAAACCAGGCGAGAGGTGGCAGCAAAAAAAATTCGGAAAAATTTGACTTTCTTTAATTTTTTTTTCCCATAGATTATATTTTTTTCTATTTGGAAAGCTTTCATTCATTTTATTTGGATTTGTTATGAGAAAGTTATGGACAATCTTGTTTTCAGCCAATTAAAGCATCTTCTTGACAAAAAAAACTCGTAGGATTCATTTTGGAATGTAATTTTCACAATTTTCCAAAAAAAGAAGTTTCACATGATGTATTTTCTTGCTAGAATAATCTCACCATTGGAATTAGTGCATTTTAATTCCATCTTAGAGATATTAATATTTTAGATTTTCCTTTTATGTAATATCTACTTTTCCTTAACAATTTTTTAAAGAATAAAAATTAAGTATTTTTGAATCTTTTTTTTTTCCATAGACTCTTAACTCAATTTTCCACCATAAAGAATTAAAGCTCAAATCTTTGTACTGCAACAATTTAAGTTTAAAATGTTCAAAGCCAAAAAATCTAGTCCTGCAATGTGCTAAAATTCTTGTTTTTTTCAATTTGAATACAAATATCTTGTAATTTGTGTTGTCAAAAATTTTGAAATTTTTTCCACACATTTTCACACTAGTTAGGTATAAGATCCTATGGTTAGATGTGCAAAAAAAAAAAAAAAAAAAATTTTAATTCTTTGCTATAGAAATGGGAGTTTTGATTGTTTTTTGGTAGAAAAAAGAGTTTGGTGCTTTAGGGGTTGAGTCCCTTTGCCATGGTTTTGGTACTAGATAGTGAAATGTTCTCTGCAAGGAAGGATGCACGGACTTTATTTCAAGACATTTTTGTGATAGTCATGGATTTTTGAATTATTTTTAAACTTTAAATTGAACTAAACTATTAGTCTTTTATTTTAGGAAAAATCAATAATTTTCACATAGCATGTCCAAATGCCTTTAAAGAAAGCCTTTGCACTCCTTTATGCATAAAGCTTTCTATTTTTATGAAGAATGCAACCTCTCACACCGCTACAAAAGCCTTGCACTCCTTCAGGTGTGAAAATTATGAGTTTTGACAAATAAAAAAATTAAAACCATAATTGTATTTCTTTTTTTATTGTGCAAACGGCACTAGGCGCACTAGTATATTCTAAATTCACTAACCTCAATAACCCCTGAAGGTGTAGGGGTTTTAGATAAGAAAAAGCCCCAAACACCACTTTTTAGTGCTTTGTTCGAAATCAATAATTAAATTTTTTTCTTAAAAAGAATTGTACAAAATTGTGATAAATATGTATGGTGTTCTGTACACAAAGGTCGTAGCACCAAGCATAGTACACGATACATTGAACACCACATAAATGAGGAGTTTGACCATTTATAAGTATGTAATGTTTAGTTAACTCAAGAAAAATTTTAGAAGCAAATATGGAGTTTAATTGATTGTAAATCACCCTCCAATACAAGGAAGTATAAAGCAATAAAGTAGTCACTCTTTGGTGAATTCTTGTGCAATGAGGAAACTTTATATATTGTATCCAAACTTTTTAAAGTTGGAGACAAACATTTGGAATATGTAGGATTTTTTTTTTTAAACTTGAATTTATAGATTGCAATATAGTAGGACTTCAATTTAAAAGAAAATGTTTTTTTTATTGGAACTACCCCAGCGTAGCTAATAAAGTTTGTCTCCTCTTGGAATGTGATTTGAAGACTTGAATTTTTTTTTTGGGGACAAATGTGTGCAATGTCTAATTAGCTACATACATATCAAATTTTGCAAAGATTTCAAGAAAATTCCCACATTGTCTAGATTGACAAAAAAGTTTAGGGTAGCATAACTTTCAATTTGGGCCCCCACTAAAAAAAAATAGATATTTTCACTAAAGGCATATATGTTTTCATCGTGTGTGAAAATTTTGTTAAACATTTGACCAAACTTGACTTTAGAGGAACCTACCCTAATTTTCAGTTGTCCATTAATTCAATTGGACAATTGTCCAAAAGGGATTAAAATTTTACATACATTGTAAAGTTCTAATGAAGTCAATTATTTTTCTAATACATCATAGATGAAAATACCTAAGTAATGGATGTATGGGAAAAATTATCATTTGTTAGGCTTGTTTGTATTTTAGGATGCACATTGCATTGCTACCAAGGAAATCAAAATGTACCATTGGCCCAAAATCAAGATTCTTCAAAAATAAAAACTTCCTCATCACTAGTCCAAATTGAATGAATCAAAGCTTCATATACAAACAAAATAATCATATTCACGAAACTATTTAATCCCTAAAGGTTAGAGACGAATAGCATTATGGGCACCTTCTAATATGTCAAGAGGACATTGTAGATTAACAGGAAGACGGCCTAATCTTGCTAATTTTGCTTTGCCCATGTGAGGTTGTTGCCTCCGTGAACTTTCATTACACTGATGAGGCAGTTTTGAAGAGAAAGAAATACATCATTCAATTTTTCCTTCTCCATCTCATTGAATGAGGCAATTATTGCAGTGACCAGCTCGTCAATCACATTAGGTGCCTTTTGATGTTGAAGTGATTAGATGGCCCGAAAAAATCCAAGGTCTAAGACATTTGTATCTGGACTATTTGGTGGTTGGCACACCAAACGGATCTTAAGTCCGTCCTTATCACCTTCTTCAATCAAAATTGGGTCATCGGGACTTGGATGTGGTTTTGCATTATCTTGTTGAACGAAGACTTCAATTGGTCCTGGTTCCGAGCTTCGTGGCCAAACTGACCTGATGTCCGAAAAAACCTTGTCAATCAAAATTTGTTTTGTGACCTCCTTTGTGATTGCTGGAATTGGCTTTGTCTCCATTGTACCAACCGGACGATTCTTGCTAGATCGTTTGGCAGGTTCTTGGAATACGAGAGGATATATACCAATCTTGCCATTGAAGAATTTATTCTCCAAGTAATCAAAGCGAGGGCGCGCAACAGCGGCAAGGAACATGACCTTGAGAATGAAGCACTTACTTTTAGCACTACGTTGCGGTTCTTCTTCATCAGGCACCAAATAGAAGCTGCCGCTTTCCTCAGTGAGATAGAACCATTTTTCATCAATATGAACACGATCGAATGAACCCTTGAATGTGGGCGACTCCGTGTTTAAGGGTGACGGTTCGATCATGGACAACACGTATTGAAGCCGAGATTTCTTATTCGCTTCAGTGAGGAATGCTTTCAAAGCACTTGAATGGCGGTGGAGCTTTCCTTCTTTTATGCGTCGATGTAGCGTTGATTTGGAGACATTCAAAGCAAACGCCAAGGATCGAATGTTTTTACGTTGCCTCAACAGAATATCTTTGACAACGGCTATGTCGATCTCCTTCCTCTTTCGTCCCGATTTTTTTTGAATATGAGAAGAAACGTCTCCAAAATCGTTCCCATTTGATATTGATGCTTGACCCCTTGCCCAGACAGTGCTAATTGTTTGAGTAGTAAACCCAAATTGATAGGCCGCAGCTGTAATTGATCCCTTCTCTAAGGTTCCGTTGTCACTTCGAGCCAGTAAAAATTCATAACAAGATCGACGTTCCGAGTCAGTCATGTTTCTCTTTTTGACCGGCACAGCAACTTCGGGTTGTAGTTGCTCCTCCATTCCTGCACAAGATTGAAATAACCTTAAGAATGACGGACTTGCCTTTAGATTTAACTGTGAATCACAAAATAGCTGTGTGAGTTACAAAAGAGTAATGGAACAAAGATAAAAGAGGTTATGTCAGAAAACTTCCTTTAGAGGCTTGTTCAACTCATGTACTATTTCGTAGGAGAACTAAAATACGATTGCAAATATTTCTTAAACAAAAATTATGCTACATTGCTTTTGCAATGCAATGAAGCAAAAAAATTCTAAATCATTCCATTATCACATATTCCATCATCACTCAATGTACATCTCCAAAATCAATATGTGTGGATGTTAGAAGAAAAGATTTTAGATCAATCTACAAAATTAAAGCTTGACCTTTCATAACTTTTGCATACGGTATTCAAATGTCAAGTTCTTTGGTACGTTGAAACCTCCTTTCCTTTACTAAGATGAAAATATGGGAATTTGGCCAGAAATAACGAATAGACATTGTAGCAAGAAGTGGTGGATTTGGAGGTGCCTAACTTCTTCAATCAAGTCATCCAGCAATAAAAAAAACTTGTTACCATCCCTGCGGTCTGTCATGAGAGCTACTCCGTAATGACTACCACAGTCAAAAATTTGAGACTTCCATTTATTGATTTAAATTTCAGTCTAATTTGAATCTAATTTCAATATCAAAAATTTAAATTTTATTCGAATTAATTTAATTTACAAGAATATTAATTTAAATTCCAGTAATTTTAGTCTAATGTTAGTCTAATTAATTTAGTTTTTAGTCTAAATTCAGTCTAATCAATTTAATTTTCAGCATGATTTAAATCTAATTTCAGTCTCACTATTTCTATTTTCAGTCTAATGAATTTAATTTTTAGTCGAATTAATTTAATTAACAGGAATATTAATTTAAATTCAGTGTAATTTTAGTCTAATTGCAGCATAATTTAATTTAATTTTCAGTCTACTTTCAGTCTAATGAATGTAATTCGTAGTCTAATGAATTTAGTCCCTAGTCTAATTAATTTAACCCGTAGTCTAATTAATTTAATTTCAGGAGTAGTACGGAGTAATTTAAATTTCAGTCTAATTAATTTAATTTTCAGAAGTATGAACTTGAATTTCAATTTAATTTCAATCTAAAATTGCTTTACTCTGGAAGCTACACTGAAAATATAAAATATGCAAGGGTGTTGGGGTTGTTCTGTGAAAAAAATGTAATCACTCTTATGACAAGAAGCATTTGCATTGCTTCAACACATACGGAGTAATAGTACCAACTCAAACAGAGGCCATGGGACGACAAAAGATGAGCGGTTCAGTACCTTTTTAGGAAGAATCTTTTCGTCTCAAACTTGTGATGATGTCTCCAATCTACACAACAATTTAATTTTCAAAATGTGGGAATGCATGATCAAGATTGAGAAGCACTCCGCGGACAAAATCAAGCAAATTTAAATAGGTATGAAATGTAAAGAGCCACTTTGTGACAACATGAAAACCGAAATGACAGGAAATAATTTTGTCACAGAAACTATTGAGACGTTTCTCAACAACAACAAGAAACAAAGGCGCATGAAGACAACATTCAAACATGGTATACATCAAAACTTCAAACCATAAAAGAGAAGGAAGATAGTCACATTCTTCAATTCGTACAGCTCCTCGGTTGTGGCTTACTTCTGAGATATTGGGTGGTTTATATTCTATTCACTCACCGTCTCTATTCCAATCCTAGGTAGCTTTTCCTTTGTGTGACGGTAGTCACTTATCAGAGGTAACGCGGCACCGATAAGACTTCACTCGGCACCGATCGGAGTGGACGCGGTAGTCTGAGCCGGTGGTCGAAGTTGACACATTCATCGAAGAACTTGACCAGTCAAAGAACTTGTCATTTCATCAAATCCCATTGAAGAGCGTGGGACCAACACAATGTATTCGAATAGATGGGGTTCGGAACCCCATTCACACGGAACAATTAATGGAATTTCTAATGCGGCATTTTGATATTCCATATTGTTGTTTACCATTTAGTCAGCAACTCGGCATGTAACTTTGACCACAACTTACTCACTGCGAAAGTGCACAATTGCAGGTGTAGGATAACCAAAGATTTGTGACCTTTGAATTCAAATGAATAAACTCAATTTGATCTTAAATTAAGCCGTAGTTATCAAAATGTGTTTCCAGATAAGTGTCCTTCTCTGTAGACTTTGTCAAGTACAGTCTATTGCTATCTTTGTTTTTAGAGCTTTGTTATAAATTTTATTACACTCAATATCTTGCTCTCTTCACAAATTTTGCTATCCTCAATTATGGCACTGTAATGACAGCAATGTACGGAGTAATGAAATTGACAATGTGGATGCAAATACTAACTTCAAGCAACAGTACTTCCTAAAACTTTGGAAGAAAAAAGATGTGCAATGCGGCTGGTGAGCTGGTGAGCCGCCCGCAAGACTTGCCCCTTTCCTATTTTGGGAGGTTGAATCCGGAAATGTTGAGATTGTTGTGGGTCTACACAGATGCCAGGATGGGAGAAATACTATGTGATGCCGTAGGAATGTACCGTGCGGGCTCCTACGTGGATAGTGCTTGCCGCGAGAATTGCAAAAGTCAAGAGCGGGAGTACAGTGGCCTTTCACAGAATGGCGGGAACACGCAGAATGATTGGCCAGCGGTGCTCGATACAGAAGGCCCAAAAATTCAGTTTTTAAGTGCTTCAAAGTGACACTTCCAAAAGTCATTTGGATCTCAAATTTGCAAGACTATAAGAGTGTATCAAACTCTATGTGCAAATCAATTTTATTTTTTTTAAATATTTTTTTTAACCTTAATCCGGACCATTTTGTCTAACAGGAAGATCATTTTGGGACGGAGGGAGTAGTTTTTTAAAATTGTAGCTTTGGAATTTCATTATGCTTTAGCTACCAACCAACAAATGCACAACAGCTTATGCCTTATTTTTAATGAAATGCATAGTATTGCTTTTGTATCATCAATGTATTTGTCTTTCTAATCTACAATGTTTCATTGCTTTAAGTAAAAATTGTGGATATATATATTGGCCACTACTTGTTTTTATTTATGGACCATTTTGCCTCTTATTTATGCATTTTCAATATTCCATAATTTGTTAGCACCTTCAAATTAGGAAAAATAGATTTTCTGAGCTTTATTTTTTGAGTTTTATTACTTTTTTTAACTCTTTTTTACTATTGATCTATTTTGTTGGTATTTTCTATCACTCTTTTTTTGTGCATAACTTTTAGAAATAAATTTTTCTAGGTCTGAACTTTGAGAGACAAACTATTTTTAATACTTTATAAATTATCCACGTTTTAATTCATTTTCTAACAATTCTAAAAAGTCACAATACTACAATACTAGGCCCATTTTGAACCAAAAACAGCAGGTGTTTCTTGCAACAACCTTAGTACATGATAGTTGCAAAAAACACTTCACGATTCTTGGTCAAAAACGTGTTTTCAACACACAAGACTAGCAATACTATCGATCATACAAGTACTATGCCGACATTGTTGGATAGAGAGGAACGCGCTTTGGGAATATGCAGAATATCTGGCTGCAACTAGGAATTATTTGCTTGGAGGTTAAGTTGAATTTTCTAGTCTTCTAATCTTCAAACAACTTCCCTTAGGCCTATCATGTAATAGCTGTATATGGGTTCAAAGGTCAAAGTAGGAAATAAGAAACCACAGGCTTCGGCCGGATAAAACGGGCCGGTCAAACTACGAACTAAATTGTCCAAAAGATAGGCTCCTAAACTTCAAACCCATGGTGACCAACAAACGTGCCTCACTAGTAGAAACAACATAAAAAAATGACCACGTGGATGATCAATCCCACTTTGTCGCCATAAACACAAAATAGGATAATTATTGGATACCCACTTAACCCGCAATAATGTTTACAATGCAAAAATAAAAACAACAAGCCTCCAAAATCAGCTAGGAATAACAAAAAAAAGACAACAAACCTTCAAAACAAGCTAGGAATAACAAGACACAAATCATAACACATGAGTCTTCATTCTTCAAGTCTTCACATCTTCTTGTCTTCAAATCTTCAAAGAAAACACAAATATACACTCATCCTATCTATATTCTTCCCAAAATAAGAAGGCATCAAACCTTCCTTAGCTTCACTACCTATAACTTCTTCACTTTTTCATCACACTAAAAGTTTAATAGCTTTTCAAAAATTTAACAAACTCTTTTATCTTCACAAAAAAATTCACTTGCAAGTGGTTCTTCAAACAAAATCTATAGCTCTACAAAGATTCGGGTTTCAAATGATAAGGGCAACAGACCCTCTACTACTCAAAGATCCATATCTTTTTCTACATAGCTTCAATTGCTTCGAATAATAAGTTTCTAAAAAACTAAAAAAGTTCACTCTAACTCTCCAAAATTTCAAAGACACAAGCAAAAACTACAAACTTCGGTGGCCACTCGAATCTTTGTTCCTCTTTATCGGGTAACAACAGACTCTCTTTCACTCACGCGCTTGTAACTTCTTGTTCCCAACTTCAAATCACACAAGTAATGTCTTTTTGAAACAATGATGAGATGAAGCACGAACCCTCAAAATTTCATTTCAAAATAATTTGTACATCAAAAGTTGTGAACGCTTGAATTTTCAGCCTTCCAAATTCCAACACATACATCTCATACCCACACTACTCACAAAACCCGACTAGAAGAGAGAAAGAAGATGCCTACCTAAGCCTCTAGGTAAGTTCCTATTCATCTTTCAAGGCCAAAAAACTTCTAAGATCTAAACTAGGAGGTAAACTATCTTTATT
This sequence comes from Antitrichia curtipendula, assembly GCA_951230915.1. Taxonomy (NCBI): domain Eukaryota; kingdom Viridiplantae; phylum Streptophyta; class Bryopsida; order Hypnales; family Leucodontaceae; genus Antitrichia; species Antitrichia curtipendula. The sequence continues at coordinate 13,622,610 of OX579642.1, read as the reverse complement.
TTCCTAATTTTTAATTCCTGTTATACAAATAAAGTATAAAAATTATAAATTAGCCTTTAAAAGTTCAACCAAAATCAAATAGAGGTAAAAATTAAAGTCGAAGAAAAACGTTATTCCATCTGCAAGAACTTGAGGGTGCACCTGATAGTATTTGCGACATAATCTACACGTTCGACCTTTATTAAAGGATTCACTGGTCCTTTGTGGGCGCAAGATTACCCACCCTTGATAATCAAGCAAATATCGACCAGGTTCTATGCCTTTATCCACCTTTTAAATATATGGGGGTGTTGTGAGCGTGGTCCACTGTGCCTTCCAAGCAATGGATCTTTTTTGCTAACGTCTCCTAAGTGTCGTAGATGGCAACGAAACTACTAGAAATACATGGATAACTAATCGACTAATTGCAATGATCAGGGGTGATAGTAAATCCTAAATCCCTAACTATCTATCCTATGTCTAGGGTTGACTGGGTAGTTGGCGTCATTTCTAACATCCCTAACTACGTGAAAAGGGAACCCTCACGTTCCTTCCATGAACCTCTAAGACTATCTTTTGAGGTTTGACACTTCTCTCGGAAGTTCTAACTCTACGGCTAACCCTAAGCTTAGTTTTTACTCTAATTTCTAATCTCTAAATGTAACTCTAGATTTTTACTTCTGGAGTGCTAACTTTAATTTTTACTTTCAATTTTGACTCTATGTTTTGACTTTTATCCTCGGCTTTTTACTCCTAAATTAATCCTAGATTTTTACTCCTAATATTAACTCTAGGTTTTTACTCCTAATATTAACTCTAGGTTTTTATTCCTAATTTAACTCTAGATTTTTACTCCTAAATTAATCCTAGATTTTTACTCCTAAATTAATCCTAGATTTTTTACTCCTAATTTAATCCTAGATTTTTACTCCTAATATTAACTCTAAATTTTACTTCTAAACTAACCCTAAGATATTTGCTTGAGAATTTGACTCCTAGATTAACTCTAGATTTCTATTCCTAAATTAATTCCTAGTTTAGATCCTAGATTCTTCTTCTAACCTAATCCCTAATTTAACACTCTTGAATTTAATACCTACTTGTACTAATCACGGCTTATTTAATCACGTGTAAGGGCTAATTTAAAGAAAATCAACGCTAATTAGGAAAAAACATCAGGGATTGATTCAAAAACTCACCTCGTCACTGCTGGTGTCAAAATTAATTTCATCCACGTCCACGTCCACATCTCCATGCTCCATGGTGGTCCTTGGTCTTGGTTGAATTTTCCCACGCTCACCGCTTATGATTTGAAAATTAGGACCCTGTGCGATCTAAACCTCTTCTTTCCCTTCCTCCTTCCTTCTCCTTCCCTTCTCTCTCCTTTTCTTTCCTTTTCTCTCTTTTTCCACTAACACTATTCTACCTAAACTTTTATGGGTGTCTTATACTATAGATTCAAACCCCAAGGAGGTTTTAATGTCCCTCCTAGCTTCTTACACTACCTTGTATTTGTGTCATCCTACTCCACCTTCTAATGGTCACTACGAATTCTCGAGATTTTCCTCCTAACGCCTACTTAGCTAAACCTAGGTCACTATTTATCGTCTCTCTCCCTCTTCTCCTAGGTCATCCTATCTTCTTCTAATCCTCCTTCATTCTTGTTGGCTTCAATTTGGTGTAGGGAGAGAGGTGATATGTGAGGGTTGTATGTAAGGTTTTCTTCTAAGACAATTGAATGTGCGGCCTCTTTTTTTTCCCCCTTTTTTTCCTTCCCCCCCCCCTCTCTTGGTATTTTGAGGTAGTGTTTTTTTTTTCAAGATAAACTCGACCCCTAGATTTTAGATTTAGAACCCGAACCGAAAGAAAACCAAAAAAAAGAAGGACCCGGCTCCCCAGGGACCCCGACTCCTCAAGGACTCCCGACTCCTTGGACCCCTTGGACTCCATGGACTCCCTGAACTCAGTGATCCAACGACCCCCCCCCCCCCCCCCCAGCGATCCCTAGACTGAGCCCTGCCTTAGACTGAAGCCCAATCCCTTAACAAAAGCCCGACTCTTTAACTAGACAGGGGGGTCTGGTTGGATCGGTTTCTTTCCTTTTTTTTGAACTGGAATTCTAGATTTTTGGCCTTGGGTTGAACTTGGGACTGGATTTAACATGGGGTTGGGTTTGTTTGCAATAATAACTAAGGGTTGCCAAACCGTGGGGAACTTAGAACTAAGGGAAATTGGCTTGTTGGCTTAAGACAACGAAAGCTAGGTTGCTACAACTTGACAATTAGACTTCTCTACAAACCTACATATCTTGGAAGTTAAACTCTGGAGATTTCCACAAAGGTCTTGAAAACTAGACTTTGGAATGAGACACCGGAAAGGGTCAAGGCTTTGCCGCTAGGTTGGTTTTAATACCAACTTTAGGACTTTTTGATACTATGGGGGTTCAAAGCTCCGCCGCCTAACTTTTAACACACACTTTAGGATTCCAAATTTTGTTTACAAATTCAAAGCTTCACCATTCCCAAAGGGGATCTACACGCTGAGAGAGACTTTAAGAGAAAAAAAGGTAAAATGTTTTCAAGACAACTACACGTAGGGTCAAGGCTCCGCCGTCCCGGAGGGGGACCCACTCAACAGGGAAAATATTAGCAGAGGGATGTCAGAAATTTATATGGAGGAAACACACGAGTTAAGGCCACGTGGCTACACAAAGCTCATATGCTAAAGACCCCCTAAAGCGGCATTGCTAAGGTACGGTGGGGGGTTGCTTTAGGATTAGTACAAGATCCACCAAAAGACTCCCAATTTCACAAAGGTTAGCTCACAAGGACACAAAGAGGACATGCAACATATAAGAAGACGCTCAATCTTACAACAACAGCACCAAGAGTACAAAGCAAGGTAGAAGGACCCCCAAGGACCTTCGAAGCTTGAAAAACAACAACAAAAGGAGCAAAAAGTGCTCCAAAAATACCGTAGAGGTTTTTGGCTTCAAACGCCAAAATATCCAAAATAACTTGGACCTACGGATCCAAAACAACAATTGACGGTGTTCTAGAGAGAAAAATGGGGACCTTAAATAGGTTTCCAAGGCCCCACCCCTCCTTCTAGAGTTCTAAGGTAACCTTATCAACTTGGATTTTCATCCTCATCTTCAAAGATTTTCATCCTAATCCTACAAAACTACTTTTATCTATCTACGTTGGACCAACTTCCTAATTTTTGGAGATTAACTCCAATCGTCAAACGGATTGCGCCGTTGGCTCCAGGTCGCTGTGTTTAGTCCAAAATCCCCCTATCCACCATATCGAGGCCAAAAACCCATCGTAGACTAATTTAGTTTAAAAACCAAATCATGATAAAATCCTAGATCTTGGGGGTCTTCTATTTTGAGAAATGTAAATAGCCTAGGGTCTCCGGTAGGTGTGAGAGAGTCGGAAAGAACTCTTGGTTGACTTCATTTCGCCATCGTATGGTCCCGGGATGCCGGTCAACGCGGCGGAGACCCCGCTACGTAATTAATTCCCGAGGAATCTCGCCGGTTTGGGTACTTGCCGCTATCGGAATGTCATGAAACTTTACGGAGCGTATTATTAACATAAAACAAGCTAGTCTAATTTTTAGTGAGATTTTCTTGTAGCCTGGGTAATTTCCATGAAATTCCTATTGGAAGTTATCAGGGTTGACCACCTAAAAAAGGTTCTTCTACAAGTCGGAAGATGACGGGATTTTTCACGTGACCTCTCAGGGAGTCACGTGAAGGACGTGTAGGTGCGTTTCCGTACCTGACACGATTGGTCAATGGAGATGAAATTGGCCATCTCCTTGAACTAGCGATGGTGCGGAAATCTTTTGCAAATAGAGGAATCTTGGCAAATCAATTTTGTCGTTGGACTCCTAGCACAGGATTTATCCTAGAACACCATTCTTGGACTATAGATTCCTCCACGGCCCGGTCTTGCGTCAGTGGCTCTTACATGCTAACAATCGGGGTTTGGAGAATTCTAAACCTAACTCTAGGACCCGACCTAGTGGCCTCGTTGAGGATCCCTCGGACCAACTTAGCCATGAATTGTCCCGTTCATGGTTAGATTTAGCCCTTTTGGGGCTATGTGACTCAAATCCTCAAAATGTAATCAGTTCGTATCTTTCTATTTAATTTTAGGCCAGGTTTGGTGGGATTCTAAGTCTAAACACAAATCTAGACCAAATACTATAATGGGTATGTCACAACCCTATTTTGTTTCTACACTCTTTTTATGACTTTTTGTATATTTTTCTTAACTTTAAATTGAAAATTTCCAAAAAAATAATTCTACAAATCCCAAGTGATAATTTGGGAGCTCACGTCCTTTTAACCAACGCTGGTAGCTAGGGCTTCTTTTTATTGGCTTCACCATACAATAATATTGTTCGTCGTTCAGGCTCTCATAACTTCTTTCAAATTCCATTTCTTGGGTGCCCGGTTCAACACATCCAATTTGAAGTAGAATCACTAAAGCACGAGCATCTCTCTAGAGATTACCATGTCAATGTTGCTTTACGCGGGGGTTCTTTAACGGACGAGAAGATCCAATCTCATCTTGCAAATAAATTGGCATTGGTACAGAAATTGCCGGCTGAGCTGGTTGAACTAGCAACTGTAACAAGGAAAGCTCCAGTTCAGCCTCTAGTTGAGACTCTGAATCTTGCGACTCTATAAAAAAACCTCTAGTTTGACATTCTAGAGTCGAACTCTAAATCCACACATAGATTCTAAATGAACTCAAAAGAATACTCCAAACTAATAAAACATGTCCAGGGCTTTTGTCTTTTTAACAACTCCACTAGCAATAAGCATCACCTTGAAGCCATTGGGAGCGTCACCAGTAAGTTTTGACCTTCAAATTATAGAATCTCTTTAAAATACAAATTAACACACATTCTATACAGTGTATTTATCTACATCACGACAACGCATTGTAACAGTAATTTCCACCGTCGATTTCGAATTTCAGTACAGTTGCAATTTTGAGTTTTTGACAGGTGGCGAGTACTAACAATAGTAAGGGCATTGAAGCGGGGTGGTGTACAAGGATGAGGTCCCACTATGAAGCACTTACGAGTACTCAATAATATTGTGGATTGTTGCGGGGTACTACCGAAGGCACTATCATCAAAAAATAACAAAAAATAGTAGAAAAAGGGTCTGTGTCCCTTTTCATTTTTAAAAAATGGGAAAAAATTTCAACCCCCCCCCCAAAAAAAAATCCATTTTTATTGACAATGAAAGCCTCTCATTGCACCTAAAATTCCTTTAGGAATTTTTTTTCCTTCTCTAGAGCTTTTGCGCAAAAAATGGTCACATTGAGCCCCTATGAGCAACTATGCCATATTTAACTACTTTTGGACTTTTGAAAGTCCAGAATTCATACTAGGCATTGGGAGATCTCTTGATTGATTTTTGGGGAACCTATCTAAATCAATGGAAGATCTAAATTTTAATCAGAGGATCAATCCAAAACATCGGGAGATCTATACAAGCATCGGGAGATCTCCCGATGTTTGTATAGATCGAGAGATTCCCGATGCTTGTATAGATTGTGCTTAATCCAAAATTCATCGAATAGTCTAGAAGTAGTTAAATACACCATAACTCTAGTATTCTATTTTTCACAAAATCTCCTCGTCAATCCTTGTAAGGACCCTAAACCTCCCTCATGTCCAATTTGTGGTTTCCAATTCGCATTTTTGGGTTGAAAATAGGACTAAACACCCCCACCCCCCAAATGCCGAAGGTAGAAATCCAATTGGAGGTAGCTTTAAAATAGTAAACTAATCTTTTAAAAATTACAAAAATTACAAAATGTTTGAAACTTTTGTAACTACCTTCACTCCAAATTTCATGCCAACCAGACAAAGTATGCGAAATTTATGAACCAAAAAGTACCCGTCTAAGGACAAGGGGACAAAGAATAGGACAAGTGTTTCTTGCAACAACCTTAGTACAATACTTTTTTTGCATTATTTTGAATTGGTCTGCACTAATTTTGTTGCAAACATATCGCTTGGTTCAGTTGGTTGAGTGACTTGAGTCCTAGAAATCAATTGTGGGTCTCAATATGAATGAATGGAGAATTTCTTTAAATGGAGATATTCCTTGTGCCATTTTTAGATCAATTGGTTTGAATCATGAAAGTGCCATCGAGGACACGTATAAATTTCAGAAATCTTAAATGGACTTATATAGATTTTAGACTGCACGGTTTGAATCATAAAAGTAACATCTAGGACTAATATAGATTTCAAACATCTAAGAATGGTATAAATTTCAAATGTTTAGGACAAATGTACATTTTAGACCGGGTTTGAACTATAAAAACTACCCAAGTTGTGGACTAGTGCCAATTTAATGAAATTCCCTATATAAGCCCTTAAGTTATGCCACCTTACAAAAAATTGTTGGATTAATTTCTCTCTTTATTATTTGCTTTTCTGCTCCAAAGTATCGATTTTTGGATCCACATTTGCAACACTACTTCCAATCCATTTTGCTACAACTAATTCATGACCTGCATGAAACTTTCAATACCACTTCAAGTTATTTAAAAAGATCATCAAAAATAAATATAAATGAATAACTTCTTCGAGTGTGTAAGGGTTTTAAAAGTATTGTGGTCCTAAATAATTGTAGAATGCAGATGCCTAGAAGTAGAGTGAACCACATTATTTGGGAAAAAAATGGGCAAGTGTTTCATATTTAAGCTGCAAATTTTTTATATGATACATTTTTCCTACCCTTTTTTTCCAATTGGAGTCATAGTATGACAAGAAGTGAAATTGAAGGCTTTCAAATGTCTTCTAGACAGGATATTCTGTCTTCCATTCTCTTCCATTCTTACAACCACTTCCATGCTCAGTTCCAGGTTAATATCTACAGACTCCGTTTCAGTCAACTGAAGTCCGTGAAAGTCCCGCCACAGTCCCAATGGACCCAGAGTCCCAAAGTCCCGGATACAGTCATGCAGTCCCAAGGGGCGCAGTTCCAACCCGAGAAATGACAAATTCATGTGGCTCAGCACAAACAATGTGAAAGCACTCAGTAGCTCTCTGATCAGAGGCTCATCGATCCCAGCCAGTCACGTACAGGACACTGCCACGAATTCAACTGAAAATGGAGTCCAAGTTGTTTAAAAAAGTCGAAGTCTGGAGCAAAACTATTGGTGAGCATTCAATTTGCTGGTGAGCAGGACGAGTCACTCCTGATGCACGTGGACTACAATTTTGAACTTACAGCTAGCCTTTACGGCAACTCCGTCCAATCCAGGCTGAATTCCTGGGCAGCCCAAGTGCCAATCTTCATTTCCCCTCATTTTTGCTTTTCTTGTTGCAGACATAACTTAAGTCCCTTTCCTTTTTCCATTCCAACAGTCAAGGAATGTCATTTTGATGTGAAGATTGCATGGTCAAGAGGGGGCACATTGTACACATTTGGCTGCCTGTTAATTAGACTGCTTAGCTTGACCCTGTCGCATGGTTTCCATCTGAGTATGGAGATTGTATTTTTACAGGACCTATTATGATGAACTCCACCAAGGCACCTGAAGTGAAACATCTGAAGGTATAGTGTAGTCTGTGAATTCTTTTGTTTCACTTTTTTTTTTTCCATGATAATCAACGTAAAGAAATCACCCTTGTAAACTACTCCGTGCCTATATAAAAGATTTTGAATTTCTTATTGACAATTTTTTGCAGGGTGTCTAAAAGCTAGAGGCTCGAGCAGGTGTGGAGACTGCAGGTTCTAGAAGCCTTCAAGACCACATTGTGGGATCGCCTCATAATTAGAACTACATCTCAATGACGCATTGGCATGTGAGAGTAATAAACTTCAAAATAAGAGATAGGCAAACTGCTCTGACCTGATCGACCGACGTCATACCAAAGCTAGCTATAGCCAAACAATACAGCCTGATCCAGGATGAATGTCGAATTCCAATGATCGCTATAAATTATGCACCTTGAGAAAACCTCTAAAAGTGCCGCACCACCGAAAGCCAATAAATATCCTTTAGGCAGTGCATGAACGAATTGAAACTAGACGCTATAATCACTATCGAAGTGTCGCTTGGTTGGATCGATTCTGAACTACTACCTGCGGACTCGCCGGAGCTGTCAATCCCCCAGCCCTCCACCTTGTGATCTCCAACATGAAGCGGGAAGGGCAATTTCAATACGCTAGCTTGCACCGAACATCAATTGAGAATAGGAAACGTTTGACAGTGTTTTCGTATTAGCTAGAGCAATCGATCACAGCGCTCTCTTCATCATGGAGCTAGTGGATTCATTGGAGGAAATGTTTCAATGGCAAACCCCATTCTGTGGCACCCTTCTGAACGACGTCACGGGTCCCGAGGGGACCATTCACAGCCTGGATGCCATGCTCGTCGACATTGAGCTTCCGGAGATAAACTTGGACCCCGAACAAGCGGCGCCTGCTTCCCAACCGAACCCTTTATTACTATCTCTTTCGCCTCCGAATCCTGTGTCAATTCCACTCTCGCCTGCTCAGAGTAGTAGGACCATCCGAGTTGTGACCTCTGCGATTCAAGCCCCCGCTTGCTTTCGAAACCCCTTGGCGGTGAACACCAGGCCTTGTTCTGTAAAGACAGGAACCAGAGGGTTTGAACTTCCGGCTCTCACGACGTGCACCTCTCCCGCACCGATTACTCCGCCAGAGGTGAAGCCGAAGAGATCGCGTGGAAGTGGAACGGCCAAGCCGAAGTGTTCTCCCAAGAAGAAGAAGAGACCACAAGAATTAGGACTTGATGCTGCGGGGTCGAAATCAAAGGAGAATCGGGTGCCCACGACAGCGGAGCACATCATTCGGGAGCGGCAGCGGAGAGACGACATGTCGGCCAAGTATTCGATTCTGGATTCGCTGTTGCCTCCAGCGCCCAAAGTATGTGCCTCTCCTTACTAACCTCACACAGACCTTGCTCATAGAATTTCAATGTTTTGAACTGCAGTGGCTAAAAGCACTGGAATATCTCTGACCCCAAGCTACGAGATGCAATCGAGTTCTCGCACGCACCTTAACCAACAATACATTCCAGAAATCGTCGCCAAATGGTACGCGTCCGCTATTATTTATCTGAAAGAAGTGAGTTTTGGGGGGTGGCAGAGGGAGAGGGCAGTGGTGGTGGAGGACGCAATCTCGTATGTGGGAGCTCTGCAACGGAAGAAAGCCCAACTTCTAAATCGTCGTGCCGACTTGAAGTTCATGGCGTCTTACAACCAGTCACCATGCATACGGAGCAAGAAAATGAGGTCCTTAGCTCCTCTTCGTGGACCATTAGGAGCTGTAGTAAACCCATTGCAATGCGTCTTGACGAAGCAGTGGTCGGCGCCCGAGAATTGTAAGTCCGAGTCTCCCTTATCAGGTTCCTCAGATGGCGTCGTGGTGCGAGCTGATCCTGTAATTGTGACTAGTGCTGGCACCATAAACGACATCCACGTGCACATAGGAGAGGAGGAGGTTGTCATGGAGATGGTGTGGAAGAAGCCTCGTCCAAATTTCCAGAGCGCTCTGCTTCAAGCTGTGCAGTCGTTGGGGTTTGACGTGACCCAGTGTTCCATATTTAGAGTGGGGAATGGGTACATACAATGCGTCGTCACTTGCTCTAAGGTATGCTGCCGATTTGAATGACTAACGACTGGCATCACGTGCATTTGCAGAGTTAATATCGTATAATATCACTTGCATTTGATTCACGGGTATTTCGTGTAGTGGATCACGTCTGTTTCCACTATGAGGCAACATCTTGGTGTAAATTACATTTATTCCTTCAAGTGATTAAACGTATGAGACTTTCCTTAAAAGCAAGTCTGGAAAGTTTTGTTATTTTTGCCTAGTGGCTGGGAGAGGGAGGGTGGGTGGGTCGGTGTACCTGGAACGACAGTTTTAGCAAGATTTGCACCTTCCTCAAGCTCAGTAGAAGGAAGGTGCAGAGTGGACCGATCAGTTGAGAGTGATATGAGTTGATATTCTTTTTTGGTACTCATTGTTACGGCGTGGCATTTAGGCACCCCTGGATCCAATGAAGTGGTCCATGTTATTTGCTCTTGCAGTCACAGGTACTGTCGCAGAGAATATCTGAGATACAATCTTCTTCGACCTTGATTATCAGAGCGTTGAGGAATATGCTCACACAGAGGTGATTCAAGTCCGGAAGAGATCATTCACTTCTCTTCCTGATCATCGTATGAAGTGAGAAATCGTCACCAAGTGAACATGATCAACTGGTGACATCAATTCGTCGAGTTTCCGTGGTTCGTGCCGGTGAACATTCGTCGACTTGTACTCGCAGCACGAAGGTCTTGAATTTGTTGACAGCTTGAGTACGTCGTCATCGACCAATTTAAGTAACATGGTGAGGTGAGAGATATTCCTGCAGTAATCCGATGTGTTACTTTGAAAAATCTTTGTAACAGATCTGGATGAGATGGATCGAAATGTACGTTATTCTCAAACTGAGTGTGACTCTCGCGTTACCTTGCTTACAGTAGGAGTAACAAACGGCTTGTAGTTTCCTCAAACTGGTGTATCCACCTCTATGATATCACCGCCTAGGCATCCGAAATGCACATGATCACATGGAGTTTTGTAACACTGAAAAGGTTGTGTTGCGTGTGAAAGCGAAATGTAAGAGTACTTTGGGTTACAGGGTTCTTTCCTAGATTTTATTGAGAAAACGGTGCTTGTGGCATGGTAGTAGTCCCGGTACTAGTGAAGACGACATTAAAGAAGTCTGGGTGTATTTGTCCCTCATCTTGTCTTAATTTCTCACTGAGTAACTTTCGTTAGTTGTGGTGCCAGGTCATAAATCATCCATTCTTTGTCAGAACGATACTCTTGAGGTACAGGCGACTCAGGTGTTGATGCCAGGCTATGAAGCAACCTCCCCATTTAAGCGTGTCAGTCGGAGTCTGACACGCTTAAAACGATTCGTTACAATGAGTTCCATCCAGACGAAGCGTTCGGCAATTTGTCTTGAAATCTAAACTGTAAGATGAAAACATCGATATTGCAATAGGTAAATCAAAGAGTAATATAAATTTCCTCTCTAAAGGCATAGAATCTGCGAGTGCGGAACTAGGTGCTCTTGCAAGATGCTAGCTAGGTTTGTAGGCTCATCGAAAGGGCTGGCCAACAAAAGGATATTGTGCTGGAGAAATAGTTTACTGAATTATGCCAAACCTTGTGACTGTCTACAACATTTGAATGTCTAGTCGCATTTGCATGTGAATCACATGCTTGAAAAGATTCACTTTCTAGCACATGATTGAGATAGGATAATTTGGTCTCGTATGAGTACAGCAAGACTTTTCTCCCAGAATCATAAAATGGAGAGGTTGCCTCATATGACGAATTTACAGTGACTTACAAAAGTACTTGGCCACTACCCGTGACCGTGAAAATTGGACAAAAACTTTTGGAGTGGTGAGAAATAGTAAGCAAGATTCATCATAGATATTACACATGCTATCAAGAACACGTTATGAAAAACTCGTGAAAAAAAAGTTTAAATGGTAAAAAGAATTTGAAAGAAGTATGCAAAAAGCATGGCCAAGAATATATGTTGATTAAGTAGGAAATCATGATAACATAAAGAAAACTCAAAATGAAAAGCTCAAAAATTAAAAAAATGCTACATATGTACCACAACTACAAGTAGAATATATACATGTATATCTATTCTTAGTTACAAGAAGATCAGCCACCTTAGCTGGTCTATACAAATTATACTTCAATGCACAAGATTTAGGTCACGAGATTGTGGTGGCTACTCCATCACAAAGAAATCATATTGACCTAGTTCATTCCACAAGTACTCGATAGGATTTAGGTCAGGAGATTGTGGTGGCCACTCCATCACAAAGAAATCATGTTGACCTAGCTATCATTGTAGAAGACCAATGTATGCTTTGGGTCATTATCATACTGAAAAATGACTTCTGCCTCATTAAGACCTTGTCTCTCAATAGTACCCAACAATTGCAAATCTAAAATGTCAAAATAAACTTGCAAATTCATAATGCCATCAATGCGATAAAAGTTTCTTACACTTGCCCAAATGCCATATTTAACTACTTTTGGACTTTTAAGGGAATTTTGGACTTTGTCCATCAGGAGATCTCCCGATGTTATAGATATCTAAAATCTAAACCTGTTGTACATTTCTCAAACCACCTAATCCAAAATCTATATCATTTCTAGATTCATAAAATCTATAGAAGTCAAAGTCTACAACTGTCTTAGATGTCCCTTTATCAATTTTGGACTTTGCAAAGTCCAAAATTAGTTAAATATGGCATCCAACTCATGCATCTCCATACCATAATGCTACCACCACCATGTTTAATCGTATGTTGCACATGGCAATCACAAAGAATCTCTGTAGGATTTTTTCAACACCATTGACGACCATCTGAACCAAAAGCATTGAACTTGGACTCATCTGACCAAATGATATGATCCTAGTTTTCTACATCAAAATCATGTGAAGCCTTTGCCCAGTGTAAATGCTTCTGCCTATGCCTCTCTGTCAACAATGGTTTCTTCCTCTTCACTTTAGCCCCAAGCCCTTGCCTCCCAAAACTTTGACGAGCAGTCTTATCACACAAACGAAGACCTTGAGCTCTCAAACTACGCCCTACAGTCGCTGCAGTGCCTAATTTCGATTGATTGAGAGTCCTTAAAACAAGCCTCTCATCCCAAGTGCTCAAAAGACGTGGTCTCACTGATCTAGGACAATCAGACACTTCTTCATCTTCTCTAAACCAAGCTAAAAGACTCACAATGGAAATTCAAGTGGAAGAAGAAGTCACTATAATCAACATATGTAGTTGGCCACCTTTGAGATAAATTGAATCACTTCCACAAAAATGTACCATTTAGATTATCTAAAGGAAGCCACCTAATACTGCTTTAAATGATGTTGATTAACCCTAATTAGTTTGGGAGGCGGATTCATTAAACTCTCTCCACAATTTCATGCCAAATGGATTCACAGATAGCAGCCAAGTACTTTTGTGAGTAACTGTAGAAAAAAACAAGAACATAGAGGAGACGATGCTTCAATACAATCAAAGCATCAAAGACCTCAACTTTTGGTAAACCTGAACAAAACAGCAGCAAGAGGAAATGTTGGAAATTATTCTCTTTGGTTTAGATGATTTCTGTCGGATGTACTAGAAGCAGTGCACCGAATGTGTTATCTCTGTAACCCACATATTGCAATAATTTATTAAACAAATGCTGAATGATACGTTTTATTTCCATGTCAGATCGTGTACGCAACACAGAAAGTCTGCCTTCGTCGTGGAGCGATCAGGTGATACTGTTGACATTACAGCCGATGGGGAACAAAGAAGGGCTCCAATATCGAGAACCTACACTGCAGGAAATAAATTCTTGGTCGCGAGTAACGGAACGGAGAGGTGCAAGATCTGGAAGACCAACTGCAAAACAGTCGTACGGGACTACAGTCGGTTGGGATTTCCGTCACAGCAGACAACACTAACTTAAACCAGAAGTATTCATCCGCGAAATCAGGATAAGACCGCACCATTTACCTTTTTCCATGTGGCCCTTGTTGCGCTGTTCAAACTGATTGCTGGAAATAGCATAAACTTTCACCACGCAGTACCCACACCTGCTTTTGGAGATTCAATCAAAAACAAATCTAAAAGCACAGCACTGGATCATTCACCACCAAGAATATAATTATGCTTCTGTCCGACAGCTCAAATGCTTCTCCAAAGATCCCCAAGAAAGCAATCATGTCATCAGTTGCTTCGAAATTCTTCGGACTTACCAATTCTTAGCTGACAGCAGGTGCAAATTGATTTCATTCATCTTAACCCCTGAATGTTTTGGACTATGTTTTCACAAAAGACGCTCCAAAACTGCCATTTCTAGTTCAAGTACCAAATTTAGAGAAAAAACATTTTTGGACACATACAATTGCATGATCTTGTAGTACATTGGTTCGAGAAGGTGTGGAAAAAAATTCAAATTTTTTTCATCATGTAGATTGCAAGACATGAGTGTTGAAGTGACAAAAATTCCTTTGGGGGGCCCTACGAAAAACCGGGCAACTGCACTTCACAAGGTCACATTTGTATGAAAAAATGTCCAAAATGGTGGTGCTTCTTTGGATTCATTCTTCAAGGCAAGTTGGCTACATGCTTGAAATTTTTTAGATCATTTGGAATTGTACAACATATAAAAAAATATTGAAAATTGAGTTAAATAAAGCCATAAAGGACTTCAAAGTTTGTCTTAGAGTAGAGATTCTATACTTACCCCCAACTATCTGCAAACTAAAACTCCTCATAACCTTCATTTGATTAATCAAAATAGAATGATTCAAAGCTTTCTACATGTATATAAATCTAGAAAACTAGTCTCAAATTTTTATTTTACTACAAAAGTGATTTTTAAAGAAGAGTTTTTAGCTACCTGGGTTGCCCGTCAAGCAACAATATTTTTTTATCCCCTAAAGGACCAAGGCCTTTTCTCCATCAAAACACACTCAAAACTACCACTTCTATTGCAAAGAGCAAAAACTTTAAAAATTATTTTCTTTTGCATATTTAACCATAGGATCTCATAATATAATAGTATAAGAATGTATGCAAGAAATTTCAGGAACTTTGACCTCATAGATTGCAAGATATTTGTATCCAAAGTGATACATATTCACACCTTGTGGGATACATATTCACACCTTGTGTTAAAATTTTATGAACATCTCTTTAAAATTGACTTTGTAGAAACCTACCTGGATTTTCAATTGTCCGTTCAACGGACAATTGTTATCTAAGGATTAATGTTCTTTAAAAAAATTCACTTGTCTCAGAATCAGAGAGAAACTACTTGGCCCATTCCACGGGACTACTGACTAGGATGAACACCTTCTCGGTTTATTTTTCTAATAAAACAAAAATCAACTCTTATTAAACAGGAACCAGTTGACTGAAAGTCGGATGAAGTCGTCATTGCGAGATTTTGCAAATTAAATTAAACTGAAAGAATAAAGTATCTAAAGGTACCGTACGTGTACGTCAGTTTTGTAAATAGTTAGAGAAAATTTGGAGCATGTCCAAAAAAATGAAAAATTGTACATCTATTTCTGAAAATTTGGAAAATTTTCAGTTTTGCTAATTTTAATATCCAAAAATTATTCGTGGTAAAATTTAGAAAAAGGAACACATTTAGGCATGAATAGAAAAAATCAATCCAAAATTAGGAGTGTCAAAAAATTATGACAAGCAAAGTGCCGAAAGTAGAGAAATCCAAATGGAGGTGTTGAACTGTCTGAATTCTATAATTAAATTATTTCATCAGCAATGTGTTGAATCTGACCCAAATGTACAATATGTGCACACTTGGACTTGATGCAATTAATAATAGTGAATACTTAAAGATACAATGGACACCTTCATTACCACTATAGTGGAGAGCATAGGGTAACTACTCCCTAAAGGTGGCCAATTCTAATAGAGAGGATTAATTAATCTAGTGAAGGCCAGTGGAATTGTCTATAAAGACAATTTATAAGTACATGAAGAATACTTGGGTTAGTAAAGCGATTTGCACAAAACATGTCAAAATGTGGTTGTCATGTGTGTTTTGAATTGATGTAGAATAAGTGCAATGTAAACCATATATGATGTATCTAAATCGTTTACTAAATTACAATACAAAATGTGCCAAAGATGTAATCCACTAGGTACCCAGGTTGTCCATCATTCAATCCATCATCACATTGGCTTTTCACATTGGGATGTCCTTCAACAACAGTATGGACGCGTTCAGCATTACATGTGTTTTGGGGGGGTTAGAGGGCCATTTTAGGCCTATTCCCATTCTTGTAAATTAGCCAATGTTCGATAGAATTTATAAATAAATTGTGTGTATATATATATATATATATATATATATATATAATTTATTTATTTTTAATTTTTTTGGGGTGTGTGGTAGTGGTGGACAACTTGAACAATGTGTCCGTCAATTAGGATGGACTATCCAACTCAATGGATGAACTATCTAGGATTTTTTTTTAATTTTTTCTTAGGATCCTAACATACACTATATTTGAATCCTAACTTTTCATTAGAGTCACGTGGACGTCTAGACTTAACAAGATGGTGACAATCTTACTAAATACTCATTAGTCGATGACTCTTGAATTACCCTATCTTGTCATATACGTACAAGTATTTTTTAGTGATAGTGGAGTGGCAATCTAGTTGTTTAGAGAAGGTAGAAACACATGTAAATTGCGGTTTAGGCACAATGTTTGTTTTTGTACTTGATGTATTATGAAGAAAATCATGTGAACCCTAAGTCATTTTTCATTCACATTTAAGTAAAGTTTAGTTGCAAGGCATGACTTTGTTCTACTTATATTTGATTAGATTCTTCTTCTTGTAGTTAGTGCTCTTGTAGGAGAATGAAGTAAGGTCATGTGAGATGATGTCTTTCTTAGTTTTGTGAGGCAGACTTTGAAAGCATATGCTAGTGATGAGTCAATCATTTCCTAGTCACACTTTTGTGAATCCCAATTGCAAAATAGGTTAATTGTAAAAAACACTTGTGTAAAATTTCGGCTTAAAAAAATTCATCTCTAAAAATAAAGCACAAAATAGACTGATTGAAAATGCAAAAAAATAGTTATTTTATAAATTTTTTTTTTTTTTAAATTAAAATTTTTGATTCAATAAAATAAAATAGACATTTTTTTCTAACTTGAAGATGCTTGTTTTCAACCATTTGCATCTTCGGAAAAAATTTGTATTCTTTGCACATCCATAAAGATATTGCATTTTGAGCACATGTGGAAGGTGGATACTTTATTATTTTTCAAAAATCACTTTGTAGTCTTGTGTAACTTTAAGAGATGCAATTCAATTTTGACCTCCAAATTTGCATTATTGGATCTTAAAAAATACTAAGAAAAAATAAAAAGGCCAAGATAGACATCTAATTGGGAATTTTTTTTAAATAATAAACTATTTAAAAAAATTTAGAAAAATTTACTAGCTGTCTACAACTAAGGTAAAATAGCCTATTGTAGTCAGAACTCAAAATTAGGAATTTGGCCTCATTTTGTTGTTGAAATTTTTCAATTTATTCCTACATAAAGAAAAGTATGAAAAACAGGGAGAGCAATTGAAATTACATTTTTTTGACAAAGTATGAATTTGCTATGAACTTTTGAAGTGTTCAATGCATCATGACCCAAAAGAATCCATAGACTACTCTAGAACCAACAAAATCTGAATCCATGATGCTCATCTTGTTCATCTGAAGCAGTCATAATATTTTCTAAAATATAAGGTGTAAAAAGACAATTTTTACAATGAATTCCTACTAAAAAGTTGGAAGTTCCTAATCAAGTTCCTAATCACTCTATTACTCGCTCCATTACTGCCATGTAAGACATGCATTATGATCCAAATTTCACATACTAAAAAATCCCATAATGGAGTCATTCCCTAATTGTCCACTATAGAGTCATCTAACCACAATATGTTGTCTTTGATTTTACCACCTCTACCTTTATTTCAAATTTCATAGAAAGTGAAAGTAAAATACAAAAGTTATGAGCAAAAAAACACATGTCTAAGGCCAATCGGACAAATACACCCTGACCTCTGAAATGTTTATTTAGAGCACAAATTTTCCTTTTTAAAATGATAAAATATACCAAATTTGGACCTTCCTAGCAAAAAATATCAAAGGATGAAGTTCTAACTCTAAACTATCCTAGAGAACTTCATCCGTCAAATTCTAATAGTAAACTAACTCTACATCAAATCAAATTTTATTATGGATTTTCTAGTTAATTCTATTTATTAATTATAAAATTTAACCTATTTTTTGTCAAGGTTTTACAAACTTCATCCAAAATTAGGTTCAGACTACATCCATCCTTGTCTTTTTTCTTAATGAATTAATTTTTAAGTATAAATTGGTTCTAAAATCATTAGAAGATACCTTAAATAATTCTGATTTTAGAATATTCTCTAGTGGCTGTCAAAAGATTTTTTAAAATTATCTTTTAAATAATCCTAATTCTAACTTTTATTCTAAAATTATTAATCTTAGGATTTTTAGATTTTTAAACAAGAAAGCAAGAATTTACTTTTCCAACAAGATAAAAACATAAAAATAACAAATTCCTATGTAAAAAATTATTAATAGATGAAGTCATAACTTTAATCAATAATTTAAAACTTCAGCCTAACCGAGTAAGTTGAATTCTAAATTATTTTTAGATTCTTTAGATTCCTTTAAAATTCTCTCGGATAAAGTCACTAAATTCTCATTCAATTCTACTACTAAAGTTCATTCACTTGTAACTTCTTATTTGTAGTTCTTTTTTAAGTGTGAGATATTTTAGAAATTCCTAAGAAATACCTATAATATTTTAAATACTAATTCTAACACTCTGACCTAATAGTCAACCTTTAAATTTTTATCAGTGTGTAATTTTTTTTTAAATCTAAAGAAGATAGTTAAATTAATATACCTCGCCATTAATGGATGACATAGTCCCATCTTCACAAACCATGATCATGATTGTTTTGTAGTAGCCATTGCCCTCCTACATGTGTGTTTATCTTCGTTATGCCTAAAATAATGGAAAGAGTTTAAAACCTCTTATGAATAATTTTTTACTTCTAATTCTTCATATGCTAATTCCTATAGAACTTTGTTTGTTTTTAACGTATTTTGAATAATTTCTTTTATTTATAAGGACTAAATTTAATACTAGATGTTTTCTAATAGGTTCTAAACCAATTAGATCTTTAAAATCTTATCCCCTAGTCCTCTAGTTGTTTATCAATTCCTCCTTATTATTTTGAAGGTTTTAATTTGATTTTGTCTTTTTCTATTTGGCTTATTAGGCCTAATAAAACAAGGCTAATCAATCCTAGTCTACTAACCCCTAATGGAATCCAATTTTCCAAGCAAAGGACCAAGACCTTTTTTTTTGCCAAAAAACACTCCAAACTACCATTTCTATAGTAAAGAGTAAAAGAAATTGATTTTTTTTCCACATCTAACCATAGGATCTTACACCTAACTAGTATGAGAAATTGTGGAACAAACTTCAGAAATTTTGACCACATAGATTGCAAGATACCTAGGTTTAAAGTGAAAAAAACAAGTTTTGTAGCACATTGCGGGACTAGATTATTTAACTTTGAATCTTCTTAACTTTAATTTTTTGCACTATAGAGTTTTGAGCTTTAAAACTTATGGTGGAGAATTGAGATGAAAGTCTAGGAAACAAAAATAAAACAAAACTTACTTTTCATACTTTAAAAAAATGTTAAGCAGAAGTAGATACGAGATAGAAGGAAAATTTAAATTATTAATTTCTCTTAAATGGACTTAAAATGCACTAAACTCAATGGTAAGATTGTTCTAGCAAGAAAACTAAACTATGTGGAATTTTTTTTTCTAAATTGTAAAAATTACATTCATAAATGAATCCTACAAGTTGTTTTTTCAAAAAGATGCTCTAATTGCCTCCAAAACAAGATTGTCCATAATTTTCTCATCACAAATCCAAATGGAATGAAACAAATCTTTCTATGTAAAAAAATACATTAGAATCAAACCTCACTAAATATAGTAGATTGTCTTGAAAATATCTAGTCACTAATATTTTCCTTTTCTCTTCCAACACTCCAACTTCCAAACTTCTAAGACTCTTTCATTTGTCTCTTCAACTTCTCTTCTTCATTTTCTTGTTAAACTTTTGAGTGTTTGATTTGAGAGAACATGCATGTCAATTAGCTATGATTTCACAATTAATTCCAAACTCAAAATATTGAGCTGATAATGACCTCCAACTGATATGTCGATTTAAGTTCACAATAAGTTTTTAAAAGAAAAAACAAAGATGAAAGAAATTCCCTATGTTGGAGAGATAATAGAAAGGGGGAGAATTAAGAGACCTATGGACCTTAAATGCAAGCACAATTCCACCAACCAATTTATACCCACACAATGAGTGATTGGATAAAACCTAAAGGTTGGAATCTCGCCATACAAGGTAATACCAGGCTAAATAGGTAAAATGGAAAGGATGAACCTTTCCAAAATAATGGTTTATGAACCAGGATTAATTAAAAGATAATTTAAAAAAATCATTGAACCAAAATAATGGTTTTTTAAAATTATCTTTTAATTATACTGCCAAAAATCGCATGATGGTCCTTTAGGGGTTAAAAATCCAACTTGACTAGTAATCACTTGTACAAATATTGTCACATTAAGCAAAGTCAAAGCTTTGCTGTAGGTTAGTACTTAATTCTAGAACCTGACACAAAATTCAAAATATAGACCAATATACATTTGTAGTTCAAAGGCTCTTAGGGAGATGCCATTGAATTTGGAAATTTCACCCAAGAATCTAGTACAGGGTCATGTGACTCTAAAACCAACATTTGAAGACAAGATCTCCCAAAATTCAAACTTTTAAAGGCTCAAAAGTAAATGCTAAGATTTCCAATTAACGACATTGCCAAAATTTGGTTGGGAGATCTTTAGTCTTAATATAGACTTAAAGACACTTAAGAATTCAAAGTAGGGGGGACAAACTTTCCAAAATGCAAATGAAATCAAAGTTTGGAGGACCAAACCATCTAAAATGCCAAGATATGAAAATAATCAACTTGAAGGACCCCTACATTCTTCAAGAAGTGTTCTGCGCTTGTGAATGTAATGAAATGCTCAAAACAAAGAAAAGAATATGAAAAGTAGCCAAATTAGACTTAAAAACCAAATTGACAATATGTCGATGGTTTTGAAACAAGGGTGAAGGCCTTATACTCACCCAAGGCCTCCCCCTTTATTTATCGGTGGTTATTTTTTCTAATTTTCCTAAATATTTCTAAAACTAACCTTAATTAACTTTAAGATAATTCCAAATCTAAGTCTTTGTTTAATTTTGAATTTTTCTAGAAGCAAGTCTTGTTTAGCTTTTGAGATCTTGTTTAAATGAAATCCTTGATTTTCACTTCAATATTTATAAAACTACTTTTAGATTACTACTAATTATGCTTAAAAAGACAAACCTATTACTGAATATTCTCTATGTTTTAGGGAACAACTTGAAATCAAAAACCAATTATGCGAATGTTTTTAGAAGATACAATCAGCCTGGGGATCCCCTAGCCCTGTACTCTTAGGTCATTCAGGCTTGTAAAAACCATGAATGGTAATCCATGGAAATGTCAAAAACTCCATTAATTGGAACCTGCATTTTCCAAAGAAATTAACTATCTAGGAGTGTTTGGAAGGTTCTTAGAGAGGAAGCAAAGATCTTTTATTTGCATCATTTGACTATTGCAAGCTCTTGGTATGCTAGTCAACTTGTTGCAAAGTTGTAAATTCTTTTGAATTCAATGCAATTGCCAATTTTGGTACTTGTTGATGTCGAAAAGCCTCCAAACTTGATGGGTAGCTTTATTAGCACAAATCAACCTATACTAATTTTTAGTGGGATTTTTCCACTACTAAGATAATTTCTATTAATTTTCTAATGCTAATAAACATGGTTGGCTCTCCATAGAATCATCTTTTGCAATTTAGAAAAATACAAAACTTTTTGGTAGATTCTAGAATGTCCCCAAAACTATAGTACAAACTCAAGTTCTATCTTGCAATATTTATAATAAGTCTAAATTTAGTTATTTCCTTTTCTTTTCCACCCAGAGAAAAAATCATTTGGATATTGGAAAATCTGAACAAACCAATTATGTTGTTGATCTCTTAGCATGATTTTAAGCTAAAAGCACCTCTCTATGTGCTCTGGTTCACTTGTCTTTTCCACCATATCGTTTGTATTCCTACTGGCCTTAAGTTTTTTTATAAATGACTAGTTAACCTTCAAACTCTTAATTAGGCACTAGAAGTAAAGAAATGGAGTATTTTAGACACTCCATATTTCTAAGAAAACCCCTCGTTATATTGGTAGGGGTTTCAATATCACTCCAACTCTTTTTTTATGACTTTTCTCTAAAAAATTCAACTAAAACTAAGCAAAAAACAAAAATCCGAAGATCAAAATGCCAACTTGAAGGTTCACATCCCGTAATGTCTGTATGTCATATTGTTGCCATGTTTGGAAAGACAACCATATTATGGAGCAAAACTCATTTATAAGTCATTCAAACAAGAAGTCATTCTTGCTTATGCCAATCATATACACAGGGTTGACGAATTGGAACGTCCGGGGGCAAATCACGTCCAAAAACCGGACATCCGGACGTCCGGACGCAACGTCCGCGGACGCTGTTGCAGACGTAGTGGTCATCGTCCGACGGACGGCGACAACCGGACGGGCGGACGGTTCGGACGGACGATTTTTCGGACGAGCGGACGGTGCGGAAGGGTGGTTTTTCGGATGGGCGGACGGTGCGGACAGGCGGACGGCGGTCGGCCAGTCACGTGGACCGGCCAGTGGCGCAATGGGACGGACGGCCGACGGGCGGTTCGACTTGGATGATCCGACCGTCCGATCAAGTGGATGGTCAGATCGTCCGATCGATCGGACGATCCGGCCGCCCGATCAAGCGGACGGTAGGTTCGTCCGATCAATCGGACGACCGAGTTTGCTTCAGGAGGTTTGGGAGGGCGTCCGCCGCCGGACCTACTTTAGGTTTGGTTGCGGACGGGTATAAAGGCGGACGGCCCTTCCATTCTTCCTCACTTCTTCTCTCCATTTTAGAGGTGGAACCCGTGTCGGAAGTTACAACTGTTGCTTCATTGTGCTAGTTGCTCCTATACGGGTGGAGAGTGAGGTCAATTTTTTTGATATCACTTGTCGTCAGTCATGACAACGGAAGGTACGAGCAAGGGTACTGTAGCGATGACTTCAAGAAGTGGCAATTCCGGGAAGACAAAATCAAAGGGGGCTGCCCACGAGCTTCACTGGGACATTTTAGATGATCCAAATATCAAGGTGGAGAGCGAATGGAAGAAGGAAGAAGAAAATGATTGGACCTCCAAAAAATATGTGAAAATGTATCACATCGACAAATTGTGGCCTCGTGAGGTCCACATTATTCACACACGAGGTTTCTGTTGCAAGCCATCGAATTGCAAGGATGGACATTTTGTCCATCGATCAATTGAGGTTTGGCGGGCCCTCTTCGAGGACAAATCAATGAGTAAAGGTCTTATAAACTACAGCGTGGCCTCTATGGTGTATGCTGAGCTTATATTGGCTCGGAAGGTGGACTGGAGCACATATCCAACGACAACTGCGGCTCCACTTTTGTTTAGAGAAGGGCAAAAAGATATTCCAAATTTGTATGATCCAAAGGCAAGTCCAAGTGAGGCACCAAAATCACAGAAGCGACAAAAAGATGGTATAATGCAGGTTAAAAAAGAGATCATGGAGGGGGGAAATATTGGAGTACATTTGGATTCTACGAAGATTCCAATTACAATGTCAAATGCCACGGTGGAAGGTGTTGACGGAGAGGTGTTTTTAACTCCTCGGGCGGATTGGATATGCACACGCAATTTTACATCCGTGGGTGAACAAAGTGGTGCTCCAAGCATGCGGCCCATTTTTTAAGAACCGACGGCCCCGTCTGCACCACAAAAACGTCGGGAAGAGGTTCGTCCCGAACAAATGGCAAGGGCCATTGCATCAATTGATAATATCATAGAGAGCGATGCTACGAATTTTATGACACAAATACCTTGCAATCAAGACTTGCCAACCACACCGAGCCCCGTATTGAGCCCCGTATTGGGCCCTGTATCAAGCCCCATGTTGGGCCCCGTATCGAGCTCAAGAGTTGAAGGGCAGATGTTGCCAAAAAATGGAAAGCAACTCGATGGCATGGCGCAAAATGTGTCCATTGATGACAACCCATTGGATAAGAGCTATCCGCATTTGTCAACTCAAAATACGGCACAATTGGAGGATCTTTGTCATTTGCCAATGGCGAGTGAATTGGAAAGCTTGTTGGAAGCTTCTTATTTGTTTAGGGCACATCAACAAGACATCTCTCTTCAACCAAACCAAGTAATCGAGACAAATGAGGCCGGTCCTAGTAACCCCGCAAACAAGGCAGGCTTGAGTGAAACCGCAAACGAGGTCGGACTGAGTAATTCCTTCACCGAATACAGTGATCAATGGCCCAATTTTGTGATCACCTCGAAAAGATTGTCGGTTACAGCTAAATTTGTAGCTAGCATTGCCCCCAAACTTATGGAAGTTGCTCAAGAATTCACAAAATCCGGGCCCGAGTTGGTGTTTGGTGCCTTGTTGTTTTGGGATTTCGTCACGTCTATGAAACCATTATTGGAGGAGTAGGTCGAAAATAATTGCAAGGTACTCATCTTGACTAAAGAGAATGAGAAATACAAGGCCTTGAAGGTAGAGCACGAGAAATTGAAAGAAGAGCACAAGCAATTGATTGGTGCATTCAAAAGAGTGTGCGCTAATTATGAAAGATTTGCGAACGTACAGGATCGCCGATATGACACTCTAGTTTCTCAAAGGGAATTTATCGAGAAATTGGAGTACAAAATTGTAGTGCTCAAGTAAAAGAATTTTAAGGATGGGGGATGTGTTCTTCCAAAGATCGGCGGAGCCATGCGTATAAAAGCGGTTGAGGAAAACAACCAAAAGGAAGTAATATCCGAAACCGCCATGGATAATCTTCCTCCCACATTCCAAGACGCGTCCATGCAAACGGAAGGCCGCGAGTTTGAAGAGGTGAAGCATGAACTAGAGTCGGTAACTCAACAAAACGTCTATTTGGAGGCAGAGTATCAGAAAATGATGCAAGTAGTGGAGCTAGATAAATGCTTGCCAAAGAGCAGTTCCGACACTCGTTGGTTGACGTGGGTTCAAAAACTACAAGACAAACCGTCTGTAGTAACCCGAGCAATGAAGGGGCTTCTCAAATTAGTCATGAAGTCGAAGGAGCAATGCAATGCCATTTCCTCTGACCTCCTTTCTATTAGAAGAATGTTTGAGGTACATCATTGGGATTCAATTGACGTCACATATTGGGGGGACATGTCGGCAATGTTTGAGCGATTGAATGACGTGCAGCAGATTGCGTCAAAGTCCATGAATTGGACCTTGGAAGTAGAAGAAGGTTGGGCCCCTTACAACACGCATTCAGCGCACATCAAAGAGGCGGACAAGATAGTAGTACATGGTGAAAGTTCAAATACGGAACTATTGGAGGGTAAATGCAACCTTTCTCTAAATCATTTTGGTCCCGAGGGCGCCTTAATCATGGGCCAATGTCGCCACACTTTCCATATCACGTGTATGGTGAAATCATCCCTTGTTCGTTTGGTTTGTCCCGAGTGTCGTTCTCCTTTGAGCCCTAGGTTTTACGAAATGATTGGGCACGAGGAGAGCATGCCCCCTAGCCACGAACACAATCAATGGACCCTTCCACTTGACTAAAAGCCATTTCTATTCCAAAATTACATTCATTGGGGGCGACCTCTAATTTGGAATGCGCAAAAATTCATGCATGATGTTTGTGAGAACTACAATGACGAATTGGATGACTTTGACTACATGATGCGCAATAGAGAGGTGGAGTTGCAAGCCAGGGGTATTGAAAAATTGGAGGCTCGAGAATTGTTTTGTCGTAGCATGGGGGGACACCAGGATTGTCTATCCGGACGTGACGTGGGCTTTTCATGTCCGGATGTCATGACGCGTCCGTCCTGACGCGTCACAGCCCGTCGCCCATACTGACGGGACCATCCGGAGCGCGGAGGAAGTCTGCCCATTCTGCGACGGCGTCGGGCCGTCTCCTGGACGGTGACTCCGTCGCCAAATGGACATCCGTCTCTTGGACAGAGAGCCCATCTGTGGACGAAGAGGCCGTCCGCTGGACGGAGAGTGGATCGCTGGACGGTAAGCCGTCCTCTGGATGGAGAGTCCGTCGCTGGACGGTAAGCCGTCCTCTGGACGGAGAGTCCGTCGCTGGACGGTAAGCCATCCGCTGGACAGAGAGTCCGTCGCTGGACAGTAAGCCGTCCTCTGGACGGAGACTCCGTCGCTGGACGGTAAGCCGTCCCCTGGACGGAGAGCCCGTCGCTGGACGGAATTCTCATCTTCAGGACGGTAATCCGGCCCTTGGACGGCCTCTCCGTCCTCTGGACAGGAAACCGTTCCGTCCCCTAGACCGGAATATCACAGGACGGGACAGTCGCCCCTTGGACGGTTTTGTTGCCAAGGTTGCGGGTTTAGGGTCCACCCCATCAGCCGTCACTCCGTCTAGCTGGGTTTAAGGTTTAGGGTTTTAGGGAGGGCTTCAAGGTGTATATTAAGGACTTCTGCCTATTCAAGATTACTTTCCCTTGCTAATTTTGCTTTTCCTGACTTGGTTGGAGTACAACCATTGCGGTAGAGCGAAGTCCAAGAAGAGTCTGTTGTGGTGGCACTTGTTGTGAGAGCAACAAGTGTTGTTTCCACATCACATTTCAAACAGAATACTAATCTTTTTTTTGGTGCAGGGGCAGGTAAAGGAGGACAGATAAGAGCAATGGGTGGAACAAGATCACAGTGGGAACCTTGGTACACACTACAGCCAGATGGAAAAGTTGTTTGCAAGTTTTGCAAAGCTTTGCTAAGCTATCGAAAGGATCGGTTGCTTTTCCATTTGGGATATAGACGAAATGACACCCTCCTTGGAGTGAGAACGTGCATTAAAGTCAATGCAGCCATGAAGGTAATGTTTTTTAATTGTGGAGGACATATACCTACGGACACTTCGCATGGAACTGGACGCAACGTGGAAGTGATATTACCATCAACGATACTACCAAGTGTAGTACGTGGTGAGCAACAACATGATGCTTCAATCTCGGCAAACGATGGAGGAGAAAACACTGGGGGGCAAAGCTCTCAAGTACGATCATCGGAGGCGCCCAACCCTAGTTTGACCCACAGTCGATCGATGAGGCAACTGTCTCTACAAGAAGGACTGGACGCATCAAACAAGCAAGTACTTGACAAAAAGTGGGCTAAGTTTTTCTATGAAGCCAATATACCATTCAATGTAGTGAGGCATCTTGCTTTTCTGGATGCAGTGAAATCAACATCGGAATCAAGAGTTGGCTACAAACCTCCAGCGTACCATGCACTTCGTACAAAGCTCATAAAATCTACAAAAGACGAAGTGGCAGCAATTGTAGCAGAGAAGACGAGGACACCAATCCACAAATATGGCGTTACAATATGCTCTGATGGATGGGACAACGTTACACATCAACCATTGATGAATGTCATGTTGGCATGTACAAGTGGAAAGGTTTTTCTTGGATCGATAGACACAACAGGCGAATGCAAAGATGCTACTTACGTGGCTAATTGCATGGGTGATTACATTGACGAGGTAGGGGCACAGAACATGGTACAAGTTTGTACAGACAATGCAGCAAACATGTTGGCCGTTGGCACTCTATTACTTTGTAGATTTCCACACATATATTTTCAAGGGTGTTCAGCACATGCACTTGACCTTCTACTTGAAGATTGGAGAAAACAAGATTGGATTACAAGTATGGTCAAGAAAGCCAAGTCAATTGTGAAATACATTCGAACGCATCACATGCCACTTGCAATCTTTCGACGACATTCTCCTAATCACGTTTTGAAAAATCCCGTTCAAACACGCTTTGCTACCATGTTCCTCATGATCAAACGTTTGGTGGAGGTGAGGGAAGCAATAGAATTGACAGTCCACGATCCGCAGTGGAATGAGTACACGCGGAGATTGGCATCCAATCAAAAGCAAAGAAAAGCTAACGATGTGCGATGATATGTGCGAACGGATGAATTTTGGAGGAAATGTTTGAACTTTGTGCACATAGTGGAGCCCGTGTTGATTGTTCTTCGAAAGTTTGATGGCAAGCACCCGTGCTTAGACAAGGCATGGCTTGTAATGAAAAAGGTGGAAAAGCATGTTTTAT
Organism: Antitrichia curtipendula; assembly: GCA_951230915.1. NCBI lineage: Eukaryota > Viridiplantae > Streptophyta > Bryopsida > Hypnales > Leucodontaceae > Antitrichia > Antitrichia curtipendula. The sequence continues at coordinate 13,594,595 of OX579642.1, read as the reverse complement.
CTTTGGAGGATCTACCATTTTCATTAGAGCGGAGATATGCAATTTCTGCCACCAATGATTTCTACAAGCGCTGGGACATGCTCAGGACAGATTTGCATTACGCTGGGGCTCTATTGAATCCCTTTTTACTTGACGAAGTCATGCTAATGGATGATAATGAGGCAAGAGAAGCCATATTGAGAGTTTTGCGCAAATTGGATGTTGGAGATCAAGCATTTGCTTCAGCTTTGTCTGAGTACCAAGCATTTAGAGATTGGCGAGGCATTTTCGGTGAACTTCCTGATGTTAACACCTTGAATTTGCAGCCTCACGAATGGTGGGACCTTCTCGGAGCCAGTGCTCGTACACTTGCACCGATTGCCAGAAAGATCCTCGCGCAAGTGTGTTCTGCATCGTCCTGTGAACGCAATTGGAGTATGTATTCGTTTGTCCACAACAAATCACGCAATAGATTGACATCAGAGCATGCTGAGGAATTGGTTTACATTTATACCAATTCCAAGACTCTTAGAGAAAGGGCTGCAGCAAATCCAACAAGGTGATATACTGAAAACATGATGTCAGAGGATTCCATGACAGATGAATCTGATGGTCTAGACCATGGTTCGGTTCTCTCTGATCCCAATGATGACGATTCAGATGATAGTTCCAATGACGACGATGAGCCACCGTTTGATAGATTTCGTAGGGCGGGAGGAGTGCGTCCTCTAATTGATGCATCCGTATTTGACTTTGAAGAGGGGGATAACAACGACAATGTATACGAGGGACATCAAGGAAGTCCACCACGAATGCCACAAACGTGGAATGCTGGGCCAAGTGGGGGCAATACAAATGAGGACGTTGTGGCACCGAGACCACTAAGTCCAGACCCTATGGATGTACAAGTTGATGCCACAATAGAAAGAGATGGTGTTGACGTTCAAAGAGGACGTGAAGAAGACGTAGTAGTACCACCGTCATTGCCCATGAGGACTACCCGCAGTGAAGGGCCCCCTCAAGCTGGAGAAGCACATATGGCCCCTCCAAATCGAGTCTCGGTTGCACAAAGGCAAATGCCAATATTGGAAAATCTACAAATCCAAAGTTCATCAAGGCCATCTAGTTTCGACGTCCGTCCACACGAACCAATTTCGTTGATAGGTACACGATTGGCTGGTATGGTGTCACAGCGTGTGACTAGAAATACGACTTCATTGCGGCCACCTGTACATGCCAATAATCGAAGGAAGCGTCCACGACCACAAGGTACTACTAGTGAACGTGTGAGTAGTAGAACGCGTAGAAGGCTGAGGAGGGAAGAAGCGGCTTCCCAACCATTTTTAAGAGAAGTTCAAACAGGAGGACCCAATATAGATGGCATTATGGACGCAATGGGCCAACGACCTCTTCGGACGTTGTCTTCTATAGCTCGACCACAACGAAACCGCAATTCCGAGGCCTCCAGCGAAAGTGGTAGTGTACCATCCAATGATGATGGTGAATCCATTGGTGGTACTATAGGTGAAGATGGTGAGGTTCCAGGAGATAGTGATTACAGGGGGCCGGTGCCTCGACAAGGTCCACTCGAAGAAATGGGTGGTAGTGAACCAATAGTACAAGAAGCAAATGCAAATACTTCTATGCGCATTCTTAGGCATGGAAGACGTTGAATGTTTTTGAAAAGACAATAGGGTCTTCATGTTTTCAAATTCAATAGTTTTAGCGGCTCAATACCTTGCATATTGAAATCAGCATTAATATGAAATATGACTTTTGTTCCTTTCATTCTCATAGAACTGTCTTTTCTCTTGCATTTGCCTCAACATACGGAAAAAATGTTTTTTACAACATCTAACCGTAAGATTTTATACTTCACATGTTTTTTATCACGTGGTAAAAATTTCATGAAGTTTGACCGAATAGATTGAAAGATATTAGCATTCAAACTTGGAAAAACTAGTTTTCTGAATGCTAGCTTTGTAATTTCAGATTAACTTTCACTGAGTGTGATTTATGGAAAATTGGGCCTTCGGAGCACTATTGTTTTTGAATTATTTTTTTGAATATTCAAGAATCAAGGTCAAAATTTGAAAGAATTATTGCAATTGGAAACTATGTTTGCAATCCAAATAACACAGTGTGGTGTTTTTTTCATCTATGTTTTCTTTTTTTCAAATTTCATTAAAATTAAAATTATAAAACTATGTTTTGTGTTCATTCATTCATTTATGGCCCCAGTTTCAGATTATTCTCATACATATTATAATTGATAAAATTTGATTTCCACGTTTAGCTTTATAAAATCACAATAAAATCAATTTTCCATTGAAATTTCTGGAAAAAAAAAGCATAAATAGAAAATGAATTCTTACGTATGTTGAAAACTATTAAAATATTATGCTGATTTTCAATAAAAATATAAATTTGGTTTGATAGTCAAATTTGACTTCAAGCTTTTCTTTGTGGTTGTTTACTAGTTTTGGGCATGAAAAATTAAATAAACAATTGAAAATTTTTCTGACTAGAAATCTCTATTGATATTTGTACCTCTTTTAAAAAACTAAAAATTTAGAATCTCTTGAATTGTTTTTTCTATTTTTACTTATTTATGGCATGAAGTGCAACAAAAATGTTGACAATTACAATTTTGCACAAAACTAATTGAAATTTCTTGTAGTGATATACAATTCAAAGTTTTTAGTACTAAAGATATAAGATGTGTGCTTACACGCAATTTAAATGATAAAGTTAGGGAAGACAAGAAATTTTTTACAACTCAATGTTTAGGTAAAATACGTTTATAACTTTATATAAACCAAAATGAGTACAAAATGCATTGAAGCCACAAAGTGTGCTACATTGCTATGGATGTCCTCAAGCCCATACTATAATAACTGCATCTACTAAATAAACACTAATTTTGCAACTACATGGTAATACACTATTATCTAATCTTCATTGTGCGCCTGCTTTTCTTGAAGGTCTTGTTCTTTGCAGGCCTCGCGGTAGCAATCCATGGGTGGTGTCCAAAACGTTGGAGCACCACTTAGACGTTGCACGACTCCAGTCACCGAGCGTCGTTGTAGTGGCTCCACCTTGTACAATTCATCCAACATGGTTTGAAACGTACCAAGTGCCGTAAGGTCCGGAATCATATCTATATTTCCGCGATCTTTTTTCCATACCTTCATAGCCAATTTCCCTATGGAGTATCCGTCCGTGTGTATACTAACACACGGTGGCTTAATCCTGCGAGTAGGAGATGATGAAGTTCCTGTCTCTCCAATCAAGTACATTAACTCAGGAGCCACCCACCAACGTTGCGCTCGGGTTGCCTGAAACTTCCTTGGACAATTGAATTGGTAAAGAGAAGGGGTTTCTTCGTTGATGCGGCTACCCATTCCCCAATCACATAGACCAATCCACACGGTTCTTCCATCATCATTTGGAAAATGAAGCATAATGTTCTCCGGTGTGATGTCGTTGTGCAATACAGAGCACTATTGCATTGCATCCACAATGCAAATCATCGCCCACGCAAGTTCAGTGCGCTTGCGTCTATATGCCATGAGTCGTTTGGCTTCTTGCATTGATTAGGGAGTTGCATGGTAAGCCAACTCCCCAATTTCATCTGGATCTCGGTTCTTCTCATCAAGGGTAAACATGGCGCCGAGAGTACCGCCATTCTACCATTGCAAATAACACTCCATGGTCATGTCATTTATAGCAAAGAATTTGATGACCCCTGGATGCTCGCACGGACATACCAATGCCTTGATGGACAACTTCTCCCTGAACTTCTTCAATTCATCCACGCGCAAGGCTGACTTCCCAGCTAATTCCATATTCTCGGGAATATGTTTTGAATTTTGGACACATACTTTGCGCACTCTCCCATGCCCCCCTTGTTTGCTATGGCCAGACAAAGGAACCACCACCACTCCTCTTTCAAGGAAAACCACTCCTCCTGCAGCTTGTTGACCAAAGGCCAAGTTCTGACTTCGTTGAAACCACGGAGCGGAACGGATGTTGCTTGAAGATAATCCATGCACTGCATCATGCCACCAATACACCTTCTTGTGCAACAAACTCAATGCTTGTTGTCTGGGCACTACACTCTTCTCAAAGCCTTTTATTTTTTCCACAACTTGGGCAAGGTTGAAGATACACGTTTGCACTTGTGACTCCAACCAATGATCGAAGCATTCTTTCGTGCGGTCTTCATGCCACTCATCCGCGCTCATTGTTGTCTAGAACATGTGGTGGAACTTTTGTTTAATTTTATCCACTCCCTGTAATCCGCATGAGACGTATGTTGAGTTCAACTGCAAAATCGAATACTGATCAAAAAATTCCAACGCCACTTCATATAGTTTTTGCGTTGCACCCTTGCTTGGCCACTTCTCTGGATTTGTAGCCTTGTGCCTCCTTCGTTGTTTTTTCTTCCCCTTCGAAGACTCTCCGCCTCCCACAGCAGCTATAGACCCTTCTGCAGCTACGGCCTTTGAAATGGGCTCTGGTGATTCCGCATCCGGGTCCATAACCGGTGCATTTCCAACACCTGTCCACCAATCATCAACCTTTCTCTTCGAGAAATCGCGACCAGCCATCGTGACAGTAACAAGTAACAAATAATCAAAATGAAAGGAATTAGGAATTCGGCTTCTACAAAGTGAAAAACCGCCCCCCTTATTCCTCAAAACAGCCTCTACCCAGCACCCACGCTCGCAAGCAAGGACTGCAACCAATCCAAGACAAGAGAGCACTGTTAGAGTAGGAGAGACTGTGGCGAAAGTACCCTAAAAACAGTCTTATATACCCATTTCACGTGGCCGGGGTGAACTGACCCCCTCGCTCGGCCCTCCGGGCCGACCCTGTTTTCCGCACCATTCCATTTTTGCAAATTATGAATTCATAAAGACCCCTAATTAGTTCAATCACATCAATAATAACCCTGGATCGGCCAAAAAGAGAGGGCTTTTTTTTACATGCATCCCTGGTAAGGCCGAGCGAGGGGGTCAATCCACCCCAATCATTCACGTCGACGGACAGGCCATCGAGAGGACGAACAAAGCGTCCAGGGCCGTCCAAGGCGTCCAGAGGACGGGATGGCCGTCCAGAGGGCCAAGCCGTCCAGGGGCCAAGCCGTCCAGCCCGTGGACTGGCCGTCGAGAGGACGGGAAGGCCGTCCAGGGGGGAAGACCGTCTAGCCCACGGACTGCTTGGCCTGAGAGGACGGGAAGGCCGTCCACGGAGGGAGACCGTCGAGCCTGCGGACTGCTTGGCATGAGGACGGGAAGGCCGTCCAGCCCGCGGACTAGCCATCCAGGGGGCCAAGCCGTCCAGCCCGCGAACTGGCCGTCGAGAGGACGGGAAGACTTTCGAGAGACGGGAAGGCCGTCGAGAGGGCGGGAAGGTCGTCGAGCGGGCCATTCAAAACAGTGCTGGCCGAGTGTAATTCATTTCTAATCCTTGTTCGGAGAATTTTTCATTTATGTGGTTTGGCACTCTCGGACTTGTCAGGACAGGTGTCCTCCCTCTTAATCGAGCATTAGACTACGGTGGCGGGTAGTTTAAGAGTGCTAACTTAATGTTCACACTTGTTTCAATTAGCGGACAAATAAATACCAGAGAAGACATTCAAATGCTCAAAAACCAAGGTTTAATGCTCATTTAGAATGGAATTATATTTTGTTGCACGTAAATAATGGAAAAAACATAGAAAAACCCATAGAAGGTCAAATTGAAAACTTCTTAATGTCGGTCCTAGAATGTTCTATTTGGATGTTCATGTTAACATTTGATTCATTCTAATTGCACTCATTTTCACGAAAGTTGTTGGCATTGGGCAATGTTTTTTTTACAAAAATCCCAGAATCTCGCAATCCCTTAAAATAATTTATATTTTGTAGGGCTCAAATTCAAATTCAAATGAATTTTATCAATTATAACTTGAACAATTTCACCTTTGGAATTATTGTATTTTGATTCCATCCTTCCCTGCATGTAAGTGCACCTGACAATTTAGTATTTTGTTGAATTTTAAACCCTGTCTACACTAATATACTAAACTCAAAGTCTCAAACGTACAAACATTCAATAACTTACTAAGCCCGGATCAAATATACAAAGACCAAGACAAAAACCACCCTCTAAATGCTCCAGTTAAAGGTAGTAAGCTTAAAACTCTGAAATGGTTAATTATGAAATAAGTGAAAGACCTCCTAAACAACATATGTCATATGCATATCACTGATTAATGTAAAACATTGTTTTGGCTTTCCATTCGTACATTACAGAAAAAGAATGTAGCCCTATACATCTAAACTTAAGAATGTTTTACCTTCTAAAGATATTGTTATGCCGTTTTTTGGTGTCTTCAATATGTTTTATAAAACTTTGATTTTAAATCATTAATCTATTTTTTTCCAATTCAAACTTCAAAGACTACATCTCGATCAAGTTTTGCACTTATAATGCCAACTAAAAAAAGGAAGAAATTTTTTCGTGGTTTCCGGTCCATGCTAGGTTTTGAAGTAAATCCTATAGGCCAATATCCTAAATCCCAAACCCTAAACCCTAAACCCTAAACCCTAAACCCTCTTCACTGTTGCAATTTTAAGAGTATTTGATGTTCAAGTTTATGTAACTATAGCAAATAAGAGTGGATTGGTGTAATAAAATTGAAATGCAACATTGAGTACATGAACTTGACATTTTTGTGGTCTCTATATTTTTTTTATGGCTTCTAAATTATAAAGCAACTAACGGTGAATTATTATAGTTTTTCATATGGATTGTTTATTAATTGCTTATGTAGTACCGTATGTTAACCACTAAACTGACTAAAGTCCCAAGGCCTCTTTTCCATCCTATATCTGAAATAAATTGCCATTTCTATAGTAAAGAATGTAAAAAAAAGAAATGAATGTGTTTAGGACTTTAGGCCTTTAACCCCTCACCGCCCAAGGGGCCCAAAAGTGGCCTCACACAATCTAGCAGTCGACTTCAAAGTGCTGTAACTTTTGCGTCCGGTGTCCAAATTTAATAAAACTTATTGGAAAAGTTGCGCATACTAGACTAGTTTTTGTGGTAAAAATTTCAGATCTATCTAAGATGTATTGGATTTTTAGAAGCCATTCGAAGTTTGCAGATTCAAATTTAGTTCACCACACTGCATTGAGATGGCTGCAACTTCGGGGGCTTGTATCTTTTTCATTAAATGTTATTTTTCAATAAAATAAATTGGGTGTTTTTCCCCATAAAGTCTACTTAATGTTGGAAAATTTTCATGTCAATCCAAGTTGTTTCGAATGCTTGGGAGCAATTCGAAGTTCAAAATATAGACATTTCTGCATTACAGTGAACTTCGGCGGCTTATAACTTCTTCAAACAAGGTTCGATTTCATTAATTTTTATTGTAAAAGTTGCGCATACTAGTCGAATTCTTGTAGTAAAAATTTCATACCAATCCAAGAAGTCATGATTGACTGAGAGGCATTTTAGTAGAGGTAGGTTCAGCAATAGATGTGATTTTTTGCTACTTTTTTCACTGTTTTTTGACATTTCAAAACAATTTTGCAAACGCAATGAGTCAATTGAATGATTTTTTTTCCCACCAAAGTGTTTTTCTTTTGGTTTTGAATCACTTTTTAGTTCAAAGTTTTTTCATTTGAGTAGGTTTAGAAATCGAATTTCACCTCGAATTGTGTTTTGAGGACAATTTCAGCATCTTTTTTCAACACTAAAACATTATAATCTTTCAATCTATACGGTCAAATGACCTCAAATTTGATTTACACCATCTACAACATGCACACTACAATATTGAACGGTTGAGATTTTCATACCTTACTCACATTTAGACTTATAACACTTGAAAAGGAAAGTTGCTTTTTGACATGGTTAGGCCTTGGGCGGTGAGGGGTTAAGGTGCACATCTACTTGTAGTATGTAAGATCTCATACTAGAGTACTAGAGTAGTGTTCAATTGACCGGAAGAAATTTCACAAACTTTGCCTATATAGAATTGTAGATTGCAAGATATTTACAATAAACTTCAACCTCGGAACGCCCAACGACATCATTTAGTGCCAATTTGATGGCAATTCAATCACTTCAATGAGATGGAAAGATTGTGGAAGCGTTCAATTCATTTTTCGGGGACCTTCCATGTTGAGTTACAAAGTGTATCCAAATGATTTTGTAGTCTTTCCGATATTTGCCTCCGCGTAATTTAGAGTTTAGGAAAAAAAAAAAAAAAAAAATGCTACTTTAGTGTATCTTGGGAAGTTGTTGCTCCTTAGTCTAAATCTGAAATTTATCCCCCAAATTGATATTTTCTGAGTTTGAGTCTAACTATCAAGCAAAAGTTCATTTTCTCTAGTTCCTATTTTATGTAAAATCCCCCAACACGACCCTAAAAATGAAATTTCATTATTGCGATTTGCACTTCGAATGTGTTTTTAATGTCTACTACATTTAGTACATTCTAAATAAATCATGAAATGGAAATTAAGTTTATGCTATGATGGATTCTAATGTCATTATCCTTGTGCTATAAAGTAAACCTGCCTTATGACAGGCAGAATGATTGATTTGTTGTATTTCCTTTAGCAAAAATAATCAAATTTTTTCCATACAAAGACACATGTGAGAAATGAAGAACGCAACTGGAATTTTATTTTTTGGATTAATTGTGATTTTTTTTTGAATTTTTGAAGTGTACTGTCCAGTAAGCCCAAAAGAGTTTGTAGACTACCCCAAATCAGCAGAAAATTGTTTTCATGATGGTCATCTTCCCACTTAAAACAGTCATAACATTTTCTAAGATGGCTACAAGACTTTCTAACATGGACATGACATGAAGAAATAAAAAAGCTGCTTTTTACTAAAAATAAAAAATGAATTTTCAAAAAAATAAAAATGAAAATTTTAAAGGCCGTCCAGGACGTTCGGCAGGCCGTCGAGAGGATGGGCGGGCCGTTCCTGACCAGGGACAGGCCGTCGAGAGGACGGGCAAGCCGTCCCTGACCACGAACAGGCCGTCGAGAGGATGGGCGGGCCGTTTCCGACCAGCGACAGGCCGTCGAAGAGACGGGCACCCCGTCTTTTTGGACGGCCTTTTTGTCCTAGAGATGGGTAGGCCGTCCAGAGGACGGGTATCCCGTCGAGGAGACGGGTTTGCCGTCTACGAGACGGGTTTGCCGTCTACGAGACGGGTATTCCGTCCAAGAGACAGGTATGCCGTCCAGGAGATGGGTATGCCATCGAGGAGACGGGTATGCCGTCCAGGAGACAGGTATGTCGTCCAAGAGACGGGTATGCCGTCGAGGGGACGGGCAGGTCGTCGAGGGGACGGGCAATCCGTCGAGGGGATGGGCAGGTCGTCGACGGAACGGGCAGGCTGTCGAGGGGACGGCAGACCGTCGAGAGGACAGAAAATCCGTCCGTCCAAGTCTCGGGCGGCAGTGTTATTATTTCCCGAACCTGTCGACGGCACCCCGAACCCGTTGGCGGCGTCCCAACCCTGTGTCAGACCTCTGTGGACGTATCGGCCGTCCATTCTAGGGCTGTCCCACGCCCTGGACGGTCTGGATTCGGGGGGGGACGGGCTGATGTTATGTTAATTACCCTGCCTAATCGGGTCGGTAATTGGGGGATATAAGTAAACTTTTTTGGACAGTTTACGTGCTTCTTCTTTTGAATTGCACTGTCTGAGCTTGAGAAAGCTTCGCTCTGCAATTTGAGGGGAAGTGTTATACATTTGACATTGTTTTGCCACATTTCAGTTGCCTTCACGCAACAGAAGGCAAAGCAAATTGTCATTGTATTCGCATATAGTATCATGTGTGTCATTTTACAGGTATCAAGAATGGACGCAGAGGATGTAGTAGGAGGTTCGGGACCTGGAGGTGACCCCCCAGGAGGTTTGGGACTTGGAGGTGACCCCCCAGGAGGTTTGGTACCTGCAGGTGAACCCCCTGGTAGAAGGAAGAGAGGAAACAGAGCAACCTTGGATTGGGGCACACGTAATGCCGAAGAGGTTATGGCAAAGCCTGGGTGGTTGGAGGCAGATGGCCCATGGACAAGAGTGATATGTCGTCAATATACAGATTGGGCCCACATCAACTGCCATTGGCCACACGACCGGTACGAGGTGCACGTGAAATCTGGCGTGGTAAATATTGACCAGTGCCAACATCTGCACTTCAAGAAGAGGATGATTGAAGTATCATTGGCACTTTGGGGGGCAAGATCCAAGAAAGACGGGACACTTTCATTGTGCCAAATGGCATATGCGGAGGTTTTTCTTGGCAAGGATGTAGACTGGAGCAGCTTTTTGGGCAAATCGCGGAATAATACATTTCCAAATCGAACTCGCCACATTGCACCAAATCCTGCTGTGCCGTTGGACAATGTACCAAATCTTGCCGTGCCATTGGATGATGTCCAAAATGTGCAAATGGACGTGGTTCCACTGGCGGAGCGTCCAGGGACGGAGTTGATGGAGGTAGAAGTTGGTCAGGGCAGCGGTCCAGATGTCAACCAACAAGCTGTGATTGGTGGAGTGCAAGCTGACGGTGAAGAAGTAATTTGCTTGCACCAATTAGTACAAACACTGCAAGCAGAAAAAGAAGAAACACGACGGCAACATGCTGCAGTGTTGGAAGTTCATCATGCAAGGATGCGGGCCGTTCAAGATGAAAATGTGCGCCTCATCGCACGTGAAGCCGAGCTCGTAGAGCGTGAAAGGCGGGTCAGCACAGACTCAGTTCCACCACTCGATCTTGTAGTGGAACGTGCTACATACGGTGCAGATGAAGACACACCAGGCCTGAGCAATACATCTGAGTTTGTGCTGCAATCACGATCCACTTTTTCAAGTTCAGAAAGTGCCACATTGGATATTATGCGTGCACGTGCTGAGCGAGTTGAAGTAGAGCTTGGAAGTACTCGCACAAACATGGAAGAATTAACAAACGCCATGCATGTTTTGGAACTTCGTGCCAACAACGCCGAGGCAGAGGTGGCGGTGGTTACTGCAGCTCGAACAACCTTGGAGCAGACCATGACCGCATTGAGTGCTGAAAATATGCGGTTGGTTCAAAATCCTCAGACGGAGCACAGGCTGCTTCAAATGTGCAATATGAAGTTGACATGCATCTTAGCGCTAAAAGAGGCTGAGCAAATGCAACGTGAAGTGAGGAGAGTGGCTGCAGAATTCAATGATGGCGGTCAACGTTATTTTGGCTTGACCTCGTGGCCTCGGGTGGCAGAAATGTTCACCGATGATTTACCAACATATAGGGAGAATTCAAGCATCAATTGGAATGCCCGTCCAGACTTGGAATTCTAATATAATATCGATCGCCAACGGTACGGACCACCCAACAACAATGGCATTACGCCACTAGTGTGGCCTTCCCTTCCAGATTTTGTAAAAGATAGAACAACATGTATAATGTGCCAACAACCGTTTGGCCCCGAGGGTGGATGGAATCTTGGTACATGTGGCCATCTATACCACCCCGTGTGTCTTATTCCACACATGATCACCAGAAAGAGATGTGCGCAATGCAGGGCTCCATTTCATGCACGACTATACAAAACGTTTGGTTTTGAAGACCACATGCCTGAACATTACGAGTACAATGAAGAAAATTTACCGGGCCCCGGTAATAGAGTACATTGGGGGTCCGACATGACATGGCTTTGGAAGTGGGGCCACCACAACCGACACCTCCCGGCAGGAACGGTGGCTGACATACCATGGACGAGTGACAACCAAGTGACAAAGGTGATCAGGAGGGTGTTTGGAGACAGTGATCCAGGGCGTGGACTATATTTTGGTCAGATTGCCGGTGGACATTGGGACCCAGAACGCTTAATTTTAATACGCGCACCACATCTACAACGCATCATGTTTAACTCTCAAGGCCAGCCAGTCGGATTTGAGGGGGAATTGAGCTATAAGGAAAAAATGGCGTACACTGAAGACAATACCTTCCATGAGCCAGCCCTCGTGAATGACATTTTTTTCCACTTACATGATAGATACGATATAGAAGCACTTCAGCTTCTGAGGACTTTCGAATCACAAGAAGAATTGCAACGATTTTTGAGAAATAGCATAGCACGCGGCGTTGTAATCGAAGATGTAGACTAGATTGTGTATAACTAGATAGATGTATAGAATAAAATACTGGAAGTTGTACAAAGTGAACGTATGTAATTATGTAAAGCCTTTATTAGTTTACCATGTACTTCAACAGATTTATGAAATATGTACATTTATTGTTTTCTTTCCACCTCGTGTATTGTTGCTTTGCCTTTGTCAATTTTTGTAATCTATTGGACCTTTTTGTAATAGTATAGAAGAAGCTTGTATGCTTAGATGGTAGGTAAAAGAGTGTTCTATTTTATTTTTGGTGAAGCCCTAAAGTCTGAAGTCCATTTTTTGGCCCAAACCACCCTAAACCACCACTTTTGCTATGTTCACCTATGAATTAAATTTTCCAATTTATTTTATGAATCGAACCAAAGGATCTTGTTCTCCACTTGTCTTAGATGACGTGATAAAAAATTTGTGATGTTTGACTGTATGGATTGAAAGTTATTAGCATTCGAAGTGAAAGAAACAAATTTATTTTAAGAAGTTGCTAGGATTGCCCGCTCCACAAAAAACCCATAACTTTTCCATTCCTAATCCAAATGGGATGAATGAAAGCCTTCCATTTAAAAGAAAATACAATCCAACTGGAAAAAAAATATACAAATTTGTATTTCATTTTTTTGTGGATTTTTTTGTCTACCCGGAGTCTTGGACCGCCCGGTGTCCCGATCTCCCTTGTTTGAGGTTATTGTGGCATACCCTTTGCTCCTAGGCACCGATTGGAATAGAAATTGTATTATGAATAAACTCATAAGTTTATCTATCATTCCATGTTATCATTCTTATGAAAAAGTTTTCAAAAGTTTCAGTAAAAAATGAGATCATAGGAGCCTATCGAAAATCCATTTTGTCCCTGGCAGAAAGGACAATGAGAGTATGTTACTTTAGGGGCTAAGAAATAAAAACAATGGAAATTCTTTACCAAAGCAAGAAATAAGTAACAAATTATTTGATTGCTTCATATTTGATGAAATCTCCTTTAAGTCTTTAGAATTAAACCAAAAAATAATTCACGTTTTGTAACTTTTGTTCTATTAGTTTTAATGTTTTTTTAGTTGGACTATTGATTGACTACTCCCTCATGTTTATTTTTAAATCCAAAGTTTACAAATTAAAGTATTGAACATTTTCCATTTTTTCTCAAATAGCATTATGGAAATCAAATGATCAAAGTTTAATATCTTGCAATTACTAACTTGATAAGGTCACACTACATGAAATTTATTTGAAAATCAATTGAAATAAATGACTTTATGAATGGCGATCCTATACTTGAAAGTCTTAAATTGAATAGATTCTAATTTTTTTTTTTTCATTTCATTTCAAGGTGAACATGGAGAAATGCCAACTTGGATTTTTTTTTGGCAATAATTAGCATAGGGCCTACATGGCTACATGGATTAATATTTTTGAATTTCTTGCCATATAGTCAGTGTAAAATCAATTTAGCAACTTCTCTAATTCGAAATTCAATAACAAACTTTAATCCCTAGAATCCTAGATGCCCAAGGCATGTTTTGAGCTTCTACAAATTTGCTCTAAATTGAACAAAATGTTAACATTTTGATTATGTGACTAGGCGTATCAATTAAAAAAAATTGTAACCATATAAATTCAAACAAGACATATTAGGGGCTCATAGGTTGGTAAAACACAACAATATCACTTATAGAGTAAAAGATTATAATGTTTGAACATGAGGGTGTTAAAACTACAAAAATGATGTGAAGTCTTCCAATCCTCTTTTCAGTTTTCACAAGTAAAATTAAAAAAGTTTTAGACCACAAAAATATGAGGTTAAATTGCCGAACATGTATAACCCCAAACAATTTATGGCTTTTAAAAATATACTCCATATTTTTTTTTAAATTAAAAAAAAATTTGAATGTGATTTTTCCTCCAAGATCTTGTGTTTTCGAGGCACATTTCCAAAAGCTCTCAATGCTACAAGAAGTCAAGATTGCAATGGGTACCCTTGCACAAAGTCTTGAAACGAAAAATCACTATCATTTATTTTTAAGAATAGACTATTGATGCTATAACTAGACTTCAAGAAGAACTTACTAAAAATAGCAACTTGGATACTACTAAAAATAGCAACTTGGTTAGGTTTTATTTAACTTCAAAGTTTTGCCAACACCAGATTTGGGTGCTTCGGGCATTTAAGCCAAAAATCCAATCCCACGTGTCTAGTCTATTTTTCCGTCTACAGAACCGTCTAGTTACCCGTCTAGATGCCCGTCCACCCGCCCGTCCAGTTACCCGTCCAGATGCCCGTCCACTTGCCCGTGCACTTACCTGTCTAGATGCCCGTCCACCCGCCCGTCCACTTACCCGTCCAGATGGCCGTCCACCCGCCCGTCCACTTATCCGTCCAGATGCCCGTCCACCCGCCCGTCCAGATGTCCATCCACCCGCCCGTCTACTTACCCGTCCAGATGCCTGTCCACCCGCCCGTCTACTTACTCGTCCAAATGCCCGTCCAATTACCCGTCCACTTACCCGTCCAGATGCCCATCCAATTACCCATCCAGATGCCCGTCCACCCGCCCGTCCAATTACTCGTCCACTTACCCGTCCACCCGCCCGTCCAGTTACCCGTCCACCCGCCCGTCCACATGCCCGTCTACATGCCCGTCTAGTTACCCGTACACCTGCCCATCCAGATGCCCGTCCACCTGCTCGTCCAGTTTTCCATCCACATACCCGTCCATCCCGCCCGTCCAGATATCCGTCCACACAACCGGCCCCCCTCCCGTCCACATGCCTGTCCAGATGCCCGTCCACCCTCCCGTCCACCCGCCCATCTACATGGTCGTCCAGTTTTCCGTCTAGATACCCGTCCATCACGCCCGTTCCGTGCCTGTCAACGGAAGCTCGCCGCCCGTCGGCGAAGAACGTCCATCCATTTCCGTAGTTTTCATCCTCTGTCAACGGTTCTCGTCCAGATTTCATCTTGACGGACGCCGGGGTTGAATCCTGACGTCCGTCCGGACATGCTGACGGACGGACAGGACGTGATGGGGACAACCCTGGGGGACACTGGAGCATCTCACATCAAAAGTTCTTCCGGTTTCCTGAAAAAGAAGTGCGGAAAGGAGAAGATGGCGTCTGCATAGAAGTGCAACCATCCCAAGAGTTCAATGAGCAGTACGGAGCATACAATCACAGTTTAATAGGGAGGGCCCTCTTCTTATCAAAATTGGAAGAAGTTGCACAAGTTTGTGCTGCTTTTAATGTAGATGGGCTATCAAGCACAGAACATGCACTCGTGAAGGTGGCAAGTGCATTTGATAAGAGGATCACCGACATTATAACGACGTGGAGGACTTTTCTACATGGCACAGGGCAAGCGATCTCGTTGATCCCTCGAGATGATGACAAAGCAATAAATGCTATGATAGAAAAGATTTATTTGGCTTTGAGAGCATTAAAGGCAGAGAAAGTAGATTTGTCTCCCATAAGGAAAAATAAACGGAAGATTGAAGACGAAGATGACTACTTTCCAGAAACCAAACGACAATTCATCGCCGTGGACATGGAAGTCCGATCAGGAGAGGGCACAGCCTCCGGGTCGGGTGGTCCTCAAACTCGTAGAGCAAGTCGAAGATTTAAGGAACAAGAGGGTGCCTCTCCTATTTCCGCAAACGGTAGCGATGATGCAAAATAGTGTTTGTATTAGAGGGTTAACCAATGAAATTTGTTTTGTACTTATTTGAATCTCATGAGGATTCAATATTAGTAATGCACAACACTCATGGTATGTCATGAGTTGCTTTTAATTAATGTATAAATATTTATGCAATACAAATATGTTTGGATTTGTTTTTTCATCATGATAAATTTTGCCTTATTTATTTGTCAAATATGTTTCTTTTGCGTACCTATTGCAGAAGATCATACCTATTGTACATTTGTACAAGATCATTTCATGTTATTGTTATGTTATCTTCTATAACCCCGTACCTACAAATCACCCATTTTCATTTGCACATACATTTCTATTCGCCTAATCCACTTGTTCGCCTGTCTGCATACTTCAAACATCTTACCAAAATTGTAAAAAACAGTTGTCCGCCCGACAGGTTTTAGGTCGGTCCATCCGTCGTTTGCCGTCCGCCCATCCGTTGATGCGACGGCCCAGATTCCCGTCGGCCCATCGGCCCGTTCGCTGATCCGACGGCTTAGATTCCCGTCCACCGTTTGCCCGTCCGCTGTTCGGACGGCCCAGATTCCCGTCCGCCCGTCCGCTGATTCGACGGCTTAGATTCCCGTCCGCTGTCCGCCGTCTGCTGTTCCAACGGCCCAGCTAGCCGTCCGCCGTCCGCTTGACCGTTGTGGGAGGATTTTTTTTCCCCATATTCAACGGTCACAAACAAATGGAGACTATAAGTGTCCTGAAATTGACATTAACAAGCACTTCTAAGAAACTAAACGTTAAGATTTCCTAGGGCTAGGAGCTGCAATTTTTTGTGTCCCTTGCTTGGTAATGCATAGTTCAGTGGAAAGGGGGGCCTTGTTTTCCACGGCTTTGTGCATAAACATTTGAACGATTTTACCCAATTGTTATCATTACGTTTTGAATTTCTGATTTCAATATACAGAGCCTAAAACAGCCACCATGACCAAGGATTGGTCTTCTTGGTACGAAACCCTATCAAATGGATAAGTACAATGCAAGGCTTGCAAATTGGTATTTGCCAAGAAACCGGTCCATATGTTTAGTCATTTGGGATATGCAGGCACATCGGGGAGTCGTGACAAAGGAATCAGCCTTTGTACCCAAATGACATCTGAAGTTCGAGGTCTATTTGTTCGTTGCAATGGAGTGATTCCACAAAGAGGTACTCTACACAATGTGGATGGCAACGACACACCTATGCCTATGGTTGTTTGTGCTATGTCAAATGCCAGAGACACTGTGAATTCTATCGAAGAAGACTCATGCACGGCACCAGAGAAATATGTTGGTGGTTCTTCCCAAGGAAATCCAAGTACACAAGCATCAGGTGGACATGGAACTCAGCGGACATCAAGCAATAGGCCTCAAAGACAGAGTAGGCTAGTAGAGGAATTCAAAGAAGCAAATAAACGCATTTTGAATGCAATGTGGGCCAATTTCTTTTATGCGACAAACATACCATTTGTTGTAGCCCGAAATCCAGCCTTCAAAGAAGCAGTGAAGAAAACAACGGAGTTTCACCAACCTTATAACCCACCATCATACCATGATCTACGTCATAAAATGCTTGACCAAGCAAAGGTAGACTTAGAGGTCAATCTCCGTAAGCGGACAGAAATCAGTAGTAAGAAGTTTGGAGTCACATTGTCTATTGATGGATGGACCTCGGTTTCGAATCGGCCATTGATAAATGCCATGCTTGTATCATCCGCGGGTGAGCAATTCTTAGGATCGGTGGATACAACTGGGAAAACTAAAGATGCTCCATATTTGGCCTCTATATTAAAGACTTTTATAAAACAAGTGGGCCCTGCAAACGTAGTGCAGGTGAGTACAGATAATGCGGCTATAAATCCAACAGCATGGAGTTTGGTATCTACTACCTATCCCCACATTTTTTTCCGAGGTTACGTGGTGCATGCCTTGAATTTGTTGCTAAAAGATTGGGCAAACGAACAATGGATTGATGACGTCGTGAAAGATTCCCGAAAGACAGTCAAATTCTTCAAGAAGAGGCACATGCCGCTTGCGATACTTTGGAAATATTCGACGCAGTACAACTTGTTGTTGGCGGTGGAAACAAGATTTGCCTCGAATTACAACATGGTTGCACGTATGCTCAAGGTGAAAGCACAATTGCAACAAACTGTGACGGACCCGCAATGGGAGGAATATGCTAGAAAGCACTCGCGAAAATCCAAAACTCGTTTAGAATCCGAATGGGTGAAGAAGACCATTCTAAGTGGACATTTTTGGCATCGTTTTCAAAATTTTGAAGATGTGACAGCTCCAATTGTCAATGCTCTTCGTAATTTGGATGCGAAGATACCATGCATGGGCAAGGTGTTACATATTATGAGGAAACTAGAGAAGCACGTCCTCGCTTTAGACAAAGAGCCTTTTTGTTTGGCTTTGGACAAAGGCATCCCATTGGTGAAGGCGTTCTACAAACGACGTGATATGGTGAAGACCGATTTACATTATGCAAGAGCACTTTTGAATCCCTACCTTCTTGAAGACAAAGAACTAGTCAATGACACCGATGCCATGGCTGCATGCAAGCGCGTTTTAATGCAAATATGTACACCTTTAGAGTACGCGAAGGTGGTGAAGGAATTTGTAGCCTTCCGCCATAGGGAACCTCCGTTCTACAACATGTTGGATCCGGGTGAACAACAATTGTCGGTGCATGCTTGGTGGGATTTTGAGGGCGCGTGCGGGAAGCTCATTGCTCCAATTGCCAAGAGGATTTTGGCCCAACCGATATCATCATCTTCATGTGAACAAAATTGGAGTAGCTATTCTTTTGTTCACAACAAATATCGGAACAAGTTGAAGCCACAAAAAGCACATGATTTGGTATATGTGTATACCAATTCCAAAGTCCTCGGTGCATCAAAGCAAAATGACAAGAAGAAGTGGCACGATGAGAACCTCGAGCCAGAGGATTCGGCCTTGTCTTCATCGGAAGACGAGGGTGGTGAATCCGGTGAAGAAGTTGATCCCCTCATGGACGATGAAGATGACCACGGCATCCGCAATTTCGATGATGAACCGCTTCGAAGCCCACCTCGTTATGATGCAGACATCGGAGATGATTGTGAAGACCCTTACAAGTTTCCGTTGGATGAGGACGACTGTGAATATGACGAAGGTGAACCTTCCATAGCTAAATACTTAGATGGAACCAGGTTGTTGCGTAGTGAAAACATTCTAGCAAATAGAGAAAATACTCATGCGAAGATAGCGGAGGAAGATGAGGAAATGGTTATAGGTGATGAAACTCCTCAAATGGATGAAGTGATTCGAATTCCCGAGTGTCCATCCATGACAAAGGTAGGAGCGGAAGAAAATGATCAACACGAAGACATGAGAGAGTGTGGGGTGAAGTCCCACACAAATGTGGTCAACCAAAGTATTGAATTACCAAGGGCATTGACAAGTGAAACTATTGGACTTTTTGGCATTCAAAATGCCCAAGCACCTCGAATAGAAGGAAGTCAAGATCCATGTGTATTGGAGTCCATGTGCCCAATGCCAGACCGCAACGCCAAAGACATGAAGCACCTCGTGCGAGATCCTCAATTACCATCACGTAGCGGTCCTCGACATGCACTATATACAAGCGATAGCACGACTTTGAATGGTCCTAGAGACTCACGGTTTAAAAAACAACATTTGAGCAATTTGAAAGAATTGCGCATTGAAGCCAATCCCAATCCATCCATTTCATCAGACAACGATGATGTGCAAACATTAGAGTCTATGTTTCGTCGATTTTCTGGCCATGCAAAACATTCTCCGATCAAATTTTCAAACCCTACAGTGGAAGCTTTGTCCGCTGAGAAGACAAACATTCCAGGAGGTTCGGAAGCACGTCCACCCGCGGTGAAGGAGTCCAAAAAAGCTAAGAGGAAAAGAATAATGGAGCCTTTTGCAATCTCTCCATTGAAAAAAAAAATGTAGGTAGAATCCCCCTTGATGCAAGTCTGCCTCTAACCAAGCGAAAGGTGAAACCAATCCACGATTTTAAGGGAGGTATTGGAAAGTCTCTACTAAAAGTCAAAAGGGATCATAAGTTAGGTAGACCAGTGAGATCAGGCGCATCGAAACAAGTACAAGAAGGAGGAAAGATTGTACAATCTTCATCAGATAGTATGCAAAATTCATCCAGTGACGATGATTCCGGATGGGATACAACAGGTCATAGTAGCGGGGCTGAAGTCAAAGGAGATAGTGACTACCAGCCATAGTCTATAAAGATTGAGAAGATGTAAACTTGGGTGTTTAGTTTTTTCCCCTAAATACATTATGTTATGACAATTCATTGTTCAAACTTTAAGTTTGTAATACAAATTTGCTCATTCATGTTGTGCACACCATCAAAATTTTGTTTTTTCAAATACCTTAAAACTAGCGAAGAATTTGGACTGTCTATCCACTTGTCCGCCTGTCCGCCCGTCCGCCCGTCCCCCTCATGGCCCGTCCACGCCTTGGTCACTTCCGTTTGACGGGCAGACGGTCTGACTGCCCGTCCGCCTCGTGGCCCGTCCGCGCCTTGGTCACCTCCGTCCGACGGGCGGACGGTCCGACCGCCTGTCCGCGCCTCGGTCACTTCCGTCCGAAGGGCGGACGGTCCGACCGCCTGTTGGACCATCCTAGTTCATGTTTTTTTCTCATTTAGTGCAGCATAGGATTCCTGAAATGGCCAGTTCATCTCCAAAGAGTGTGCCTTCATGACAACAACCATCCAATGTGAATACTTCAAAGACATTGAACTCCTCATGGGTCAAACATCAAAGTTCATTCTTCAATGTGCACATCATATTTTTAGGTTCAATCTTGAAATTAAACATCTCAATGATATTTTGAAATGACCATCTTGAAAGATCAAAATGAAATGCTACCTATAGTTCTAAATTTTTTTTCCTAATTTTTCTATGATAGATCGTAGATTTAATTATTCAAAATTTTATTTGGATTTTAATCATATATTACTATATATTGTAAGACATCTCAATTTTAAAATAATTGTTTTTATGAAGAAATTTGTCGAAGTAAGCGAAATCCGACTTCATGTCATGAAACTAAAAACAATTGCTATGTACTTATATAATACTATTGCATCAAAGTCACGATCTTCTAAGATATTTGTATGCAAAGTTGTAGTATAGGATTTAGGATTTAGGGTTTAGGGTTCATGTCATTCATATAAATGTTGTCCAAATTAGAAGTGTATTTTGAAAATGGATGTGTGATAATATTTTGATGTAATATTAAAAAATCATTTTGGTCATGATAGTATAGATTGATACCTAATTACCTACTTATAAGAAATTGCCCCATTCAATGTCAAATAATGTTGTCAAAAATCATTTGGAGTTATATGTTGCGGACTTGCGGTCTTGCGGAGTGCGGATCATGAAGTTAGAAAAAGCATATAGAGTTGTCTTATGTTTCTAGAATGCAAAATTCTTTATTCAAAATTGATATCAAAGAATATTAATTGTCTATTAGAATATTTTTTTCATTGGGATTAACAATTCTTCAATTCTTCCAAAAGTTATTCGTGCATTATTTTTCATTTAATAGTGCACCAATTTCTACTTCACAAATTCAAAAAAATGAATGTGTAGTTCTTTTGAGTTTAACCTCTAAAGTCCCATTGTCCCATCGGGGGACAAAATGGATGTCAGATTTTTAGTCAGGCTCCTATGGCCTCAATATTTTTTGTAATTTTCTGAGTTTTTTTGGTATCTTTTAGAATAAATAACTTGAAGGATTCATTTTTGAATTGAATTCTAACAGTTAAAAAAAAAAAAAAGTTTCACAAGGTCTAGATTCCTTGCTAGAACAATCTCAGAGTTGAAATTAGTAAATTTCAATTCTATCTTACTATCTTAGAGCTATTAATGATTTAATTTTTCCTTCGATCTTGAATCTACTTTTGCTTAACAATTTTTTAATGAGTGAAAATTAAGTGTTTCTTTTTAAATATCTTTTTTTTAGATTCTCAACTCAATTGTTTATCATATAAAATTAGACATTCACCATCACTAGAGTAGCCTTTTTTAGTTAAAAAGGTTCAAAGCCAAAAAATGTAGTTAAGCAAGGTGCCTAAAAAGTAGGGGTTAAACATTTCACATTTATTCATAACTCAATTGCCTAAATTTTGGCTAAAATGCACAAGGTGAAAGACGTACGTGAATATTCCTAAAAGGGTTGAATGACCAAACATCCCAATTTAGAAAAGCTAGAGAAGTAAACATTTAATTTTTAAATTCCATGCACAATTGCACATTGGTGAATTCTTTGAGGTATAAATTCATTCAACTAATGTGGGACAATGGTGTTGATAAAGTTACATAAAAAGTCTATTGTTGAATTTGTTTAACAAAATATATTCACATAAGAAATTAAAAATTGACTTGAAAGCTTTATTTGCGAACTTGTGCGTGCTATAAATTCAAGAAACACCTAAACCCAATCAAGAATCCTCAAGCTAAGTCCTTAATTGAAGATGGTCCATATATTTCTTGAGGAAATTAATTTGCATTTGTTTTCATGAATATTTTAAATTAGTAATGATTTCTTACATTTGTGACTTTAGAGTATACAATTTAGGCAACCCGGGTGGGTGGGAGGGACATCCTCATACAAGGCCCATCCTATCAATTTCAAAACAATCATAAACTTTACATGACTCATATATTCCAAAATCTAACAAACAAGATAGAGGCCCCTCATATCAAGCCATCAAGTCACAGATACCATCAAATCATTTCAAAGTTTCACAGTTAACTATTGCACAAAATTATTTAAATAAACCACTATAGATCAAATCAGGACCATTACATGGTAAGATTCTTAATAGAATCAAATGTCAGGTGACAATCAACTAAAAAATCAAGCCACCATCTAAATCTTGCAAGTACAATGATTTAGAACCCCTAATCAAAAGAAAAGTTGTCATAGTCTTGGAATAAGCTGTCTGCTTGGTGAATTAACCAAAGAGGCTGTGGACCTCACCTGCATCCATGATATCCAACATCACAAAATGAGGTTAGTTGGCGCATGCAAGGTGTCTACAGCCCACAACAGCTTGTTATTGCAATCAGAATAGAAAAAACACACAACCAGCAAAGCTCAAAACATCACACAAAAAAATGGCCAACAACTCCCAGTCTAACAAATTGTGCATCCCAAAAGGACCTGTGAAGACGCCATCTCTGATCACCACACTCCAAACACCTGTAAGCCTTGCTAAATCACTCGTGGAGACTAGCCAAAACACCAAATTGTGCTGGTACCAGAATAGATTTAGCCATCTCTTTATATTATAGACTCCAGCCATGGCTTGGTTCAGCCATGGCTGATAGCAGTCTATACCTTGGGCCCCAAGATAGCCAAATTGGAGGAAAACAAGCTCTAGTCAAGTCAAACTTGTTCTAGAAGGCAATCCCATTGGTGGATTCAAATCCTCACACCTATGGAAAGAACCTGGACCACTAATTCAAATTCACATTCACCAACTGTCATAATGTCAAGTTATGGAAAGAACCTGGACCACTAATTCAAATTCACATTCACCAACTGTCATAATGTCAAGTTATGGAAAGAACCTGGACCACTAATTCAAATTCACATTCACCAACTGTCATAATGTCAAGTTATGGAAAGAACCTGGACCACTAATTCAAATTCACATTCACCAATTGTCATAATGTCAAGTTAGTCAAGTGAAATTATACTCACCGCTTAATGTACAACCAATAAGAGGAAAGAAGCAAGTCAAGTCAACCAACTTGTACCAGACTCTATCTGATGTGGTTATCCTAGATTTAAATCGTAAAACCCATGATTAAATTAGGACCACTTGAAAAAACTCCATGGTGTAGCATGGTTGAGCCATATGATGGAAAATGATCATTTAAACATGGTCATGTTAAATTCAAGCTAATGGCAAGTCAAGTCATACACTGCCATCTACTCATCCAACTGGTTGAGTCTAAAAAAGCCTCAACCAAACTTCAACAATTGAAACAAGCTTAGAGTAATTTTTTTAAAAATATCAAGAAAGATGGGAGGGTGGGAGGGGCATACAAGATACTAGGCTTTAAAAGGTATAATTTAATTTAATAGTCTCAATCCTCATACCATTTAAATATACTAAATAGCCCATCATATTGCTTAGGCCATTAGCATAATATATATTTTTTAAAACAATATCTTATAAATATAGTAGTATCCTAAAGAAGTGAAAACATCCTTTTTCTTTAGAAAAGCCAAAAAACAAAATGTACCAAGATTGAGGGTTTAGGGTGTAGGGTTTAGGGTGTAGGGTTTAGGGTATAAGATTGAAGATCATTGCATTAAAAAATTGCTGGAGTTCTATTTAATGATTCAAGTTCTTTAAGTAAGAAAGTGAATCTCGATGAGATTTTTGTCTTTCCCATCTTTGTCATTATTTGCTGGTCGAGGTCGTTTTAGGAGTCAGATGATGCAGCCGTCCGCCTGGTCGGACGACCTCGAAAAATCTCTCAGTTTGATCTCCACTTGAGAGGGGCTGTCCGATCAGGCGGATTGCCCACGCGCCCGCTGATCGGACGGGCCCGTCCGACATTCCGACGCCTTACCCGAAATCGTCCAATCAGTCGGACGGCCCAGGGCGGACGGCGGCCGTTCGATTCATCGGGGCCGTCCGATGAGTTGGACGGGTGGCGTCCGCTTGATCGGACGGTCCTTACGAGGCGGACGACTTTCCGTCCGCGTCGTCTGGTCCGTCCGATCAGACGGACGGTTGAAGCATCCGCCTTTGATAAGAGGGTCGGACGGCCCAGAGCGGACGGCGGCCGTCCGATTCACCGGGGCCGTCCGATGAGTCGGATAGGTGGCGTCCGCCTGATTGGATGGTTCTGACGAGGCGGACGATGATCCGTCCGATGAGTCGGATAGGTGGCGTCCGCCTGATTGGATGGTCCTGACGAGGCGGACGATGATCCGTCCGATGAGTCGGATAGGTGGCGTCCGCCTGATTGGACAGTCTTAACGAGGCGGACGATGATCCGTCCGCCTCGTCGGGTCTGTCCGATTAGGCGGACGGTTGAGGCGTCCGCCTTGGATAAAAGAGTCGGACGGCCCGTCCGCTCCTCACTTTTATCTTCCCCCTTGTGTCATGCAAGAGAGAGCGGAGAGCTTGGTGGTTTATCCTCCATTGGCTCCTTTCTAAGGGAAGATAAGAGTGTGATTTCTAGGGGGTACTTGTTGCTTTTTTTTTCTAGATTTCGTGTATGATCATCTGGCAAATTGTATATTGCTTTGTGGATTAGTAATTGCAAGTGCACTTCTAATCGTGATTTCATCACAATGCCAAGACCAAAGAAGGCTGCGAAGGACAAACAAGTGAAGCCGGACAGTGAGGCGAGTATGGACGCTCCCTCTCTCGCTTGCAAAGCATTTCTCATTGAGTGCATTGTCAAATTTTATGAGTCAGAAACCACTGCGTCGTTGCATACCAAATATGCGAGGTATAAAGATGAGTGCCCAGATAAATTCAAGGGAGATATGGCACAGAAGTTCATGGATGCTTTAAACGTACCCTACTGGATTCATGAAATGGAGAGGAAGGGCTTTCAACAATTCTTGAGGAACAAGGTCCATGATGCATTGTGGAATGCAAAGGTGATCTTAGAGAAGTACGGGAAGCAACACTGCGTAGGTGATGGCGCTTTTGAACAGGTCATTTTAAGGGCAGACTTGTTCGTTTGCCAGTGCGCCCCTTTTGCAAAGAATCGAAATAGGCGAGGTTCAATGGGTTGGTGGAATAGTGATGAGGGACTTGTGGAGTTGCAACGTGGGTGACGACATCTCTTAGCGCTTCCGGAAACAGTAAGGGTGATTCCACAAGATGATCAAATCCTGAGGGGTGGATACGCAACAATTCGGAGGGTCCGAATTGAAGGATGTCGTGAGATACCCACATTTTGGGAGTTCGCAGCGAAGGTATCTCATCAACAACGCTTACGACCTCAACTCGCAAGGTTGGAACACCAAAACGAGTCAATGGCAGTGAGAATTCCACATGATGGAGTTATCCGATTTTCTGTTGTTCATGCAATGCAGAACAAAGGGTACTCGTATTGGTGGAATGGCGGAACATTGAGGCAAATGTTAAAATTGAATAAGGAATATCTCGATAACATTGGCATTCGGTTGGCTTATTCTCAATCGACCCCGGAAGAGGTGACCAAAGCTTTTTTTCTTGGTCGTTGGAGGAAAAAGCGCACAGAGCTTGCATGGGCACTGGTGCACCTCATGAATGCAGTGCACAACGCTGGACATTTGCACAATGATCTTTCACTGGACAACATTATGTTTCACTTTCCCAATGATAAGTCACGTGTTTACATTGGAGTTTGCGATTGGGGCATGACTATTTTACGTAATGAACCAATGAAGTCCTTCTACACGTTCACCTCTTAGAGTGAGCGGACTGAGACCTTGAAAAAGAGGTGGTGGGTGGACTCTTCTATTGCATACTTGCATAGAAGAGATGTGGATGTGTCAATGATACCGGATTTATCACGTAAATTGGAGGAATATGCGGTTGGTCGAATAGCTCAAGCCATCAACAATGGTTGCATGTCGGTGGACTATGTGAGCTTACATCGGAAAAATGAAGGACATACAAGATTTAGCCATGAGGATTTGGCAAAGATTTTTCACCTTTACTTGGAGCGCCTTTGTGATTCGGTGATTGATTTTCGCGGCAGCTTGTCTGAAATCATCCATCGATTTACCAATAATTACAACTGGCCTATTCCGGATGAACACTTCCGCCACTCATATTAGTGTCTATGGTGTTAGTGAACGACATAGAAGTGATAGAACTATAGAAGTATTAGGTAAATGTAGAGGCGAGTACATAAATTTGCATGATTGTTTGCAAACTATCTAGTATATATATGCACCATCAATGTATGCCAATATATGTGCACCCTTATAATTGATATAAAGTTTTGAAATGTTTGTGTGTTTTGAAACTTCCAATGTCCAATGTCTACCATCTATTTATGCATTCATCATATGTTTTGCTTGAAATCCTTGGATGAGAAGTGCAATGCAACAATTATTGTTGATGGATGTTAGCTTGGTATGGTTGGGTTCAAAATTGTATAATCAATAATGAATACATATAACCCCTAAAAGACCAAAGTGGTTTTTTTGGCAACATAGCGATTTTGGGCAGCTCACTACAAATGGAATTTATATTTTTTTTCTTTGAAATTTTCATACAACACGTGCCCGAGGAGTAGCTTTAAGGCCCAACAATTTTCATAAATTTTGACTACATGGTTAAAAAGTTATTGCATGATATGTCATTTTCAGTCCTTGGCGGGCAGCACGGGCAGCAAAAAAAACTTCTTCAAAAATCACTTTTTAAGAAAATAAAAATTTGAAATTGGTTCTTTAGATTTATATGTACATGGAAAGCTTTGAATCATTCCATTTAGATCTATGAGTCAAAAGTTATGAGGATTCTTAGTTTAAGGGTAGTTATGGAATTTCAACTCTAAAATAAACTTTGAGGTCTTTTATTTAACTCAATTTTCAATATTTTTGAAAAAAAATAAAAACATTGGGTGTAGATTGTTTATTACAACATTACAACTGTTTGATTGGCATTTTTCAGTTCCATAAATAAATTCTTCACAATTTAGTGTTTTGAATCATTCTCTACCTCTTCCTACTTACTATTTTTTTCCTATATGTTGTACAATTCCAAATGATCTGAAAATTTTCAAGCATGTAGCCAACTTGCCTTCAAGAATAAATCCAAAGAGTAACCACCATTTTGGACATTTTTTCATACAAACGTGACCTTGTGAAGGGCAGCTGCCCGTTTTTTCGCAGGGACAAAAAAAGGATTTTTGTCAATTCAAACACTTATCTTGCAATCCACATGGTGGAAAATTCTGAAATTTTTTCCACATCTTCTTAAACAAGTTTACTACAAGATCCTATGGTTACATGTGTCCAAGAATGTTTTTTTTCTAAAATTTGACACTAGTATTAGAAATGGCAGTTTTGGAGCATTTTTGGTGAAAACATTGTCAAAAACATTTAGGGGATAATGATAATAGAATTTCATCGTATGCAAATATTTTTTATATTGAAAAGCAATACAATTGATACTTGAACGATACCGCTATGATGATACCAAGTACCAACCTCCAAATACATTTTAATACAATATATTTACATCAAAGTATTTTAGTACGTAAATGCTATTCGCCGAGATGCCCATATTTTTGTACTATGATTGCCACACTCCATAATCCAATGGCAAGAGATTCCAAGGCCCACTCGATTGTGAGACAACGACTAAAATAGCTCTACCTACTTTACTCGGAATCTGAATGGATGTCATCTCTACGTTTTGGTGGTGTGGAACCGGATCCATAAATGCCAAGATATGATCCTCCGCCCCAAGTGCATCCATAGTCGCTTGGCGTAGCTCCTTGATTGGGATTTCCATAGTAAGGACCTCCAAAAGTTGGAGGAGGAACTACATCACGGTGTTGAGACCTTCCTTGCTTGGTTCGACATGACGAGAGCCTGTGTGACGCTCATATGAACCACCCGTAGTAGATCCGGAATAGTATTGGGAGCCTCCTTGGCTAGATCCAAAATCATGTGTGGTTCCATGGCTTCTTTCTGGGTTGAATTAAGTACCTCGGAGGTCGTTAGCGTAGTGTAAGACCCTTTGACCATCTTGTGAACCAGATGCAGTACAATCATGTTGGTAGGACCTGTCATGCCCGTGTTGTTGACCCTGATCCTCCATGCTTCTACGCATAGCTTCTTGCATTTGTTGATTGAACTCGATGTCTTCCCGAGCTTCTTGACGCTCATGTCCCACTGTAAATGTTACGGGTGCTGGATTGTCTTCTACATCATCGTCGTCCGACCATTCATCCTCAGCATCCGGCAATACAACCAACGGAAAACCAAACTGCCCTCGATTGGACCACATTTGCATACAATCGCTCGGTTGAGTCCAACTTGTATAAATAACAGCGTCAGTGTGCGCTTCATATTGTCAACATTTTTCCCGTAAATTGTGCGCCAGTCTACATCTTTGTGGAGTACAATCTCTGCCCAAACCATGGCCATGTTGGAATAATTCATGACATTTGGTTTGGAGTCAGGCAGCTCAGCCCATTGCGTTACTTTCTCGTATCGGTGCACAAAGTGTTGGCTCTCGCACGTGGAAATTTGTCCTTTCCAGCGTCGAACTTGCTTGTTTGCTCGTTCTTGTGACCACATTTTGGAGAGGTGCGTCATTTTGATGTACTTTTTGCACATTGTACAGTTCCATACCTTCTTGGGCTCTTCTTCCCATCCAGGTTCAGCTATACACATTGGATTTGCCCAATCTTCCCAGTTCATGTCCTGGGATTTGCCTTTGTTACTAGACCTTGAGCTACTATTGCAAGGCATGATAACCTTGATTAAAATGAAATGATTTGATGACGAAGTTCACATGAATCTTTAGAACAACTGAACAAAATGTTTGACACTTGCCAATGAAACGGGGTGAAGTTGTTAACAAGGCCTTCAAAACCAAGTAATCACCAAAATAATTTGGTGCAATTCAATATCCGAGCACAATCGTTCACGCACCAAAACGAAAGGGGCGCGCAGAGCCACTGAGAGGCACTGGATCACCCACTCCGCAAGGGAAACGATTGTGAGGAATGAGCCATCCGCCGTGCTATTTAGGGCGTCCAAAGGCGGACGAGGCAATGCGGACGCGTACGTGCGAATCGGACGGCCCAGAATCAGACGGGCAGATCGTGCGGACAGGATCGCGCGGACGTCCCGTCCGCACGATCGCGTCCGTTAGCCCAACGCCCTGTCCGCCCGAGGGCCCGTCCGCAAGATCTCGTCCACGGGACTGTCCGCGAGCCCCCCGACGCCCTGTCCGACCGTCGGGCCGTCCGCGCCGGCGTCCCGACCACGCAGACGGCCCGTCCAAGGATGTCAAAAGACGTCCGAGGGTCAGCGCCCACGTCCGTCGGACGTCCTGTCAACCTTGCATATACATATCCATTTTTTTTGTAATTTTCTAGTGAAATGGGAGTCTCTAGATGCATATAAACCACAAACAAAGTAGATTTTTTTTGTCTAGAAATACAAAAAAGCAAGGCATTGACATACAAAATATGTATGCAAATGTAGAATTCCAAAATACCATGCATTAATTACAAAGTGTGATGCAATAAATAAAAAATAATCCTCAAATATATATATATATATATTGTAAAACAAATATGTGTAGAAGCGTTGCTTATGACTGTACTCTTGCCAACAAAGTATCTCATCTTTGTAGACTGTGCTGGACACTACAAGTAGATTGCTTGCAAAGACAGGGCCATGGTGATTAAAGAATGAAGTAAATATTGAGCTTTGGCCTAAATCTAGCTATAGAAATTATAGAAAAAAATCATGTAGACGCCACTCTAGCACTATCGTAAACTGCACTCCAAATGCTTTTGTTTATGAAAGTGCTTAGAGGGACGCCTGCTTGGTATTGTTTGTATAACTTTCTTGCTCAACTCCAAGGCAAAGCTCAACATCCACTACATTCTTCAATTACCATGGCCTTGTCCTCACAAGCTTCTACTCGGAAGACTACTATAGTCTTCAAAGATGATATACTTTAACTATCTTGTTTTATAATACTTAATGATCTGCATTGCTCACAAATCTAAATTTGAGTCTTTGCTACAAAATAGTATAGCATCCAAAGTAGGAGTTTTCTAATACCTCATCTTCAAAATCTGTAGTAATTAGAGTCAGCTTCAATTGTTTCTTACCACTCTCTTAGCTTTTAAAATTTTGCATCATCCAAAAGGAAATTAAAAATGTATGTAGCTGCAAAGTTACTATATAGAACTCAATACTAGAGAATTGTGCATCTCTAATGCCTTCTGAATCTCAGGTCCTCAACTACAACCCATCACCATTGTTACTCTTTTTGTATTCCCATAATGTCTGTAGCCTTTGGAGTTGTATAAACTTTTGATTCCACACTTCAAAAAAGAGAGGAGCGCATCACCTTGGAGGTAATCCCTCATGCGTCTTTATCTTCCACACACCTAGGGACCTGACACGTTATTGTAGAAGCGGTGATAGACGAGAACGCCTACCAATAAATTCTTCACGTACTCTTTTTGGTAGCATTGATTTCATGACGAGGAATGATATTGGAACAC
This sequence comes from Antitrichia curtipendula, assembly GCA_951230915.1. NCBI lineage: Eukaryota > Viridiplantae > Streptophyta > Bryopsida > Hypnales > Leucodontaceae > Antitrichia > Antitrichia curtipendula. The sequence continues at coordinate 13,563,475 of OX579642.1, read as the reverse complement.
CTACATCTTTGTAGAGATTCCTCTACAGCACTCTATCGAAGGAGTAGAGGGCAACATTCTTGATGCTACAACGGCGATTGAACGTAAAGGAGAGGGGAAGCATGATTTGGGCAATTGGCAACTCCATTTGGCGGACTATTCACCATACCATCATCCAAGGGTTTGAGAAAGAAGTCCATTGTAGAATTGGTTGTCATGATCGAGCATAAAAAGTTCCATGTGCTCAAGATTGCATTATATTTGTACTCTAGAAAGAAATCAACCGATGCGCTGCAAGTGAGGCTTACATTCTGAATTAGAGACACTAATGTGCAAAAAGTCTGAAATGAAGTGTCAATTGCAAAATTGGTATAGAAAAAGAGTAGAGATGAGAACATTCATAAACACTACGTACACCATGTCTAAAGTTCTCAATAAACACAATGATGACTACATTAGGTTGGCTCAACCAAAATTACACCCACACGAGATCAACTCCTAAAAATATAGAAGTCATTTTCAGATATTAAGGGTTTATAGTTTTATTGTTTCAAGAATTCTTTTTATAAAACACAAGATTACTGAGCTTGAAACTATATACAAATCAAGTCAATGCGAGCTAAATTGTACTCAAAATGGCCAAGGTTCAAACTAAATGCCAAACAATTGAAGTGGATCTAAACTACAAATACAAAAGTATGGGTCTATTTCAAACTTGAGGACACTCAAACCACTTCCATAAGTGTATTGTACTCTCGATGATTTTGTTTGTTGCAAAGCATCCGCCACCCCATTTTCCTTGAGCTATTTCCCTTGAACAACTTCAATCCTTGGTTTTGAGCGACGTGAAGGCGCTTAAACCAAGGTAGCAGGGTGTCTACAAGAAACGTGTCCTTCAGAACATTTTCTTTATTTGACCAAATATTTGAGAGAATGACATTTGTTCATCTTTTTCATTATGTGCTTATTTGAGGTGTCATCTACGATGGTATTCTCAGACATAAAATTCCCTTGTGAGCCATTGAACAAAGTACTCAAGTTTTTAAGAAATAGCTCTTTGCTTATACCAGGCTCTTTGAAAGTTGTGATCTTTCTATAGACATTCCTACACTTCAATGTTGTGCATGAGTCTTGCCGGAGTACAAAAAAGGGCATTTCTAGCCCCATCAAAAAGATGTCTAAAGACACCTTTAGTATTGAACATCTTTATTGAGCTCTACACTGAAACAATGGCTATCTTCCTAGCTCATTTAAAAATTGTCAACAATTTGGCCTAATGTAAATGGCCTTGTATCACACAATTGTAAGAACTATAGCAGAGTGCCCTAGCGTGGATTTTTCTATGTGGCTGTACCAGCCTTTGGACTTCATATCTTTACAGACACATAAAATTCCATTCAAGTCCAGAATGACGTTGAACTTCTTCTTAGCCACCCTGAATCCTAATGGTCGTTTGACCTCCTTCGACGTTGTTACATTGTTGGATGTTGTTTGAATGGATTTTAATATTAATAATATATTGAAAGAGATGACATCACTCAATGTAGCTTCAAGGTGATGCCTTCCTACCAATATGAACAAGCAAACTATAAAGAAGAAGGAACCACCAAAGAGCTTCATCAATTTGATTTATTTTTTCTTTGGATTATACTTTGGATTTTAGTATGTCAAATTGGAGGGGGGGAGTTGGGTCTCAAGATGAAGAGCTTCAATCAAAGCATGGATTTGAGATTTTTTTTATCGCAATTATCAGATCAATCTCATCTACCACTGGGCCTTGCATTGTTGCATGAGTGTTTGCAAGTAGTTGGGCCTTTTTGACTGTCAAAGCAACCTTGTGTAGATCAACAATAGCATGGAAACCTTCAGCATGACACTCAAACATTGGTAATTTTATTATAAGTTGGGTTTATTGAGCCTGACAATAAAAAAGTAACATTTAAAAGGTGTTTTGAGGGTTTGAATGATGACCAATATTATTGTATGGTCAAGTCTATAGAGGGAGTTGTGGTCACCAATGACTCCCCTCAATGTAGGCATATTAATCCTTTAACCAAAGTTGATCATGTAGACTACATTGCAACCACTATCAAAGGCATCCTCAAATGGAGTGATATTTTTTTTGAAACTCTATTTTTCACCTCTAATAGATAGTTGACAGGCCTTTGTTTTTTTATGTGTAGAAGTGTTTTCAATTCTTAGTTTGAATTTATAAAGTTAAAAAATGGAAGATTGGAGATAGTTTACTTTTCTATTGACTTTAAATAGTTTGTGGCTAAGATAAAAGGATAGATAGGATTGTAAAAGGGTCAAAGGAGATAGCCAATGAGAAATTGAAGCCCATGTGGCTTAGGCATGGGTTGATGTAGCATCTTGTTAGGAGGATAAGGAATTGGTGTCGTAGCACAAGAAAGCAAAATCCCTTCGGTAGATGTTCCAACGTGTTTAAAACGCCTTTAGGATGACTCATGTATCTTTCCCATAGAGATTGAATTTGTACATTCTATAGTGATGACTGGAACATGATGCAGAAGTTACTACAACCTCAAGTGAACTAGATTCTAGAACAAAAAGCTTAAAATACCTAAGTGATTGCTTTCCATCCGGTTGGACTATCCCACATTAGTCCCAATCCATACAACAACAATAGAGAAGTGTCTAAACAATGTACCACTCCCTTTTCCATTGATAATACTCTGACCCTAGGAGTCAGAACCAGAAACCGGAAGGAGTGTCATTATCATGTACCTCTTTCTGATTCCGCTTCCGGATCCTCAAACTTAGTAACCGGTTTAGAAGTTTAGCCTCTATAGCAAAGGCTTCCGTGTATTGCAATTAAAGAAGGCTGCTTGAATTCTTACCCTTCAAAGTTTATAGTGACAGAAGTTCCACTAAAAGAAAAATAACAAAAAAACAAAAAGAAATGGGACTTTAGTTTCTCCTCACAACTAACCCAGAAGCTAATCCGGACTAGCAGGTCACTTAGAAAACCCCTACAATCCACACATTACTCCAACAACAGATTCTCCCAACCCAAGTTCCATGCTACTCCCAAAAACCGGATACAGAAAACATTTGGGGACAACTTATCTTTTCCAAAACCTGCAAACATAGCTACCCACACGAAGTAATGGTTCTAGCATTACCGGCATACCAATCTAGTGTTAAGACTTATCAGACCAACTCTTAGGAAGTGGAAATCAGAATACTTTGCAATGGAAATGAAAAGAACATAAGTACAAAATGATACTATCATATTTGGATTTAAAATTAACTCAGCCCCTCTAAATACCAAACACATGGGCACCCAAAAGGTCCCATGAGAATCCTAACTACGGATTAGAGAATGACACGCGTCATTCCCTCAATCCCAAAATCCCCGCGTTTACTTCCTAACAGTCGGCCTTGTCCACAAAAAGCAGATCTCAGATCCAAGAAATCTGGATCCGATTGACCAGGTTCATCCAACCGGAAAGTAACTAGAAAGTTGCTTTCTACCTACCAAAAATTTGAGTTTTTGCTAACTCCCTAGATCTATTCCTACAAAATCTCTACCTACTTTTTCTTTTGCCGCTTGGATGGTGTTGGTGTTGCCTTGGCCACACCTTTCCTTGTTGGTTGCTGTCGGCTACCAGAAGGTTTGCTCGACTTAATAACTTTTTCCTTTGAAGGAGTTGGGAGTTTACCTTTCTTTTTTCCGTGTGCAAGTTCCGGTTCCAATTCCTCCTCTTCTTCCTCAGACTCTTTCTCTAATCCAAACTGACTCTCCTACTTCTCAGTGGTCTCTAGTGACTCACCTTCCTCAGATCCGAGATCAATTGGTGGTGACCTTCTCACCGTGAGATCCTTCCTTGAGTATCTTCGCTTAAAAAAATTTAGCCTTATTAACTACCTCGCCTGGATTCCCAATAAACTTTCAGATCCGCTTAAAGGTGTCCACAGTTTCATCCGAGAGCTATCTACCCTCACTCTCAGACTTTTTTCCTACCTCTTCTTGCAGATCCTTTACTTGACCGATTAGGCTAGCTAGTTGGTTTTATAACTTTCAAGTCACCTCCTTATCACTCATCATTTTCTCTTGAATGCCTTTCAATTCATTTATGACAAACCCAAGAGGGTCAGCTGACTTCGCCCAAACCGGATCCTTTCTCCAACTACCTCCTTGCCTTTCTTTCGGGGAACCTCATGTTTTTCTTCCAATTCTGACTCATCTACTGACACTTCTCTCGTCTCTTTCGTTTCCGGACTAATGTCATACTGTAGCATCATATCCGTAGATTTGTACATCATAACCTCCTTTCTTTTTAGTAAATCATTATATTCATAGAGGTGGAAGAGAAAGGGAGAGAGACCAGAGGGTTTGGACTTGCCTACCACTATGACCATCTTGGTCACTACTTCTTTCAATACTAAACCCCAACTCACTTTCCTCTCTCCGGTCAGAGCACCAAAAATTGTATTTGCTATGGTAATGGTGATCCAAGTAGGACGCTCTGGATTCAAGATCGGAACCAAAAAATCCAGAACTCTCCTATGCCTCAAGTTTGAGCAATCCGTCACTGCATATCCATCCTTGGGGTTGATAGGGTTGCAGAACTTACCATTGGCAAACTTTTCTAATTGTCCAGCCATACCTTCCCCCTCTTTGGGACAGTTGTACACCTCTCCCCACATTTCTGAAGTCCATTTGGTTGGCTGCGCTTGGATTGTCTTCTACCACTCGCTTGACTGGTCCGCGAGAAGTTCCTCCACCATCACCTCGTTCTTCAAGTTCCAGGGCTTCCTCATGAAGCCATTACACCCCAGACCCATCAAATCCTCCCGCAAAGAGCGTCTTCTTCTTCAGATTCTTAGGCAATCCTGGCGTCACTGACCAGAGTGTGATTGAAAGTGGCTCTTCACTCACCTCAGCCTTCACCATGGCTCTCAAACTACTCGGAATGGTTTACAAACTACTCAGAATGGTTTACAAACTACTCAGAATGGTTTACAAACTACTCAGAATGGTTTACAAACTACTCAGAATGGTTTACAAACTCTCAACTCTTTCTTCCTCTAAACAACTGCTTCACACTACTGCTCCGTCTCAAAGAGATAGGCAGTCTAACATCCGCTCATCAGGAACCGGAATCAAAAACTTACACTTCTCCTTGCTCCAGCGCCACACTCACTTGAAAAACACTCACTCACAAGTAGAAAAAACAAGGGTGAGAAGATGGAATGAGGAGGCTAATACATGACCCCTTCTCCTCCATTTCCCATCCGGTTTTCCTATTGTTGAAAATGATTGTTCCCTTCTTTACTGGGAAATAGTTTCTGTTTAACGGCTCTCCTACTTACCCGGTAGTAACCGTTAGCTCCCCGTTTCTACTTCTGATACCGGTTTGATAATTTCCGGTTACTTGGGACTCTTGTTAGGGATCCCATATTGGTTTTTGGTTTCCAGTCCAAGACAGAAACAATAAAGATCCGGCTTAACAATTTTATCTCTTTTAAGAGATACTATGGTTGCTAATCTAAAAATCTACTAAACTTTCTACTTCTATCCTAAAAACAAAACAAAAAATATGCAAATGAAATGTCTTTAGCCTAATTCTATTACAAAGTAATAGAATTTGGTATTCCGAGTTCCCACAATCAGAGTTTCTTCTTTCTCCTTCATAGTTAGCCCCTAAAGGTTTTTGACTATGTTTTCACCAAAAATGTTCCTAAACTGCCATTTCTAATACAAGTATCAAATTTTAGAAAAAAAACATTTTTGGACACATGTAACCATAGGATCTTGTAGTAAAATTGTTTGAGAAGATGTGGAAAAAATTTCAGAATTTTCCACAGTGTGGATTGCATGATATTAGTGTTTGAATTGAGAAAAATCTTTTTTTTGTCCCTGCGAAATCCGGGCAGCTGTACTTCACAAGGTCACATTTATATGAAAAAATGTCCAAAATGAAGGTTACTCTTTGGATTAATTTTTGAAGTCAAGTTGGCTATATGCTTGAAAAATTTCAGATCATTTGGATTTGTACAACATATAGGAAAAAAATAGTAAATAGAAAGAAGTAGAAAATGATTCAAAACACTAAATTGTTAAGAATTTAATCAAAGAATTACATAATGCCAACCCCAATGGTTATAATGTTGTAAAGACCTATCTACACCCAATGTTTTTAGTTTTTTTCAAAAATATTGAGAATTGAGTAAAATAAAGGACTTCAAAGTTTATTTTAGAGTAGAGATTCCATAACTACCCTCAAACTAAGAATCCTCATAACTTTTGACTCACAGATGAAAATGGAATGATTCAAAGCTTCCCGCGTATATATAAATCCAAAGAACCAATTTCAAATTTTTATTTTTTTTAAAAGTAATATTTAAAGAATTTTTTTTTATGTCCGGGCTGTCCGCCGAGCATTTAAAATCACTTATCATGCAATAACTTTTTACCCATATAATCAAAAGTTATGAAAATTGTTGGACCTTAAAGCTACTCCTTGGAAGAATGTTGTGTGAAAATTTCAAAGAAAAAAAACAAAATCTCCGCTCGTAGTGAGCTGCCCCCAAAAGCTATGTTCTCAAAAAAACATGTTCAGTGCTTTAGAGGTTAATTGGGAGTGTGCCGTGTGTTAGAGGAGCCATCTTATGGTGTATATTATGTTTTTTTTAATGAAATTTTGGGAGCTTTTTCTTCTTGTTGTTTTAATTCCGAAAAGCTAAGATTCATACTATTTGAAGCTTGGATGAAGAAATTATGCTTCTTGGGGTGAGAGAGGATTAGTTGCCTACTAGTTTCGAAGGCAACAACTTCAAGGGCTTGTAGAGATGTGGCTATAATGCTTTTGGGTCAAATCACACTCAAATTGTACTACAAAAAGGTCGAACCCACTAAAATCTGCAATGTAATTTCTTTTTAGCTAATCGTTTTTTAATACCGATCCATTAATTTTAGGTAGTTTAGTCCTTTTTGACTAGTATTACAAGTCATGTTAAGCCTAATATTGTTTCATTCATCAAAAAGAAAACTAACTTTACTATTATAGTTCCAATTGAAGTTCAGATGTCAACATGTCAAGTTTTTCAATGGTAGAAAAGGGTTTTAATTTTTGATGAATAATTATGTAACTGAATTCAAAAAAATCATATATATATATAATCATATGATAGAGTAAAAAAGGATTATTTTGCTACAATATGAATACTTTTTCATTTTCTATAACATTCAGAAGTAATAACATGTCAATGTCAATATAAAAAATAATCCAAATGATGATTTTGTTAGAGCAAAAAATGTATATATTATTGACTTCAAAGTCCCCATATAAGCTATTTTTGAAATTATATGTTTAAATTTTGTATTAGATGGAATCAATAATTTGTCAATAATCGTTTAATTAATTAAAACATTATACTATTTTGAGTTCAAGATTTAACCACTAAAAATTATTTTAAACAGTTGTATGTTTGAGAAATATAAAAAATTTAGATAAAAATATCCTTTTAAAGTGCTATATAGTTAAAAAAGACACTAAATTTAGCCTTAAAATTGGTGATTTACGTCTTTTTAAGGATTTTTTCCATAAAAATTTGTCTCCAATTTACTTAATGGAAACATTGCAATATTATAATATTATTCATCTATAATTCAAAAAATAAATAAAAACATCAAAGTAATGTATAGCTTTAAAAGTTCAAAAAAAGACTTGAGTCCTATTCTAGGAAAGTAATCCCAATGGTACCTTTGAGTGTGGTTTGACCCTTTTGGATTTGATATTTGGATGAGTTATGAATGTAAAGTTTATCTTTTTATGAAGACTTAAAACTTATCTTGAAAAAAATGTGTCCAATTAGGAAGAAAGAGTATGGGCTTAGAGATAGAGTAGTGTTGAGCTTTGTTTGATATGAAGGGACGAGACTTCAACGGGCTATATAAGTCGAAAAAAGAAAGGATTTGATTTGAGACTTAAAGAGTTTATATAATTTTGTGTTAACTTTCTAAATATCCATTACAATTGTAGTTTGGAGTTAGAATGTAATAGTTATAGGCTTGGAACTGAAAGAGTGTTGAGTTGCCATTGAATTGAAGAGAAGAGACTTTGAGCGGCCTTAAGAATTAGAAAATAAAAGATCTAAACTTGAAATTTTGAGGGCTTATAGACATCTATGTTAGCTTTTAAAAAAGCTATCAAACTTGTCTTTTGGAGTTTTAAATCCACATTGGCACTCATTTGAGTTTCCAAGGGTTTCAAGCGGCTTGTATTCGACTTACACAACTTCCATACAAGCTCATAGTATATTATTTGACTTTTGTGACCTTATACAAGATATATACAAGTATTTATAAGAAATCAAATATTCCACAAGATATATACACATATACATACAATTTGAAGTATTCTATATGGTATATACAAGTATTTATAAGAAATCAAATATTCCACAAGCTATATACACATATACATACAATTTGGAGTATTCTATATGGTATATACAAGTATTTATATAACTTAAAGTATTTTGCAAGGTATATAGATGTATGTATATGACTTGAATTATTGTGCAATCTTATACAAGTATGAAAATGACTCTTATGTTTCATATTTTTATAAAATATTATATTCTGTGTATTTTATATGATCATTGACACAAATTTATTTATTTATGGAATGTCTTCACTATACAATGTTTTCTTTCACCTTGATTATTTGATTTTTTGCCTTCAATCAAATTTAATTGTAGCCTAAAATCCTGCATTTTCCTAGAGCAGACCCTCTCTATTCAGCAACGTCCCTCCATGTAGGCAATAAGAACCAGATCCCTAAAGTGCAATCAATTACTACCTTGAACTCACACATTTTCGACTAGATCAAAATGACAGAGTAAAAATAAATCTTTGTAGACAAGCAATACTATTGAAGGAAGACAAAAAAAAATGACAACAAATGCATGCACTCAAGATTTATATAGACAAGCAAAATATCTTTTCTCAAGATGATTCAACAAACGCTCCAGCATTTTTATACACCTTCACTACATAATTTGGAATTTTCACCTCCACAACCTTGTTGTTCGGGAACAATAAGTCATCTTCCAAAACAATCAATTCTACTAACGGAGCAGTCTCACACTCTGAATCCACAATGTTTGGTTGGGCAAATTGAATCTCTTTCACGGGAAAATTACAAAGAGACTAAAGAGGATAACTCCATGGAGATTGGAGATTAGGTGAAGAAGGTTTAATGCCAACATCAATTAGGCTTGCAATTCAAGAATTTAGAAGAAAATAATCCATAAGACTCCCATATTAGTTCTTCAACAAATGGGCAATAGAATACAAAAATCATATTCAAAATTTAGAACTCTTTGGTTCTGTCTATTGTAAGTTCATTTTCAAAAAACGTATTGTCTAATAAAAAAACTACAACTAAATTAAAACTATAATACAAATTAGCTCAAATTGACCTAAACTATACAAATGACATCAAGTGATATATTTTGGATTAACTTGTGGTTGCATTTGTTTTTGGCTTGTCCATCGTGTCAACATGAGTTGCATCAACTTGAATAGTAGCCACTTCAAGGGTGGCTTTCACTTGCTGACCGACAGCAATTGCAATGTCAAACTTCGGAGGGGGAGGGGGAATGACACGGCATGTCTCACTGGGTGGAAGAGGAGAATGAGGCATGACAAAACTAACAAGAGGAGAAGGAGACAAAATAGAACCAATAAGAGTAGGAGATTAATTGACGGAAATAGGGATTGAACATGCTCTATCATATTGGATTCCCTAGTATTCAGTGATCTCAAGGGTTAACCTTGCAACATCAATTGGAAGGCTGCCTAAGTAGGAAGGAGTGTTGCCAAGGGCCGTCCACCTTTAATTTTATTCATGTTAGCATCAAAATTGTTATAAGATTTCTTGGATAGTACCAAGATGTATTGTTGGATTTAGTCCATTTGCTAGTTGGTCTTGGCGTACACTATCATGTTTGTTGCTCAATCCTACATCCTCTTAAGCCTTTATTTGGCAATTTGAGCGCCGTAGTCCTTGTCAACAAGCCTCTTCCATTTTTTCTAGTGCATGGCGGATGGCGTTGTGTTGGATGGCTCCGTTTCAATGGGTTGTATCTCTACCGGCTACCCTGATGATGCAGATGACCCCCAAATACTTGGAGAAAGGTTGACGGATGTCATTTGCTTTTCTTGAAGTTCTTTGATGTTGTAGTCATCTCTTCTTCATCCATTGAGATATCTACACTCTTCCCATGAGACAAACCTTCTTGTAATGAGAAACCTACCCAATCATGATGACGGAGTGAGTGGAAAATCCCAAGTAGACTTGCGCCTTCTTTTGGAGGACGCAAATGTTGTCCCACCTCCAAGATTTTGACTATGCACTTTTTTGTCAGTAAAATAGCCCTTCAAAAGAAAATTGTTCATGTCTAGCAATTTTTTCAACTCCGCAATGGTTGTCTAGTTGTTGGACTTGTCCAAGGTTCCAATAGCAAAAACATTTAGCACCAACATTTGCAAAACGTACAGTGAAGTTAGTTACACAAACAGAGATGTAAAATATCCAGTTAGGTCGAGTTGACCTAAAAAACAATAACAATTTTATTATTGCAAATTTCACCTATGTAATCACTTAGGTCAACTTGACCTAACTGTACAAGCTATAATTAATAAGTTGACAAAGACAAAAGTAATCTTGTGCATGTTGGTTTAGGTCGAGTCGACCTTAATGGAACATACCGTTGCTACACAAGTGAATTTTATGCCCACAAAAAATGACATCACACCCATGATCCATCCCTCCTATGCCAAATCCTCTTCGAATATTCAAGTAGAACTTCATTTGAAGCTTTGTATTGTGAATTTTGTATTGAAGCTCATTGTACGCCCTTGGCTTCTTAAACACATATGTATCGAGGCCACAATACGTTGGCTTTGGAATCTAGTTAATGGTGTTGCCAAAGCTTTGCAAGAATATAAGATAAAAAAATTTCAATCACCTTGCTGTTGCTCTGGAATAGTCTCCCATCCGCTTGTTTTTTGCGGGCCAATAGTTTGCAAAGTCCATCTTCTACTCCTTCAAGACTTTATTGGTCTGCATATAGTACATAGTCTGTGTCTATTTGATAAGATTCGAGTAGATGAAGAACTACACTAAGATCTCTTCCAACAACCACTACTTCTCTTAGAAAGACTTCATCGTCGCAAAGAAGTACAACATGAACGGTGTTACATTTGTTTTTGTTTAATACCACAAGAGCATGTAAAAAATCAGTAATTCCGAATTTGATTTCTACCACAATATTCTCCCTCCATGCTCCTATTTGCCAATTTGAGTGCATGTTGAAGGTGATGTTGTATGATTAATTCTGGATGATTGATAGGTGCTTCATAAAATAAGACCTTTGCTCCAAGAAAAATTTGAAGAATTTGGTTGCATAAAGAGATATCTCCTTGGTCTTCTTGTTTTGGCCTTGGTCTACTTGGCTTCATTCCAATTGTCATCTCTTGGCTAATCTAGGAGATTTGGATAATCATTGTCGTACTAGTAATGCATCAACTTCTCTTGAATTCCCTCAACTTCTCCACGTTTAAGTCCTTGAATGCATTCAGGAGGTCTAAGTTTGAGTCCAAATTGTGGAGCTCCTTCTTCACAAGATTTTTTTTTTCCATCGCTTCGCCATTCTTTGCAAGTGTAGCAACTCTCAAGCATTGAAGACATCTACTTGATCATCAACTTGGGATACTTTTGTTTTTGCTTCCCCATATCATGATGCAGAATGTGCTCGGCTAATTTGGTCATATTGTTCTAGGATAGGTTCCCCAGCCACTTAAATAATATAAGACTTGTAAGTAGTTGTATCCTTGTTTGATGAATTTTGTTAATAGAATTCTAAACCTGCATGCAAACAAGTAGTTTTTAATAAATTATAATTTCAATCTAAAGTTTAGAGCATTGTTTAATAATGACTATAGGTTTCTATTGCCAAATTTTCCAACTCAAATAAAATATGAAATGATTTCTAAAAGAGGTTAAAAATGAACTAAAATGGCATGTTTTTCAACTCAAATAATTAAAGAGAACACATTTAGATGACCATTGAATCAGTATTCAACTCAAAATGAGCTTACAATAGAGAGTTATTTTTAGGAATTTTTCGTTCATTTTTTAGAAAATTTTTTCTTATATAATATAGGGGTGTGAAAGTTATTTTTTAGTTCTACAGTGTATCCTTTTGCTTCAAAAATGTTTAACTAATTATTATTAACAAATAAAAATATCAATAATTCAAAACATAAACTTTCAAAGTAAGAAAATCTATTCATATTTTTTTGTTTGTTTTAAATTTAAAATTCAAAAAGTAAATAGGGGGTCCAAAGTTTTGTTTGCACGTGGTTTCTAATAGACACTCTAAGTGAACTCTTCATGTAAAGTTACAAATGAGTCACAAACGAATTGCAATGAAGTCACAAATGAGTCACAAACAAGTCATACATTAGTTGCAAATGAATTGCCAATTATAAGTTATACAACTCACTGATTAAGTGACTGACCTCAAATACCACATAAGCAACCATGTCATAAAATGCATCAATGAAGTTCCAAATAAGTTGCCAAATGAGAAACAATCATGTTTCGCCTTGCAACTATGATACATCTAAAAAATTTGTCCACAACAATTGGGCCCCTACAAATTCTCACAAGTCGCAAATTTTTGATGCAACCTAAAAATTAGTTGCTCTTTGTAGTCACAAAAAAACCCATTTTCTTTTAGTAAAACAAGCGCACATCATTTTAGTTTGTAGTTGCCTTTAAGATCTGTAGATCTTGAATAGGTATTACTTCCATATATGGCTACTACTTTACCTTATGTAGGAATTCATGATAATCTAATAGAGTTGATATAAATTCTAACTAGCCATGTTGTTTGAAAAATGGACCATATCAAGCAAATAAATTTTGCTCCAAGTTCTAAATTGTTGAAAAATAAGTGAATTAAGCTCAACCCTTTTAAGAGGTTGTGACCAACAATGGTCACAATCTCTTAAAATTTCTTGTATTTTGGCATTTTAGCAATGAACTTCAGTGAATTTGAAAAAACACCAAACTTTGAATTTGATGGCAAGGATAAAGGGGAAATTTAATGATTTAAAATAAATAACTTTAAAAAAAAATTGTCTATAAGAAAGGGCTATATTGCACATTTTTCACGCCCATACGTCGTTCAAGGGTTTACGATAGGCATGGACTACCTTTTTGCAATGGCTATTGTGCTAGTTGGTCAACAAATTAAATCATTTGCAGGCGTTTAGGATACGTTGTCGCATTGTACATTTGTTCACTATATAAAAATCTATATTTGTTGTCAAAATAGAGGATTTTTTGAGAAGTCTAAAGATCTAGATGGAGTAGAATCTACCTTTTTTACCTCTATTTGGCAACTATTTGGTATTAGTTCTTTTATTTTTATATTTGAAGGCATTTTAAACTTTATTTGTATATTTTAAGTTGTTAAATGGAAAGGTGAAGTTTTTTTTAGTTTTTTTTAGTTTTTTAAAGGATTTGAAGGCCACATAGGAGATAAGGATAGAGTTATGGGGGAAAAGAGATGGCCAATGGATGAATTGTGGTCCATGTGACATTTTAGAGGCTAAAATTCACTTGCTTGGGTGGATGGGATGGAGGATGAGGTGGAAGATAAGGTGGAGGGTCTTCTTATCTTCCACCAATTCTTCCAAGAAGACCCTTTGGTAAGCCATAGCAAATTGAATTAGAAAAGTTTTGCAATGAAATTTTGTGAGTTTGTTCATCTTGGTTTTGTGGTTCCAAAAAACTATCACTCACTCAATTTGGAGTTTTTATGTGAAAGTTATGCATGAGGAGGTGAGAGAGAGGTGATTGTCATAGAGAGTGGGGACAGAAACTTCGAGGGCTCATAACTATTTGTGAGGTTTTGATTTTTGATATTTGGATTGTTTATGTACGGGGATGTTAGCTTTCCAAAAAGATATCACTCGCTTGATTTGGAGTTATTCTGTGAGAGTTGTAGGATGTGAAGCAAAGTAGAAGTGAGCTGCCTTTGAGTTGGAGAGAGTGAACTATGACCAACTATAAAAGTCGGACAATATCTTAGTTTTAAGTGAAATTTGGAGGCTTTGTAGATATTTGTGTCAGCTTTTCAAAGAAATATCACACGCTCATTTTGAAGTTGTGGAGAGATTGTGACACTCATTTTTGTATTGACTACTTCTTCAAAGGGAGTCTATGCGGTTTCTGTACAACTTCTTCTATTTTTCTACAAACATGTGAGATATATTGGGACTGTATGGCATCTTATGGGGTTATACGGGCATATGATATTATGCTGGCCTAAATGATATTGTATGGATTTTTATCATTATGTTTGTGAGTTGTATGATTTCGGAATCCTTCATTTTTCGAGCGACATCTAGTTGCGGCTAGAAACCCTACATTTTTGCAAAGCAAGGCCTCTCTATCCGACAACGTCTTTCAAAGAAAGTCGCTTTCTACTTGAGAATTTTGCATCATTTCTTAGTCTTGGCTGTTGCAACTTGAATTCCAATATTACCAATAGTAGTTGCCGTCTTCTGGATTATCTTGAGATTTGTGACTAAATTTAAAAAGAGACAATAGCATTCTTTCTTTGAATTTTCTTAAGAATTTTGTATTGTTTCTAAAAGGAGACTTGACACTAATGATCAAGATACAATCGGGGATTATTTGCCATAACTTGAATTTGAATCCATGTCATGGAATTAAATATCATATTATTCCTTTGGATCTAGAGGATCCACAAGATTGTTATATGCACATTTAGCCAAAAATTAATCCTAATTCTATAACCCCTGAAGGACTAGCATGCATTTTTTGGCCGTATAGAAAATTTGGGCAAGTACATGTGACTGGAGATTTGTATTTTTTGGGGTGAAATTTTAATAGAAAGTGGGGACGAGAAATATCTTTCATATGCACTAAATTTCATGACATTTGAAAATATGAGTCAAAAGTTATGGCTTAATGTGTTATTTTCTCATCCGGGTAGGCAGTCCGGTCAGATAAGAAAAAATCATTTTTTTCAGAAATAAAAATTTGAAATTGATTTTCTAGAGTTTTGTATATGTGGAAAGCTTTGAATCATTCCATTTTGACCAATGAGTCAAAAATTATGAAAAGCTCTAGTTTGTGGGCAATCATGGATTCTCTATTCTAAAATAAACTTGAAAGTCCTTTATCTAACTCAATCTTCAATATTTTTTGAAAAAAATAAAACCGTAGAATGTAGATTGTTTACTACAACATTGCAACTGTTGGAATTGACATTTTTCAATTCCATGATTAAATTCTTAGCAATTTTATATCATTAGCTATTTCTTTCTAGTTACTATTTTTTCTTGTATGTTGTACAATTCCAAATGATGTGAAATTTTTTAAGCATGTAGCCAACTTGTTTAGGAATAAAAATCCAAAGAACCACCATTTGGGACATTTTTCCATAGAAAAGTGAGCTTGTGAAGTGCAGCTGCCCTATTTTTCAAAGGGCCAAAGAAATGATTTTAGTGAATTTGAATGCTTATATCTTGCAATCCACGTGGTAGAAATTTCTGAAATTCTTACCACATGTTTTCAAGTTAGCATACTACAAGATTCTATGGTTACATATGTCAAAAAAGTTTTTTCTCAAAAAAACTGTACTTGTACTAGAAATGGTAGTATTGGAGCGTTTTTGGTGGAAAAATAGTCAAGGAACTTAAGGGGATAATATCATCCCACCTAGACTTAATCCCTGATTTGCACAAGGACATAATGACACTAAAGGTGGCTTCACACTATAGCAGAGGGTCGAGAGGCCGTCAATTTTGACCAATCAAATTGCAGGAATCCATGAATTCTTGAAATTTCGGCCTCTTGATCCTTCACACTAGACGACACAGTTGAGAGTCCATCACCTTCCAAATTGACATTTCTGGCAAAAAATTAATTACATGTTGATGGACTCTCGACCCTAGTTTGGGTCAAGCAAAAATGGAGACCCAACTATGATCGAGAGTTCGTCAAATTTTTTTCCACTTTGTTATTTGTTATTTGTTTTTGACAGAACATTGCGTCTAGCTTATGACAAAGCATACATTCCTGAAATGCTATTGAACTTCTATATAAACCTAAATAGAAGGTTCTTATTCTTATTTTTATGTTTTAAAACAAGCAAAATAGGACTGAATTTGTAACAATGAATGTCAATTAAATCACAGTAAGAACTGATTAAACTCCCACAAATCCCACCCATGATTGCACTAAAAAGATTTTGGAAAACCTTAGGTGTTTATGGGATCAGTAATATTTAAAAACTAGTGAGCCACCATTTTTTCTACTGCAGCCTAACTCCTTTATGTAGCAGGCATACATGCGGCTATGACAAAGCAAAGTACTACTTAACAGACACCCAGACACAATCTGAAATTGTGAATGGTTAGTAAATGCGCCATTATATGATAATGCTAACTGGCGCTTTAGATGTTAGTAACTCAACAACTATATCCAATTACTGCTAAAAACTTATGTGCATCAATCAAGCAGGTTATGCGGCACTTAATACTACACTCCAATAGAAGCCTCTCACCCCTGCAGTGCTGGAAACAGACCACAGCTGTATCAATTTCGACTTGATCAATAAGACAGGTAGAAAAATACCCTATATAACAGAAGGCTTTACTAGCGATAGTTTTTCTTACACCACAATTCAATCTGTACGAACTACCCAGGCTGCATACTAGGCTGTTCAAGACAATTTCGAGCTGCTGCTGTGATATTGGGAATATTGTGAAGATGGCATTGTTGAGTTCACGACATCCTACTTACAATTAAGTTGACAAAGATGAGATTTGTTGAGCAAATGTTGCATTTTACATTGTTTGAAATTTTTCTCTCCTAGTGAAGGCAATAACAAGCGTAATGGACTGTAGACACCTATTGTTCCTCACTAACACTCCAACTCGTTGTTTTGTTGTGGGATGGGTACAAATGAGGTCCATTACCTCTAGGAGCAATTTTTCAACAAAACTTCAAGGATTTCTACATCCATACTCTCATGCTTATTGTTTTTTGCTACTTTCTTGAGTTTTGAAAACTATCACAGCATGTACAAAGAGTAATAGAAAAGCTTAGGGACAAAATTCTACAGCTCATGACCTTGAGCAGGAGTTGTACAGGTATGATTTGATTATGAACACATAAAAATATAATGCAAGTTTGATTATGGATTGTCTTGAGTAAAGATGTATTTGAGCCTGTCCCATTAGTGTTACAATAAAAAAAAGTATCTAGTAGGGATCAGATCGATGCCCAATACGGGATGTTCTAGATAAGTTTGTTATTTGTTATTTGTTCTCTAGATTTTGACGTCAAGATTAGATTCTTAAACTAATATTTGATGTCTATTTTAACTTGTACTCTAGTATGAGTAAGAGAACACTATGTGTAAATGAATCACGTTAGATTGTCAAATAAAAGAAGTGCTAGGAGTAAAAAGAAAAAAATATAGAAAGAAAAAGAAAAAAGAAAAATGTAGAATGAATCCCTCCTTCCCTCCCACTGTGGAGTTAATGGAATTTTACAGGATCTTTTGGATGTGATGGCTTAATCATGATTTAAAGTTCAAAATAACCTCCATTTAGCTACCTTATTCTTCCCTTAAATGAAGCTGCAATGACAGCTAAACCTGCATAGCAGACAAATTTGCTTTCATTTCTAGTACTTGTCCTGCAATGGACGTTTGGAAAAAATGATAGCGAATTTAACATTAGCTGTAAGGCAAACTTAATGTTTGATGAAAAGTTACTGATGACTAGACTATATTTCATACATCAGGCTTCCACATTATATCTTACTAAGCCCAAATTGAGTTTTTGACTTGATTTTGATGGTATGTTAAGGTAGTGGCATACTGGCTGAAATTGTTTGAGTGGTTGTGGAGTAAGATTTCGGTTCGGCATGCTCTGGAGCTCCATTAAAGTGACCCTGGAGTAGTTCGGCACTGTGACTGAGCCGTTATTCTGAGAAATTACAAGCTGTGGAGGGACGATTGTACTCAGAAAATGGCTTCTTCTTCACGTTCTAACAACCAAGTTTTACAGATGTGTTGATTGATGTGATTTTAGTTTAAGATTTGTTAGTTTTGTTTTCTTGACTCCTTGTAATAGCAATAACACGCATTATGGACTGTAGACACCTCGTGTACCTCATTAACATTCCTTTTTGTCATGTTGTGGGATGGGCACAGGTGAAGTCCATAGACTCTTTGAGGATTTTTGACAGGCTACAAAGAATTCCTACTCTAAAGCTCTCATGTTGCATTCTCTTACTTGGTGATAATTATGCAATGATGTTTTGTCCTACAATTAGAAGATATAGAGTAGCTTCTTGTGTATAAACTTTGGAGGTTGTTACTCCACCTTTGTACAGATTTTATTAGGAAAACAATTGGGTTACATTTGTTACAGCAAAGCTTGGATTGAGGTGTGTTATGGTATAAATAGCTTGTAAGCCTTCTATCAAATCTACAAATATCCAAAAGATTGTAGTTTAAGTATTGATTTATGAGTATTGTATTTATGATCTAATAGTGGCCTGCAAAAAACCTAGACTTAATTAGATCAGTGCCCAATCCAGGGATGTTCCAGAAAGGTTTTATTATTTGTTCTTTGTCACCATTGGGGTTTGAAACCTAATCTCCACCATTACAACGGGGAGTCTTTGTATTCAATGAACCTAGTTCCCTTAACCTACTTCCCTTCAATGGCCAATGCCACCCTTCTATTCCATTTATACCCTTCATATTCCTTGTTTGATGGTAAGAGCATGTGCTGTGATTTTTTTTCCAAGGCCATTTTGGACTTCTTTCTCATATTTTTTTATCTTTTGCTTGAAAAAATTGACACATGGGTGAGGTTTGGACTTTGGGCTTGGCCTTTGGAGGCTTCACACTATGGCCGTCCAAGTTGAGAGGCCGTGCCCAAACTATGGTCGAGAGTCCAATGAAATGGGCTCTTTAATGGCCATTTCTTTGGACTCTCTCCCAAAGTTTGGGCACGGCCTCTCGACTTGGTCGGCTATAGTGTGAAGCGGCCCTAAATAAAGTCACTCAAGCCAAAACTGGGTATTGGTTACTTAGATATTGTGGATCAATGGATTGTTCATAGTGCACATGCTGCCAACGTAGAAGCACCTCTGAAGTTGCACAACATCCTCCATAATGTCGTCCACATTGATGTGTTTTAAAGTTTAGTGGTGTAGTATAATTTACAACTCGGTTTGGAGGTTCAATTTAGGCATGGACTAAAAGTCAACCAATCAATGTGATTTTTGCCCACATCACAAAGGGCAAATCTACCTTGAAAAGGGCAGACCCAAGGAGTTCAAGGAGAAGACAAGTGTTCCATTTTTTCCCTTACAAACACTATTTTCATTTTAGTGCCCACCATGCATTGCAAGTTCCATCATGAATTGAAAAATGCTTGGTATGTTTTGAAGTTTGACATGTACATTTTTAATTCTCATGTCTTTTATGAAGCACAAAAAAACATCATTTCAAAATATTCTTGCAAAGATTTTCTCCTTCAAAGTGTGTTGCCCTGTATTTCCATTGACCCAAATAAAACTTTAAACTTAAATATTTCCTAACTTGTGCAATCAAACAATCTGAATATTTTTGAGGTGCTCATTTTCAATGTAAAATTCAAGATCCTACAATAACATTCAATCCGATTTTAAGAAAAAATGAGCAAAAAAATTGCTTAAGTTATTAGCAATTTTGGCCCATTTAATTTGGAAAGTATGCCCCCTTTGAATCATTAGGAATTAAAGCAGCAATACAAGAATTTCAATGTCTTTTGTGTGGCCATGTAGTAAAACTTATATTCAAATAAATTATGAAATTATAGTGAAAGGCATTGCAAATAGAATCTAATTTTTTTGATACTCAAAGAATATTTTATAAATTTTCAAAAGCAACATACTATAGGCCCCTACAATGATTATAAATTTGTACCTAGGAAACAACACATTTGAAATCTTGAAGCAATAGAGAGTGATTCATGAATAGAAGTACACATGCAGAGGCACTTTACTATTTCATTGAAGTTCTATGTAAGAGACTTGGGGTTTTCACATGCAAATTTGGTTTGCTTTGAGGCAAAACAAATAGATGTTTGTTTTAGGTACTTATTGCTTTAAGGTGTTGCTATTTTATAACTATAATGATCCAATTTTTAAAATCAGCTTATCCTAGCCAAATACTTAGAGAATGGAAATGGACCACAAGTTGTTTAAGAAAAAAAAAGAGTTTTGGTGAGTACTCGATTTATTGGTGAGCAAAATGAGTCAATTTTGAACATCTAGCCCATTGCATCTTCTAAATGCATAGTGATAAACATGTTTCTTTTCTTCTACTTCATACATGAAAAACAAAAAAGGTATACATATCATTCTTCCATTAAGTGTTAAGTTTTTACATAAATTTTGAAAGGGGTACACAAATAATTTTTCTATTAGTTGTAAAACTTTTACATTCAAGCACATTGTGATAGACACTTGAGAAATGAATTCATAAATTGGGATTTTGAATATTTGTCCCAAATTCATATTTCTATTTTTTTAAATTTGTTTGGAGTGCAATAGATATGATATGTATATGTATATATATATATATATATATATATATATATATATATATATATATATATATATATATATACACATATTTGTTTAAATTTGTGGGAATACACACATATTTTGTATATTTATGTACGTATTTCATATGTATTCCATATTTTGTATCCAAGAGTGCCAAACCCTAACTATTGGATAGCCCAAATAATTTATTTGATGGCCAACCAAAGGCTAGTTTATTTCATCTCATCATTTGATCAACGACACTAGGAGGGAACAATTTTTTTGTAAGAACATCAACGGGTTTTTTTTTTTTAACTAGTGAAGGAGGAAAAATTGTAGGAACACAAGATGCATCTGTTGGGTGCATAGCCCTTTGCCAATTTATTCGGGCTATATCCCAATCATTGAAATTCTACCATTGAAATTTTTATTTCTTTTGATATCATCTCTTACTTTCTTGTTCTATACATAAGACCCTTTCTTTTTACCATTACAATATGTAAAGAATGTTATTTTGATGCAAAGATTGCACAAGTCAAGCAGGGCACATTGTACCTAAGTCTTCAAAAGGATAGATATTTTGAAAATCTCCCTTTTGTTTTCCTAAAAGCCATTAGATTTTTTTATTTTTTTATTGAAAAAGAAAATGCAAGTTCATTTCAAAACCAAGAAACAACCAAGAGCAACCTCCCAGCAAAGAATTGGACATTATATAGACATATAGTGATGCATAGGCAATGAATGAAAGCTACATTAATTTACGTGCACAAACAACACCCATATTAGAGTTTTTTTAATCATCTCTAGGTACTTCATTAGACCTTGTAATCTATATACACTTGCATAAATTTTTTTAATTTGGAAGGCTATTTAAATAGCTATTATTTTACAATAGGTATGCCTCTATTTTTTTTTCTACTTCTATTTTTTGTCCATTTTCCTACCTCCTATTGTAGTTAAAATTGAAATTTAAGGCATTGAACAATAAATATATTTTTAATGTAATTCAAAAATTTATATGTGATTTGTACAACATGTACATTTTAACTGTTGTTGAATACAAACAATATATATACAAACATCATATATCAAACAGTTCATATAAATGAATCATACATGTATAATAAAGTTAAAAAATCACAAATACTAAAAAATTGCAAATATTATTACAATATATTGCTCAACCTAACTTGTGCACATGTTGTTGTATTGCAAATGCATACATTATGTAAAAATTATGTTATTTAGTATTTCATTGAATTTTGATTATAATAATACGAAGAGAAAGATGACAATACTTTAAGTGGCTTCAAGGTGACATCTTCTTGCTGACGCACATATGCCATCTATTAAAATAAGAGAACCACTTTAAAGCCTCATTAGTTTAATGTGATCTTTTCAAATTATAAAATTTTGTTGTTGTTGAATATAGTTTCCTTTTTCACTTTCTTAAGTTTATATATGTCAAATTGGAGGGGATTTTGGGAGTCTCAAAATGAAGAACCTCAATAAAAGCCGGAGCTTGATTTTTTTTGGCACAACTATTAGATCAACCTCTTTTGCTACAATGCCATTGGACTTTGCATCATGATGAGAGCATCTACAAGAAGAAGTTGGGCCTTCTTGACTACCAAAACAACCTCATGTAGAGAAACAATGGCATGAAAATCTTGAATATGATGCTCAGGCTTTGATGATCTTGTTGCAGGTTGGATGTGTCAAGCCCAGACAATCGAGAAATAACATTTGAAAGATGTTTTAAAGGTCTCAATAATGAAAAATATTATTGTATAATTAAACTTAACGAAAGAAGTCGTGACCATCAGCATTGATTAGAAGGGCTAGTCAATCTTTTGATTAAGGCAAACCGTACATAGTATATTACTGCTCTATTAAACACATCATCAAGTTTTTACGGATGGAGTGATTTTTTTCTTGAAATTATATTTATTTAAATTTCTAGTAGATAATTTTTAAACCCTAGTCTTTATTTCCATATTTGATGTAATTTTCTCATTTTATTTTATGAGTTTGAAGTTGTAAGAAACTAAAATAAACTTAATTTGCTTTCTAGTTGACATTTAGGGTGATAATTCCTCTAGATAAGGATAAGAAAGAGTTGTATGGTAAATAATGATGGCCAATGGATCTTAAGCAATCTACGTGGTCAAGGTTTGGTTTGTAAAGCGGAGGTAGAAGATAAGGTGGAGCACAAGGAGTAGATTCTTCTTCTTCTTTCTCATAGTTATTTTAGTTTGAGTTGTGTGTTTGGAGAGTCATAGGTAGTTGTACATTGTGAATTTTGAAATGAAAGTTTGTAAGCATGATTTTCTTCTTCTTGTGATTCTAAAAATTATGAATTGCTTCATTTAGAATTTGTATAAAAAAAGTTATGTTTGATGGAGTGGAAGAAGATTAGTTGTTACAGAGTTTGAGGGTAAAATTTTTGAGCACTCATAATTATATGGTGGAGAGGTATTTAAGATTTAATATGCTTATATATTGAATGGTTATCTTTGTAAAAAGATACTGTAAACTTAATTTGGAGTTAAGAAAGAAAAGTTATGGGCTAGGGAGTGAAGTAGTGAGAAGCTGCTTTTGAATTAGAGAGGAAAATTTATCAAGCTATAAAATCAAATAGTATGAAATTTTCACTTGAGATTTAAAGGATCTGTAGATATTTATGATAACTACTTAACTTTTCAAGGAGATATCACACTATTAGTTTGAATTTAGAAAGTATAATTTATTTATTTGAAAGTGAAAAGGAGAGGAGCTAACTCTGAGATTGAAAGTGTAAACTTTGACAAGCTATAGAATATAGATAAAATCTTCTTTTGCTCTAAAATTTGATGGAATTTTGCAATATTTTATTAGCTTTTGAAAAGCTATCACACTCTCAATTTGGAGTTATTAAGTAAAAGTTATGGATTCTAAAGTAGAAGGATGTATAGTTGTCTTTGAAATTGGGAGCGTCCACTTCAACAAGCTATAAAATATAGACAATATCTTCTTTGACTTTGAATTTTGAAAAAATTACACAGAATTTTTTTAGCTTTCCATAAAACTAAGACACATTTGATTTGAAGTTTTGAAGTGACAATGACACTCATTCTAAGTCTGATTATATTTTCAAAGGTTTTACATCACTTATACTATATTGTCAGGGTTGTCCCCGTCACGTCCTGTCCGTCCGTCAGCATGTCCGGACGGACGTCAGGATTCAACCCCGGCGTCCATCAGGATGAAATCTGGACGAGAACCATTGACAGAGGATGAAAACTACAGAAATGGATGGACGTTCTTCACCAACGGGCGCACTGGATGGGCGAGCTTCCGTCGACGGGCACGGAACGGGCGTGATGGACGGGTATCTGGACGGAAAACTGGACGACCATGTGGACGGGCGGGTGGACGGGAGGGTGGACGGGCATCTGGACAGGCATGTGGACGGGAGGGGGGGCGGTTGTGTGGACGGGTATCTGGACGGGCATCTGGACGGGTAATTGGATAGGCGGGTGGACGGGCATCTGGACGGGTAAGTGAATAGGCGGGTGTGGGCGCAAGATTACCCACCCTTGGTAATCGGGCGAACACCGACCAAGTTCTATGCCTTTATCCACCTTTTTAAATATAAGGGGGTGTTGTGAGCGCGGTCCACTGTGCCTTCCAAGCAATGGATCTTTTGTGCTAACGTTTTCTGAGTGTCGTGGATGGCAGCGAATACTACTAGAATTGCATGTATAACTCGCAAGCTGACTGTGATGAGCAAAGGTGATTGGTAATTCCTACCTCTTTAACTGTCTATCCTATGTATAGGGTTGGCTGGGTAGTTGGCGTCATTTCTAACGTCCTTAACTACGTGAGCGGGGAACCTTATGTTCCTTCTATAAGTGTTGAATACTAATTTTTGGAGGGTTGACACTTCTCCCGGAAGTTTCAATCTTACGGCTAACCCTAATTAAGTTTTTTCCTTTAATTCCTGACTTCTAAATATGACTCTAAATTTTTATTCCTGAATTTAACTCTAAATGTTTACTCCTAATTTTAACTCCTAATTTTTACTCCTAAATTTAACTCTAAATGTTTACTCCTGATTTTAACTCCTAATTTTTACTCCTAAATTTAACTCTAAATGTTTACTCCTAATTTTAACTCCTAATTGTTTACTCCTAATTTTAACTCGAAATTTTTACTCCTAATTTTTAACTCTAAATTTTTACTCCTAATTTTTTACTCTAAATTTTTACTCCTAAATTTTTAACTCTAAATTTTTACTCCTAATTGTAACTCTAAATTTTAACTTCTATTTCTAATTTTTATCTTTTCTTATTACGGTGTACCTTTCATGTGGAAAGGGCTAATTAAGGAGATCAATGCTAAAGAGGAAAAAACACAACGCCAAGTATGGATTCAAGAACTCATCTCGTCACTTCCGGTGTCGGAAATACGCTCGTCCGCATTTGTGCGTACATTCCCATACTCCATGGTGGCCCTTGGGTGATGGGACTTTTTCCCAATTTCATCACTTATGTTTCGAAAATTAGGACCCGTGCAATCTAACCTCTTTCTTTCCCTCCTCCTTTCTTCTCTCTCCTTTTCTTTCCCTTCCTCTCTTTCTACACTAACACTATTCTACCTAAGCTTTGATGGGGTGTCTTACAACTATAGATTCAAACCCCAAGAAGTTTTAATATCCCTCCTAACCTCTTACACAACCTTGTCTTCGTGTCATTCTAATCCTACTTCCTAATGGTCACTATGAATCCTCAAGATTTCCTTTCTAACACCTATTTAGCTAAGCCTAGGGCACTATTTATCGTCTCTCTCCCCCTTCTCCTATTTAATTCTATGACTCACTAACCTCCCTCCATTGCATATAGTTGTGATTTTGGTGAGAGTTGAGAGTTGTTTGATGCAGGTATGGAGGTGCGACTTATTCCTTCTTTCTACTTCCCCCTATTCTCCTCCCTTTTGTGGTTGCTTTCTTTCCCTTGATTTCAACCCCTTTAGCCTTCTCCTAACCCCCACTAATCCCAACCTTTCTCCCACTAATTCCAACCTTTCTCTTTGTTTTTATTTTTTTTCTCTCTCTCTCCCCAGCCCTGGACTCCCTGGACCACCCCAGCGACCTGCTCAGACCCCCAGCGACCTGCCCGGACCACCCCAGCGACCTGCCAGACCACCCCAGCGACCTCCCCGACTCCCCAGCGACCTTCTCGACCCCTTGTGACTCCAGGGACTCACCCCGACTCCCTTGCAACTGGACCAGACCCCTTGTGACTCACCCCAACTCCCCAGGGACTCACCTCGACTTCCTTGCACTGGACCAAACCTCCCAGGGACTCAACCCGACTTTTTTGGGTTCCTTAAGGGAACCCACCTAAGCAAATCTAAATCGGATTTTTGGTAAACTTTCCCCGGTTTTTGGTGTGGTTTCTTGTTTTACGAACGCCGGCTCACAAGGGGTGGGGGGACTCTTAACTTAGACTTAATCTCGGACGCTAAACCTTGGACTTTTCCGAGAACGTCTCGGACTCTAGACTTTGGAACGAGAGCACATAAGGGTTCAAAGCTTCGCCGTAGAATTGGTTTTAACACCAACTTTAGGACTTATGATACTCCTGCGTTCAAAGCTCCGCCGTCTAAGGCTTGTTTTTTAACACGTACTTTAGGACTAAGGCTGGTCACAGGTTCAGAGCTTCGCCGTTCCCCGGGGGATGGGCCCACTTACAACCAACAATGAAAAGGACAACTCCGGTTAGGACTCGATACGGGGGCACACATGCATACAAGGTCAATGATAACGGGAAAATTCTCATACACTAAAGGCCCCCCAAAGCGGCATCGCCAAGGTACGGTGGGGGGTGACTTTAGGATTAGTACAAGGCCTAAGAAGTCACACAAGTATAGGGGAGACCCATTCACTCACAACAAGGATGCAAGGCAAGGTAAGGTAGAAGGACCCAAAAGGACCTCCAAAGGAAGCTTGAAATAGAGCAACAAAGGGAGCCAAAAGTGCTCCAAAAACACCGTAGAGGGTTTTTGGCTAAAACGCCAAAAATCCCAACATAAGTTGGATCCACGGACCCAAAACAAGATTTGGGGGTGTTCTTGAGAGAAAAATGGGGACCTTAAATAGGTTTCCAAGGCCCCACCTTCCCCTCAAGAGTTCTAAAGTAACCTTATCAACTTGGATTTTCATCCTCATCTTCAAAGATTTTCATCCTAATCCCTAAAAACTACTTTTACTTATCTACGCTGGACCAACCTCCTAACTTTTGGAGAATTACTCCAATCGTCAAACGGATTGCGCCATTGGCTCCAGATCGCCGTGTTTAGTCTAAGACCCCTTTACCCCCCGTACCGAGGACAAAAAACCATTGTAGGCTAATTTAGTTTTCAAAAACTAAACCGTGGTAAAATCCTAGATATTGGGGGTCTCCTATTTTGAGAAATGTAAATAGCTTAGGGTCTCCGGTAGGTGTGAGGGAGTCGGAAAAGACTCTTGGTTGACTTCGTTCCGCCGTCGTATGGTCCCGGAATGCCGGTCAACGTGGCGGGAACCCCGCCACGTGATTAATTCTCGAGGAATCTCGCCGGTTCGGGTACTTGCCACTATCGGAATGTTGCGAAACTTCACGGAGCGCATTATTAACATAAAACAAGATAGTCTAATTTTTAGTGAGATTTTCTGGCAACCTGGGTAATTTCCATGAAATTCCCGTTGGAGGTTACCAGGGTTGACCATCCGCAAAAGGTTCTTCTACAAGTCGGAAGATGACGGGTTTTTTCACAGGACCTCTCATGGGGTCACATGAAAGATGTGCAGGTGCGTTTCCGTACCTGGCACAATTGGTCAGTGGAGATGAATTGGTCATCTCCTTGAGTTTATCGATGGTGCGGGAATCTTTTGCAGATAGGGGAATCTTGGCGAATCGATTTTGTCGTTGGACTCCTGGCATGGGATTTACCCTAGGACACCATCCTTGGGCTGTGGATTCCTCCACGGCCCCGGTCTTGCGTTAGTGGCTCCTGCATGCTAACAATCGGGGTTTTGGTGTATTTCTAAACCTAACTCTAGGACCCGACCTAGTGGCCTCGTTGTGGATCCCTCGGACCGACTTAGCCATGAATTGCCACATTCATGGTGGGATTTAGCCCTTTGGGGCCTATGTGACTTGAATCCTACAAATCCACCCGTTTCGTTCTTTCTACCTCTTTTTGGGCCCGGTTTGGTGGGATTCTAAGTCTAAACACAAATCTAGACCAAATACTATAATGGGTATGTTACAACCCTATTTTGGTTCTACACTCTTTTTATGGCTTTTTGTATATTTTTCTTAACTTTAAATTGCAAATTTCCAAAAAAATAATTCTACGAGTCCCAAGTGACAAATTGGGAGCTCACAATGGGTGGTTGGGCATCTGGACGGGTAACTAGACGGTTCTGTAGACGGGAAAATAGACTGGACTGGTGGGATTGGGTTTTTTGCCTAAATGCTCGAAGCACCCAAATCTGGTGTTGGCAAAACTTTGAAGTTAAATAAAACCTAACCAAGTTGCTATTTTTAGTAGTATCCAAGTTGCTATTTTTAGTAAGTTCTTCTTGAAGTCTAGTTATAGCATCAATAGTCTATTCTTAAAAATAAATGATAGTGATTTTTCGTTTCAAGACTTTGTACAAGGGTACCCATTGCAATCTTGACTTCTTGTAGCATTGAGAGCTTTTGGAAATGTGCCTCGAAAACACAAGATCTTGGAGGAAAAATCACATTCAAATTTTTTTTTAATTTAAAAAAAAATATGGAGTATATTTTTAAAAGCCATAAATTGTTTGGGGTTATACATGTTCGGCAATTTAACCTCATATTTTTGTGGTCTAAAACTTTTTTAATTTTACTTGTGAAAACTGAAAAGAGGATTGGAAGACTTCACATCATTTTTGTAGTTTTAACACCCTCATGTTCAAACATTATAATCTTTTACTCTATAAGTGATATTGTTGTGTTTTACCAACCTATGAGCCCCTAATATGTCTTGTTTGAATTTATATGGTTACAATTTTTTTTAATTGATACGCCTAGTCACATAATCAAAATGTTAACATTTTGTTCAATTTAGAGCAAATTTGTAGAAGCTCAAAACATGCCTTGGGCATCTAGGATTCTAGGGATTAAAGTTTGTTATTGAATTTCGAATTAGAGAAGTTGCTAAATTGATTTTACACTGACTATATGGCAAGAAATTCAAAAATATTAATCCATGTAGCCATGTAGGCCCTATGCTAATTATTGCCAAAAAAAAATCCAAGTTGGCATTTCTCCATGTTCACCTTGAAATGAAATGAAAAAAAAAAAATTAGAATCTATTCAATTTAAGACTTTCAAGTATAGGATCGCCATTCATAAAGTCATTTATTTCAATTGATTTTCAAATAAATTTCATGTAGTGTGACCTTATCAAGTTAGTAATTGCAAGATATTAAACTTTGATCATTTGATTTCCATAATGCTATTTGAGAAAAAATGGAAAATGTTCAATACTTTAATTTGTAAACTTTGGATTTAAAAATAAACATGAGGGAGTAGTCAATCAATAGTCCAACTAAAAAAACATTAAAACTAATAGAACAAAAGTTACAAAACGTGAATTATTTTTTGGTTTAATTCTAAAGACTTAAAGGAGATTTCATCAAATATGAAGCAATCAAATAATTTGTTACTTATTTCTTGCTTTGGTAAAGAATTTCCATTGTTTTTATTTCTTAGCCCCTAAAGTAACATACTCTCATTGTCCTTTCTGCCAGGGACAAAATGGATTTTCGATAGGCTCCTATGA
This sequence comes from Antitrichia curtipendula, assembly GCA_951230915.1. NCBI lineage: Eukaryota > Viridiplantae > Streptophyta > Bryopsida > Hypnales > Leucodontaceae > Antitrichia > Antitrichia curtipendula. The sequence goes on along the minus strand of OX579642.1, from coordinate 13,533,959 downwards.
TCTCATTTTTTACTGAAACTTTTGAAAACTTTTTCATAAGAATGATAACATGGAATGATAGATAAACTTATGAGTTTATTCATAATACAATTTCTATTCCAATCGGTGCCTAGGAGCAAAGGGTATGCCACAATAACCTCAAACAAGGGAGATCGGGACACCGGGCGGTCCAAGACTCCGGGTAGACAAAAAAATCCACAAAAAAATGAAATACAAATTTGTATATTTTTTTTCCAGTTGGATTGTATTTTCTTTTAAATGGAAGGCTTTCATTCATCCCATTTGGATTAGGAATGGAAAAGTTATGGGTTTTTTGTGGAGCGGGCAATCCTAGCAACTTCTTAAAATAAATTTGTTTCTTTCACTTCGAATGCTAATAACTTTCAATCCATACAGTCAAACATCACAAATTTTTTATCACGTCATCTAAGACAAGTGGAGAACAAGATCCTTTGGTTCGATTCATAAAATAAATTGGAAAATTTAATTCATAGGTGAACATAGCAAAAGTGGTGGTTTAGGGTGGTTTGGGCCAAAAAATGGACTTCAGACTTTAGGGCTTCACCAAAAATAAAATAGAACACTCTTTTACCTACCATCTAAGCATACAAGCTTCTTCTATACTATTACAAAAAGGTCCAATAGATTACAAAAATTGACAAAGGCAAAGCAACAATACACGAGGTGGAAAGAAAACAATAAATGTACATATTTCATAAATCTGTTGAAGTACATGGTAAACTAATAAAGGCTTTACATAATTACATACGTTCACTTTGTACAACTTCCAGTATTTTATTCTATACATCTATCTAGTTATACACAATCTAGTCTACATCTTCGATTACAACGCCGCGTGCTATGCTATTTCTCAAAAATCGTTGCAATTCTTCTTGTGATTCGAAAGTCCTCAGAAGCTGAAGTGCTTCTATATCGTATCTATCATGTAAGTGGAAAAAAATGTCATTCACGAGGGCTGGCTCATGGAAGGTATTGTCTTCAGTGTACGCCATTTTTTCCTTATAGCTCAATTCCCCCTCAAATCCGACTGGCTGGCCTTGAGAGTTAAACATGATGCGTTGTAGATGTGGTGCGCGTATTAAAATTAAGCGTTCTGGGTCCCAATGTCCACCGGCAATCTGACCAAAATATAGTCCACGCCCTGGATCACTGTCTCCAAACACCCTCCTGATCACCTTTGTCACTTGGTTGTCACTCGTCCATGGTATGTCAGCCACCGTTCCTGCCGGGAGGTGTCGGTTGTGGTGGCCCCACTTCCAAAGCCATGTCATGTCGGACCCCCAATGTACTCTATTACCGGGGCCCGGTAAATTTTCTTCATTGTACTCGTAATGTTCAGGCATGTGGTCTTCAAAACCAAACGTTTTGTATAGTCGTGCATGAAATGGAGCCCTGCATTGCGCACATCTCTTTCTGGTGATCATGTGTGGAATAAGACACACGGGGTGGTATAGATGGCCACATGTACCAAGATTCCATCCACCCTCGGGGCCAAACGGTTGTTGGCACATTATACATGTTGTTCTATCTTTTACAAAATCTGGAAGGGAAGGCCACACTAGTGGCGTAATGCCATTGTTGTTGGGTGGCCCGTACCGTTGGCGATCGATATTATATTAGAATTCCAAGTCTGGACGGGCATTCCAATTGATGCTTGAATTCTCCCTATATGTTGGTAAATCATCGGTGAACATTTCTGCCACCCGAGGCCACGAGGTCAAGCCAAAATAACGTTGACCGCCATCATTGAATTCTGCAGCCACTCTCCTCACTTCACGTTGCATTTGCTCAGCCTCTTTTAGCGCTAAGATGCATGTCAACTTCATATTGCACATTTGAAGCAGCCTGTGCTCCGTCTGAGGATTTTGAACCAACCGCATATTTTCAGCACTCAATGCGGTCATGGTCTGCTCCAAGGTTGTTCGAGCTGCAGTAACCACCGCCACCTCTGCCTCGGCGTTGTTGGCACGAAGTTCCAAAACACGCATGGCGTTTGTTAATTCTTCCATGTTTGTGCGAGTACTTCCAAGCTCTACTTCAACTCGCTCAGCACGTGCACGCATAATATCCAATGTGGCACTTTCTGAACTTGAAAAAGTGGATCGTGATTGCAGCACAAACTCAGATGTATTGCTCAGGCCTGGTGTGTCTTCATCTGCACCGTATGTAGCACGTTCCACTACAAGATCGAGTGGTGGAACTGAGTCTGTGCTGACCCGCCTTTCACGCTCTACGAGCTCGGCTTCACGTGCGATGAGGCGCACATTTTCATCTTGAACGGCCCGCATCCTTGCATGATGAACTTCCAACACTGCAGCATGTTGCCGTCATGTTTCTTCTTTTTCTGCTTGCAGTGTTTGTACTAATTGGTGCAAGCAAATTACTTCTTCACCGTCAGCTTGCACTCCACCAATCACAGCTTGTTGGTTGACATCTGGACCGCTGCCCTGACCAACTTCTACCTCCATCAACTCCGTCCCTGGACGCTCCGCCAGTGGAACCACGTCCATTTGCACATTTTGGACATCAGCCAATGGCACGGCAAGATTTGGTAGATTGTCCAATGGCGCAGCAGGATTTGGTGCAATGTGGCGAGTTCGGTTTGGAAATGCATTATTCCGCGATTTGCCCAAAAAGCTGCTCCAGTCCACATCCTTGCCAAGAAAAACCTCCGCATATGCCATTTGGCACAATGAAAGTGTCCCGTCTTTCTTGGATCTTGCCCCCCAAAGTGCCAATGATACTTCAATCATCCTCTTCTTGAAGTGCGGATGTTGGCACTGGTCAATATTTACCACGCCAGATTTCACGTGCACCTCGTACCGGTCGTGTGGCCAATGGCGGTTGATGTGGGCCCAATCTGTATATTGACGACATATCACTCTTGTCCATGGGCCATCTGCCTCCAACCACCCAGGCTTTGCCATAACCTCTTCGGCATTACGTGTGCCCCAATCCAAGGTTGCTCTGTTTCCTCTCTTCCTTCTACCAGGGGGTTCACCTGCAGGTACCAAACCTCCTGGGGGGTCACCTCCAGGTCCCGAACCTCCTGCTACATCCTCTGCGTCCATTCTTGATACCTGGGAAATGACACACACGATACTGTATGCGAATACAATGACAATTTGCTTTGCCTTCTATTGCGTGAAGGCAACTGAAATGTGGCAAAACAATGTCAAATGTATAACACTTCCCCTCAAATTGCAGAGCGAAGCTTTCTCAATCTCGGACAGTGCAACTCAAAAGAGGAAGCACGTAAACTGTCCAAAAAAGTTTACATATACCCCCCAATTACCGACCCGATTAGGTAGGGTAATTAACATAACATCAGCCTGTCCCCCCCCGAATCCAGATCGTCCAGGGCGTGGGACAGCCCTGGAATGGACAGCCGATACGTCCACAGAGGTCCGACATAAAGTTGGGACGCCGTCAACGGGTTCAGGGCGCCGTCGACAGGTTCGGGAAATAATTACACCGCCGCCCGAGACTTGGACGGACGGATTTTCTATCCTCTCGACGGTCTGCCCGTCCCCTCGACGGCCTGCCCGTTCCGTCGACGGCCTGCCCGTCCCCTCGACGGATTGCCCGTCCCCTCGACGGATTGCCCGTCCCCTCGACGGAATACCCATCTCTTGGACGGCATACCCGTCTCCTGCACGGCGTACCCGTCTCCTGCACGGCGTACCCGTCTCCTGGACGGCGTACCCGTCTCCTCAACGGATTACCCATCTTGTGGACGGCAAACCCGTCTCCTCGACGGGATACCCGTCTCTTGGATGGAAAGGCCGTCCAAAAGGACGGGGTGCCCGTCTCCTCGACGGCCTGTCGCTGGTCGGGAACGGCCCGCCCATCCTCTCGACGGCCTGTTCGTGGTCTGGGACAGCCTGCCCGTCCTCAAGACGGCCTACCAAACGTCCTGGACGGCCCTTTAAAATTTTTATTTTTATTTTTTTGAAAATTCATTTTTTATTTTTAGGAAAAAGCAGTTTTTTTATTTCTTCATGTCATGTCCATGTTAGAAAGTCTTGTAGCCATCTTAGAAAATGTTATGACTGTTTTAAGTGGGAAGATGACCATCATGGAAACAATTTTTTGCTGATTTGGGGTAGTCTACAAATTCTTTTGGGCTTACTGGACAGTACACTTCAAAAATTCAAAAAAAAATCACAATTAATCCAAAAAATAAAATTCCAGTTGCGTTCTTCATTTCTCACATGTGTCTTTGTATGGAAAAAATTTGATTATTTTTGCTAAAGGCAATACAACAAATCAATCATTCTGCCTGTCATAGGCAGGTTTACCTTATATCACAAGGATAATGACATTAGAATCCATCATAGCATAAACTTAATTTCCATTTCATGATTTATTTAGAATGTACTAAACGTAGTAGACATTAAAAACACATTCGAAGTGCAAATCGCAATAATGAAATTTCATTTTTAGGGTCGTGTTGGGGGATTTTACATAAAATAGGAACTAGAGAAAATGATCTTTTACTTGATAGTTAGACTCAAACTCAGAAAATATCAATTTGGGGGATAAATTTCAGATTTAGAGTAAGGAGCAACAACTTCCCAAGATACACTAAAGTAGCATTTTTTTTTTTTTTTTTTTTTCCTAAACTCTAAATTACGCGGAGGCAAATATCGGAAAGACTACAAAATCATTTGGATACACTTTGTAACTCAACATGGAAGGTCCCCGAAAAATGAATTGAACGCTTCCACAATCTTTCCATCTCATTGAAGTGATTGAATTGCCATCAAATTGGCACTAAATGATGTCGTTGGGTGTTCCGAGGTTGAAGTTTATTGTAAATATCTTGCAATCTATAATTCTATATAGGCAAAGTTTGTGAAATCTCTTCTGGTCAATTGAACACTACTCTAGTACTCTAGTATGAGATCTTACATACTACAAGTAGATTTGCACCTTAAAGGCCTAAAGTCCTAAACACATTCATTTTTTTTTTAACATTCTTTACTATAGAAATGGCAATTTATTTCAGATATAGGATGGAAAAGAGGCCTTGGGACTTTAGTCAGTTTAGTGGTTAACATACGGTACTACATAAGCAATTAATAAACAATCCATATGAAAAACTATAATAATTCACCGTTAGTTGTTTTATAATTTAGAAGCCATAAAAAAAATATAGAGACCACAAAAATGTCAAGTTCATGTATTCAATGTTGCATTTTAATTTTATTACACCAATCCACTCTTATTTGCTATAGTTACATAAACTTGAACATCAAATACTCTTAAAATTGCAACAGTGAAGAGGGTTTAGGGTTTAGGGTTTAGGGTTTAGGGTTTGGGATTTAGGATATTGGCCTATAGGGTTTACTTCAAAACCTAGCATGGACCGGAAACCACGAAAAATTTTCTTCCTTTTTTTAGTTGGCATTACAAGTGCAAAACTTGATCGAGATGTAGTCTTTGAAGTTTGAATTGGAAAAAAATAGATTAATGATTTAAAATCAAAGTTTTATAAAACATATTGAAGACACCAAAAAACGGCATAACAATATCTTTAGAAGGTAAAACATTCTTAAGTTTAGATGTATAGGGCTACATTCTTTTTCTGTAATGTACGAATGGAAAGCCAAAACAATGTTTTACATTAATCAGTGATATGCATATGACATATGTTGTTTAGGAGGTCTTTCACTTATTTCATAATTAACCATTTCAGAGTTTTAAGCTTACTACCTTTAACTGGAGCATTTAGAGGGTGGTTTTTGTCTTGGTCTTTGTATATTTGATCCGGGCTTAGTAAGTTATTGAATGTTTGTACGTTTGAGACTTTGAGTTTAGTATATTAGTGTAGACAGGGTTTAAAATTCAACAAAATACTAAATTGTCAGGTGCACTTACATGCAGGGAAGGATGGAATCAAAATACAATAATTCCAAAGGTGAAATTGTTCAAGTTATAATTGATAAAATTCATTTGAATTCGAATTTGAGCCCTACAAAATATAAATTATTTTAAGGGATTGCAAGATTCTGGGATTTTTGTAAAAAAAACATTGCCCAATGCCAACAACTTTCGTGAAAATGGGTGCAATTAGAATGAATCAAATGTTAACATGAACATCCAAATAGAGCATTCTAGGACCGACATTAAGAAGTTTTCAATTTGACCTTCTATGGTTTTTTCTATGTTTTTTCCATTATTTACGTGCAACAAAATATAATTCCATTCTAAATGAGCAATAAACCTTGTTTCTTGAGCATTTGAATGTCTTCTCTGGTATTTATTTGTCCGCTAATTGAAACAAGTGTGAACATTAAGTTAGCACTCTTAAACTACCCGCCACCGTAGTCTAATGCTCGATTAAGAGGGAGGACACCTGTCCTGACAAGTCCGAGAGTGCCAAACCACATAAATGAAAAATTCTCCGAACAAGGATTAGAAATGAATTACACTCGGCCAGCACTGTTTTGAATGGCCCGCTCGACGACCTTCCCGCCCTCTCGACGGCCTTCCCGTCTCTCGAAAGTCTTCCCGTCCTCTCGACGGCCAGTTCGCGGGCTGGACGGCTTGGCCCCCTGGATGGCTAGTCCGCGGGCTGGACGGCCTTCCCGTCCTCATGCCAAGCAGTCCGCAGGCTAGACGGTCTCCCTCCGTGGACGGCCTTCCCGTCCTCTCAGGCCAAGCAGTCCGTGGGCTAGACGGTCTTCCCCCCTGGACGGCCTTCCCGTCCTCTCGACGGCCAGTCCACGGGCTGGACGGCTTGGCCCCTGGACGGCTTGGCCCTCTGGACGGCCATCCCGTCCTCTGGACGCCTTGGACGGCCCTGGACGCTTTGTTCATCCTCTCGATGGCCTGTCCGTCGACGTGAATGATTGGGGTGGATTGACCCCCTCGCTCGGCCTTACCAGGGATGCATGTAAAAAAAAGCCCTCTCTTTTTGGCCGATCCAGGGTTATTATTGATGTGATTGAACTAATTAGGGGTCTTTATGAATTCATAATTTGCAAAAATGGAATGGTGCGGAAAACAGGGTCGGCCCGGAGGGCCGAGCGAGGGGGTCAGTTCACCCCGGCCACGTGAAATGGGTATATAAGACTGTTTTTAGGGTACTTTCGCCACAGTCTCTCCTACTCTAACAGTGCTCTCTTGTCTTGGATTGGTTGCAGTCCTTGCTTGCGAGCGTGGGTGCTGGGTAGAGGCTGTTTTGAGGAATAAGGGGGGCGGTTTTTCACTTTGTAGAAGCCGAATTCCTAATTCCTTTCATTTTGATTATTTGTTACTTGTTACTGTCACGATGGCTGGTCGCGATTTCTCGAAGAGAAAGGTTGATGATTGGTGGACAGGTGTTGGAAATGCACCGGTTATGGACCCGGATGCGGAATCACCAGAGCCCATTTCAAAGGCCGTAGCTGCAGAAGGGTCTATAGCTGCTGTGGGAGGCGGAGAGTCTTCGAAGGGGAAGAAAAAACAACGAAGGAGGCACAAGGCTACAAATCCAGAGAAGTGGCCAAGCAAGGGTGCAACGCAAAAACTATATGAAGTGGCGTTGGAATTTTTTGATCAGTATTCGATTTTGCAGTTGAACTCAACATACGTCTCATGCGGATTACAGGGAGTGGATAAAATTAAACAAAAGTTCCACCACATGTTCTAGACAACAATGAGCGCGGATGAGTGGCATGAAGACCGCACGAAAGAATGCTTCGATCATTGGTTGGAGTCACAAGTGCAAACGTGTATCTTCAACCTTGCCCAAGTTGTGGAAAAAATAAAAGGCTTTGAGAAGAGTGTAGTGCCCAGACAACAAGCATTGAGTTTGTTGCACAAGAAGGTGTATTGGTGGCATGATGCAGTGCATGGATTATCTTCAAGCAACATCCGTTCCGCTCCGTGGTTTCAACGAAGTCAGAACTTGGCCTTTGGTCAACAAGCTGCAGGAGGAGTGGTTTTCCTTGAAAGAGGAGTGGTGGTGGTTCCTTTGTCTGGCCATAGCAAACAAGGGGGGCATGGGAGAGTGCGCAAAGTATGTGTCCAAAATTCAAAACATATTCCCGAGAATATGGAATTAGCTGGGAAGTCAGCCTTGCGCGTGGATGAATTGAAGAAGTTCAGGGAGAAGTTGTCCATCAAGGCATTGGTATGTCCGTGCGAGCATCCAGGGGTCATCAAATTCTTTGCTATAAATGACATGACCATGGAGTGTTATTTGCAATGGTAGAATGGCGGTACTCTCGGCGCCATGTTTACCCTTGATGAGAAGAACCGAGATCCAGATGAAATTGGGGAGTTGGCTTACCATGCAACTCCCTAATCAATGCAAGAAGCCAAACGACTCATGGCATATAGACGCAAGCGCACTGAACTTGCGTGGGCGATGATTTGCATTGTGGATGCAATGCAACAGTGCTCTGTATTGCACAACGACATCACACCGGAGAACATTATGCTTCATTTTCCAAATGATGATGGAAGAACCGTGTGGATTGGTCTATGTGATTGGGGAATGGGTAGCCGCATCAACGAAGAAACCCCTTCTCTTTACCAATTCAATTGTCCAAGGAAGTTTCAGGCAACCCGAGCGCAACGTTGGTGGGTGGCTCCTGAGTTAATGTACTTGATTGGAGAGACAGGAACTTCATCATCTCCTACTCGCAGGATTAAGCCACCGTGTGTTAGTATACACACGGACGGATACTCCATAGGGAAATTGGCTATGAAGGTATGGAAAAAAGATTGCGGAAATATAGATATGATTCCGGACCTTACGGCACTTGGTACGTTTCAAACCATGTTGGATGAATTGTACAAGGTGGAGCCACTACAACGACGCTCGGTGACTGGAGTCGTGCAACGTCTAAGTGGTGCTCCAACGTTTTGGACACCACCCATGGATTGCTACCGCGAGGCCTGCAAAGAACAAGACCTTCAAGAAAAGCAGGCGCACAATGAAGATTAGATAATAGTGTATTACCATGTAGTTGCAAAATTAGTGTTTATTTAGTAGATGCAGTTATTATAGTATGGGCTTGAGGACATCCATAGCAATGTAGCACACTTTGTGGCTTCAATGCATTTTGTACTCATTTTGGTTTATATAAAGTTATAAACGTATTTTACCTAAACATTGAGTTGTAAAAAATTTCTTGTCTTCCCTAACTTTATCATTTAAATTGCGTGTAAGCACACATCTTATATCTTTAGTACTAAAAACTTTGAATTGTATATCACTACAAGAAATTTCAATTAGTTTTGTGCAAAATTGTAATTGTCAACATTTTTGTTGCACTTCATGCCATAAATAAGTAAAAATAGAAAAAACAATTCAAGAGATTCTAAATTTTTAGTTTTTTAAAAGAGGTACAAATATCAATAGAGATTTCTAGTCAGAAAAATTTTCAATTGTTTATTTAATTTTTCATGCCCAAAACTAGTAAACAACCACAAAGAAAAGCTTGAAGTCAAATTTGACTATCAAACCAAATTTATATTTTTATTGAAAATCAGCATAATATTTTAATAGTTTTCAACATACGTAAGAATTCATTTTCTATTTATGCTTTTTTTTTCCAGAAATTTCAATGGAAAATTGATTTTATTGTGATTTTATAAAGCTAAACGTGGAAATCAAATTTTATCAATTATAATATGTATGAGAATAATCTGAAACTAGGGCCATAAATGAATGAATGAACACAAAACATAGTTTTATAATTTTAATTTTAATGAAATTTGAAAAAAAGAAAACATAGATGAAAAAAACACCACACTGTGTTATTTGGATTGCAAACATAGTTTCCAATTGCAATAATTCTTTCAAATTTTGACCTTGATTCTTGAATATTCAAAAAATAATTCAAAAACAATAGTGCTCCGAAGGCCCAATTTTCCATAAATCACACTCAGTGAAAGTTAATCTGAAATTACAAAGCTAGCATTCAGAAAACTAGTTTTTCCAAGTTTGAATGCTAATATCTTTCAATCTATTCGGTCAAACTTCATGAAATTTTTACCACGTGATAAAAAACATGTGAAGTATAAAATCTTACGGTTAGATGTTGTAAAAAACATTTTTTCCGTATGTTGAGGCAAATGCAAGAGAAAAGACAGTTCTATGAGAATGAAAGGAACAAAAGTCATATTTCATATTAATGCTGATTTCAATATGCAAGGTATTGAGCCGCTAAAACTATTGAATTTGAAAACATGAAGACCCTATTGTCTTTTCAAAAACATTCAACGTCTTCCATGCCTAAGAATGCGCATAGAAGTATTTGCATTTGCTTCTTGTACTATTGGTTCACTACCACCCATTTCTTCGAGTGGACCTTGTCGAGGCACCGGCCCCCTGTAATCACTATCTCCTGGAACCTCACCATCTTCACCTATAGTACCACCAATGGATTCACCATCATCATTGGATGGTACACTACCACTTTCGCTGGAGGCCTCGGAATTGCGGTTTCGTTGTGGTCGAGCTATAGAAGACAACGTCCGAAGAGGTCGTTGGCCCATTGCGTCCATAATGCCATCTATATTGGGTCCTCCTGTTTGAACTTCTCTTAAAAATGGTTGGGAAGCCGCTTCTTCCCTCCTCAGCCTTCTACGCGTTCTACTACTCACACGTTCACTAGTAGTACCTTGTGGTTGTGGACGCTTCCTTCGATTATTGGCATGTACAGGTGGCCGCAATGAAGTCGTATTTCTAGTCACACGCTGTGACACCATACCAGCCAATCGTGTACCTATCAACGAAATTGGTTCGTGTGGACGGACGTCGAAACTAGATGGCCTTGATGAACTTTGGATTTGTAGATTTTCCAATATTGGCATTTGCCTTTGTGCAACCGAGACTCGATTTGGAGGGGCCATATGTGCTTCTCCAGCTTGAGGGGGCCCTTCACTGCGGGTAGTCCTCATGGGCAATGACGGTGGTACTACTACGTCTTCTTCACGTCCTCTTTGAACGTCAACACCATCTCTTTCTATTGTGGCATCAACTTGTACATCCATAGGGTCTGGACTTAGTGGTCTCGGTGCCACAACGTCCTCATTTGTATTGCCCCCACTTGGCCCAGCATTCCACGTTTGTGGCATTCGTGGTGGACTTCCTTGATGTCCCTCGTATACATTGTCGTTGTTATCCCCCTCTTCAAAGTCAAATACGGATGCATCAATTAGAGGACGCACTCCTCCCGCCCTACGAAATCTATCAAACGGTGGCTCATCGTCGTCATTGGAACTATCATCTGAATCGTCATCATTGGGATCAGAGAGAACCGAACCACGGTCTAGACCATCAGATTCATCTGTCATGGAATCCTCTGACATCATGTTTTCAGTATATCACCTTGTTGGATTTGCTGCAGCCCTTTCTCTAAGAGTCTTGGAATTGGTATAAATGTAAACCAATTCCTCAGCATGCTCTGATGTCAATCTATTGCGTGATTTGTTGTGGACAAACAAATACATGCTCCAATTGCGTTCACAGGACGATGCAGAACACACTTGCGCGAGGATCTTTCTGGCAATCGGTGCAAGTGTACGAGCACTGGCTCCGAGAAGGTCCTACCATTCGTGAGGCTGCAAATTCAAGGTGTTAACATCAGGAAGTTCACCGAAAATGCCTCGCCAATCTCTAAATGCTTGGTACTCAGACAAAGCTGAAGCAAATGCTTGATCTCCAACAGCCAATTTGCGCAAAACTCTCAATATGGCTTCTCTTGCCTCATTATCATCCATTAGCATGACTTCGTCAAGTAAAAAGGGATTCAATAGAGCCCCAGCGTAATGCAAATCTGTCCTGAGCATGTCCCAACGCTTGTAGAAATCATTGGTGGCAGAAATTGCATATCTCCGCTCTAATGAAAATGGTAGATCCTCCAAAGATAAAACATGCTTTTCCACCTTTTTCATTACAAGCCATGCCTTGTCTAAGCACGGGTGCTTGCCATCAAACTCTCGAAGAGCAATCAACACGGGCTCCACTATGTGCACAAAGTTCAAACATTTCCTCCAAAATTCATCCGTTCGCACATATCATCGCACATCGTTAGCTTTTCTTTGCTTTTGATTGGATGCCAATCTCCGCGTGTACTCATTCCACTGCGGATCGTGGACTGTCAATTCTATTGCTTCCCTCACCTCCACCAAACGTTCGATCATGAGGAACATGGTAGCAAAGCGTGTTTGAACGGGATTTTTCAAAACGTGATTAGGAGAATGTCGTCGAAAGATTGCAAGTGGCATGTGATGCGTTCGAATGTATTTCACAATTGACTTGGCTTTCTTGACCATACTTGTAATCCAATCTTGTTTTCTCCAATCTTCAAGTAGAAGGTCAAGTGCATGTGCTGAACACCCTTGAAAATATATGTGTGGAAATCTACAAAGTAATAGAGTGCCAGCGGCCAACATGTTTGCTGCATTGTCTGTACAAACTTGTACCACGTTCTGTGCCCCTACCTCGTCAATGTAATCACCCATGCAATTAGCCACGTAAGTAGCATCTTTGCATTCGCCTGTTGTGTCTATCGATCCAAGAAAAACCTCTCCACTTGTACATGCCAACATGACATTCATCAATGGTCGATGTGTAACGTTGTCCCATCCATCAGAGCATATTGTAACGCCATATTTGTGGATTGGTGTCCTCGTCTTCTCTGCTACAATTGCTGCCACTTCGTCTTTTGTAGATTTTATGAGCTTTGTACGAAGTGCATGGTACGCTGGAGGTTTGTAGCCAACTCTTGATTCCGATGTTGATTTCACTGCATCCAGAAAAGCAAGATGCCTCACTACATTGAATGGTATATTGGCTTCATAGAAAAACTTAGCCCACTTTTTGTCAAGTACTTGCTTGTTTGATGCGTCCAGTCCTTCTTGTAGAGACAGTTGCCTCATCGATCGACTGTGGGTCAAACTAGGGTTGGGCGCCTCCGATGATCGTACTTGAGAGCTTTGCCCCCCAGTGTTTTCTCCTCCATCGTTTGCCGAGATTGAAGCATCATGTTGTTGCTCACCACGTACTACACTTGGTAGTATCGTTGATGGTAATATCACTTCCACGTTGCGTCCAGTTCCATGCGAAGTGTCCGTAGGTATATGTCCTCCACAATTAAAAAACATTACCTTCATGGCTGCATTGACTTTAATGCACGTTCTCACTCCAAGGAGGGTGTCATTTCGTCTATATCCCAAATGGAAAAGCAACCGATCCTTTCGATAGCTTAGCAAAGCTTTGCAAAACTTGCAAACAACTTTTCCATCTGGCTGTAGTGTGTACCAAGGTTCCCACTGTGATCTTGTTCCACCCATTGCTCTTATCTGTCCTCCTTTACCTGCCCCTGCACCAAAAAAAAGATTAGTATTCTGTTTGAAATGTGATGTGGAAACAACACTTGTTGCTCTCACAACAAGTGCCACCACAACACACTCTTCTTGGACTTCGCTCTACCGCAATGGTTGTACTCCAACCAAGTCAGGAAAGGCAAAATTAGCAAGGGAAAGTAATCTTGAATAGGCAGAAGTCCTTAATATACACCTTGAAGCCCTCCCTAAAACCCTAAACCCTAAACCCAGCTAGACGGAGTGACGGCTGATGGGGTGGACCCTAAACCCGCAGCCTTGCCAACGAAACCGTCCAAGCGGCGACTGTCTTGTCCTGTGATATTCCGGTCCAGGGGACGGGACGGTTTCCCGTCCAGAGGACGGAGAGGCCGTCCAAGGGATGGATTACCGTCCTAGAGACGAGAATTCCATCCAGAGACGGGCTCTCCGTCCAAAGGACGGCTTACCGTCCAACGACGGAGTCTCCGTCCAGAGGACGGCTTACCGTCCAGCGACAGACTCTCCGTCCAGAGGATGGCTTACCGTCCAGCGACCCACTCTCCGTCCAACGGACGGCCTCTTTGTCCACAGACGGGCTCTCCGTCCAAGAGACGGATGTCCATTTGGCGACGGAGTCACCGTACAGGAGACGGCCCGACGCCGTTGCAGAATGGACAGACTTCATCCGCGCTCCGGATGGTCCCGTCAATATCGGCGACGGGCTGTGACGCGTCAGGACGGACGCGTCATGACATCTGGACATGAAAAGCCCACGTCACGTCCGGATAGACAACCCTGTATATTGTATACAATTTATATGGTATTTATTTAGACAATGTACATAAGTATGTGTACACATGATTTAAATTTTTTACACATATATTGATATATAATATTTATATGTATTATATACAAGGTCTTATATATATATGTATACGGAGTTGTATGCATTTTATGGGTAATAACCTTTTACACAATAAATGATGCATTTATTTTAATTGGAAGTAATGCATCTTACCTCTTGTATTATTGAATCTCTACATATGCTGGGCTAGATATGGTTGCATTCAAAAATCCAACATTTTTCCAAAACAAATTATGAGTGTTTTTCACTAGCGTGGCAAAAAATGCCCCTAGAAGAGAATCAAGAGATCAAAGGGAAGTATACCTAGCCTATTTTTTCAAACAATAGATTCCACCTTAGATTTTAATCCCTAAAGGACCATTGTCCCGTTGGAGGACAAAATGGATTTCGGGCAGGTTCCTATGACCATTAATGAAAGTTATGAACAATCTTGTTTTTTAGACAATCTAGGCATCTTTTAAAAAAATAACTGATAGGATTCATTTTTGAATGCAATTCTTCAAATTTTTCAATTTTTTTGAAAAGGTTAAGTTTGATTGCTAGAATAATCTCACCATTAGAATTATTGTGTTTCAATCCCATCTTAGAGCTATTAATGATTTAGTTTTTCTTTCAATCTTTGACCTACTTCTACTTGACAAATTTTTAAAGAATGATAACAATCATTTTTCTTTTGAATTTTTTTTCCTAGACTTTCAACTCAATCTTCAATACAAAAGAATTTAAATTTCAAAGTCTATAGTGCAAAAAAATTCCACAAAGAGCAGTCAAAGTCATCTAAAATTGCATGCTAGTGTTCAAAAAAAACTTTTTTTTCCAACTTTGAATGCTAATATCTTCCAATCTGTACAGACAAACTCCATTGAATTTTTACCACATGATTTTAGACAAATAAAGTACAAGATCCTACAATTAGATTCTAAAATATACATACTTTTTGTTTTCTTGGATGAATGCAACAGAAATGACAATTTTTAGTGTGTTTTGACAGAAAAATGACCTTGGTCTTTTAGGGGTTAAGATATAGTTTATTATTAATAGATGTTGAACCTATCGGACTTTACTCAATATTTTTTTATACTTCTAAAATACAACAAGTATAACCAAATTCAACCAATGAATTATATCAACTCCTAAACTTCCATGGAGATCATGCACCAACACTGCTGATGTTATAGGCATCCCAATTATATACCCCTCAAGGTTTGATTGTCATTCATAGCCGAAGGACTCTTTTAATTTTCTACAGCTTATTATTAATAGACATTGCATCTTTTTCACTAACCACATACTCTATTTCAATCATGTTCATTCCATTAAGAACACCACTACTTCTATTGGATTTCTACTCATTCATCAAGACAATAAAAACAATGGAACATATGATTGTAGCCTCACCAACACTATAAGAAAACCCTGTTTTTGCTGTCGTTGCACCGAACCGTGCCATGTTTGCTAAAATGTCACGCATTAAGCAGTGAACGAGTGCAAAAGAGTGAATTTGATTTGATGTTGCAAAAAACGTGTGAGATTAAGTTGGAAAACAAGTAGATGTCACCGTAGACAAAGATGTTTTTAACGATGTTTAAAAAAACAAGCTTATATTTTGTTGTGACATCTCAACAAACATAGACTGCCACGTCAGCATGAAGTCCATTTTCATTATGGATAAATTACTAAAAATTACTACGGTCAATGGAAAAATATTGACCTCATATAAAAAATTTAGAAAAAAGGCAGTGACGTGGCATGCTTTCCAAAAAAAAGAAAAATGGATGGATGAAAATGGATGTATTCCATGGATGAAAACAGATAGTCTTTATACAGGTGGGGAGGTGAAAGAGAGACAATTGATATGGGATATATCAAAAAACAATTGTGTTCAAAGTGAAATGTCCACAAAAACGTCGAGATGTCTGAAACAACATCTCTATGTTTAAAAAAACATCTCTATGTTTAGAAGAACATGTACACGTCAAAAACAACACCGACATGTAAACAAGTGAAATAATCATATTCTACTTATCCCATATTGTTTGTCTTTCCATGGGCAGAGAATGGATATAAATACAATGTCTTTGTCCTTCAATTTTATTAACTTTTAATGAAGTAATTCCTTCATTTGGCCATTAAAAATTCTCTTAATGGTTGATGGTAAGTTTTCTTCAATTTTTGTTGAATTTAGAATTTTTTTTTGTTCATTTCATTTTTTTAATTTTTATTAAATTTTTATTGATATTGCCTTGTAGGTAGGATATGTAGCAATTGATGTTTGAAAAAACGTGTAATTTGACAATGCAAAAAATGTCTAATTTGACATCTCAAAAAACACCATTAAATTATTCAAATGACACAAAAATGAGCTGACGTGGCCTCCACGTTAGTGACCATGTCACAGTTTCCTGCCTCCACGTCAAAGACCACATCAGCAATGGCATGGATGGAAAAAAAGATGACGTGGCAGTGGTCGAGCATGTGGCGCTAACATGGCGCTTACGTGGCCTCCACATGTCAACCTCTGTAGACCTTTGTTCACCTTGTCATGTGTGACATCAGGAAAAAACAAGCTTGAAAACGACGCGTTTTTTGTGATTTTTGCACGTTTTTTGCCCGTCAATTCAAACGGATTTTAGAAGACGTCTAAGCTGATTACTTCCGCGTCAAACAAGACGCCATCTCATGTTTTCTGCAATATAAAAAAAAAAATTGTTTTCTTATAGTGCAAGGAGAGATGTAATTTGATAATCAATGAAAATTACCAATCTATTTATGATCACTTAAAGCATTAGAGATTAAGGGTAGCTCAAGGTGGTCACTTCAACTAATTGCTACCTTGATAACTTCAATGCATCTTTAAATCCTCAATTCATTTATCAAAACAATTATGAACTACCTTGAGTGTTTAAGTAAAAAACTTGAATTGACATCAAATTCCTAACAATCAAGGGCCATGGTAGCAAACATCTTCCTATCTTCTTCAATTGCTAACTAATGGCTAAGATTCACCACTCATAACATCAAGAGAGTTTGGGAGAAAGAGAGTATCAAACCTGTGTGGCCTTTTTTTGCTAAAATGTCTACCACCACCTTATAATGTTTCCAACTGACATGAATCTAGGCTTGATAGAAGCTTGATTTGACTAAGAACTAGACCACCAAAAATGAGATTTAAAATACTTGTGGTCCTCCCAATCTTCTTCCTCAAAGTTGACGCTCAAAAATTTGGTGGCAACAAACCCTCTGTGACTAAAATGAACACCACCAATTCTCGTAGGTCCATTCGACATGAAACTAGTCTTGTTGGGAAGCCAATTTGATTAATCACCAAATCACTAAAAATCTCTTTCAAATTTATTTATTTTCTAATTTCTTTCACCAAAGTTGCTACTCAAAATCTAGGTGGAAATAAACCCTCTATGACTAAAACCACCACGACTACCTTGTCCTTGCTCCAAATAAAGTAAACCTAGGCTCTTTGGAAAGCAAGCTTGTAGGCACACCATCCCTCTAAGTTTGATCTTCAAAATCTTTATGGTTTTCTTTATCTAACCCTCCAAAGTTGTTGCTCCTAATCTAGGTTCCATCTCCTAACTTGAACTTCAATCCAACCTTCTCCAAACTCGTGACAATAATTGAGCTAAACCTACTCAGAAATTTTTATAGGTTGCTACTAATTTCTAACATCTTCTCTAAATCTCTTATTCATTATCCTCCCATGTGTGTGTTCAAAACTTCCAAATCCAAGTGCAAGAGGGGGAGAAGAAGGAAGAGAAAAGCATGAGAGTCAAAAAAGGGAGAGAGAGAGAGAGAGAAAGGGTTTACAAATCCTACTCTCATCCATCTACCACATGCCTTCATCTTCCTTGCTCTTTTTCTTTATCTTTATTTCTTCTAGTTTTGGTGTTTTGTTTTGTATTGTACTCCTTATTCTTGATTCACTTCTCATGCTACTTCCTAGTCATATTTTTTATTTCCTAATTCTATCAAATTTTAATTAATATTTTTTAAAATTTTAATGTCCTAATTTTTCCTAGGATTTTCTCTTCATTTTTGCATAATCACATCTTTAAAAATTCACACCATTGTTCTATTTCTACCTATTGAAAAATTCATTAGTTTACAACTTTTGCTTAAATCCATCCATCTAATAGTTTCTAACTTGCAATTTCACCTAAATTGTCTACAATTTCTCTAATTCTAATTTGTGAGCCAATGTGGTGGCTCAAATAAATCCTTGCAGCTTCAACCAAGTTCTCTTTATCTTACGACGTCCTTGAAAACCACTTGCAACAAATTTGAGTTGGAAGAAATGAATAGATAACAATTAAAAATGAAACGTTGTTGATAAATTTTTCTATTTGCAGATGGAAAATAGAAGCTCTTCATGTGTATTCTTTCCTTTCTTTTTATACTATTCCTTGGATAGATTTATATATTATATACCATGGATCATTACTACATATTGTATAATAGTTGTAATACAATATGCTTTAAAAAATTGATGCTATAGTAACTTAACTATTTTTTAGAATATTAGCTCTAAAATTCAAAATGTAACTTATAATAGGTCTTGCGTTGTTTCTAAAGTAACTTCTAGAGTTCTAGTGAAGTACCCGAGTCTCCATTGCAAAATTTCAACAATTAATTATACAATTTTCATTACCATATTTGTTTTTATGAATGGAAAGGGAGGAACTTCTTTGAGCAAGCAAGTCCAATTAAATTATGAATTTTCAGCTAGTTTTCACTAAAAGATTAGCAACTTTAGAAAGCTCTAGGCCTCTAGCAGGCTAAAAAAATGAACCGATTTTAAAATTGCAAATTGCATTGGAATTGCAATGAAGTGCACTTCAACTTCATAATAAGTTAATAATTTAAAATTATAAAATAATTTGGATTCTTTTTACACACTATTTATTATTTCATAGAGAACCTTTGGAAGATAGTCAATGCTTTTTTGCATTTGGATGAAGAACAATTAAGAAATAATATAAGCAATTCAAGTGGTATGGAAATAAGTATCTATAAAGCAATTGTAAAGGTTCATTTCCTATATGTTGAAATTTTCACAAATGTTGGCAACATTGGATAGTACATAGTGTATAGAAAACGTCAAACTCTTTGTATGATTTTGAATTATATATGTGTGTTTGTAATGATGGTAAAATAGACTTCAGTATAATTCTAATACAATTCAAAATTTTATTCATTTTTTAATACACACGGGCCTCCCAAAGTTCTCATAATCTCAAGAAGATCCCAAAACTTGTAATTTAGCTGGATCTAATTATACAATACAATTAATTCATTCATTTGGATTAGCAAATACGAAAGTATATTTTGCTTTTGGACACTATGAGATTTGTGATTAGTTGCTACAAAAAACAATTTGATTAATTTCTTGCACAAATGAACTAAGCAAATAATCTATTCTACAAAATAAGATCTGACGTGCTTTCTTCTGACATAATCGACACCTTACAATGTCATAAGACACAATCATTCACTTACAATAGAAAGATTGACACATTTGATTGTTCATTAAACTACCTAACTTGGTCCTGTAGCATATTTTCCATCTAGGTATCAATATTGCATCTTTAAAGTACCTATAATGAATTCTACCCCATCTAATATAGGCATATGAAGGTATTGTGTAAAGGATTTTTTTTATTATTTAACTCCTTTGAATATAATGTCATGCATCATAAGGTGTTCTATGTACCAATCAAAGGTTTTAGTTCCCGATGAATGAAAAACTTGAGATCATTGACATTGTATCTTTAATGGACCCACTTGATGTAAACATTTGAAAGTATAATGTAAAGAATATTTTCATAGATTTTATTCCTTTTATCTGAATCATGATGATCTATAAATACAACTCTTTATCAGGTGCTCTATGAGTCAATCAAAAATTCTGATCCTAATGACTGAAAAACTTGAAAAAACTGACAATTCTTAACAAGGTGTCCAAAAGCTAGAGGCTCCAACAGGTGAGGAGACTGCAGGTAAGGTCGTAAGGAAACTGCAGGTTCTATAAGCCATCAAGACTATATTGTGCGATTGCAACTGCCTCACAATCATTGCTCTACAATTATCAATGAATCATTTTCTTCAAAGTTTCGTTTCACTGGATCGTTTTTAAAAGTATTACCTGCAGAATTGGCCGGAGCTGTCAATTCCCCCGCTCCCCATGCCCACGGAAGCTGGCACGGCACTTTCAATGCGCTAGCTTGCACCGAATATCAATTGAAGATAGGAAACGTTTTCGTATTCGCTA
This sequence comes from Antitrichia curtipendula, assembly GCA_951230915.1. Lineage (NCBI taxonomy): Eukaryota > Viridiplantae > Streptophyta > Bryopsida > Hypnales > Leucodontaceae > Antitrichia > Antitrichia curtipendula. The sequence continues at coordinate 13,513,479 of OX579642.1, read as the reverse complement.
GAGCAATCGATCACAGCGCTCTCTTCATCATGGAGCTAGTGGATTCATTGGAGGAAATGTTTCAATGGCAAACCCCATTCTGTGGCACCCTTCTGAACGACGTCACGGGTCCCGAGGGGACCATTCACAGCCTGGATGCCATGCTCGTCGACATTGAGCTTCCGGAGATAAACTTGGACCCCGAACAAGCGGCGCTTGCTTCCCAACCGAACCCTTTATCACTATCTCTTTCGCCTCCGGATCCTGTGGCAATTCCACTCTCGCCTGCTCAGAGTAGTAGGACCATCCGACTAGTGACCTCTGCGATTCAAGCCCCCGCTTGCTTTCGAAACCCCTTGCCGGCGAACACCAAGCCTTGTTCTGTACAGACAGGAACCAGAGAGTTTGAACTTCCTGCTCTCACGACGTGCATCTCTCCCGCACCGAATACTCCGCCAGAGGTGAAGCCGAAGAGATCGCGTGGAAGTGGAACGGCCAAGCCGAAGCGTTCTCCCAAGAAGAAGAAGAGACCACAAGAATTAGGACTTGATGCTGCGGGGTCGAAATCAAAGGAGAATCGGGTGCCCACGACAGCGGAGCACATCATTCGGGAGCGGCAGCGGAGAGACGACATGTCGGCCAAGTATTCGATTCTGGATTCGCTGTTGCCTCCAGCGCCCAAAGTATGTGCCTCTCCTTACTAACCTCACACAGACCTTGCTCATAGAATTTCAATGTTTTGAACTGCAGTGGCTAAAAGCACTGGAATATCTCTGACCCCAAGCTACGAGATGCAATCGAGTTCTCGCACGCACCTTAACCAATAATACATTCCAGAAATCGTCGCCAAATGGTACGCGTCCGCTATTATTTATCTGAAAGAATTGAGTTTTGGGGGGTGGCAGAGGGAGAGGACAGTGGTGGTGGAGGACGCAATCTCGTATGTGGGAGCTCTGCAACGGAAGAAAGCCCAACTTCTAAATCGTCGTGCCGACTTGAAGTTCATGGCGTCTTACAACCAGTCACCATGCATACGGAGCAAGAAAATGAGGTCCTTAGCTCCTCTTCGTGGACCATTAGGAGCTGTAGTAAACCCATTGCAATGCGTCTTGACGAAGCAGTGGTCGGCGCCCGAGAATTGTAAGTCCGAGTCTCCCTTATCAGGTTCCTCAGATGGCGTCGTGGTGCGAGCTGATCCTGTAATTGTGACTAGTGCTGGCACCATAAACGACATCCACGTGCACATAGGAGAGGAGGAGGTTGTCATGGAGATGGTGTGGAAGAAGCCTCGTCCAAATTTCCAGAGCGCTCTGCTTCAAGCTGTGCAGTCGTTGGGGTTTGACGTGACCCAGTGTTCCATATTTAGAGTGGGGAATGGGTACATACAATGCGTCGTCACTTGCTCTAAGGTATGCTACCGATTTGAATGACTAACGACTGGCATCACGTGCATTTGCAGAGTTAATATCGTATAATATCACTTGCATTTGATTCACGGGTGTTTCGTGTAGTGGATCACGTCTGTTTGCTTCTGCGAACACTTATTTTTCCATCATGAGAAGACATCTTGGCGTAAATTGCATTTAGACCTTCAAGTGATCAAACGCATGAGAATTTCGTGAAAAGCATGTCTGGACCTGGTATTTTTGCGTAGTGTCCGGGTCGATGTACCTGGAACGACAGTTTTAGCAAAATTTGTACCTTCCTCAAGCTCAGTAGAAGGAAGGTGCAGAGTGGACCGATCAGTTGAGAGTGATATGAGTCGCGATCCTTTTCTGGTGCTCATTGTTACGGCGTGGCATTTAGGCACCCCTGGATCCAATGAAGTGATCCATGTTATTTGCTCTTGCAGTCACAGGTACTGTCGCAGAGAATATCTGAGATACAATCTTCTTCGACCTTGATTATCAGAGCGTTGAGGAATATGCTCACACAGAGCTGATTCAAGTCCGGAAGAGATCATTCACTTCTCTTCCTGATCATTCAATGAAGTGAGACATCGTCGCCAGGTGAAAATGATCAACTGGTGATGTTTATCAATTCGACGATTTTCCGTGGTTCGTGCCGGTAAACGAATGCGCGATTTGAACACGCAGCACGAACATCTTGAATTTGCTGACAGCTTGAGTACGTCGTCATCGACCAATGCAAGTAACTTGGGTGAGTTGAGAGATTTTCCTTTGGTTTTGCAATGTGCTACTAACTGTGAAAAAGTCTTTGGGACAGATCTGGATGAGATGGATCGAAATGTACGTTATTTTGAAACTGAGTGTGACTCTCGCGTTACTTTGCTTAGGGTAGGAGTAACAAACGGCTTGTAGTTTCCTCAAACTGGTGTGTCCACCTCTATGATATCACCGCCTAGGCATCCGAAATGCACATGATCACATGGAGTTTTGTAACACTGAAAAGGTTGTGTTGCGTGTGAAAGCGAAATGTAAGAGTACTTTGGGTTACAGGGTTCTTTCCTAGATTTTATTGAGAAAACGGTGCTTGTGGCATGGTAGTAGTCCCGGTACTAGTGAAGACGACATTAAAAAAGTCTGGGTGTATTAGTCCCTCCACTTACATGTTCCTTCGTCAGTGCAATTCTATGCTGCCTCTCTGAGTAACTTTCGTTTAGTCTGGTGCCAGGGTATGAATCATCGTTTTTTTGGCAGAACGATACTCTTGAGGTAGAAGCGACTCAGGTTTGACGATTGCAAAAACCTTCAATGACGTTTCTGAGATTAGGAAATTGCACGATGATTTTCCATTCGCAGTCCTGTAGCCTGTAACAGAGAAGCTGTACCGGCAAGTTACATACATGTGACAGACTAAAGCTGGATGGCCAATTTGTAATTGTGTGCGAAGCTTGATCCCAGTGCCTGTTCGTCTGGCCTCAGCACTATATGTGCCTGTGTAATCTGATTTTCATAGAAACAACAAAGGAAACTCGGTGTGATCCAAACAAGAAAGAGAATTAATAATTCAATTCTTAATAGAAAGCAATCCACCGCCTGTCTCTTTCAGTCTTCAAATGCACGCAGACGATTCAACACATCCACAGTTTGGCAACGTTTTTTTTACGTACCAGAGTTACTTAAGTACTATTAGCAAGGAAATGGCACGCACCTTATACGACAACCAGTCACCACCATGCACAGACGACCAGCTGGATCCGACCTTGGAGGTTTCAGGTTTTTTTTTAATCCTGACATCATACCATTACCATGAGTGCAATTTGGAATGCCATAAGATTGTCATTAACGGAGTTCAAATACTTGGAAATTTGGACCAGTGCTAGTAGCTACTATAGCCACAGGGAAACCGGTAGGGCGTTACACCCGGGTATGAAACTTCAACATGTACCTTAAACACACACAAACTCTCTTTCTTCAACCCTTAAAGTCCCAAGGCCTCTTTTCCATCAAAAATCACTCAAAACTGCCATTTCTATAGCAAAGAGCCCAAAAAAAGTAATTAAATGTGTTTTTAGCATATCTAACCGTAGGATCTTGTACTAGATTAGTATAAGAATATGTGAAAGAAATTTCACAAACTTTGATGACATATATTGCAAGATATTTGCATTTAAAGTGAAGTAAATGAGATTTTTTGCACATTGCTCAACTACATTTTTTAACCTTCTTAACTTAAAATTTTTCTCTACTAATTTTTAAATTTCTAATTTCACATAATAAAGAATTGAATTGAGCATCTAAAGAAAAAAACTCAAAAAAAGAACACTTAGTTTCACGCATTAGAAAATTGTTAAGTAGAAGTGGGTTCAAGATTGAAGGAAAATCAAAATTGTTAATAGCTCTAAGTTGGAATTGAAATACACTAATCTCAACGGTGAGATTGTTCTAAAGAAATCTCTTAACCTTGTGTAACTTTTGTTTTAAAAAAATTGTAAAATTGAGGTTAGAAACGAATCCTACAAGTTGTTGTTTTTTAAATGCTCTAGATAATTGCCCCAAAACAAGATTGTCTATAACTTTCATATAACAAATCCAAATAGAATGAATCAAAGCTTCTCATGTACAAAAAATTATAATCTATACAAAAAAATTAATTAATTTTTTTCCTTTACGTTTTTTTGAAGGGGTTTTTTTGCCCACCAACCTAAAAAGGAGCTTTTTGTGCCATAACTTTTGCTCCCGAAATTTGATTGAAATAAAAATTATATTTTTAAAAGCTAATATGTTTTTCTATCCTTACAAAAAAAATTCAAAAAATCATGACAATATTGAGACCACAAGAACCTGCCCAAAATCTATTTTGTCTCTCGAGGGGACAATGGGACTTTAGAGGTTAAGAAAGTTTTGGGGTTAAAGATACATGTTGAAATTTCATATTCTGGAGGTAACGCCCTGCCAGTTTTCCTAGAAGCAATTTTAAGTACAATTGTTGCAATTTCATGAATAGCATTCAAGATACTATAATTTCTCAAGTACCTAAATGTCCATTAAAATTAGAATACATATTGGAATTTTTGATGGGTTGTCAGTGACCTTGTAGAGCACACTTCAATTTTCAACTAATTCAAGAAGAGTTCAATATATGAATCAAAATGGATTAGATGTAGCTTCTATGTTTCTTTAGATGAAAATTGATTGAAAAATGCAAGAAGTGTGAAACCCTTGAAAATCCAATCAATGCTTTTAAGGATACATCATTGGACTAGATTTGTTTTGCTAACACCAATCCTGATACATGTTTAAACATTCATCCTAATGCATTATACAAGGGATAATATACAACTTGATGTTAAAGTTCGGGGGGGTCACTTAGAATATCCATTAGAAACCACGTGCAAACAAAACTTTGGACCTCCTATATACTTTTTGAATTTTAAATTTAAAAAAATTAAAAAAAATATGAATAGATTTTCCTACTTTGAAAGTTTATGTTTTGAATTATTGATATTTTTATTTGTTAATAATAATTAGTTATAAATTTTTGAAGTAAAAAGACACAATACAGAACTGAAAAATAACTTTCATACCCCCTATATTATATAAGAAAAAATTGTCTAAAAACTGAACAAAAAATTCCTAAAAATAACCCACTATCGAAAGCTCATTTTTAGTTGAATATTAATTCAATGGTCATCTAAATGTGTTCTCTATAATTATTTGAGTTGAAAAACATGCCATTTTAGTTCATTTTCAACCTCTTCTAGAAATCATTTCATATTTTTTTTGAGTTGAAAATTTTGGCAATAGAAACCTATAGTCATTATTAAACAATACTCAAAATTTTAGGTTGAAATTATAGTTTATTAGAAATCACTTGTTTGCACGTGGTTTGTTGTAGTAGAATTAAGTGCATCCCCCAAGTGTTAGAGTCAATATGTTGTTATTATTTAAATGAGAGAAATGAAGAACAAGTTTAACATATAGAATTATTATTTTGTAAGTAGTAAGCACTTCCAAATTACGAGTTGCACATATATCCTCTTTTGTGGAAACCTTTATAGATTGCATTTGAGGAAGTCATAGTAGATTGTAAATCATAAATTCTTAATAGAATCTCCCATTGAATCTTCTATATACAAAAAAGCATTTCTATCCACATGTATCTAAAACAAAAGTATATTATCTATAAAAACAATGCAATGCTGACTTTAAAAGGAGAAGAATGCATGTGACGTTGCCCTGTGAACATGTTGACAAAGTTTTGACTAGGTAACTATTTGGAACACTCATAACTTTCAAAAGCAGATTGGCTCTAACATGGAATGCTTACCGTGGAATGCTTTGCATTTGTCAAAGTCTGAAACCCACAAATATCCATCATGACCATCAGCATCACTGCAACTGTTTCAATTAAAAGCTAAAGGATCAATTTGTAAAACTGGTGCTCATGCATGTGTTCCTATTCTCATATAGAGTTGCAAGTTTGATAGATAGCAAGCTTATGGCAGTCAAAGTAACTTATGTTGCCCAGACACGTGTGACTTTGAATCTCCTTGAATCTCAGAATGATACATTCTGATGTCCAGGTCTGCGTAACTGGGACTACTATTTAATTCTTTGATGCAGGGCAGGGCTCTCAATGCTTGTTCTATGATGGCTCTGATGAGTTTCCAGATGGCCATAATTATGGAATAATGCCAGGTTTGTGAGATTATGCGATTAGCAACAAATATGGCCAGCTTTTCAGAGTGGTGAACCTTGCAAAAAGCTTGACTGCTTGAGGCCTGGAAGCCTGGAACAAGTTTGGCATCCATTGAATGCTAGTCTATTGACTGTGCCATGGACCACACATGGTGATTCTGGAATGCAACTTGATTCATCATTACTAGTGCAGCCTCGTAAAACCAAGTTCAAGTGTTCAACCAAGGTGACACTAATCTACACTACCTGTAGTTGCACCCACAAAAGTTTCCATAAAGTTTCCATATCCAATTACCCATCACTCTTAGTTTCTGCTCTGGGCAGCCCATGCTTTTTCCTTGAGGAAAGAGACTTAATATCCGTGCAACTAGATTTTTTGTGTTTGCTTAGTTTATGATTACTGCATTTGTTGAGTCCATTCACTGGCTCCTTGCATTCTATCATTCTGTGGTGCCACATTTGTACACGTCTCCATTACACTAGGTATTACAGAGACTCAGAAACTCCTGCTTGATTTGGTAGTATTCTCAATAAATAATTTTCTGTAACCTGTGACAAATATCCACTTACACATCATTCTCAGTTTCCATGAGTACGCTCCCAATGGAGTTTGCTGCAGAGCTCATGCACCACATCAACTCTGCTGCATTATGCAGGGCTTTATGATGACCTGATGAGCGGAGGGTGACATGAATTTCGACTAGCCTCATTTAGGAAAAATGGAATATCAAGCAGATGAATTTTACTCCAGGTTCTAAATTGCTGAAAGATAAGTGAACTAAGCTTAAGGTAGAAGCACTTTAAAGCAACAATATTGGAGTTTCAGTGTTTTTTATGTTGGCTACATAGTGAAAGTTTTGTTCAAACAGATCAAGCAAATTGTAGTGAAAGACATTGCAAGTAGAAATTAAATTTTCTGCTACTTGGAGAACATGTTATAAATTTTCAAAAGCAACACATTATAGGCCCCTACGATGATTATAAACTTTGTAGGAAACAACATATTTATAATCTTGAAGCAATAGAGAGTGATGCATGAATAGAAGCATACATGCATAGACACTTTACTAATTTACTCAAGCTCTATATAGAAAACTTGGTGTTTGCACATGAAAACTAAATTTATTATGAGGCAAAATTAAAATAGGTATTTGTTTTAGATACTTGTTGCTTTAAGGTGCTGCCATCTTATGCCTAAATTGACTTGATCATCTTAATTAGCTAAGCATAGCTATTATCATTAAATTGTCTATCTTTTAATTGAATAAGGTGGCAATTAAGAAAGGATTTCAAATTTTATTAGATTGTAATTTTTCAACACCATATGAATAAACTATATATGGATGATCTTCAAAGTGTTGATTATAGTTGCATCCAAAATCAACCATAGGCTCTCACATTGAAGAGGTTTACATTTTAGGCAAGAATTTGAATGTCATAGTTTTAGTAGCACTCCTCCAAATCAAATTAGGTCACATATAGGAAATTTCATTTAAAATGGCATATTCCATGTACCATTTTTAGATCGTGCAGTCTAAATCTTATAAGTGCCATCTAGGTTTGGTATAGATTTCAAACATCTTGGACGAGTTTAGATTTAAGAAATCTAGGACTGGTATAGATTTTAGACCGTGTGGTCTAAACTATAAAAGTGCCATTTAGAATTGGTATAGATCTAAGACATTTAGGATAATTGTACATTTCAGACCACCTAGTTTGAACTATAAAAACTGCCAAAGTAGCGGAATGTCATCATTTTAATGAAATTCCCCATACATGTAATTATCTTATTGTAAGTAGAGAGCAATAGTTTAGGCCTTTCGCCTTCAATTGTCAACTTTAATTTTTACTTCTATTAATCTTGGATGTAGACCTATCAAATGATGGTGTTGGAAATTTTTGATGATTTAAAAAATTTATGTCAAAAGGATCATTGCAAAAAAGACCATTCAAAAAACATAGAGTTTTGCACATTACTCATTTTTTTCTTTGGGAATACTTTAAAATTAGAAAAAAAAAATTTATGTAAAAAATATGTTTAATGTATACACCTTTCAGAAGAAAGTCCCCAAGGAAGGAAAAATATAGAAAATTCTCAAAGTATTAGGAGAACTAGAAAAGTGCAAATCTCATGAAAATAGGTACCATTACTATAGTTTCACATTTTAATTTGTAAAAAATAGAAAAAATAATTTTAAAAATAAATGAAAATTGTCTATTTGCGAAGAGTTTATAGTGATGAGATTTCACGAAAAGATTGATCCTATAGGATAAGAACCCCGTGTTTTTTTTTACGTCTAAAAAACATAGGATTCTTATAGTGCTAGAAACATCTTCATTGTTGAAAAATTGTGTACAATGGGAGTGTTGTTTGTACTCATACAGAGGACACAAAATAATATATTTTTAGATTTTCTTTGATAGGAATATGCTTTTCTACTATGCAAGGTTGTCTATCCTGACGTGACTCTGGGTTTTTACGTCATGATGTCCGTCACGTCACGTCGTGACACATCATGATTCCGTCATGATTCCATAAGAATCTTGACAATTCTAACCCTAAATTCTAAAAAATTTAAAAATATATTTTATTTTTATAATTTTTTTGACAATCATGGATGGAAAATATAATGTATTACTACTACTTAACATGTTAGCATAATTTATGTTGATCTTCCTAGAGAATTTTAACATATTCCATCAAAATAATAGAATATTCCATCATGACGGACTTTGGGAATTACGTCACGTCAACGTCGTGACATACTGACGTCATGACGTGACGTGACCTAGACAACCATGCTACTATGCAAATAGACCATGAAAATTTCAGGTCCAGATCATCAAATTTGGGGACTCCTAACGTAGTGGAAACCCCTAAATCTTATAGTGTGACAAATTAACAAAAATATTTTTTAAATATAAAAGGATTTTTTGTAATTTAAAAAAAAAAAATCTTATTACCATCAAGTTAGACATCTCTAATAAAAATTTCAAGTTCATGAGGTTTATGCTTCAAAAGTTATAGAGGATGACATGAAGGTATACCCTCATTGTAACTTGAAATAGGACCCGTCCAGTCTTTCTTGCAATGACCCCAAACCTACTAATAACCCCTAAAGGGCTAAGTATCCTTTTGTAGTTTTAAGATCTTAGGCATGCTCTATTGACTTCATAATTTGGAAGTTTTGCATGAGATTTTTAAGATGGATGCTAAATTTCCTAGTCTATGTGTGAAAGCTTTGTTTAAAGTCCATATTTGTTAAATTGAGACAATTTGCAATTTCATATTATCTTTGAATTTTTTTGGTGAATTGAGACTTTAATAGGTTAATACATTCACAAACCTTTGATTTTATAAAGGTTGATATGTTCATAAATTTTTTATTTGTTTGAAATAGAGGTCTTAAACAATAGGGCTGAAGTCTCAAAATGTCCATTTATCTCAATTTAACAAATATGGCCATTTAAGGTCATTCCGATAGATATTGCAAAAATTAGAAGGGATTTATCAATTTCAATGTCAAAATAGGCAATTCAAAGTATATTCTAAAAAAACATTAATCAACTTTATCCTACTGTATATATTGATACCAACTCAAAAATATTTGAACTATTTAATTCCAAATAATGAAATGAAAGTTATGAGTAGTTTAGTTTTGCTGGCAATGAAGGTAGAAAAAACATATAAAGTCATTTTCTTGAACTCAATTTTGAAAATTTTCATATAGAAACAAAATAAACAATGTCTTATAAAATTTATTAATAGTTTAGTATTTTTTTATTTAATACCTTTTTTTTGCTTTATAATGTTCTTAAAGATGACTATGAAAGTTATTTTGGTTAATTTTTTTAAATATATCTTCAAACAATTTTCTAATGTATTGATTAAAATGCACAAGTTATAGGACATATATGTTTTTCTTTAAAATGTTGAAAGACAAAACTTCACCTTTTGAAAGGGCAAAAAAGTCTATATTTTAAAGTTTAGGTACATTGAACTTGGAATTGGAGGAGATATTCACTCTAATACTTTGCTAGGGAGTAGTTGCAAGAAACACTTGTCCTATTCTTTGTCCCCTTACCCTTGGACGGGTACTTTTTGGCTCATAACTTTTGTATACTTTGTTCGGTTGGCGTGAAATTTGGAGTGAAGGTAGTTACAAAAGTTTCAATTTTTTTTGAATATTTGAATTTTTTAAATTATTTTACTATTTTTTAAGCTGACCCCAATTGGATGTCTACCTTGGGCATTTTGCGGGGGGTTTAGTCCTATTTTCGACCCAAAAATGCGAATTAGAAGCCACAAATTGGACATGAGAGAGGTTTAGGGTCCTTACAAGGATTGACAAGGATATTTTGTGAAAAAAAGAATACTAGAGTTGCTCACAGGGGTTCAATGTGACCATCTTTTGCGCGGAAGTCCTAGAGAGGGAAAAAAATTCCTAAAGAAATTTTTGGTGCAATGAGAGGCTTTCGTTGTCAATTAAAATAGATTTTTTGGGAGAATTTTCTGAATTTTTTTTCCATTTTTTAAAAATAGAAAGGGACACAAATTCTTTTTCTGCTATTTTCTGGCATTTTCGGACAACAATGCCTTCAGTATTACCCTGCAACAATCCACAGTACTATTGAGTACTCGTAAGTGCTTCGCAGCGGGACCTCATTCTTAAACGCCACCCCGCTTTAATACGCTTAATGTTGTACCCACCACCTGTCCAAATTGTAACTCGACTGAAATTCAAAATCGACGGTGGAGATTGCCGCTGCAACGCGTTGGCACAGTACTTGTAGTATCGATAGTATTGCTAGTCTCGTGCGCTAAAAACTCGTTTTTGGCCAAGAACCGTGAAGTGTTTCTTGCAACTATCCTAGGATGTACTTGAACAAGTAAACCAAAGAATCATATAGTTGGGTTTGTTAAAAAATCAAATATAGATGAAACTTTAGGCTTGCTTTTTACACTAGTATTTTGAAGCAATTTTGGACCTCTACACATGAAAGAACTTTAGAAGACATTGTTTGAGGGTGAAAATGGTAAGATAATTTTCTTTAAATTGTCAAAATATGTAATTTGCCCTAACTATATTGAAATGAGGAAATAATATTTTTTTGCATTTGGGTGATTGCAAGAACCACCTACTAATATTATTGTATCTTTATAGTACTTGTGATTTTTTTCTAAAGTATTTTAAAATTAGAATAAATAATAACTAAAAAAATATGACCAATGTATATTCTGTTAAAAAGATTGTACCCTAGGAAGATAAAGCATAGAAAAATCCTCTAAGTAGGAGAACTAAAACATGCCGTGACATCTAAAAAACAATACAATAGATACTTCAATGCTTCAACTTGTAAAATGTAGGAAAAAATTGTAGAATAAAATTAAAATTGATCATTTCTAACAATTATATGGAGATGTTCATTTACCAAAGTAATATTTTATATATTTTAAAATGTAAGTAAAAAGAAGCTTACTTTATGAACTTCTATACAATATAAATTTAATTTTTCTTAGAATTATTTTAAATAGTAGGTGCTTATCTACTAGAATACAACTCCGTCCAAAACTTTAGCTCCAAATGTGTTTTTTGGGGCAAAATATAGAGCTAGAACTCCCAAATTGACAAGTGTGACTTCAAATTGCTAGCTAGTTTTGGATAGCAAAATATTTTTGAAGAACAAAAAAAACTAGCCCTGGTGTATAATAGTCATGAGAACCTATCCTATAAATCTTAAGTCTTTGGGTGCCATAATGCAAAAATTATGGCCAAAAAAAATCAATGTGCAACTTGTGACAAAAAATATTACAAATATTTCTTGCGATAACCCATTATCAAACCAAAAAAACAATTAAACAAAATTATAGATCAATATTTTTCAATGTTGAATCAAAATGAAAATTGTGAAATGAATTTTATGTCATTGCCATCAAGTGAAATTAAAGACAATATAGAACCACTAAGGTCTCAAGTTGCAAAAAGATTGCTAAGTGACCATCCCTCATTAGCCCTTCAATAATTACCAAAAATTAATATTTTGGAAACAAAACACTTAATAGCTTAAAAAAAATGCATGTAGACTTGCCATTTGCGCAAATTTATTTCTTGGATTTGAAACAAAAATCTACATCCAGAAAACTAGTTTGTATTCACAAATAAGTTAAACATATAAGATAAAGCAATCCATTGTGGTCAAATGACCCATAGTGGACACCTTAGCAATGACCCCATCATGGTTTTTTCAGATTTTGGCTTTAATGCATGTCTTACATGACAGTAATGGAGTGAGTAGTGACTTCATTAGGAACTTCCATTTTTTTTGTGAGAATTCATTGTAAGAATTGACTTCTAGGCCTTCCTTGTTTGAAAATACTATGACTACTTTAGGTGAACAAAATGAGCATGATGAATTTAGATTTTGTTGGTTCTAAGGTAGTCTACAAACTCTTTTGGGCCATGATGCATTGAACACTTCAAAAATTCATAGCAAATTCATAATTTGTCAAAAAAAAAAATTCATTTTGGGATAAAATCTATTTTGGAATCCACATTTGTATCACTAATTCCTATCCATTTTACTACCACTAATTCATGACCTGCATGAAACATTCAAGTCCAATAATTAAAAATTAGAAAACTTCTTTGAATACATAAGGGTTTTAAAATTACTGTGGTTCACAATAATAAATTGTAGAATGCAAATGCCTAGAAGTGGTGTAGACCACACTATTTGGAAAAGAAATGGTCAAGTGTTTTCTATTTAATCCTTAAAGGACCAATTTGCATTTTTTGGCAATCTAGCAATTTTGGGCATCTCACAACGAATGGGATTTTTATGTTTTTTTCTTTGAAATTTTCACACAACATGTGCATGAGGACTAAGGCACAACAATTTTCATAACTTCTTACTACATGGTTAAAAAATTATTGTAAAGTATGTAATTTTCATTTAATTGCGAGCAATCTAGGTAGCTCAAAAAAATTCTTAAAAAATCAATTTTATGAGAAACAAAAATTCGAAATTGATTTTCAAGATTTTTATATAGGTGGAAAGTAACTCAATTCTCAATATTTTTTGAGAAAAATAAAATCATTGGATGTAGATTGTTTATTACAACATTACAACCATTGGAATTGTCATTTTTTAGTTCCATAAATAAATTCTTAACGATGTAGTATTTTGAATCATTCTCTATTTCTTTCTACTTATTATTTTTTTTGTATATATTGTACAATTCCAAATGATCTGAAATCTTTCAAGAATGTAACCAACTTGTCTTGAAGAATAATCCAAAGAAGCACCAACGGCATGAGACATCTTTTCACACAAATGTCTCTTTGTAAAGTGCAGTTGTTCAATTTTTCCCAAGGCCCCCCAAAGGATATTTGCCACTTCAAACGCTAATACCTTGCAATCTACATAGTGGAAATTTCTGAAATTTTTTCCACAACTTTTGAGCCAGTGTACTACAAGATTCTATGGTTAGTGCATCGTTCAATAATGTTGTTGTTTTTCCAAATTTTTGGTACTCTTACTAGAAACAGCAGTTTTGGAGCGTTTTTGGTGAAAAACATAACTAGTCAAAAACTTTTAGGGGTTAAGTTGCAAAAAAAATTGATATTTTTTTTTCACATATTCATATTCCTAGGTACCTTATTTTTCCGTTTTCCCATTGCAGGCATAGGATGACAAGAAATGAAATTGGATGCATCCAAAGGCTTTCAAATGGGCTGGAGTCTCATTTGGGATATTCTGTCTTCCATTCTCTTACCACTAAGAACTTCCATTCTCTTCCATTCTTACAACCACTTCCATGCTCTTCCAGGTTAATATCTACAGACTCTGTTTCAGTCAACGTTAAGCACTCTGGCGCCCGATCCTTTAAAAAAAAACCAACTGATTATGCAACGTAACGCTTCCGTCACAGTGCCTGGCACTAAGGTAAACCAACCCATTGTGGTCAAATGACCCATAGTGGACACCTACCTCATGACCCCATCATGGTTTTTTCATTTTTTTCAGATTTTGCCTTCAATGCATGTCTTACATGACAGTAATGAAGTAGTTAGTGACTTCATTAGGAACTTCTAATTTTTCACTGAGAATTCATTGTGAGAATTGACTTTTAAGGCTTTCCATGTTAGAAATTTTTTTGACTGCTTTAGGTGAGTCAAATGAGCATGATGGATTCAGATTTTGTTGGATAAAAGGTAGTCTACAGACTCTTATGGGCAAAAATGCATTGAACACTTCAAAAATTTGTAGCAAATTCACATTTTGTCAGAAGAAGATAATTTTAATTGCTCTCATTGTTTCTTGCACTTGTACTATTGTGGAAAAAAAATTAAAAAATTTCAGTAACCACATGATGTCAAGCTCCTTATTTTGACCACTATGGGCTGGTTTACCTTATAACCAGTGCCAACCACTGTAACCAGTGCCAGGCAGTCAATATGGGAGGGTGCCCATGCGTGCTTAACGCAGTGGGGTGCCCCACCACGCGGGCCTCCCGTCGTGTGAGGGCCCCGCCCCTCAGGCTCGGGCTCCTGCCCTCGCCTTCGAGGCAGGGCCCTCACACGACGGGAAGCCCTCGTGGTGGGGCGTCCCACTATACTGAAGTCCGTGAAAGTCCCGCCACAGTCCCAATGGACCCAGAGTCCCAAAGTCCCGGATACAGTCATGCAGTCCCAAGGGGCGCAGTTCCAACCCGAGAAATGACAAATTCATGTGGCTCAGCACAAACAATGTGAAAGCACTCAGTAGCTCTCTGATCAGAGGCTCATCGATCCCAGCCAGTCACGTACAGGACACTGCCACGAATTCAACTGAAAATGGAGTCCAAGTTGTTTAAAAAAGTCGAAGTCTGGAGCAAAACTATTGGTGAGCATTCAATTTGCTGGTGAGCAGGACGAGTCACTCCTGATGCACGTGGACTACAATTTTGAACTTACAGCTAGCCTTTACGGCAACTCCGTCCAATCCAGGCTGAATTCCTGGGCAGCCCAAGTGCCAATCTTCATTTCCCCTCATTTTTGCTTTTCTTGTTGCAGACATAACTTAAGTCCCTTTCCTTTTTCCATTCCAACAGTCAAGGAATGTCATTTTGATGTGAAGATTGCACAGTGAAGTATCATAACATTCAATAGTCCCACTGACTACTGCCTCCTCCCTGACAGAATGGTGTTGCATGAAATGGTGTGGTATATTCAACATCATGATCAGTAACTAAAGACAGGTGTCAATCCAAATGAGACTTGTCAGTAGTGAGTTTGATTAGCAAGTTCAGCACCGTGGTGCTTCCAATTTTATTAGAGTAAATACCTAGGCTTCAAAGCTTTAAAGAACAGCTATAAAACATTGAGCAAAAAAAATCTTTGCAAATAATGACTTAGCTTTTAACTCACTAGACTTCGAAAGTTATTCATGTCTTGTGTTTGGAATAGTGGAGACAAGCTCTTTATATGCATATACGGTGGTAGGAGGTACAACAACACATGTGGGATATCTAACATAGAATTAGTAGGAGCTCAAGTCAAAAGCAGGAATTGTTTTTAAAGTAGAATTTTAAACCTCGTTTAGGCATAGTAGAATAACATTTTTCAAAAACCTTTGAACTAAGAAAAGTTGTTAAATTAAGTTAAGTTTCATCTACAAAAATCCTTCTAGGATTTTAAGTTTCCAATCAAAAATTATGGACAAATTTTAGAGAGGGGTTGGAATGGACATTTTGGGGGACATTTTTAAAAATCCTCTCAAAATTGTGTCCATAACTTTTGATTGGAGGCTTTAAATCTCAAATGGATTTTTGTACGTTGTGAGCGTTTCACCCTAACTCCACCCTTGAGTTAGAAAGTTACACACGAGTTCTAGCGGTTGTTTTGATGGAGATTTACTCCGGGTTGGGTGAATCCTAGTTAACCCCTAAAGGACCAAACATCGTTTTTTGACAACATAGCGTTTTTGGGCAGCTCACCACGAATGGAATTTTTATTTTTTTTCTTTGAAATTTTCACACAAGATGTGTCCAAGGAGTAGCTTTAGGGCCCAACAATTTTCATAACTTTTGACCACATGGTTAAAAAGTTATGGTATGATATGTAGTTTTCATTGTTCGGCGGGCAGCCCAGGCAGCTGAAAAAACTTTTTTTTAAATCATTTTTTAGAGAAATAAAAATTTGAAATTGGTTCTCTAGATTTATGTGCACAAGGAAAGCTTTGAATCATTCCACTTTGATTTATGAGATGAAAGTTATGAGGAATTTTAGTTGTGGGTAGTTTGCGGGTAGTTATGGAATCTCTACTCTAAAATAAACTTTGAAGTCCTTTATTTAACTCAATTTTCAATATTTTTGGAAAAAAACATAAACACAAGGTGTAGATTGTTTATTACAACATTACAATCATTTGGATTGGCATTTTTCAATTCCATAATTAAATCCTTAACAATTTAGTGTTTTGAATAATTTTCTACTTCTTTCTACTTACTATTTTTTTCCTATATGTTGTACATTTCCAAATGATCTGAAATTTTTCAAGCATGTAGCTAACTTGCTTTGAAGAATGAATCCAAAGAGTTACCACCATTTTGGACATTTTTTCATACAAATGTGACCATGTGAAGTGCAGCTGCCCGGTTTTTCGCAGGGACAAAAAAAGGGTTTTTGTCACTTCAAATGCTAAAATCTTGCAATCTACACTGTGGAAATTTCTGAAATTTTTTCCACATCTTCTCAAACTAGTTTACTACAAGATCCTATGGTTATAAGTGTCTAAAAATGTTTTTTTTCCAAAATTTGGTACTTGTACTAGAAATGGCAGTTTGGGAGCGTTTTTTGTGAAAACATAGTCAAAAACCTTTAGGGGTTAAGTGTTCGCCTTCCAAGCAATGGACACTTTTGTGATTGATAATCCTCTAAAATTCTACTAATTCTAAGAAACACTAATTGTTAAATGTATTAAAATGTTATAGTTAGGTAAAATGGGAAAAGAAAACAAAATCTAATCTAACTAAAATTGTATCTAAATACTTTAATAGAATATAACTTTTCCTTTACAGAATGGTAAAGAAAGTTAGATTCCAAGATTCTTAGCAAAAGTTATCAAGGGTCGAGTTCGGCCCCTTACTTGTGCTAACCTTCATCCACTAATCTAAAATAGCAAATCAATCCAAAATAATTCTAAATTCTAGGGTTAAGTTATTAGTTCTTTTAAGTTACAGATGCTTAAGATTAAATTGGAATTTTGACCTATTTGGATGTATTTCGTCCAAAATTGGTCTCAAACTTCATCCAAACTTTTACCCTTCAAAACTAAAGTATTTTTAAAAGTAAAATTAGATTTTGGAATCCCTATAGATTCCTTGTTTGATTCCTACCTAAAAAGATTCCTTAAAGATTCTTTTGGATGAACATCTTAAATTTCCATCCAACGTTATGTTTAAGTTTACTTATTAGTAACTTTTCGTTGTTGGGTTAAATTTTAAGTATGATTTGTTTTTAGAAACCTCTAAATTTTACCTATTAGGTTCTAATTCTAACTTAGATTCTAAAATTCTAATCTAACAAACTAACTTCTAAAAGCAACAATTCTAACTTCAATTTGAAAACAAAACAATTCAAAAGGCAAAATAGATTAAAAAAAACAAAAAAACTAACATACCTCTGTGTCTATAGTAGCCATGGTCTTGTCGTCGCATATCACTAGCATGATGGATTTGTAATATCCTTCGTCCTCCATCATGTGCTCTTATCCTTTTTTTCTACGCAAATTCGAAAATCAGACTGTTTTGAAAATCTTCGTTTCTACATTCTTCCTAGCTAATTCCTACAAAATGTTGTTAGTTAAAGTATTTAACACAATTCCTTAAGTTTTAGGAATTTAAATTAAACACTTGAGTGTTTATAGTTGGTTTCTAATTAATTCTTTTGAATAAAATGAACTTCAAGGCCCTATTTTCAAATACCTTGGAGATTTATTCAATTTAAGAATTATTTCTAAAAGTTAGTATTATCCAATTCTACTAAATATTCCAATGAATAGTTAAGTTTGTTTGTTGTTCATTAGTTTATTAGTTTCATTGGATTAATTTAATCTTTTTGTTGACTTTTGTTTTTTCCTATTTGGCTTATTAGGCCTAATAAAACAAAACTTAAACCAACATTCAACCAACTAATTTGCACTGGAATCCTAATTAATGACTAAAACCAAATTCTTCAATAGTAAAAAGAACAAACCAAAGCATTATTCCAAATGAAGAGTAAATGAATAGGAAAAAAAGAATAAAAAACAACAACCAAGGCCCACATGAATAGTTTGATGAATAGGAAAAACAAACAAAACCAAAAACAATTTCAAATGAATAGTTAGATACTTGTGAAGTATTAGTTTTTAATTCTAATCCCTCCTCAAAGCCGCTACTTCATCTCCTTCTTCTTCTTTAAGTGTTTTGGATTCAATTTTTGTTTGTCATTTGAAATGTGACTATGGAGTGTTGAGAGTTGTAGATTTATGTATGTATAGTGAGCTTTTGAGGTTCAAGAGTGACTAGCCAACATTTTAGGAATAAAAATAAAAAAATTGGATGGTGTGGCGAGCAACGGCCTAACCTTGTTTTGTTTTACACTTTCAATTGATGGTCTGATGTTCCTCGAACTCCAACTCTTTCATGAACGACTGAACTCCCTGGACATCCTGGACTGAATTCTTCAGGCCCCCAACGACTCTCCCCGACACCCCAATGACTCCCTCGTTTCCCAGCGACTCTCTCTGACACCCCAGCGACTCCCACGCTCCCCAACGACCCTGCTCGACACTCCAACGACCTCCCCGACTCCCAACCACCCCCTTGCTCCTCAACGACCTATCCGACACCCCAACGACCTCCTTGCTCCCCCGCGACTCTCCTTAGACTTCCCTGGACTCCCTGGATTTAATAACTAGGCAAAGCAAATCTAAACTAAATGTTGGATTTTTTGGAATAACTAGGCAAAGTAAATCTAACTAATTGTTTTGGTTTTTTTGGGATAACTAGGCAAAGCTAATCTAAACTAAACTAAAACTATCTAAACTAAAAAATCCATAACTTTGGCAAATTAGAACAACAAGGTAGATTATGCAATAAATAAAACGGAAAGAGTCAATCTTGGTGTTAGTGTTGGGCTTAAATAGCATTTTACCAGCCAAAGCTTTGGCAACTGCTAATTTTTTGTCCCAAGTCTCGAAGGTAACTTTGTTTTTTAAAGGTCAAAGCTTTGCTGTGCGGGAGCAACCCCATGCTAAACTTACATATAGCAGTCTCAATTTGTCCGAAAGTATCTTATTCCTTGAATGTGGTACACATGAAAGTGTTTAAACCGAAAATCAAGGATTTAAAGTGCGGTTCCAAGTATCCAAGAGTTTAAGTCCTAAATGAGGTATACATGAAAGTGTTTAATCCATAAAGTTCTATGACTATGTTTTCACCAAAAACACTCCAAACTGCCATTTTTAGTACAAGTACCAAATTTTTGAAAAAAAACTTTTTTGACACAAGTAACTGTAGGATCTTATAGTAAACTAGTTTTAGAAGATGTCGAAAAAATTTCAGAATTTTCCACCATGCAGATTGAAAGATATTAGCATTTGAATTGGCAAAAATCTTTTTTTTGTCCCTTGCAAAAAACAGGGCAGCTGCACTTCACAAGGTCACATTTGTATGAAAAAATGTCCAAAACGATGGTGCATCTTTGAATTCTTTTTCCTAAATAAATTCTCTACATGCTTAAAATTTTTCAAATCATTTGATATTGCACAACATATACCAAAAAAATAGTAAGTAGCAAGAAGTAGAGAATGATCCAAAATACTAAATTGTTAAGAATTTAATTATGGAATTGAAAAATGTAAATACCAATGGTTGTAATGCTGTAATAAACAACCTCCATTCTATAAAAAAAAAAAAAAATTTAAATTTAAAATTGAGTTAAATAAACAACTTCAAAGTTTATTTCAGAGTAGAGAATCTATAATGCCCGCAAACTAAAAATCCTCATAACTTTTGATTCATTGGTCAAAATGGAATGATTCAAAGCTTTCCACATATATATAGCTCTAGAAAACCAATTTCAAATTTTTATTTTTGAAAAAAGTGATTTTTTCAAATCTGCCCGGACTGCCCAGTTATGAAAAAAAATAACATATTTGGCCATAACTTTTGACTCCTATTTCCAAATGTCATGAAATTTAGTGCATATGAAAGGTACTCCTTGCGCCCACCTTCTATTAAAATTTCCGCCAAAAGTATAAAAATCTCGAGTCACAAATACTTGCCCAAATTTTTTATACTGCCAAAAACCGCATGTTGGTCCTTTAGGGGTTAAACCGAAAATTAGGAGTTAATCAAACCAACTTTTGTTATACAACAAAGTGTTGGTTGGGGTTTGAAATTAGAATCTTTTGGTGAAGTTAAGCTTCATTGCCTTAAAGTTTTAACTCAAATTCTACTACAATCACAAATTATTAGTATCTTATCAAAAGTATCGAGTGTTGGAGGACTAAACCTCCCAATGGTATGATTTTAGTGTGGTTTGTTGGTTGTAAAGGGAACCCCGCGTCCTCTAACCAAATACTCCACTAAAAGAAAGCAAAGTGAACAAAAGTTGGCCATATCTTGGCCTTGATAGACAATTTCAACAAAGTCGGTTAAGCAAATTGAAGTGTGGGTCTTTCACACTCTAGCAGAGTAATGATAATCAAAATATAGTTTTTTGGGGTCTTGGCAAACTTTGGAGGGAGGCCTTGTATACTTGTTAGAAGGCCCCACCACCTCAATTTACCAATAAATGTTATATGTTTTACTCAAAACTAACCTAAAGCTAAACCTAATCTATCCTAAGATATTTACTAAATAATCTTTGTTTAATCTTAAGAATTTTTTACAATAAGCCTTAATTAGCAAGGAAATCTTGTCTCAATAAAATCTAAGATTTTTCCCAAAGATATTTAGGAATTAACATAATCGTCCTTGAGTTAATTTGTGATTAACCTTAGGATATTTCTAAATATTCTTAGTTTAATCCAAATTGGCTTTTAAAGGAAAGGCTTTAAATCTTAACTAAATCCAATCTTCAATTTCTACCAAGATATTTTGCAAATTAATCCTCAATTATCACTAATTACTCTAAAAAAGCCAAACCTACGGCTGAACTCTTCATATCTTCTTGAGAACAACTTGAAATTGAAAACCAATTGCGCCATCGTGTTCAAAAGACCCCAATTAGTCTCGGAGACCTGTTACCCCCTTCTTTCAGGCTGTAAATACTTGTAAAACCCACTAACGGTAATTCCAAAGAAAAGTCAAAAATCTCAACTATTGGACGTTGCAATTTTCAAAGAAACTAACTAGCTAGGTTTGCTTGGAAGGTTCATGAGAGCAAGAAAAGACTCTTTATTTGCGACATTCAGACACCGTAAGCTCTTGATTCGTTGGTCAATCTGCCGTCATATTGTACATTCTTGTTAAATTTGATGTCATCACCGATTCTGGTGCTTTTGACTAATAGAAAGTCTTCAAACTTGACATGTCGGTTTTTTGGCACACAAAACTCTAATCTAATTTTTAGTGAGATTTTATCGCACTCTACGTAATTTTTATGAAATTACCATTAGTTTCAAAGGTGGTTGACTTCTCATGGAGTCGTTATGGAGTTTTGTAAAATCCCAAAACTTTTGGAAAAAACTCTAAGACATTTTCTAAAGCTATGGGTAAAATCAAATCTCCAATTGCATTATGCATAAAGAGGCTAAAATTAATAACTCCTTGTTAATTTCTACCCGAGGGGGAAATCATTTGGCACTGGATATGTCACGGATGATTAGCTCCGATGTTGACCTCTTGGCATGCTTTTCCCTAAAAGCACCTTTCTGTAAGCTCCAATCACCTTGCCCTTTGTCTACTTTGCATTTGAATTTATATCGTAAATACCTGCAAGACTTTCATAAACTAACCCAAATTCTTTGTGAATTGAATCTAAGACTTCTAAATCTGTGAATTGAACTTTTTAACTTTAGCTAGGCTGCCACATGCAATCTGCAGGTATAGTTTTACATGGATAAAATACTAGAACTGACTAATTCTCATCTCCTCACTTCTCTTGGAACTACGAATCTTAACTCTCAGACTCTTAACTAGGTCCTAAAATATGGATAAACAGAGTATTTGTGTTTTTCCCAATTTTAAGAGACTCTTCACCAATTTGGTAGGGATTGCCTATCAAATTCTTCTCATCTAATTAATTCATGTTATTTTACACGAATTGACACTAAAGCTTAACAATAAGTTGTGAAAAATAATCCCAGAGCTCCAAGTGCTAACTTGAGGGCTCACATACATGAAACTTAACTTAATTTAACAACTTTTCTTAGTTCAAAGATTTTTGAAAAAAATTATTCTACTATGCCTAAACGAGGTCTGAAATTCTACTTTAAAAATAATTCCTACTTTTGACTTAACTATGAGTGGTTGAGAAACTACAAATTCTAATTTACTTATCCTACATGGGTTGTTCTACCTCCTACCAACCCATGAGTATATAAATAGTTTCTCTTCTAAGATGAGAACTCAAAGGAAGATGTTGGTTGCAATTGGATAGTTTACATTGGTACATAACTCAAATGTATTATTTGGAGTTTTGGCAAACTACCTTTCACCTATACAATTATTTGTTAATTTGCAAGTATGATCCTAGAATTAGCAAAAAAAATGAAGCACACCATAAGTGTGTTGCTACTATCCCAGCACTATAGCTCACATTAATGATGTCAGGATGGATTTCGTGGATGAGGAATTCAGAGAGGAAAAGGCAACCTCTCTGAAGGCTATTGAATGTAATGAGGGGCACATTGTATCCAGAAGAAGAGTAACTCTGGTTATAATTATGATCACCATGAATAAATAGTCTATTGAGGATAGTTCTACTATCTAAGTCATACATTGTACCCACAACAAGTTTGACACATTTGACTGTTAATTAGACTGCATAGCTTGATCCTGTAGCATGATTTCCATCTAGGTATTGAGATTGCATCTTTGTAGATCTAACTTATTGTAATGAACTTCTATCTAGGCACATGATGTAAACCAGAGCAATCAGAGGATTTTTTTGTTTTAAATTATTCCTTATGTCCATGATAATGGATGTCAAGATAGCACCCTTATAAATTGTTCCATATGTCAATAAAAAACATGGTTCTTGATATGAATGGAAACCTTGAGATCACTGACAATTTTTGCTTGCAAGGTGTCCAAAAGCTAGAGACTCCAAGAGGTGAGGAGACTACATGTTCTAGAAGCCTTGGAGACCATATCATGCAATTGCATTAGCCTCTGATTTTGTAATGCATATGAATGTAGCAGCGGTGATAGACAATCTAATAGCTTTTAATTCAGTGATAGGCAAGTTAAGCTCATTTGATCAACCGTTGTCATTCCAAAGTTGTAGTCAAACAATACAACCATTGTCAAATTCCAATGATTGTTGTAACTTATGCACCTTGAAAAAACCCGTTGCCATTCCAAAGCAGCCAAACACTTGGTATGCCCTTTTTTTTCTATAATTACTATAGTCAAAGAATGTAATTATTTTGGTATGAAGATTGCTTAGTCAAATAGGGCACATTGCACCTAGGTCATCAAAGGGAATTTTGAATATTTTGAATATCTTCTTTTTGTTGTTCTAATAGCCACTGGATTTTATTACTATTTTATTGAAAAAAAGGCAAGTTTAATTAAAAGCTGAAAACAATCAAGCTAAAGTAGCCCCTCGAATAAGACACTAGGCATTACATAGCCACACATACATAGTGAACAAAAGCTAAATCTATTATAATTAATTAAGTACACAATGTCATAACCCTTGTTACAATTCCAATAAAAAGATCCTTCACGTTTTCATCCTAAAGAAATATCATTTAATTATTTAGTCCATTATTCACCATGAAAATCTATAAGGAGATGAGTAAGTGTTCTTCCTCAATGTGAGTATAACAATTCATTGCAATTTGAAGTTGCTAGTATTAGTTTAAATCTACAAATGACACCCATATCATAGGATTCATAGTCTATCTCCATTATACAATTTCAATAGTTGCACAATTTATCATTACCAATATTTATTTTCTTGAATTGTGAGGGAAGGATGTCTTTATACAATACACTCTTCATTATTCGTTCTATTTAGGGTTGCTTTGAATAAAAAAATATTTGAGGCTATATCTTTTCATTGAAGGAATATTTATTTTATTAATTATAGTTTTACAACATGGTTAATATTGCTTGAGCTATCTTAGTTAAAAAAATTACAACTTTAAGAAAAATATGTATTTTAAAATAACTAAATTTTGATAGCATTACTAAATAGAATGAAGAATATAGTCATGTCTTTTCAAAAGTGAACAAATATATAGTATATAATAGTTAATTATAGTCAATATAACTAATATGATTAATATAACTACGCCTAAGTTATTATGGTGAAATGGGCTAATAGGCCTTCATAGCAAGGGAATGGCATCTTAATAGATGAACTAATTGAGAGATCATAGAATGATTGATGCATGAATGTGCACTAATTATACTTGGTTATCACTAATGTGAAAGTAAGTTAAGGGTTATTAGAGAGACTACATGCAATAGAGTTAGAATACTCTAATATGGTGGTAAGTGCATCAATTAGAGATTAAGGTAGAATCACTCAAAATCATGCAAAATTCTCTAATAATAATCATTATCTGTAAATGAGGGTTTACTTGGCTTTTTAGTCACATAAGCAAAAAGAGTTGCTAACTTACTCCATACAATGATATAAAATCACATAATGACAATTGAACATAATCACAAACATAGTATGCAAGAGTTACATATGAGAGATCAAAGTTGAAATGGTAAATTTGGATGAAATGATAAAATGGTA
Source organism: Antitrichia curtipendula (assembly GCA_951230915.1). Classification (NCBI taxonomy): domain Eukaryota; kingdom Viridiplantae; phylum Streptophyta; class Bryopsida; order Hypnales; family Leucodontaceae; genus Antitrichia; species Antitrichia curtipendula. The sequence goes on along the minus strand of OX579642.1, from coordinate 13,488,443 downwards.
GTTTCAATACATACCAAATAGAAGCACATGAATAGGTACTAAGTTGAAATGGTAGATCAATCAAACCCAATAAAAATCAATCTAATATAGTTGAATAATATAAACCATGCAAATTAAACTATTTATTTGAATGCTTTTAGGTGTCATCTGAGCATGACCGAAAATATGCTAGATAAGCATGTTCCTCTATTTCTTGCTATTGGATGAGAAGTGTGCAATTAACATATATGAAGAAATCCCAATCTCTCAAATATTATGTTTGGATTTGTTCAAAATTTCATTCTAGAAGATGAGAAATTCAATTGATCGTAAACCACTCCCAGGATTCCTCCCGTTCATTTTGCGGGGTGGTTCTGCAGCGTAATGCCCGATTACGCGGGTTTTCCTGCGTAATCGGGCATTACGGATTTCTCATCCGGCTTCGATTTCTCATGCCCAATTTTCATCCATCTGTTCGTGATTTACGTCGGGCAATGGCTCCTCGTCGGCGGGGATTGCGTGAAAAAATGCACCTCCTCGTCGGGCTCCGCCCTCCTCGTCGGTCCATTTTTTCACGCAATCCCCTCCTCCTCGAGCATTGCCCTATACAAAACCACTTTTTCTTCTACAATTAGTTCATTGGATTAGCATTGACGAAAATACATTTTGTTTTTGAATACTAAGAGATTTGTAATTAGTTGGAATGCAAAACAATTTGTTGTGTTTTCCATAGACCACTTACAATGTCATAAGACACATCCATTCACTTGCCACAACAAGTATGATACTTCAGACATTTGACTAACAATTAAACTACCTAGCTTAATCTTGTACCATGGTTTCCATCTAAGTATCGAAATTGCATCTTTACAGGACGTATGATGAATTCTACCCACACACACCATCTGAAACATCTGAAGGTATGGCCATATAGTGCAAAATTGCAAATCAAAGAACTTTTTTGTTTCATTTTATTTCATTTCATTTGTCATGAAAACATAATAATCACCACAAACACAACACTTTCATAAGGTGCTCCATGCTTGATTAAAGCTAAGTTCTAGTTCCTAATGAATGGAAAACTTGAGATATGTAACAATTCTTTGCAGCAGGGTGTCCAAAAGCTAGAGGTTTCAGCAGGTGAGGAAGTTGTACGTTCTGGAGGCTTCCCGACCACATTGTTGTTTGCATCAACATCAGAATCAGTATTACATATCAACGAGTCAGCCGCTGGTGATATTAATAGCTGGCCTAATAGCTTATGATTCAGTGGTAGGCAGGCTAATCTCAACTAATCGACCGATTTCATTCCACGGCTGCAGCCAAACAACACAGCCTGATCTGGGACCAGTGTCGAATTCCAGTCGTAGCTGTAAAGTATGCACCTTGAGAAAACCTCGAAAAGAGCAGCCCCACCGAGAGCCAATGAATCACCTGTAGGAAGTGAGCGAACTGAAACACGATGCTATTATCACATTCGAGGTGCCGTTTGGTTGGATCGATTTTCAAGTATTGCCTACAGAGTTGGCCGGAGCTGTCAATCCCCTCCACCTTGTGATCTCCAGCACGAAGCGGGCACGGCAGTTTCAATGCTCTAGCTTGCACCGAATATCAATTGAAGATAGGAAACGTTTTCGTATTCGCTTGAGCAATCGATCACAGCGCTCTCTTCATCATGGAGCTAGTGGATTCATTGGAGGAAATGTTTCAATGGCAAACCCCATTCTGTGGCACCCTTCTGAACGACGTCACGGGTCCCGAGGGGACCATTCACAGCCTGGATGCCATGCTCGTCGACATTGAGCTTCCGGAGATAAACTTGGACCCCGAACAAGCGGCGCTTGCTTCCCAACCGAACCCTTTATCACTATCTCTTTCGCCTCCGGATCCTGTGGCAATTCCACTCTCGCCTGCTCAGAGTAGTAGGACCATCCGACTAGTGACCTCTGCGATTCAAGCCCCCGCTTGCTTTCGAAACCCCTTGCCGGCGAACACCAAGCCTTGTTCTGTACAGACAGGAACCAGAGAGTTTGAACTTCCTGCTCTCACGACGTGCATCTCTCCCGCACCGAATACTCCGCCAGAGGTGAAGCCGAAGAGATCGCGTGGAAGTGGAACGGCCAAACCGAAGCGTTCTCCCAAGAAGAAGAAGAGACCACAAGAATTAGGACTTGATGCTGCGGGGTCGAAATCAAAGGAGAATCGGGTGCCCACGACAGCGGAGCACATCATTCGGGAGCGGCAGCGGAGAGACGACATGTCGGCCAAGTATTCGATTCTGGAGTCTCTGTTGCCTCCAGCGCCCAAAGTATGTGCCTCTCCTTACTAACCTCGCACAGACCTTGCTCATAGAATTTACAGTAAATGTGTTGAACTGCAGTGGCTAAAAGCATTGGAACATCTCTGACCCCAAGCTACGAGATGCAATCGAGTTCTCGCACGCACCTTAACCAATAATACATTCCAGAAATCGTCGCCAAATGGTACGCGTCCGCTATTATTTATCTGAAAGAATTGAGTTTTGGGGGTGGCAGAGGGAGAGGGCAGTGGTGGTGGAGGACGCAATCTCGTATGTGGGAGCTCTGCAACGGAAGAAAGCCCAACTTCTAAATCGTCGTGCCGACTTGAAGTTCATGGCGTCTTACAACCAGTCACCATGCATACGGAGCAAGAAAATGAGGTCCTTAGCTCCTCTTCGTGGACCATTAGGAGCTGTAGTAAACCCATTGCAATGCGTCTTGACGAAGCAGTGGTCGGCGCCCGAGAATTGTAAGTCCGAGTCTCCCTTATCAGGTTCCTCAGATGGCGTCGTGGTGCGAGCTGATCCTGTAATTGTGACTAGTGCTGGCACCATAAACGACATCCACGTGCACATAGGAGAGGAGGAGGTTGTCATGGAGATGGTGTGGAAGAAGCCTCGTCCAAATTTCCAGAGCGCTCTGCTTCAAGCTGTGCAGTCGTTGGGGTTTGACGTGACCCAGTGTTCCATATTTAGAGTGGGGAATGGGTACATACAATGCGTCGTCACTTGCTCTAAGGTATGCTACCGATTTGAATGACTAACGACTGGCATCACGTGCATTTGCAGAGTTAATATCGTATAATATCACTTGCATTTGATTCACGGGTGTTTCGTGTAGTGGATCACGTCTGTTTGCTTCTGCGAACACTTATTTTTCCACCATGAGAAGACATCTTGGCGTAAATTGCATTTAGACCTTCAAGTGATCAAACGCATGAGAATTTCGTGAAAAGCATGTCTGGACCTGGTATTTTTGCGTAGTGTCCGGGTCGATGTACCTGGAACGACAGTTTTAGCAAAATTTGCACCTTCCTCAAGCTCAGTAGAAGGAAGGTGCAGTGGGGACCGATCAGTTGAGAGTGATATGAGTCGCGATCCTTTTCTGGTGCTCATTGTTACGGCGTGGCATTTAGGCACCCCTGGATCCAATGAAGTGATCCATGTTATTTGCTCTTGCAGTCGCAGGTACTGTCGCAGAGAATATCTGAGATACAATCTTCTTCGACCTTGATTATCAGAGCGTTGAGGAATATGCTCACACAGAGCTGATTCAAGTCCGGAAGAGATCATTCACTTCTCTTCCTGATCATTCAATGAAGTGAGACATCGTCGCCAGGTGAAAATGATCAACTGGTGATGTTTATCAATTCGACGATTTTCCGTGGTTCGTGCCGGTAAACGAATGCGCGATTTGAACACGCAACACGAACATCTTGAATTTGCTGACAGCTTGAGTACGTCGTCATCGACCAATGCAAGTAACTTGGGTGAGTTGAGAGATTTTCCTTTGGTTTTGCAATGTGCTACTAACTGTGAAAAAGTCTTTGGGACAGATCTGGATGAGATGGATCGAAATGTACGTTATTTTGAAACTGAGTGTGACTCTCGCGTTACTTTGCTTAGGGTAGGAGTAACAAACGGCTTGTAGTTTCCTCAAACTGGTGTGTCCACCTCTATGATATCACCGCCTAGGCATCCGAAATGCACATGATCACATGCAGTTTTGCAACATTGATATTGTGTTGCGTTGGAAAGCGAAATATAAGAGTACTTTGGGTTACAGGGTTCTTTCCTAGACTTTATTGAGAAAACGGTGCTTGTGGCATGGTAGTAGTCCCGGTACTAGTGAAGACGACATTAAAGAGGTCTGGGTGTATTTGTCCCTCATCTTGTCTTAATTTCTCACTGAGTAACTTTCATTGGGTGTGGTGTCAGGTCATAAATCATCGTTTTTTTTAGCAGAACGATACTCTTGAGGTACAGGCGACTCAGGTGTGATGATTACAGAAACCTTCAATGACATTTCTGAGATTAGGAAGTAAACTGTAACAAATTGCACAAGGTTTTTCATTCGCAGTCCTTTAGCCTGTCACAGAGAAGCTGTAGTGTGACGGTCTGTAACTGGATGACCATTGTGTCCGAAGCTTGATCCCAGTGCCTGTTTGTCTTGCCTCGTCGCCATATGTGCCGTAGCGTAATCTGATTTCATAGAACCGACAAAGGAAACTTAGAGTGATCCAGACAACAAAGAGAACTGAAAATAATTCATTTCCTAATAGAAAGCAATCCACCACCTGTCTCCTTCAGTCTTCAAAATGCACGCAGACGATTCAACACATCTACTGTTCATTTTGGTGACGTTCTTTTTTATGTACCAGATTTACTTAAGTACTATTAGCAAGGAAATGGCACGCACCTTATACAACAACCGCCATGCACAGACGACTAGCAGAATCCGACGCTGGAGGTTTCAATCGTTTTAAACCTGACATCGTACTATTATAATAAGTGCAATTCGGAATGCCATAAGAGTGTCATTAATGTAGATCACGAACTTGGAATCTACTTGCAGCTACAATAGTGGTTCTGAGTACAACTGTTGCAATTTTATGAAATCCAATTGGAGTGGGAGAATTGCAATAATTTCTATAATGCTCTTTAGGTTTTAAGAAGGTACAAGGTCATGAAGTTCATTCCTTTTTGTAGCGTAAGTTGTGTTAGATTCATGAGCTATAAGGTAAACCTGCCTATGACATGCAAAATGACTGATTTGTTGTATTGCCATTAGCAAAAATAATCAAATTTTTTTCCATACAAAGACACATGTGAGAAATGAAGAAAGCAACTTGCAAAATGACTGATTTGTTGTATTGCCATTAGCAAAAATAATCAAATTTTTTTCCATACAAAGACACATGTGAGAAATGAAGAAAGCAACTGGAATTTTATTTTTTGGATAAAGTATGAATTTTTTGTGAATTTTGGAAGTGTACTGTCCAGTAAGCCCAAAAGAGTCTGTAGACTACCCCAAATTAGCAGAAAATTGTTTCCATGATGGTCATCTTCCCACCTAAAACAGTCATAACATTTTCTAAGATGGCTACAAGGCTTTCTAACATGAACCTGACATGAAGAAATAAAAAAACTATTTTTTACTACCAGTTTTAGACTAGATTGGTGTAAGTGTTCATAACAGTTACTAATAACTTCATAACCATATCCCAAGGCTTTGATAACAACTACAAATCAACCTTATGCAGTCTTCATCCCATTTTTAAGAAAAAGTTTCTCATAGATTGATAAAAGACTGTAATGGGGGGGTTCAGTAGGTGCCTGTCATGGGTGGTTTGCCTGTCATAGGCAGGTTTACCTTAGATATAGTTAGCAGAACATTTACAATTTGTTCATATACTAGCTTGAACACGAGCATGCAAGAATTAAAATACCCATCAATCGTTCAACAATGGGGCATACCATTTAACTTACCAATATGGTACGTACGTATTTCCAAAAGTTGAAACTCATAGACTAATAATACATTGATTTACTAGACATTCCTAATTTTATTGAATAAAATTTGGTATCTTTGTTTATTTGTTCAAGTACATTCTCAAACCAGTAACCTTAAGCTCAATGATACCCTTTGAAAATGGATATCAGCACCCATTATCTCCAAAACCCAACCGAAGCCCAACACTGGTTCGAATAATCCACGGACCACGTATTTAGACAAGGTCTCCCATCAAACCCCTCCTGCTCCCCTGGCTCTCTTCAGTCTCTTGCTTCCTGTGTTTTCTCAGCAGTTGGGGACCCTGAACCTGGCCCAGGATATGGGCTCACACTCTGGATAGAGTCTGACACTAGTTTTATTTCAAAACATCTGGGTACCTTTGAAATTAATTCACTAGCAGAGGGCACAGCAAAATGATGCTTCCTTCTCAAATGTTAAGGACTAAAGGTCAATTTCATTCAATTGACATTATTCCTCGACTTTGCCATGTTGAGGACGTACACTGAAGCTACATCTATACCTGTCCTAGTTTTGAGAGGTACAGATTTGTGTCACAATTTTGGTGATAAGAGCTAGTGAGTCTTCTCTGAACATGAACTTAAGGTAATCTCATGAATACGGTAGACTCCATTGTGATTTCATTTTACACGTCGTTCATATCCATATCCATGCCTCCAAATTTTGTGTGATACCTTCAGTTTGCATGATCCAAATTGCTCTCTTCAAAGCTTGCTGGAGGTTAGTCAGAATGTGTATAATTTCATCATTGTCATGGCAAGCAATTCATACAAGCAAACTAACTCAACTAAAACTTGAAGAAGGTAACTTCACCTTATTCAAACAAGCATCCTATTGTAACTCTCCACAAGCCCGAGTGGCACTTGTCCCTCAACCTGCTGCACAGGCTGAGGAGTCCGTGTGAGCTGGACCGATTGTTTCTCTTCTTTTCCCTTTTAATTTCCACGGTCCTTACCCCCACACCCAAAAAAAAAGCACCCTATATGGACATCATGGCATTCTTCAATGATTAGCACATATAGAATTTGGGAATGTGCACAACATTATCATCACAATTTATGTGTGCTCTACATCATTTATACAAAAAAATAATAAATCTTTATAGGTTTAACATTGCGTTTAGTATATCTAAATAAAGAATATTTAGTTGGATTAAAGTATTATTCTAACTATTGAAATTAAGTTAAAAAAATTTCAAACCACTCTAATTATAGGACCTAAACCCAATGTTTTACATGTCCAAATTAGGTGTTGTCAACTCATTAATCCCTAAAGGACCAAGCCATATTTTTTGGCAGCATATAAATTTTAGGCAGATATGTGTGACTAAAGATTTCTATGTTTTTGGCCCAAATTTTAATAGAAGGTGTGGACAAGGAATATCTTTCATGTGCACTAAATTTCAGAACATTTGAAAATATGAGTCAAAAGTTATGGCCTGATATGTGGTTTGTTTTTCAACTTTGGCAATCCAGGCAGATCTAAAAATATCACTTTTTTCAAAAATGAAAATTTGAAATTGATTTTTTAGATTTATATATACATAGAAAGATTTTAATCATTTCAGTTTGATCAATGAGTCAAAAGTTATGAGGTGTTTTAGTTTGCAAGCAGTTATGGATTATCTACTCTAAAATACACTTCAAAGTCCTTTATTTTATTCAATTTTCAATATTTTTGGAATTAAAAAAAAATAGGATGTAGATTGTTCATTACAACATTAAAACCATTGGGATTGGGATTTTTTAATTCTATAAACAAATTGTTAATAGTTTTGTATTTTGAATCATTCTCTACATCTTTCTATTTATTATTTCTTTCCTATATGTTGTACAAGTCCAAATGATGTGAAAATTTTCAAGCATGTAGACAACTTGCCTTGAAAAATGAATACAAAGGAAAAAACACCATTTTGGACATTTTTTCACACAAATGTGAGCTTGTAAAGTGCAATTGCCCAGGTTTTTGCAGGGACCTCCAAAAGGATTTTGGTCATTTCAAATGTTAATATCTTGCAATCTACATGGATTTCAAATTTATGAAATTTTTTCCACATCTTCTCAATCTAGCATAATATAAGATCCTACGGTTTTATGTGTCTAAAAATGATATTTTTCAAAAATTTGGTACTTGTATTTAAAAATGGTAGTTATTGAGCATTTTTGGTGATAACATAGTCAAGGAACTTTAGGGGTTAAAGAAGGACGTAGTTCAACTTTTTATGACAATAATTAGGAAAAAAAACTTTGTATAACATGCCAATGGTACTTATCATATTGAACAATAGATCAACAATGTATGTTTTCAATAACCCTTAAAGCACCAAACTGCGTTTTTTGAAAACATAGCAATTTTGGGTAGCTCACTATAGAGAATTTTTATTTTTTTAATTTTAAATTCTCACATGAGATGTGCCCGAGGAGTAGCTTTAAGGCCCAACAACTTTCATAACTTTTGATGCATTAATAGTTTCATTTTAGAGTGTTTTCTAAGCTTTAACTAATTCAAGAGGAGCTCAAAATATATGAATCAAAGTAGATTAGATTTCAACTTTTAAGTTTCTTTTATTAAATGAAAATTGATTGAAAAATGCAAGAAGAGCAAAACTTTTTAAAATCTCATAATGCTTTAAGGACATTTCAAAACACCCCACCTTACATATTTGAAGTGGATTGGTTTTGCTAATGGCACCAATCGTATTACATGTTTAAACAATCATCCCATTGCACTACATAAGGGATAATATACAATTTGATATTGAAGTCAAAATGTTGCCATTATTTAAGTGAGAGAAATGAGAAACAAGTTTATTACTAAAAAAAAGTAAGCACTTCTAAATTATGAGTTATGCATGTACTTTCCTTAATGAAAACTTTTACAACATTTGGAGATGTCATGACTAGGCAGATTGTGAGCCTTAAGTTCGTAATAAGAATCTTCCATTCAATCATCTTTAAATACCAAAAACATGTATGCCTACATGTTTATGAAACAAGAACAGTGTGACCGTGAAGCTTTCTCCACTTCAACCAACTCCTAATTGCGTTGTGCACTATGAATGCAATTGTATAGAGGATTTGAAAACACAAATTCAAAAACTAGAGAAATGAAGACATAGTGTATGTCCAAAGGACATAGCCGCCAAAAATACATTGTCTATGACAACAATTCAATGTTGACTTTCAAGGACAAGAATGTGTATGATGTTGCCACGTTAACATATTGACAAAGTTTTTACGCGGGCACCATTTTGTGGCGTTCCGATGACAATACTGTAAGATGGAAAGAGTTCAAAAGCATTTTTTTCATCACAGTTTTATTTTATGACCTTTCATGTTGGGTTATGAAGAGAATCCAATTTGAGTTTGTAGTCTTGTTAGTGTTTGTCTTTACGTAATTGAGAAGTTATTACAAAAAAACGGATCACAAAATATGTTATTTTAGAATATTTTGGGGAAGTTGTTGCTCCTTGCTATGAATCTGAAATTTCTCCAGTTTTATATTTTTTAAGTTTGAGCCCAACTAACAAAATGAAGGTCATCTACTCTAGTTTCTACTCCAATTTGAATTTTGCAAAAAATCCCTAATATTGAATATTTTATCACAATTTGAACTTTGGATATATATTCAATGTCTATTATTTTTCAATTATAGAATGACACAAAAGTTGAGTTTACATTGTGATGTTTAACATTGTAATGTACACACAGTAAAATTTTCAGATTTTTTGAAATACTTTTCTATTTGATGTGATTTTTCTTCGCTTTTCTTCAAAAATTATAAAAAAAAAAACAATTTAAAAAAAAAAAAAACAATTTAAAAAAAAAAAAAACAATTTAAAAAAAAAATACGATTTTTTTGTGAAGTAAAGAAGACATGTAATTTCAACTCTGAAAAATAAATATAAAATTTTTCATACATATCTAGTTGGAAAATGGCAACAAATTGAGTGAAGGCTAGTGAGGTTTGAAATCAATGGTCATGGGTCTGTCATTTAGGGTTAACCCTTGAACGTCGACGAGGACGTTCTGCGTCCTTTGAATGACAAAGAATCTTTTCCTACAGGACAGAAGTGCAACTTTTCATCCTCAGTATTAGGAGTGGAAAGGAAAGATCTTTAACAATTCTTTAACTTCCAAAGAATATATTAGGCTTTTTCAAAGTAAATGATGTCACATGGAATCAAAACACATGATTTCCACGGCTACCGGTCCGTCCTTCAAGGGTTAAAGGCAGATTTCCTTGATGTGGAACGCATTGTATTCATCAAAGTCTGGAACCCATGAATTTCCATCATGACCATCTCTCTACAACTGATTCAAAGCCAAGGATCAACTTGTAAAACTGGCTCTCAAGCATGAGTTCCTATTTCCGTTAAGCACTCCAGAGCCCTTTGCTTTAGGAAAAACAACTTGATTTTGGAGCGTAATGCTTCCGTTACAACTCCTGGCACTGGTTACAGGGCCTGGCACTATAACCGGTGCCAGGAGCTGTAATCAATACCTGGTAGCTCGTGCTTACGCAACGGGACCCCCACCACTCGGGCATCCCGCTGTGTGAGGTCCCCGCCACTCACCCTCGGGCCTTATTGCAAGGCCCTCACACAGCGGGACGCCCTCGTGGTAGGGCGTCCCACTATACATATAGAGTTGCAAGTTTGATAGATAGCAAGCAGATCAAAGTACATTGCCCAGACTCGTGTGACCTTGAATCTCCTCGAATCTCAGATAGACTCTGATGTCCAGGTCTGCATAACCCCTAAAGCCCTGCTTATCCCCTTTGGAGACAATTTGGGTCCGGGTAGGTTCCTAATGTCTCAATTTGAAATGAATTTTTTTGAGATTTTTTGAGGTTGTATAGCTTTGCAAGAGTTTTGTGGATATATAATTTTTGTGTTTATCGGATGCTGGATGAAAAAGTTATAGCACAATGAGCAAGAAATGGAGATTGGTAGGCAACCCCCCAAAATTACAAAAGTCAAAATAATTTTTTTTGAATTTTTTTCCCTAAAAGATTATGTTTTTACCTATAAGCGAAGCTTTGATTCATTCTATTTGGACTAGGGATGAGAAAGTTATGGACAATCTTATTTTTTGGGGCAATTTAACCCCTAAAAGCCCAAGGGGTTTGGACAAAACACAAATGTGTTATAAAATATAAGTTTTACAACTTTTTTGAAGTTTGCATTAAAATAGACAATGTGAAGCACAAAAAGAAGAAAATATCCGTATGGTCAAAATTATAAAATTATTCTTAGATTCTCTTCAAATGAATTTTGAAGATATAACTTCAAAAATTCACCAAAAATACAATTTCTATCTTTAGCAATTGAATTTTTTTTTGATTGGTCAAAATTGTGGTTTCTATTGATTTGTGAAAAAATGCATAAGATCCAGTAATGAAAACACCAACACTTTCCCCAAATAGTAAGTTTTTCAACACTAGGCAATACTAGACTCTTTGTGCTATTTCTCTTATAGTTTTTGTTTGACTGTAGCGATCTTAGTTTTGAATATAAATATTGAAAGACAATCCAATCTTTTTAAAATAAATAATAAATAAAAAATTGAAAAAAGTTTTTTTTTGCCCGAAAAATCTGCCCGAAGTCGGGCAGCGACCATAAAATGGTCGTTTGAGCGCTTAGGGGTTAAGCATCTTTTTGAAAAAAAACTTTTTGTTCAACTTTGAATGCTAATATCTTCCAATCCGTACGGTGAAATTTGATGAAATTTTTACTACATGATCTCAGACAAGTTAAGTACAAGATCCTACGGTTAAATTCTCCCCCAAACAAAAGAAATTGGTTTCCTTAAGTGAATACAACAAAAATGGTGGTTTTGAGTGTTTTTGGGCAGAAAACACCATCGGGGCTTTAGGGGATAACTACCATTTATTTCTTTGAGTGCAGGGCAAGTTGTAATTGAGGGTCATAAGACACATTTGAGTGCACAGGGCTCTCAACGGAGGATGGATCAGATGAGTTTCCAGATGGCCATAATTATGGAATAGTGCCAGGTTTGTGAGATTATGCGATTAGCAGCAAATATGGCCAGCTATTCAGACTTCAGAGTGGAACCTTGTGCAGTGAAGTGCTGGAAGCCTGGAACAAGTTCCATGGCCATTGAATGCTAGTCTATTGAATGTGTATTGAATGAGTCATGGACGGCACATGGTGATGCTGGAATGCAACTTCATTCGTCATTATGAAGTGCCTTCAATCTTCTCTAAGAGGCAGACAGAAACAACCAATGATTCATATATTCTAATGTGGGGTCCAGAAAGCATCCTTCTAAGTATTGAACCGCATTTTCAGAAGGGTTTCACACTGCAAATTTTTTTTTGCTCAATTCTATTTGATAAAAGATAGAAGCCACTTTAATACAGATGTATACTTCTTATTGCTATTAAATTAGTAATAAAATTTTGAAGTTCAAATTGGGGGTGTTTGAAAAGTGCTCCCCCCTTTGAAATGTTCAATACCAATACACTGAAAATTCCAATAGTTATCCCCATGTTAGGAGATGCTATTAGAATAAGGGCAATTTTAGAATATTCCATTTTCATTTCATAATGACAAAATAATATTGTTAGAACAAAGTTCAACCAAGGTGCTACAAATCTATACTACCGGTAGGTGGCACCGACAAAAGTTTTCATAAAGGTTCAATACCCATGACTCTTTCTGCTCTGGCAGCCCAAGCTTTTCCCTTGAGGCCGAAAGAGACTTAATATCCGCACAATGAGATTTTGTGTTCGCTTTAGTTTATGATTACTCCATTTGTTGAGTCCATTCACTGGCTCCTTGCATTCTATCATTCTGTGGTGCCACTTTTGTACACGTCTCCATTACACTAGGTATTGCACAGGCTCAGAAACTTCTACTTTATTTGGTAGTATTTTCAATAAATCATTCACATTAATTCTATGCTGGAACCTTAGACAAAAAATTGGCTTACACGTCATTCTTACCCATCCATGAGTATGCTCCCAACAGAGTTTGCTGCAGAGCTCATGCACCACATCACTTTGCTGCATTATGCAGGGCTTTATGATGACCTGATGAGCGGAGGGTGACATGAATTCTGACCAGCCTTGTTGGTTAGAAAAAATGGAATATCAAGCAGATGAATTTTGGCTCCAGGTTCTGGATTGCTGAAACTTAAGGTAAGTGAACTAAGCTTAAACTTAACCTTATTAACCCCTCAACGATGTTAGAATCAACCTAAGTATGGTTTACAAAACCAGATGCTGATTTGGCATCAGTGTGATTTTGGAGACCAGGGCCTCATCCTATGTCTCATGGTAGACAAGAGTACAAGACAAGAAGGGCCCCAAGTGCAGTATGTGATGTGAAGTAGTTTAGTTGCTTAAAAATTAAATTACAAAAATTTAACTCTCAATTCATTGAGAAAAATGAATCCAACGATCACCATAACATTCAAAGAATCAACATCTCTCTCTTTAGAGATATCATCCACAAAAAATATCCACATCGGAAATTAAAAAAGCTTCAATACTGGGTACCAAGATCGTGGCAATACATTTATAGTGCACACTATTCTTTTTGCTAAATCTTAGACCAAACAAACAAATCAACAAATAAATGTTAAGATGATTTACCAAAGATCTTGAGAATCCTTTGAACCAAAAGCCCAATGTCATTTAATATTTGGCCAACAAAAAATATTTTTGATGGCCCCCAAAAGTAATTGCTTCAATGACATTTTTGGGAATGAAGATTGGAGATGTCATCTTTATATTGAAATCAATTATCTACTATGAATCCACAAAGGGTATGGGATTATCTGAAAATGAAAGTTTGAATGCTCATTGTCAAAATGTAAAATTTGTGTTTGATGTAGAATTTCATACCTCATTTAGGCATAGTAGAATAATTTTTTTCAAAAAACTTTGGACTAGAAAAAGGTAGGAAAAACTTCATTTTCAAAAATAAAATTAAGATTTTAAGCCTCCAATAAAAAGTTATAGACAAAATTCAAAGAGGATGTTTGAAAATGTAAAAGAAAATGTTCCTTTTAACCCCTTTCTGAATTTGTCCATAGCATTTGAGTGGAGACTAGAGATATCAAATGCACTCTTGAATACAAAATTTAACTTGATTTTTCAATTTTTTTGAAAAACGTTACTCTACTATGCCTAAATGAGGTTTGAATTCTACTTCAAATACAATTCATGCTTTAATTTGACTTAACTATGAGTAGTTGAGCTCCTACTAATTCTAATTTATATATTTGACATTGTTTGTTTTACCTCCTACCACTCCAAATGTATATAAAAAATTGTCTTCTCATTTCAAAAACACAAAGCATGAATGTCTTCCAAAAAATAGTGTAGAAATTCGAATGTCAAAACCTTGTTCAATGAACTAAATTTATTTTTTTGAATTTTTTATTTAAAAGCTTTTATTTTGTTACTAACCTAGTTGAGTTTACTGTTTGTTACTAACCCATGTAGTTACCCATTTAACTATAGTTGTAGCCCAGGTATTGTACTCGGGCAAGCAAATTTTGTTTGCTGAAAAATTGCGACGCATGGATAATTAGCTACTAATGACTGTAGAATATTCTACACCATTCCATCCAAGGGAAGGCAATCCTCTTCACAATTGTTGAATGTTATAACTTCAGTTAGTTTCAAAGGCATCTCCAACTTAGATTGAATTTCAGTTGACTAGAGAAGCTCTTTATATATATATGGAGTGGTAGGAGGTAGAATAACCCATGTGGATATATAAATTAGAATTAGTAGGAGCTTAACCCCTAAAGGACCAAACACCGTTTTTTAACAACATAGCGATTTTGGGCAGCTCACTATGACCAGAATTTTTCTTTCTTTTCTTTGAAATTTTCACATAAGATGTGCCCAAGGAGTAGCTTTAAGGTCCAACAACTTTTGTAACTTTTGACTACATGGTTAAAAAGTTATTGCATGATATGTCATTTTCATTGTTCGGCGGGCAGCCGGGGCAGCAAAAGAAACTTCTTTAAAAATCACTTTTAAAAAAAACTAAAATTTGAAATTGGTTCTTTAGATTTATATGTACGTGGGAGGCTTTGAATCGTTCCATTCCAATCAATGAGTCAAAAGTTATGAGGATTCTTAGTTTGAGGGTAGTTATGGAATCTCTACTCTAAAATAAACTTTGAAGTCCTTTATTTAACTCGATTTTCAATATTTTTGAAAAAAAATAAAAACATTGGGTGTAGATTGTTTATTACAACATTACAATCGTTGGGATTGGCATTTTTCAATTTCATAAATAAATTCTTGACAATTTAGTGCTTTGAATCATTCTCTACCTCTTCCTACTTACTATTTTTTTCCTATATGTTGTACAATTCCAAATGATCTGAAATGTTTCAAGCATGTAGCCAACTTGCCTTGAAGAATAAATCCAAAGAGTAACCATCATTTTGGACATTTTTTCATACAAATGTGACCTTGCGGAGGGCAGCTGCCCGTGTTTTCGCAGGGACAAGAAAAGGATTTTTGTCAGTTCAAACGCTATTATCTTGCAATCCACTTGGTGGAAAATTCTGAAAATTTTTCCACATCTTCTTAAACAAGTTTACTACAAGATCCTACGGCTACAAGTGTCCAAAAATGTTTTTTTTGTAAAATTTGGCACTAGTATTAGAAATGGCAGTTCTGGAGCGGTTTTGGTGAAAACATAGTCAAAAACCTTTAGGGGTTAATCGCTCATATTTAAGTCAAAAGTAGGAATTGTGTTTGAAACAACATTTGGACCTCATTTAGGCATAGTAGAATTAAAATTTTCAAAAAACTTTGAACTAAAAAAGTTGGTAAATGAAGATGACTTGCATCTCCAAAAATCTTTTTGAAATTTTGAGCCACCAATCAAAAGTTATGACAAATATATAGGAGTTTTAGTGTCTTTTTGTGTAGTCACATATTGTGGAGGCATCCATAACCAATCAAATAAGCAATTCAAGACATGATATGGAATAATGGAAGGCAAAGCAAATATTTTATGAGCTACAATGATAGAAAAGACAAGATTGCAAAACAATGGATAATCTAATCACGTGAACTAAAATTAATATTAGTTTGAGCGTTCAAACTTCAAGCTTTCCAACTTGCTACCCATATTTAATGTTACATTAGACTATTCTAAAATTGCTTATTTAAGAGACTACTTGTTGTTTACTTTGGCACTCCAAAACAAGGATACGTGTTGTGACAAGAATGAAAAAATTGATGGTCAGAAACCAATAATTGATGGTTGAAAATTACTCACAACCTCTTGTAAATTTTAGACACCCTATTTATTGTTGAGAAGGTGGTGGTTGGTAACTGGTGCCTTTACCTTTAGTTAGTGAATTTTTTTCAAACATTAACAAATTTATAACATTCAGTAGCCTTCATGCCTCATGCCATTTGAATAAACTATGTATGGATGATTTTCAAAGTGTTGATTATAGTTGTATATATCTAAAATCAACCAAAGGTTGCCACATTGTGAAGAGTTTACATTTTAGGCAAGAATCCAAATGTGACAACTTTAATAGCACTCCCAAAACTAAGTCATAAACTAGGTGCATTTATCTTATTATAAACAAAGAACAATAAGTTTAGGCATTTTTCCTTGTCAAATTGAATTTTCACTTCTATTTATTTTGGTTGTAGATCTATCTAATGATAGCCTCTACTTATTTTCTTTAAAGTCATTTTGATAATATTGCAAAGGTTAGAAGGGATTTTGATTTCAATGTCAAAAGAAAGAATTATAAATATATTCTAAAAATATATTAATTAAATTTATTGTATTGTATATATTGATACCAACTTTAAGAAGTTTGAACCATTTAATTCTAAATAATGAGGTGAAACTAAGAAAGTTATCATAGATTTAGTTTTGTCGGCAATGAAGGTAGAAAACATACAAAGTCATTTCTTGAATTCAATTTTTGAAAATTTTAATGAATATAAAACAAAATTAAAGTATACAGATTGTTTATTAGAACATTCTCACTATTTGAATGAACAACCTACAATCTACATATTGAAATTCATGCACACTGAACTTGCAAGCAATGCATGAAGAAATTTACTCTAAGACTTTGGTAGAATATATTTGAACAAGTTAACCAAAAGATTATACGTATGGTTAGATTTGTTAAAAAATTAAAATATAGATGAAGATTTTAGCTTGGCTTTAAAGACTAGTATTTTGGACCTCTAAATATGAAAGAACTTTTAGGGGTCAAGCAACACTATTTGAAAATTAGTGGGATAAGATGATCTCCTTTAAATTGTCAAAATAAGTAATTTGGGCCCCCTATCTATGTTGATATGAGTGAAATAATAATTTTTTGCATTTTCAAACTAGAGGAACATTTAAACATCAAGATTTTTCAATGTAAAAATGACAAGTACAGGAAATTATGGTGTATTTAACTGCTTTTGGACTTTTGAAATTTATACTATACATTAGGAGATTTCTTGATCGAGCATCGGGGGATCTATCTAAAACATTGGGAGATCTAAATTTTCATTAGGGGATCAATCCAAAACATTGGGAGATCTATACAAGCATCAGGGAATCTCCCGATCTATACAAACATCAAGAGATAACCCAATGTTTGTATAGATCATGCTTAGTCCAAAATTCATTGAATAGTCCAAAATTAGTTAAATACGCCATAATTTCTTTTAAAAGGCATATTCCATATGTTGTTTCCAAACCACGCACTGTCACAGTCTAAACCATAAAGGTGCCACAGTTGTGGAATGGCACCATTAATTGTAACCATAAGATCTAAACTCATCTTTACTTTGAACATTTAAAAAAAAGTTTTAAACTCAAATTATTTACCATTTGAGGGATTGAAGTGCTCAAGGCTGAATTTATTTTTCTTTATACCAATTACCATAATACCATGGATGGATGTCATCTTCAAAATTCAATGAAAATTTGAGGATATGAAATTGATTTTAATTCTTTTATTAGTCTGTATATGCTTGGGTTAAAAAGTGGTACAATAAAAACTAAAACTTGAATTCACCATGTAAAACGAATTTTAGGCCTTTGCCATCAAATAGAAATTGAAGACAATGTGGATCCACCAAGGACTTAAGTGGCAAAAAGATTGCACAAGTGTCCATCCTTCAATCATTAGTCCTTCAATAATTATTAAAATTAATTTTTTGGAGTCATAACATTCAATAGCTCATAGAAAATGCATGTGGATTGGTTGTGTGGGCAAATTTATTTCTTGGATTTGTAGCAATAAATAATCTATATCCATAAAACTAGTTTGTGCTCAAAACAAGTCAAAAGTCTAATCATAGAACAATACTATTTGATTAAGAATTCAAAAATCACAATGAGCTTGCTAAATCACAATGAGTATGTACAAAACTTCTTTTGCATTATTTTGAATTGGTTTGCACTAGTTTTGCTGCAAAGTGTTATTTTGTTGAGTCCCAAAGGTCAATTGTTGATCCCAATATGAATAAGCCTTTAAGTTATGCCACCATACAAGAAATATTTGGATTAATTTCTCTCTTTTTCTACTTTTTGCACCAAAATATCCATTTTTGGATCCAAATTTTCAACACTACTTCCATTCCATTTTGCTACAACTAAAACATGCCCTCCATAAAACTTTCAAGACCTATATTACTTCAAAATATTTGTGAAATTCATCAAGAAATAAAAAATAAAATAGTTCCTCCATTCAAAATGATCTTCTTGTACCCCTTAATTTGATTGAAGTATGCTTGAATACTACACTTTGAAAAGGGCTCCAGCATTCAAAGTTTCAAGACAATAGGAGTGCACCAAATTCTATTTTTATTTAGAAAGAGGTTGATAATATGCTATTTTTAGCAAAAAACCCAAACAATTTGCCCAACCAAGAGATTGTTCTTGGATGGAGGGAGTAAAAAACTTCTTCAAGTATGTAAGGATTTAGAAAACATTGTGGTTGACATTAATTGTGGAAAGTAGATGCCTAGAAGTACTAGTGTGAACCACACTATTTGAGAGAAAAAGTGGGCAAGTGTTTCATACTTAAGCTCCATAAAATTTAAGATATATTTTTTCACATATTAACCCCTAAAGCCCCAAGGGTGTTTTCTGCCAGAAACCACTCAAAACTACCACTTCTGTTGTATTCACTTAAGGAAACCAAAGTTTTAGTTTTTTTGAATTCAATCGTAAGATCTTGTACTTAACTTGTCTGAGATCATTTAATAAAATTTCATCAAATTTCATCGTACGGATTGGAAGATATTAGCATTCAAAGTTGAACAAAAAGGTTTTTTTCAAGAAGATGCTTAACCCCTAAAAACCCGCTTGTCCCCTCGGGGGACAATTTGGGTCCAGGTAGGTTCCTATTGTCTCAATTTGAAGTGAAATTTTTTTAGATTTTTTGTGGTTGTATAGCATTGCAAGAGCTTTGTGGATATATAATTTTTGTTTCAATCGGATGCCAGATGAAAAAGTTATGGCACAATGAGCAAGAAATAGAGATTGGCGGGCAGCCCCCAAAAAATTACAAAAAGTCAAAATAATTTTTTTTGAATTTTTTCCCTAAAAGATTATGTTCTTAACTACACGTGAAGCTTTGATTCATTCTATTTGGACTAGGGATGAGAAAGTTATGGACAATCTTATTTTTTCGGGCAATTTAAGCATCTTCTAGAAAAAACACTTTTTGTTCAACTTTGAATGCTAATATCTTCCAATCCGTACGGTGAAATTTGATAAAATTTTTACTACATGATCTCAGACAAGTTAAGTACAAGATCCTACAGTTAAATTCCCCCCAAAACAAAAAAAATTGATTTCCTTAAGTGAATACAATAGAAGTGGTAGTTTTGAGTGTTTTTTTGGCAGAAAACACTCCCTCGGGGTTTTAGGGGTTAAATTGCCCGAAAAACTAAGATTGTCTATAACTTTCTCATCCCTAGTCCGAATAGAATGAATCAAAGCTTCACATATAGGTAAAACATAATTATTTTAGGAAAAAAATTTAAAAAAAAATATTTTGACTTTTTGTAATTTTTTGGGGGCTGCCCGCCAATCTTCATTTCTTGCTCATTGTGTCATAACTTTTTCATTTGGCATCCGATTGAAATCAAAATTATATATCCACAAAGCTCTTGCAAAGCTACACAACCTAAAATAATGTCAAAAAATTTCACTTCAAATTGAGACAATAGGAACCTTCCCGGACCCAAATTGTCTCCTGAGGGGACAAGTGACTGGGGCTTTAGGGGTTAATTTTCCATTTTTCCTACCTTGTTTTTCCATTGCAGGCATAGGATGACAAGAAGTGAAATTGGATGCATCCCAAAGCTTTCAAATGGGCTGGAGTCCCTACTGGGATAATTATTCTGCCTTACCACTAAGAACTTCCATGCTCTTCAAGGTTATCTACTCCCATTCAATCAACTGAAGTCTGAAAGTCCCCAAGTCAGTCCCAGTGGACCCAGAGTCCCACAGTTCCTGAGTCCCAAGGGGCCCAGTTCCAACCAGAGAAATGACAAATTCATGTGGCTCAGCACGAACATTGTGAAAAAACACTCATTAGCCCTCTGATCAGTGGCATATCCAGGCAGCCATGTACAGGACACTGCCACAAATTCAACTGAAAATAGACTCCAAGTTGTTTAAAGAAGGAGCAAAAGTATCGGTGAGCATTCAATTTTACTGGACAGGTGAGCAAAACAAGTCACTGAGTATGCATGTGGACTACAATTTTGAACAGCTAGCCTTTCCGTCACTGATTCCATCCCTGCATCCCAATCATTGAATTTCTAGGCAGCGTTGAAAATTCCCATTCTCCCTGCCAGCTGTGGACAGAGGCACAAATTAATTCAGTTGAAAATGGCCTACAACTCAGTTGTTTTAAGAAATAAAAATAAAGGTGCAAAAGTATTGGTGTGCAAAATGAGTCACTCCTGATGCATGTGGACTGCAGTTTTGATCAGCTAGCCTTTCCGTCAATTCTATCCCTGCATCCTACTCATTGAATTTCTACCATTGAAATTTCCCTATCTCTCATTTCCCCTCTTTTTGCTTTCTTGTTCTATACATATGTCCCTTTCGTTTTTCCATTCCAATAGTCAAGGAATGTTATTATGATGTGAAGATTGAACAGTCAAGCAAGGGACATTGTACCCACAACAAGTCTGACACATCTGACTGTTAATTAGATTGCCTAGCTTGCTGTTGTAGCATGGTTTCCATCTGCGTACAGAGATTGCATCTTCACAGGACCTATGATGAACTCTACCCACTTGATGTAGACATTTGAAGGTACGATGTGAGGATTTTTTTTGTTTTATTTTATAACTTTTGTCCATGACAATCAACTTAAAGGCAACACCCTTGTAAAGTGCTCCATGCATCGATCAAAAGTTTTGGTTCCTTGTGCATGGAAAGTTTGAGATGACTGACAATTCTTTGCAGGGTGTTCAAAAGCTAGAGGCTCCAGGAGGTGAGGAAGCTGTAGGTTCTAGAAGCCTTGACGACCATATTATGTAACTGCGTCAGCCTCAGAATTAGTACTCTATAATTATCAAAGTAGCGGCTGGTGATATTAATAGCTGGACTAATGTATCTTTTATTTCAGTGTTAGGCGAGTTAATCTCACCTGATCGACTTTCTCATTCCAGAGCTGCAGCCAAACAGTACAGTCTGATCCAGGACGAGTGTCGAATTCCATTGATCGTTGTAAATTATGCACCTTGAGAAAAACCTGGAAACGTGCAGCCCCACCGAAAGCTAATGAATCGCCTGTAGGAAGTGAACGAATTGAAACTAGATGCTATTATCACTAACTTCGAAGTGTCGTTTGGTTGGATCGGGGGTTGGATCGGGGGTTGGATCGATTTTGAAGTAATACCAGCGGAGTTGGCGGCAGAGCTGTCAATCCCCCTCCACCTTGTGATCTCCGTTCCAAACTGCCAGCACCGAACTTCGATTGAGATCTGACGTTCGTTTCCTATTCTCAACTGAAGTTCGGTGCTGACAGTTTCATGAAGTGGACATGGCAGTTTCAAACTGCCAGTACCGCGCTTCAATTGAGAATAGGAACGTCTGGGAGTGTTTTACTAGCTAGAGTAGTCGATCAGAGCGGTCTTCTTATCATGGAGCTAGTGGATTCAGTGGCGCCCTTCTGAACGACGTCACGGGTCCCTAGGGGACCATTCCCAGCCTGGATACCCTGCTAGGTAAACTTCCAGGGCCCGAATAAGCTGTACCTTTATCGATATCACTTTCCCCTCCAAATTCTGTGTCTAGAAGTTATAAGACTATCTATCACCAGTGCTACATTGACATGTAGTACTCTTTCTGAGGCTGACGCAATCGCACAATCCAGTCTCAAAGGCTTCTAGAACCTGTAGTTACCTCACCTACTAGAGTCTTTAGCTTTTGGACACCTTGTAAAGAATTGTCAGTCATATCAAGGTTTGCATTCATCAGGAATTAAAAAATTTAATTGACGCATGGAATACTTTGTAAGAGTGCTCTCTTTAAAGTTGGTTATCATGGACAAAAAGATTGAAATAAAACAAAAAAATCCCATGCACAGTACTGTCAAATGTTTATATTAGGTGAATATAGTTTATCCTAATAGGTTATGTGAAGATGCAATCTTGAAATCCAAATGAAAGCATGCTACATGATCAAGCTAGGCAGTCTAATTAACAATCAAATGTATTAGGCTTGATGTGGCTAGTTTGTTTAATTAAATTGCAAGTGCTTACTAGGTGGTCTATATAATTAATGTGAAGGTCAAGTGTCAGAGGAAAGCACATTGGATCTTGTTTTGAAAAGTGGATTACTTGTTTGTCCCAACCATGCAACAAATTATTTTGCACACCAACTAATCACAAATCTCTTAGTGTTCAAAAGGAGACTGTATTTTCATTGGTGCTAATTCAATGAACTAATTGTAGAAGAAAAAGTGGTTTTGATAAATTGAGTTATTCATCTTTGGAAATGAAATTTTGGACAAATCTAAAGAGAATATTTTGGAAGTTGTGATTTCTTCATAATATATTATATGTTAGTTGCACACTTCTCATCCAAGAGCAAGAAATAGAGGAGCATGCATGCTTGTGTGGCGTATTGTTGGTCATGCTCTGATGACACCTAAAAGTATTCAAATAAACAGTTTAATTTGCATGGCTCATATTATTCAAAGTCTATATCTTGTTTTATTTCGTTCCCATTGATCTACCATTTCAACTTACGTATTAATGTGCTCCTACTTGGTAAGTGCTGATTCCTCCAAATTTACCATTTCAAATTTGATCTCTTATCTCTTGCATACTATAGGGTGATTTTGGCACCCTGCATCCAGTGAAGTGCTCCATGTTACTTGCTCTGGCAGTCACAGGTATTGTTGCAGAGAATATCAGAGATATAATCTTCTTCGACCTTGATTATCAGAGCGTTGAGGAATATGCTCACACAGAGCTGATTGAAGTCCGAAAGAGATCATTTATTTCTCTTCCTAATCATCCTATGAAGTACGTGAGACATCGTCACCAAGTGAACATGGTCAGTGACATCAATTTGTCGAGTTTCCGTGGTTCGTGCCAGTATACGAATGCACGATTAATGCATGCAGCACGAACGTCTTGAATTGGTTGACAGCTAGAGTACGTCATTGACCACTCCAAGTAGCATGGTGAGCTCGAGCTGAGAGATTTATCTGCAGTAATCCTATGTGCTACTGTGAAAAGTCTTTGGAATAGATCTCGACGAGATGGATCGAAATGTACGTTATGTATTCTGTAAACTGAGTGTGATTCACGCGTTTCTTTGCTTAGGAATAGCAAACGACTTGTAGTTTTCACAAACTGATATCACAGCCTAGGCATCCGAAATGCACATGATCACATGGAGTTTTGTAACACACAGGATTCTTACCTAGACTTCAGTGAGAAAACGGTGCATGTGGAACTAATGAAGGCTATATTAAAGAGGTCTGGGTGTTTTAGTCCCTCATCTTATGTTCCGATTTCTCACTGCAGTTCTGGCTGCCTCTCTGAGTAACTTTCGTTAGTTGTGGTGCCAGGATATAAATTATTCTTTCTTTGTCAGAACGATACTCTTGAGCTACAAGCGACTCAAGTGTGATGATTACAAAAACCTTCAATGACATTTCTGAATTTAGGAAGAAAACCATCCCAAATTGCACAATGGTTTGCCATTCGCAGTCCTTTAGACTGTCACAGAAAAGCTGTACCGAATTACATGTGACAGTCTAAAGCTGGATGTCCGAAACTTGATCCCAGAGCCTGTTCGACTTGCCTCGTCGCCCATATGTGCCTGAGTGTAATCCGATTGTCTCAAAGGAAACTCAGTGTGGTCCAAACCCGGGTTCGAATAACAAAGAGAACTTAAAATAATTCAATTCTTAATAAAAAGCAATCCACCGTCTTTGTCTCCCTCAGTCTTCAAATGCACACAGACAATTCAACGCAATGAACGCATCCGACCACTGTTTGTCTTGAAAACGTCTTTTCTTCGTGTACCAGAATTACTTAATTACTTTTAGCAAGGAAATGGCACGTACCGTATACAACAACCGCCATGCACAAAGGACCAGAAGAAGACTTCTAAGCTACTTAAAGAAACTTGCTTCAGATTCGGAATCTGACACGCTTCAAAAGCTTCGTTACAATAACATGAGTCCCATGCAGAGGAAGCGTTCGACAATTTATCTTAAACTCTAAATTGTAAGATAGAAACTTCGATATTTATATAGGTAAATTAACAGTAATATAGCAAGGTACGTTGTCACATCCGTAGGGCAGACAAATCGGCCGGTCCGAACTGACGGTCACAGGGAGAACGGGGGTCAAGCTACACCCCCCAATATAATACCGGGTGGGTGGGTGGGGTAACGCCCCGCCGATTTCCCTGTGGGTGTGCCCAATGTGACAACCTTGCTTGCAAGATGCTAGTTATGTTTGTAGGCTCACCGAAAGGGCTGGGGTAGAGCTCACGTACATAAAGGATACTCAAAAAGCGTTGTGCTGGAGACAGAGTTTACAGAATTATGCCAAACTTTGTGACTCATTTCAACTTCGGATGTCCAATCGTCTGTGCATGTGAATTGCATGCTTGAAAAGAACCACTCCTAGTGCATGGTTGAGATAGGATTAATTGGTCCTCATACATTCTAATGACTACAGCAATGACTTTTCTCCCAATAGCATCAAATGGGGGGTTCCTTGTCCAGTGGAAGGATATCAAAAAGTGCCTCGTAGGGAGGAGTCTTAAAAAAACAAGAACAGAGAGGCGACGATGCTTCAATACAATCAAAGCATGAAAGACCTCAACTTTTGGGAAAGCTTAAGAGAAAAGCAGCAAGAGGATATGTTAATAATTAACCTCTTTGGTTTAGATGATCTCAGTCGGATGTACTAGGAGCACTGCACCGAGTATGCTATCTCTGTAACCCACATATTGCAATAAGTTATTAAAGAAATGCTGAATACATTTTATTTCCATGTCAGATCGCGTACACAGAAAGTCTGACTTTTCCGTGCAGCAATCAGGTGATACTGTTGACATAACGGTAACAAAGAAGGGCTCGAACATCGTTAAACTACACTGCAGGAAATAAATTCTTTGTCTCGAGTACCCGAACGGAGAGGTACAAGATCTGGAAGATCAATTGCAAAACAGTCGTGCGGGACTACAGTTGGTTGGGAATTCCGTCACAGCAGACAACACTAGCTAACTTAGACCAGAATTATCCATCCGCGGAAGCAGGATAAACGCAAGGATCACCATTTACCTCTTTCCGTGTGGCCCCTGTTGCCCTATTCAAACTGAATGCTGGATAAAGCACAAACTTTCCCGACATAGAACCCACCATTACTTTTGGACAATCAATAAAAAAGAAATAGAGAAGCACAGCACAGGATCATTCAATATTTGGTACACCACCAAGAATATAATTATGTTTCTGTTACACAGCTCAGTTGCTTCGCCAAAGATCTCCAAAAAAACAATCATGTCATCACTTTGCTTCGAAATTCTTTGGATCTACCAATTCTTTGCTGACAGCAGGTGCAAATTGATTTCACTCTTCTTAATTTTCTCGCAAGTCATCTGTTCGCTTCTTTTAGCGAGAAACTTTTTGGCCCATTCTACGTGACTGCTGGCTAGGATGAACACTACGACTACTCGGATTTTTTCCTTCTAATAAAACAAAAATCAACTCTTGATGAAAAGGAAACCAGTTGATTGACAGTCCCTACCCGGATGAAGTCGACATAGCGAGATTCTGCAAACTCAAAGAAGAGAGTATCTAATCCAAGGAGTCATTTCCCCAGAGCATGCTCTTTTCAGCTGAAACTAAATGTGATAACAAGATGCAGTCAGAAATAACTAAAATTGTGGACGAAACCCGGGAAGAACTTTCTGAATTTTGCATCTGAGAGAAATCTTCCAGCGACTGGTAGTCCATGTAGAGGTGCACAGTAAACCACCAATTAACCCCTAAGTCCAAAACCTGGACAGAGAATACCGGTAGGCAATCAATCGGCATTTCTCACACGACAATCCAATATTGTCCAATCAAAGAAAATCCAGAATTTTCCCGAGACTCGAAGTCATTTCACGTACAGTGTGATCACTGCAAGGAAAAGAAGGTTTCAATCAAACACTTCAAACACCTCGGCCAAAAATCAAGAGAGAGCTAAGCTAATTAAACTGTGGAATCGAGTCTAATCTGGCGGTTTTTTGAAGCACCATTTGAAGTCGTATTTATGAGCTGAATACCGTACTACGTAAACCATTTCTGTGCAGTAAAGCGGGGCTCACCTCTACGAAAATAATTCCGGTATCACAAGTAGGCGGTGAGACTGTATACGTACCATCTGCAACTGAACGATGGTCACGAATTCCAGCTTAGTATCACCAGACCTGAAAATTGCAGCATCCATCTGGAAACGCTCTAATAATCAATCTTACAATCTAATAAAGCATTCAATCCCTTACTTACCACGAATGAAGACGCTGTGGTCGAAATCATGCGTAAGGTGCATGAGACATCAACGCTCAGATCGAGGTCTTCCGAAGCCGGAGGCAGGACATGTAATAGAGTGAATCCCCGTGCTACACAAGCCTCGCTTCTGAAGTAGGGAATAAGCTTAGATCGCAAGTTCATCCTTAAGAATGAATGTCCGCATGCCAAAATTTCTCCAGTGAATTTCAATTTGGTTCGAATTTCGGCATGAAATTTTAATCTTAGGGTTCCCGCGTTGATATCGTACACCAAGCCTCAAAATGCCGGCATGTCCAAATCGTTCAAGAAATTTCTGAGTAGGGTCTAAGGTTCCGCAAGTTCATTCTCAATAGCGGTAGTCACACCTTCTGCCCAGGCAGGTGGAGAATGGAGAATGACAAGTTCGTGAGGGTTTGGAGGAGTCAATGGGGAGCCGCGGTGGGTGAAGAAGGTGTCACACCCCTGAAAGTTGTTTGGAGAACAAGAATGTAGAACCGGAGACCAACATTTGAGACCAACATTTGAGACCAACATTTGAGACCAACATTTGACGTGGAGTGTAGGATGAACATGAAGACGGTGGACAATGCAAGATGGAGAATATACTTAAATGAACAAGTCTTCACCACTCCCATTAGCGGTAGTCACACCTTCTGCCCAGGCAGGTGGAGAATGGAGAATGACAAGTTCGTGAGGATTTGGAGGAGCCAATGGGGAGCCACAGTGGGTGAAGAAGGTGTGACACCCTTAAGAGTTGTTTGGAGAACAAGAGTAGAGAACCGGAGACCAAACATTTGACGTGCGGCTTAGGATGAATATGAAGATAGTGTACAACACAAGATGGAGAATATACTTAAATGAACAAGTCTTCACCACTCCCATTATTCACCTCTGGAGGTGAAGACTAGGAATGTGGAAGATATAACTAGTTAAGAATATTCTACCACGGTGGGCTAACATGAAGCCACCCCTAAGCCGCCATGTCTCCATTTTCCATTCTCCAAGTGCGGAGTGAAGAAGGTGTGACTACTCCTATTATTCACTCCAGAGGTGAAGATTAGGAGTGTGGAAGATATAACTAGTTAAGAATATTCTACCGTGGAGGGCCAATATGAAAACAATCCTAAGCCGCCACGTCTCCGTTCTCCATTCTCCAAGTGCGGAGTGAAGAAGGTGTGACTACCCCTAATACACTACAAGGAAACGGACAAAAATGTGACTGCGCAAATGACTGCAAATGGAAATGTGACTCCAGACGTTGCAGTCACTTCAGACAAGTCATTTACAAGTCGCGATTGCAGATTTATTATCACATGATGAAGTGGGAACGGATGTAACTTCGGATGAGAAGAGGCTTCGTAGAGTGAAATAAAGAAAGACAGCCTTAAGAAAGATGGCTTTGACATGCCATCTGGAAAGTATGGTTTTTTGAGCCGAGTTGGACCAGCAGGAGACCCCTTGAAAATCTGACGTGGACATTTCGTGCGCAGTCACACTAAAGTCATTTTCGAGTTGCGTCCGACCCCTTGTAAATCTGACGTGGAAATCTGGAACGCAGTTGCAGCGCAGTCATTCTACAATTGCAGGGGACCCTTCTATAATCTGACGTGGAAATCTGGAACGCAGTTGCAGCGCAGTCATTCTACAATTGCAGGGGACCCTTCTATAATCTGACGTGGACTTTCACATAGGCATCATTTTTAAGTGATGGATTTAGGGTTTGGGAGTTGCGGCGATGTGTGCAAAAAATACATCATACACAATATACAATATATTATACACCATATACAATACATCATACACTACGCTCAATATAAAATACACCATATACATAATATTTGGCAAATATGTCACATGGCTCTCAAAGCCACTTAGTGTGTGAATATGAAGAGTTGAAATGACAAACCTTTTATACAGGTGGAGTAATAGGAGGCAAGACAAACCATATGGGACATGTAAAACACAGAAATTGTGTTATTAGTAATATTTTAGATCTCATTTAGGAATAGTAGATTAATTGTTTTCAAAAAACTTTGAACTAATAAAAGTTGAAAAATGAATTTCACTTTCATCTCCAAAAATTTGTTTTGAATTTTGAATCTCAAATCAAAAGTTGTGGACAAATTTGAAAAGAAGATTAGAGAGGTTATTTTCTTAACATTTTTTTGATTCTAGTAGTTTAGAAGACGTAATGTAGTCATTTCCATGTCGTTATTTGACTGCAATACTGTAACACGACTTCCACTTGACTAGGTGCAGTCACATGGAAGTTATAGGTGGCCCCTAGTGAATTAGAATCGTAGAAGGTCACTGTCACTGTTAGTAATGTTGTTTTAGTTTTTTTTGCAATGTGGTTCTTAGAGGTAGGCTTAACAATGGAATTGTATACATGCATAGGGAGTTAAGGTTCAACAAATGTACAAATCCATCCACTTTAGAGCCTATAGGATTGATTGTTCCTCAAACTTTGTCAATTTTGGTGGAATCGATAAATTTAGTGGGTGTAATTGAATTGTTTGTAAAAAACAACCTGTTAGCACAAAAAAGTAGTAGGGTGAAGCCGCAAGATACACAAAGTAACCCTACTTATACCAGGGATGATGCAACTGACAGACCTGGATGGAAAGTGGTCTTATGTAAAGAAGCCCGTGCCAAGCAAGAAGTAGTCGGCCGTCCATATGCCTTCATCACCACTACTAGGGAGGCTGTAGGGTTCACTGCTCCCCAACGACTGCCGAGTAGAAGCTCCACCGCCAATCTAATTGGTACCATCAAATTATTTGTGGAAGAGAACTTACTTGCGCATGAGATGTATTAGGTACACACTTCTTGTCTAAACTGCGAAGCCCTGTCATGTTGACTATGTAGTTTGTTGCCTAGTGTTTGTATCGACAGAAGCATTTTTCATAAACCGCAAGTGCATGCATCAGTGAGGCAGGTCGACAAATTAGAGGACGTTAGAATGGTTGTAGTACAACCCAAATCACTTTCCGAAGTGCAATCATGTACTAGTCATTGTGTAGTTACGTGATAGACAAACCACAATCATAGTGTAGTCACGTCACCTGCAATTGCAACCTCAACATCTTGTCCCTTGCCATCCTGAATGTCTTACCATTTACTGGGTAATCACAAGGCCATATTCACTTCTTTTCATTCACGCTCTATTGAATTGCCACAAGTTCCGGCCTCAATTACTTTAAACATTTTCCTACACCTTGTGCTCTAATGCAAACCCTAAACCTAACAACATGTGTGGAAGCGCCTTAAATACTAATGATGCTATCCATAGCATGGTTTCTTCAAAATGAGTCCGTACAGCATGTGTCCAAGTCACGACAACCCAAAAGAATGAACGCAATTATTTCATTCTCCAACGAATGTTCAATCTCTAAAATATGTGCAATAAGGCTTGCAGACCTTGCTCTCCTAAAATTAATTCATTTAAGGTACCCATGCACTACATCTTAGCTCACTTGCATTCATTCAGACATTCCTAAACCCCAGTATTCCAAAAGATGCCCCTATTGCATGCCTCTCTATGTATTTTGTTAGAAAACCCATGCCAGTCATATTGCAATCATACTGTAGTGACATACCCAAAATTGCCCTCATCCTATCTTTCCTGTACTATGAGGACCCATTTTTTTTTTAATCCATTAGTAAAAGAAAACGCTGACTCAGAGACTCCTCCTGGCGCTGCAGTCATTTTGCAGTCACGTTGAAGTCAGCTAAAGTTGCAAAAACTGGAACCACATGACTCAACGTGACTTTGCCTTCTGCAGTCGCGTTCCGTTTCGCCAAGTCACTGCATTGTCGCCCCTGTGAACGGAACGCTATGGATGAAGTGTACAACGCGTTCATTGTTCATCCGCCAGTCACAGTCACGACTACAGAATGACTCCAATGCTCTGGATCTTAGCCCGTTGGTGCAATTAGGGAGGTGAAGTGAAGCTGAAGTCGCAAAATTAGCGTAGTCATGTTTTGCAGTCACGTTTATGGCCATTTTCTTGTAGTGAATATTGTCCCTATGCCGATATTTTGCCAATGAGCTTCAGGTTTGACTGGAAGTTTGGCATGAGTTGTTCTTGAGGATGGATTTCAGAAACGAGGGAGGGCATACTGGGACACCTATAGCAGTGGCGACCTCGGTCGCCATTGTCGGAAGAATAGCCGGGTGAGCCCCTTCCCGCCCCTCCATTCCAAGAGAAAATCCGGCCCAAATCTCCTAATGTTCAACATTTTTTTTTATAAAACCAAAAGAATAAGATCAATCAACCCTGTCCATTACTTGATCTATCCGGTATCCAATCAATTTCATCTCTTATGGTAGGGGTCATCCAGCAACTTTTTGGGCGCCATTGCCAAGGTTGCCGTTGCTATGGACTACCTTGATTTAGGGTTGTTTGCATGCAGGGCCGGACTCAAAGATTGAGCTCCAGGCGCCAAGCTCTGAGGTCTGGTCCATGCCACATCTTGTTTTTGGATGTGCACCGATTTTCAAATGAAAATTTCCGCTTTTTGTTGTCATGTTTTGAATTTGTGGCATGTGGCAACCAATGAATGAGGCAAGTCACGGAAGCAAGTCTTGGAATAGGTGAGACAAGGACACAAAAAGAGAAAACTTTTAGAAAAATAGTAAGCCAGATTGATGGGAAGGAGAGCGGGTTTGAAAATCCTAAATTCAAGGACGGAAGAGAATGAGAAGAATCAGAGCTCTATATTGGAAATCAAGCTGTAAAAGCGTTCGTGCGGATCCCTTGTACTTGGTTGAAGAGTAGGTTGGATCTCTGCATGTGGATAGGCCCTTATTCGAGCAAGAAAGAAGTTTTACAAGTATTTATGGCATTGAAGTTGCTGCAGGAGGTACATGGCCCACAAATCCAACTCAAGCTTCCATTTCAAAGTTGTCGTGCGAATAGCGCACCCCACCAAGTTCAAAATTCAATGATCATGAGTAGGGCTCATAACCTCTTCCCAATTGTGTCCCAGTCTTCTTAACTTTCCAAAATTTTTGTCTCCAAAATGTTTGAAAAATGTAGACAAGGAGCGTGTTGTAATAGTCTTGTGATACATAACCAATTGTTGACTTTTCAATACTAATGTGACACCAAATCATTGGCAACCTGTCACCATTGCCATTACAAGTTACAGCTCATAACCTTCTTTCTTTTCAACTTGCTTTTTACCTCCTTGGATAATGAAGATCAAAGGTTGTGATTGAAAAATGTAAACTGATTATGTACAATAACCTATTTGCCGCTAGTGCGGCTGGCTGAAGGTCATATTCGTTATATTGAGAATTTGAGACTTTTCGCAGATTTTGAGACAGAATGCTAGTCATTGAAAAATTCATTTAAAAAAATAGTAATTGAAATAAAAAATAAATATTGCTAAAATAGTGATTCTATAATGAAATTCTAAAAATTGGTGTTGTTACCTATTTATAAAAAAATACTAGTAAAGAGGTGAAGCGATTTATCTTTGAATTGAGAATAAAAATGAGACTGCTAAAAGTCTCAATATAACGAATATGACCATGATGGGTTTTTTAAAAACTTTTTGAGCGCTTATTTGGATTTTTGATAGGCTTTTTTGTGAGTTAGTGTTTCAATTTGGTGATTTTGAGTGTTATTTTACCAAGTTGGAATGTAGTTATGGGGCTAATTTTGAGGATGTCAAGTCCAATTTGGGTGGTTTTCCTTTGCGGTTAGTATTTCTAGTTGGGTGGTTTGTCAACTACCTTTCTAGTTCCTATTAGGTCCTTCTTTCCAGATTCATTTTCACCCACTTGGAGAGAGAGAGCCAGTGCGAGTCCCGACCGGTTTGAGCTATGTTATGTGTTTTTTTGTTGTATGTGTGTTCAAGGTTGGACAAGTGTGTGTTAGTTTTGGTATGATGATATGTAAATGTGAGAGGTGGAAGTTATCAGTTGGTGAGAACAATATGAGTGTTATGTAGCGGAAGTTGGAGTGATGCATGTTAATCGGGAGATGAAAAAATGTGAGATTAAGATGAAGATTGTTTGATAGAACGAATTAGAAGTCTAAACACTAGTAGAAAATCTGAAATTTCTGTTGTTTTGGTCGCGTTGATGATCAACAATTTTCTGTTGATTTTGACAAAAATCAACTGATTTTTGTCAAAATCAGCAGAAAATTGTTGATCATCAACGCGACCAAAACAACAGAAATTTCAGATTTTCTACTAGTGAAATATCAAGTGAGCGTAGAGCTAGTTGGGAGTGAGCTTGTGTCAAATTGGAAAATCTAAGAAGATGTTTAACGGTGATTTATTCACCAATTTGGTTAATATGATATGACTTTGAGCCAAATTGAGTGGTATGTATGTATATGTGTATGTGTTCTTGGTGAACTGTGATAATTGAATGTGTTAATTGGAAATTTGGATTGGAAATTGTGAATTGTGTATAAATTTGGTGTGGAGTGTCTTTGTACTTTTAGTGATTGCTTTTTCTTTCAAATTGGGTCATTGTCTTTTATTTTTAGATTGTATTACCTATTTAGAAATAAGTCCCATTAGCATTGATTTCCTACTTGATCGTCTCCCTTGGAACGAATTTATTATACTAATAGGATAATTTTCAAATTGGTCATTAATCCTTCTTCAACATCGGCTCATTGGTTATTTAATATATAGACGTCTAATGCGTGTGGACAAAACCCTTTGTCCATCTTATTGTCAGGCTTGGTATGGAAGGAGATTGTCATGTCATCATTGGTTTTATCTGTCTGATGCATGGTTTCACACTAGGAACCGGATGTCCGGTGGAATTAAACTTGCAAAAACTCCTTAAGTTTGTAGTTGCATTATTGTTCTACGGATGCTTCTTCAAAGCTCCTTTCTTCTTAAACAAACTTGTTTTGTCTACTAGACAAAATTTGGAATCACTTCTTAAGGTGACCCAAAACTTATCGGGGAATTCTGGTATACGAGCGTAGAGTAGCGAGCGGCGAGCAGAAAGCGGAAATTGATGAGTGTGGAGCAACAATTTTAGAACTACAATATAATTTTTGAGAACTAATAAAATAAAAAACGGATGAAAATTTATGAAAAAGTTCAAGGTTTACTTTTTTATATTGGATGAAAAAGTGGATGAAGAAGTTGAAGAAGAAGTGCATGAAAAAATGGATGTAAAAGACAAACAGAAATGGATGAACAAGTGAATGAAAAAGTGGATGGAAAAGGCAAATAGAAAGTGGATGAACAAGTGGATGAAAAAGTTTAGGGTAAAAGTGGATGGAAAAGGCAAACAGAAAGTGGATGAATGAGTGGATGAATGAGTGGATGAATGAGTGGATGAATAAGTGGATGAACAAGTGGATGAAAAAGTGCTTATAAAATGAACCAAAAAATTCAATAGCGTGACTGAGTTCAAAGAATTGGAAACAATGGCTTCATGTGGTTTGGGAAAGGAATCTTTGGTTGCCAAAAACCTGGATGTAAATTTCTTAGGGTTTAGGGTTATAAAATGGGATGAAAGAACATGAGAGCCTTACACCCCCCCCCCCCAAAAAAAGGTATGAGAACATGGATGCCGAACTATCAAGAATGGATTAAAAAAAATGAAATAAATAGAAGATTCATGATTCAGATTTGAAACTAAAATTAGGGTTTAGGCTTTGGTGAAAAGCATGCTTTTGGGCCTACTTGACGAGAAGTAACTTCTTTTTGAACATTCAAGAGTTTAGTGGAGTTCAAGAGTTGGGTCAACATTGGGCTCGCGGATGAAGTCACATTTCTAAGTTAGTGAGAACACAGTTTTGAACCTTTGGTGTTTATAGTCATGCTACCAGCTTCATCCGGGAGAAAGTGGGACAAACAAACCGAATTGAAGTACAATCATCATGTAGCATATATGATTGTATTGCATGAAGGAGATGGTTTGGGGATAATCTGTCAAATTGTTGCTTCATTCATCAAATTTGAATGACTTTTATGATCCTGTACTAGACTCAGACCTTTTTTCAACCATCGTGGGATTCATGGCAGAGAACTTGTATAATGGACATATCAAGTAGTTCCATCATTGGAGGTGCATTCTCCAATGATTATGCGCTTCTACAGTATCCTACAAGACCGATTCATATGCACTAAAAGATAAAGAGAAAAGAACATGCATACCTAGTAAGACTGAAGCTTTGAAAAAAGAATAGTTGTATATGTTGAGGGGAAACACAGACTATGGTGACAAACCGCACGTTGCAAGGGTTAGGGTCGTTAGCAAGGCCTAATAGCCTTGCGGTTTTTAGTTAGCCTTGCAGTTTAAGCACTATAGCTACTTGTGGCCATCAAACTGGACTGGCAAGGTAGTCCGCCATGCCATGCCCAATAGAGCAACCCAATCCAGGGTTGTCTATCCAGACGTGACGTGGGCATTTTGTGTCGTGATGTCACGTCACGTCCGTCGTGACGCGTTACAAATCCTGACATCCCTAACCCTAAAGTGACATCCCTAACCCTAATCCTAAAATTTCAAAAAAAATTGAACTTTAGTTTCATTTTTTTTTACAAATATAAATGGAATATCAATTGTACTACTACTATTGAACATATTAGTCTAATGTACAACCTTCTATGTAAAGAATTTTGTAAAATTCCTTCAAATTTTTAAAATATTCCGTCATGACGTCGTTCGAGCAAAATGTCACGTTACATCCTGACGTCACGTCCGTCCAGATGTGACGTGACACGGACAACCCTGGCCCAATCTGTTAGCCTAGTAGAAATGTCAGAAGAGAATGTGAGCCAAAATGGTATTATCAAGACATTTCATATAAGCAGTGTCAATGTAGATACATGTTAGTAGAGAACGCCATGTAAATTTTAAAAACTGAATGCAACAAGTGGAATTGTTCAATAGCCCATCTCAGAGTACATCACTAGTCAAAGTGCTGACATAGAACTACCCTCACTATCAGAAGTTTGCCCATCTGTCTTCACTGCCTCTTCGTCTACAAAGTGTAGAACGCGAGGATTCACGAATCGAGCCCTAGAAGATGGCCGTGGGTCTTCTGCAACAACATCCCTACAAGAAGCCTTTGCATACGGAGGGAGCGCAAAGGATTTGGGGGGGCTCGGAAAGAAAAGTGGATGTGCAAAAAAAGGAACATTCTTGGAGGAAGTCACTTCTTGGCCTTGCCTACACAAATCAGTGAATAACATATTAAAAGACCACACAACAAACTGAAGTAATTTGCATGAAATACAGAGCTTAGAAGACGACTTACTTACTGAATCGGAGTGTCTTCTGGACCTTCTGAATGACGACTTCATTGTCATTCTCGTTTCCAAGGTCAGGCTCGGAGATTGCCTGCTCTGCCTCAAGAACCACAACTTTCCGAATAACGGGAGCTAGAAGGGCATCGAAGATGTCCTTATTTTCCTCAAAAGCCAAGATATGACGACGCGTAGCACGGCAAGCTTGGATGCTGGAACCTATACATAAAGAAAATTGACGATCAAGTTCACATTCAATGTGTAACTGTATAATGCAGTTTAAAGTACCCGAATAAATGTTAGAATCACACCTGTGGCCGCTGTACAGTCAACCACCACGTCCCCTGGTGCAGTCGCTGCCTCAACCAGCATCTGCATGAACTCACAGCCTTTTTCCCGAGGACCACGCCATGCCACCAGTAGACCAACAGTGTAGCCATCTAAATTCCTTTCTTAACTGAGTGCTAGTGAAACAATTTCTAACCAGTAATGGACCCTATCTCGACCGCATGAAGATCCTAATGCTGTTGCTTTACGTCACCTTTTAACATGCATCCAATATCGTTAACAGAGCTCTGGAGCACCGAATGAGGAGCTTTGGAAACCGTGACCCATCTGAGTGGCACGAGGAGCTGGCTCATGCTAATCGACCACCTGCACGCAAAGCATGCCATGACCAGCATGACTAGCCACCACCACTTCTCCTTCTCCCAACACCAGCACTTGCTAAGTCAAGCATTCATTCTCTCCCATTGTGGAATCCGTGAGTTGTTTCAATCGTGAGTGAAATCTCAGCCGGTTTAGATCACATCATTCAACCGTGTGTGCTCATTCTCGTCTCCTCTACCATTCACCCCATTTAGTCTCGAGAAATAGCTCCTGGTAACATTTTCCAAACACTCGGTACATGCACTCGATCGTACTGTTCGCGCGCATTCCTCCGATATAGCTGTGAACGATCATTCCATTCCATTGTGTTATGAATCATTCAGGTGGTTGGGAGCTTTCAATTCAAAGTCAGTGAAGTTGCACACCAACACTAATCGATGATGGAGTGCTCTATCGATCTTCATTATATAATCTGCCATACAGTTTGTCACTAGTAGCTAAGACACACCACTTGAGGGTACGTCGAATATGTCCATTGATCCTAGAATTACCCACAGTCAAGATTCTTGATTTCACCCGTGAGGGGACGTGTTGTAAAATTTAACCCACATTCTAGTGTCACGTAGCCTCCATCCCCGCCATGTTTTCCTCGTTCTGTGTCTTGGAACTCCCACTTCTTTGACTGGCTTGGTTTCCTTCTCCAATCGATATCTCCCTGTCAAACTGGATTTCTATACGGAAAGTGGCCGTTGAAGCCAGTGTTCGTAACTGACAGTGATGGTCCTGATTCTGTCACTTCCTCATTATCTTCTTCTGGCACTTCAGTCGTCCACCGAGGATCACCTCGATGAACCCAGGGAGGAGGAACGGTGTGCATTGTGGGATCCAATGCACGACCTTCACGCTTCGCTTGTAGTCGTGAAATCACAACTTGTTGATTTTTGCGGCAGATCGGTGGGCAGTAAGTTAAGAATTTGCCAGTGTATTGTCCAGGTAGTGGAGGCACGGCTGACTTGATTCGACGGTGGAGGTCGTCTCCGGCTCTTGCCACTGCTGTTGCTGACCATTGTGCCTTGAAAGCCTTTCGAGCAGCTAACTCCAGCTGTCGCTTGTTTTTTGCCGCTTCTTTTAGCTTCTTCTCCTCAATGCGTTGTTGCTTAGTGAGTTCAGCTTCCTTTGTCTTTAGTTCCTTTGCCTTCTCCGCCTCTTCTCTCAAACGTGCTTTTTGTTCCATTGCTCACAAGTACTCTTCACTGGTCATTATAATTGACTTTGAATAATTAACGATCGGATTCCCTCTCCGCCTGTTTTGTGCAGGTGCTGGCACCTCCGGCAACTGGAAAAAATTCTGCCGCAATGGTGAAGAACGGTCCTCTACTGCTGCCGGTGATGTATCGCAAATAGCCTCCGATCCGCCTCAGAATCAGATGAGGTGCCTTCATTGGAGACGGATGGATCTCCGACAAAGTAGTGCTGCTCATGTCGTTGAGACTCCACGATCCTTTCTTTGAGGAGCTCCTACAAGCATGCGTCATCTTCTGGCAGGTGATCGTCTTCACCGTCATTGTCACTTTCGATGACTTCGGGCTCATCTTCCATGTTCTGATGACCGTCTTCCTCCTCCTATGTTTCAACATGGTCACTGTGATTTTGGTTGGCGTTGCTTTCCTCGTTGTCTAGAACTATTGAAAGGTCCACTGGAGGATAGTTTTGCTCGTATGCTGTGAGGTCAATAGAGGGACAAAACTGTTGACTAGGTTCCATTTTATGATCTAATGCCCGAGGATTGTAGGGCCAAATCCCAATGGCTACAAATCCTTTTTGAATGTTTACTTTTATAAGAGCTCTTCTCAATCCCAAATCTACCCATTGTGCCAAATCCTCCTTTTGTGCACCTCTTCTTCGATTTTGAAGTGTCCATGCATCCCGGTAACCCCAAAATGTGCATTTAAAGGGTCTAAAGACACTAACATCTAAAGGTTGGAGTTTGTGACTAGTGTGGGATGGCAAAGTTAGGACATCTAGACCAATGGAAGATGCCTTGTGCACAACCTCTAGGGTTACGTGCGATCCATGCCCATCAAGTATCAATAAGTGTCTATTGCTAGGTGAAATGCCTCCACGCTCTTCAAGTGCCTTAACAAAATGGGAGATTCACGATAAGAATAAATGACCGGTCATCCAAGCTTTAGCTTGCATAGCCATGGTTGAATTGGCTTCGCACTTTTCTATGTAATTTCAACGCATTCGCTTCCCTTGGAAGATGTAAAAGTGTGGAATATACTCACCAGCGGCACCAACGACGCTAGCGTGTGAGCGTGGAGCGGCGAGCTTGTGAGCTGCGACCGTGGAGCTTGTGAGCCTAGAGCCCCCCCCCCCAAAATATTTCACTTTTTGAGGCCCAATTTTTCTTTCCAAATTTTTTTACTTTAAAAAGTGGAAATTTTACTATTTATAGTAAAATTCAGGACCTATGACCGCGGCACCTATAACCGTGCAGGCAGTTTATTTCAAAAGGTTTAGGGTGCCAAAAGTAAAATTTGAATGTGTTTAAAACTTGAACTTCACTCTGCAGTTCACCACTAAGTTTACGCACTACAATTGTGCTGAATACTGAATTATTAAATTTTTATGGAACAGAACAAACCTAAATTGAGGTAATCATCACAGTAGCAAAGGTGAGTATTAAGTGGCCTCCACTTTAGCTGTTGTGGATGAACACTTAATACGAGACTTATCATAGAGACCTTGTTCAATAGCTGAATTTAGAGCCTCACTGGATTTGGAATACGCACAGTCACATAGAAGTCTCATAGAGCACTCTTCAATGTAATCCAAGGAGAAGGAATGACTACTGGTCGAAAAAAATAAAATGCAGTATAGGTGTCCCTCCACCCCCCAAAAGAAGGGGAAAAAAATGGGAAAAAAATAGAAAAGAAAATGAAAAAAAAAATGAAAAAAAAATGGCAAAACAAATTGGAAAAAAATGGAAAAAAATGAAAAATAAAAAAATTAAAGATTAAAAAAGTAGGAAACAGGGAAAAAATGGGAAACCGAAATGATAATGAAAGTATATTTGTGCATGACAAGTCGCAAATGTACTTCAAGGGTTTAGGTACCTTCTTCATTCAAAACATTTGGCTAATAAGGCATACTCCCATATGTCATGAAAATATAAATTTTTTAAATTCCGAATGATTCAAATCATTTCAATCGTATATAATGTAAAATTAATACCATACGAATTAAGTACATAGAAAAATGTACACATCTCTACTCTGGAACGGTGATGATCTCTGCTCGAAGTAGAA
Source organism: Antitrichia curtipendula (assembly GCA_951230915.1). Taxonomy (NCBI): domain Eukaryota; kingdom Viridiplantae; phylum Streptophyta; class Bryopsida; order Hypnales; family Leucodontaceae; genus Antitrichia; species Antitrichia curtipendula. The sequence goes on along the minus strand of OX579642.1, from coordinate 13,448,444 downwards.
GAAGCTTCAATTTGTTGAAGCTATAACTCGGTGCATGAATGAATTTGTCATCGTGGATGTCCATTTTGCAGAAGTACCTGTACAGGTAGTACAAGTGTTTGCAATTGACATATTGCTGACGACCTCCAATAGCTGACACAACCATATTCGCAAAGTCCGGACATGTACAGGTGGGGAACATACCCACTGTAACTCGATAGACACATTTTTTATGCTCAGCCCCCGTTTCAAGCGACACTATCGCACCTAAGCCCGGGAAAGGAAGCAAGGTCACTTCTAGTATTTGTCCTTTCACGTTCCCAGCACTCTCCCACTTGTTGCGATGTTCTGGAGTTGGTGCATTTGGAAGTCGGCGTATGGATTGGTTGTTCCTCACCGTTGGATATACATCTGCATTATCTGGCGGCGTCTGGTCATATAGAACACTCTCGAATATCTTTGACATTTTAAAGAGACGACGCGGTGACAATGTAGGTCGCTCCTGCAGACTGAATCCCGCGTGCTGCAACAACAGAGTCTCCTCCCGACTTAGGTTTGTATCTGTCAAGACAGGCCATACCTCGGGCACCTCGGGCCAATCAAAAACCCACTTTCGCTTGTTTCCTTTGACACATCGTTCAATGTCATCCCCACAGAACCAGAAGTCCACGACTACCACCCGCTTACTCCCGTAATCTTCCTTTCTTCCACGATACGTGGGAGCTGGGGTTCCCTTCCGTCCTCTAGTAATTCTAGCAGTGCACTTCAGATTTGATCCACGTTGTTGCGCTTGACATTTTGCGTTAGATTTGTGGCTGATTCTGGCAATGTGCCACTTTGATGTGTCGCAGTCACTTTCAAATGCAACCGTAACATGTCGTGATGGCTGTACCTCAGGTTGTTTTCCTTTGTCCTCGGAAGACTCTACTGAAACCGCAGTGGACCTTGTTCGAACACGAGGTTGAGAAAAATTGACCTTGTCCGGACGATGTGAGTCTCCTTCATCTCCAATGGGGACGTCCAACTTCCTCTTCGTACTTCCAAATATTTCTTCTCCTTCCAAATGTGGTATTCGGGTTCCAACTCCCTCGGCTCCAGGTAATGTGTTCAGTGCTTCTGCCATTTTTTGGGGGTCTCCGCTTCGTCTTGCAGCTCTCAACTTCAACTCCCCTTTTGATGGACCCGATCCACTTGCATGGCCTTTTAAGTAAGCACGGTAGTTTGTCATTTGCATCCACGCACGGATACTATCATCGCAGGTGGCGTCAAACAAATTGTTTCCTCTATTTCCGGACATTTGAAGCCACTTGTTGTGAACTGTCTCTGACAAATTGCATGACGGCATGTCCGCCATCTCTTCCAAATTCAAATCCTAATAATTCATCCACAAAATGAATATGTCATACGGTCATAGAATACCTTATGTAATAATCCCACAAATTTGCATACGTCATGGTAACTCACAAATCCTTTCATTGAACCAAATCATGTAGACCATCAAAACAAATTTTACAAAACATTTCTGTCTATTTGAACAGAAGTAGACAAAAGGAAATGTAGGAAATTCGAATTGAACATGATCTTACCATTTGCATGAAGCCCCCCCACTAGCGATACCTGAAATGCCAAAATGCAAGCTAGTGGTCTAAGTGATGAAGCGCATCTTCTGTGGCAGCTCCTGATGATAACCACCACGACCGAATAGCAAGGTAACGTGTCTCCGCCTCGTCCAGAGTCTTTGCATCTTTGTATTGTTTGCATAATGTATTGTGCTACTGCTGGAATGCTTCCTTGATGTACTTCTGTGTGTATTTTAGAAGAGAAGTACTCCAATGCAATAAGCATGTCCTCTCCCGATTTTCCATTTTCTTGTCTGCAGAACCACTTCCGTAGACAATGCGGACCGCATTCCAATTAGCCATGGCGCTATCCGCCATGAATTCCTTGAAATTTGGATGATCTACTCCGTGTTTTGACATGACTGCGTTCAAGCATCTCCAGAATTGTATTTGGATCTTGGTATCTTCAGATTGCATATCGCACGTTGATATGGTCATCACCTTCTTGTACTGCGGGTCGTACACGTGGCACGCCATCGTGGTCCATTCCTTCACGCGCTTCACATGGTCGAACATCATCCACGCATTCTCAAGATTCCCTCCGGATTGCATGCGTCTCACCAGGTCCACTCCACTTCCCGGTCCTTCAGTGAGCATCTTGAAAATATACACCTTCTCTTTCCCTTGGCCAGGGAAGACGCTGTCATGTATGAACTCAAACTTCGACTCTTTCTTCATGGTCATTATGTTGTCGATGACCCCTCCTCGGTTGTTTGATCGAAATGAAGATATGACGTTCCGTATATTAGGACTGCTCAAGTACTGGAAACGGTCCATGACTTCCTCCAACTCCTCCTCTTTCAACATCTCCTTGTCTCCCTCTCCGTTGTGAAAGAGATAGCTGGTCAGGAACTCTTTGCTTGCGGATAGAGCAATTGCAGAGTTGGTTGCCTTTGGCGTCTTGGTTACTTGCTCTACAATAAGTCCACATATTTCCTCTGTGGAATCTCTGTACATGCCCTTTGCAATAGGATGAGCATGATTTCCAAAGTGAACTGCGGCTCTACTCATTTTTGGGTTGTCACTATAGCAGTAGTACATCCTACCAGTGCAGGTGGCCAGACATGAAGGTGCAATCTTGCAAACCTTGCAAACTAGAGTGCAATCTTTAGGTGAAGCACTCCTAACTGCAAATGGGAAGGTTGTATAACCGCTCCACTCTGTCTCATTGCATTTAGAAGACCTCTTCAAATAATCACAATCAGGATTCTCACAGACAAGATGACCCGCGCAATAAGACTTACGGAACCTCAGATTGTCGGAGTTGTGAATGTTCGTGGTCAATACCTTGCACCATGGGTGTCCATTGTACCGCCTGTCCATTCCTTCCAAGTTCCTAGCCGCCGCCGAAGACGGACATGAGCGACATGCAGGCAGTTCGAAGATGACATCCCCGTTGAATATCGGTGGCAGAAATTGTACTCGGTGATGCTTTATAGTGTTTAGATCCATTGTCGACAATTCGTTCCTAGAGCGATGCATACTGGCAAGCCTCCTCAAGCACTCCATTATGCTCACACGGTCGACTACATTTGGATGAAATGGAGGGCGAGTCACTAGTGACTGCGCTGGACAATTTGACGGGGTGACAGACACTGACTTCGAAAGCTCAACATCTTCTGATGTAGTTTGGATAGAGCATGTTTGCTTCTGAAGCGTTAAGTCAGGTGACTCTCCTTCTGATTCACTAGACAACTCTATGATAGTATCAAGTTTCTCAACCTTAACTTTACGTAGAAGAGCACCTTCTGAAAATCTCGAAATTAAATCCGGCTGAGGACCAGGTGAAATAGAATGGGTGACATATGGCATATCCACTGTCGACGAATCTGACTGACGACTTCTAATCTCAGTTGAAGCAGCTAGTAAAGATAGAGGAAGGCCATACGCTCTGTAGTTTCCAGAAGCAAGGTACCAACAATCACCTTCTGCTGACCTCACGACAGGAACAGACTGCTGTAATTCACCTGAATCTGACTTCCTCTCTTCTTCAACATAGATGGAAGTTTCCAGAAATCTAAAACGGACGTGAAGTAGGTGACTCATGACACGAGTATGTCCTCCGTCATCCACTGGGAAAACCAGGGGAACTTCGTGGCCATCCACTCGAATGGAAGCCATAGTGCAGAGTATGTACAAAGAAAGGAATGGAAGCAAACAAAGTCTCCCCTTAATGGAAAATGATAAGCAAAGAACTATTGTGAATCAGAGTAGCCTAGAGGATTCCCCTACCGGCAAAATAGAAAGAACCTTGCACGATGGAAGCAAATAGTGGAATATTTACTAATCACTTATAGGAAAGCTGTCACACTGCGTGTCAATCACAAATTTAACGCCGTCATTTGGCAATTAAATAAGTGCATAGTGAATGTAGGGGCACGTTTAATAATTCCGCACCGCCTCCATATTCCGGACACTTCATTATTACACTACGATTGACAGGAAAAGCTAATTCAGAGTTTGCTAATGAAGATGTTGGTGAACACTATTCAAATTTGACGGCACATTCATGACTGAAATTGATAGCTGTCACTCTTTTCAAATCCAAAAGAGAGCTACAAGAGTGAGCCTACTCTGGGCTGTGCCGATTGTGCCTATGTGCAGAAGGCTTTCAAAGAGCACAAAAGTCATATGCACTTACCGGGATCGCAGTCTTAGTCCCATTCTAGTTGTGTACCGTTTGCTTTGCCAAGTGAGAGTTAGGGAGAGGTAAGGTTTGACCACATGCACTCAGGCAACCACATCTCTCTTTGTAATGCTTCAGAGCGTCCCAAGCATCGTATGAGGCATATATCTTTGTATTTCTCGTCTTCCAAAGCTCTTAGGAGATCTAGGATGACTCGACCCAAGAGAGTAGTGTCTAAAGCGAGTCAGCATTCAGACATGAACTTGAAGAAAGTCCTTTCCTATGGAGGAGGTGATACGGGCCCAGAGGAGGCCGTTGGAACTCAGATGCATGATATTGGGCAAGGAATATCGGAGGATATCACAAGCATTCAACATCACTCAGAAGATGAGGGAGTTGTACAGGTTAGCATTTTCAAGTACAATATGTTCTCATGCATGGAAAGCCTAAATATCATTTCAATGTAACGTGGAAAGCAGAATAGGGCGGTTGGCAGCTTCAGTTACCAAAGGTCATTCTTCATCATTTCGCTGATCTTTTAAATCATTCTAGAGGGCAGTCCACTTGCAATTTTACAAATCACCTAATGAAACGAGTAATGAGGTAAATCCAAGGCGAATGTATATTACTGCATGCCCGAGGAAGTCCAGATTCAGTACTAAAGTCATGACTGTTGGTTTAGCCGCCATTTTTAGTGCTGGGAATTTCAAAATTTTATCGTGACTTCTCGTGAGTATCGGCCATTCACTCGGTTGATGAGAAAGTCGGTGATATCTGCTGAACTCGGCGGTATCCCCAAACTAAGCGGAGACAGTTGAGAAACGAAAGTATCCACCGATGTTCCCGCTGCACTCTTTTCCATTTCGGCAATGGGCGAGGGTTTCGGTCATTGGGAGAACTAGTGACGAGCGCAGTGAGTGAATCAGCCACCGAAAGGGCTGTGTCTTGCTTGCATTTCGGCATTGGCTTGGGGGTTCGGTCATTGAGAGAATTGGTGACGAGTGCGGTGAGTGAACCAGCCAGCGAAAGGGCTGTGTCTTGCTTCCATTTCGGCATTGGCTTGACAACGCGGTCATTGAGAGAACTGGTGACAGCGCGGTGAGTGAATCGCCACCCAAAGTCTGTATCTTGCTTGCATTTCGGCACTGGCGAGGGTTTCGGTCATTGAGAGAACTGGTGACAGCGCGGTGAGTGAGTCGCCACCGAAAGGGCTGTGTCTTGCTTCCATTTTGGCACTGGCTTGGGGGTTCGGTCATTGAGAGAACTGGTGACGAGCGCCGTGAGTGAATCAGCCAGCGAAAGGTCTGTGTCTTGCTTGCATTTTGGCCCTGGCAAGGATTTTGGTCATTGAGAGAACTGGTGACAGCGCGGTGAGTGAATCGCCACCGAAAGGGCTGTATCTTGCTTCCATTTCAGCACTGGCGAGGGGAGCGGTCATTGAGAAAACTGGTGACTAGCGCGGTGAGGGTATCCGCCACCAAAAAGGCTGTTTCTTCGCGTGGTCCGCGTCTGTGTCCGCATGGTCTGCGTCGGTTTTCTCTTTCAGTTTAGAGTTTAGGTTTTCTTGTAGTCGGTCTCTAAATCCAGACCCAGTCGTTCCATGGTTTAGGGTTTTTGGTTTACAAAAGTTCGTAACCGAATCGCCCTAGCTGTGCAGCAAAACCACAAAATCACAACGATGAGGAAACTCCGGAGCCGAGTTCGAGACGCGACCAGCCCGCCGGGGGAGACCCTCACCCCATCGCGGCGCCGTCCGACATCAGCCACTCAGGAGCAGGTAAGTCCAAACGGAAATCCATTTACTCGATTCAACATGGTCATCGGCGTGTGTTCATGGCCACTCTCCCTTTCAATATGTTCATCGATCCCGCAAAAAAAAAATTCAGTCCCGCTGCGGCCTGTCACCCTCCCCGTACCGAAAACGAGGGTAGCTCGCGCCACCCCCGTTTTCGTTACGGGGAGGGTGACCGCCATAGCGGGACTGAATTTTTTTTCTCGGGATGGCTTCGGTTGTCAAGGCAGTTCTGCTTCCGTGACAAAGAGGAATCGATTTTTGTTTTCTCGAAACCAATTGAGTGGTCGGGTCTAGCTAGTGGCCGTGACCATGGCAGCAGCGGGTCAGAATTTTGTTTTCTCGAAATGAATTGATTGGTCGGGTCTAGCTAGTGGCCGTGACCATGGCAGCAGCGGGTTAGGAATTTGTTTTCTCGAAACCAATTGACTGGTACTGTCATGGCGGTCGCTGTGACCAAGATATCAGCAGGACTGAATTTCGTTTCTCGGGATGGATTCTTGTTGTCAAGGCAGTTTCTGCTTCCGTAACAAAGCGGGAAAGAATGTTGTTTTTCCGAAACCAATTGAATGGTCATGTCTAGGCAGTGGCTAAGTCCATGACAGCAGCGGGACTTATTTTTGTTTTCTCGAAACCAATTCACTGGTCGTGTCTAGGCAGAGGCTGTGTCCATGACAGTAGCGGGGAAGAATTTTGTTTTCTCGAAACCAATTGAGTGGTCTTGTCTAGGCAGTGGCTGTGTCCATGATAGTAGTGGGGAAGAATTTGGTTTTCTCGAGACCAATTGAGTGGTCGTGTCTAGGCAGTGGGTGTGTCCATCACGGCAGTGGCACAAAATTCTTCTCTGTCGGGATGGCTGGAGGCTGTCAAGGCAGTTTCTGCTTCCATGACAGCAGTGGGACAGAATTTTCTCGAAACGAATTGAGTGGCACTGTCATGGCAGTCACTGTGTCCAAGACAACAGCGGGACAGAGCTTTTGTCTCTCGGGACCCCTTGTGGCTGTCAAGGCAGATTCTGCTTCCGTGACACAGTGGGACAGATTGATGGTTGCATTAGTCGGTCCCTCTCCGTGAACCAGAAAGAAGGGTAGCGTGAGCTACCCCCCAGACCCCCTTCGGACCCGACGGGGGTCTACGGAGTAGCTCACGCTACCCCTCTTTCTGGTTCACGGAGAGGGACTGCCTTCTACAAGGTTGTTTCTTATAATCCTACGGGGTATCTCACCAGGTTTCATCCAATTGGGCCATAACCCTTGCATAATCCCCACTCACTAGATAGAGTTAATACGCATTTGTTATCACATTACATTAAAATGATCATGCTTGTCTCGGATGTTGAGCAACACCCGTATTGGATAGCTCACCATAGAGATTTAATCTCTGTGAGGGAAACACAGCTGACAATTTCAACACATCGTTTTTTGGTAATTCCGCATTGCTGCATCTTGTGAAATCCATCTGTTTACTGTTCACTTTGCCATTAGAGCATGCAGTCCTTGTCAGTGAACCAAAAAGAGGGGTAGCGTGAGCTACCCCCAAGACCTTCGTCGGGTCCGACGGGGGGTACGGGGATTACTCACGCTACTCCTCTTTTTGGTTCACTGACAAGGACTGTATGCTTGAAGGCCTTCAAAAAGTGTCGAGTTACTTTTATTCTTCCTTTCTTGGTGATGGTCGAAGTGCTTCATCATCCAAGTTGCACGACCATAATTAAGTAATCAAGAGCACACTTTAAGAGAGTTAGCAATTCTGTTTGAAGAATTGAAATGTAGAATTTCTCGTCGTCCCGATTTTGAGGGTAGCGTGAGCTACCCTCATGACCCCCGTCAGACCCGATGGGGGTCGTGGAACTTGGTCGTTAAAGCATTCGAAGTAGACATTTCAAATCTGAAAGGGGTATGCTTTTCAAATGTCCATCTATGTTTAATCTAATATGCACTTGTCGTGAATATAATCCTAATTGTATTTCTAAGAGTTTTAATTATGATTTTGAATTTCTCTTAAATCATTATTGTGTCCTTTTAATAAGCATTCTCATGTTACTAGTTTCTTGGTTTTATTGATACAGTTTACATTGTGTGTTGTTTAGATGGAGGTAAATGAAGGTTCCAGAGGTCAGGGATCTTTATCCGATGCTGAGACTTTGACTGTGACGGCCCTTGACATGGCGGGACCATCCTTACCATCGACTCCGATGGGTGCTAGCATTGAGGTGCCAGAGGACTCCATTGCAAATGAGAATTTGGACTTCGTAAGCCTCGATGACATCTTGGATGCGTATGACCGTGCCTGTGACTATGTGGAGCAGCCACATGAAAGCCATGTTAGTGGAGAGAGGACCCGAGAGAGGACCCGGAAGAGGAATCCCGTGTTCTCCTCTGGGAGCTCCAGCACGGAATATAGGTCTAGATGTCACTCTTCAGTCTCAGTTTCTAGTCCTCCTTTTCAGGAGTTTTGTGACTGTGCTTGCAGTCACAATTTGGGCAAGCACGATGTGGTTATTATTCACCTGAGTTCTGACTCAGATGATGATGTTGATGTTGATTCCATTTAGGTGGAATTCATATAATTTTTTAGTGATATCACTTGTACGTTTTGATTTTTTATCTGTGTTTCATTGACATCTGTCATATTTCATACGTGGACTAGCACAGCATATTCCATGCATTTCATTATGAATTGTCTGACTTTATGATTTTCGTGGACGTCCATTATTTCGCAGATGGAAGAGTCACCTATTAGTCAGACCCAGGCTGAGAGACATACGGTGACACCACCTACTGATGATTTGACACAGCCAGAGATTGGAGGTGATGATGGTGAGGATTTGGCTATGGATGTTGTGGATGATGACGAGGAGGCCAAAGAATTGCTTGAGGATGAGCTTTGGAGATGGCAGAAGGTGGACTCGGTGTCCACCATTACAAGTTTGAGGATGAAGCCAGAGAAACTCTCCCGACTGCGCATTCCACTATGCAGACTTGTGTCCATGCCAATGGTGAGGCCAACGCTTGCATCCGACCTCATCAAACTAGAACAGGTGTTCATCTTTGGGTACCGAGAAGGCGCAGCGGTGTTCTACGTGTCCATAACCAATGAGGCTGGTGAGAGCTCGGACTTCACGGAGGAGGAGATGAACGGATGGGATACATGGTGGAAGAAAGCGAACCTGGATTTCAAGAAATATCTTGAGTCGGTTCCAGAGCTTCTGTTCATAAAGAACTTGAAGTTCTTCGTCTGCGATGGGAATCATCGCCTTCAAGCTTGGATGAATCACATTTCCAGGTTGCATACGGCGAACCCGCTATTTCACTTTGCAGTTGACAGTATTATCTTGGATACGAAGGGGAGAACCGAATTGGTCATGCAGGTGATGCATGATGTGAACAAGTAAGCATTATTGCTTCTTATGTTGTATATATATCCTCTATTGATCTATTATTTAGGAGTATGTGTTATTACGTACATGATTCACGTCACTAAACTTTTACATTCCATTTCAGATCAACAGAGGACTCTCACGTGAAGTCCAATCTTGTGCACACTCTTCACCGCGTGCAGAAGTACGGTCTTCTCTCCTTGGAGCGATTTAAGGAGATGTTAAGGCCTTCGGAGAGGCAGCGGTGTGTTGCCCAGGCCGCGGGGAGGAAGACGTGGTATTCTATGCCCGTGGAAGTGTTTACGACATTTCTATTCCGGGTGAGCTTCTCTGATGGTCTGGGATCTAATATTGAGTACTTCCACCTTGAACTTCTTTACAATAGTGGCCTTTATTTGTTGAAATGGTTGTTGATAACATGTATTTGCAGCAAGAGATTGCACAGGCATCGAATGCTGCAGTGCAAAAATACAACGAGGGCACACCGATTGAGGAGAAATCGGTAGAGGGAGTTGCAAATGCCATGAGATTGGGAGCGAAGGAGAGAGCCTCAAAGTTGCAGGTGAAAATGGGGAAGTTGATTGCGGTTGCAAACCCAGCTCATGGTCCTGGATTTCTAGAGGAGGTGAGAAGTAATTGCTAACCATCAATGTTAACAGTTCTTGTAATTGGATTTTATGTTCGGTTGTTCACTTGAGAAGTTTCGATTTCGCAAATTGAGAAGCAGTGGACCACAAATGAGGTCCCCAAAATGACCCTGGAGAAGCTACAAATGATTGCAACTTGCAATACAACGGCAGCACAGAAGTTGAAACTTCTGAAGTGGTGGAATTCCTCCATGCCCTCTCGAGATGCGAGACGGTTCCCAGTAAAGCCTGTTTCAGAGGAGAAACTGTTGCCATTCCTCAACAAGTTTGTCTGGTGGGCGGGGGTAAGTTCATTTATGAGTTTTTATTAAAGTATTAGCATATCTGGATTGATTTTTTAATTGATTTGGTTTGCCATTTTCAGTACTTATTTACTTCCAAGGCACTCAAATGGAACTTATTTATTGTTGATGCCACAGATTGAGAATGGTGCGTCGGAGTATTTCGAAAATATTGCCAAGAAAGACAACCTCCAGGTCAACATGGCAACCCCGCTTGAGCCAAAGACACTCGCCGAGTACATTGAAGGGTGGAGGAGGAAAATTTGGGATCACGGGTTTGGTCCCGTGATGAAGGGAGCAAATGCATTCAAGAAGTCAGACTCCTTCTCGAGTTATGACGGATCAAAGCTTGCTATTCAACGAGTTATTTTTCGGTATGACTTTCACAGCCTACATATTCCTCTTACTTTGATCAATGCAAGTGTCACACTAGCAATATGTTCTAGGTACATGTGACTATTCTCTAATATAGTATCCACATACGTATTTCTTAATTACATGAAGTCAAAAATATATAGAGGGATGACTGGATATTATAATCCTTTAAAATTTAATGTAGGTTGAGTTCCAACTGTATTCTTCATCTCATGCTTATGTAGCAGTATTAAAATGTGAATGGGAATGACTATTTGTTCGGCATGCCTAATGTTCTGTCTCTGTTTGTGTTTATTGCAGTTACTTGAAGCATGAGCTTCTAGTTAAGGCCGCAATCGCTCGGGAGGATCTTCCTCTGTTCTTGTCTACTTGGCTGGACCGCAGTTCCGAAGAGTGCATGTACACCCAAAGCCAGCTTCGGACGTTTACGACAGCTCATCTGACAGGAGGAGGGTGGTATTTGGATTGTCACGTAACATTCACTCATCCTCTGGAGGCAGACCTTCGGAAGTCACTTGATGGAATTGGAGTGATTGACTTGGAGGTTGTAGAGTTCGCTGACCTTAGTGACCAAAAGAGGAGGAGGGCCATTGCGAGGAGGATTACTTCAGACAAGAAGAAAGAGACAACTCTGGAAGACATCATAGCAAACAGGGAGAAGAAAGAGGCGGACCACTTGGCGAAGTTGGCTGAGAAAGAGAAGGAGGCGGAGTTGGAGGGGAAGGGAAAGAGCAAAGGGAAGAAGAAGGTGGATGGAGGTGGCGAAGTGCCTGCAACTTCAACGGTGGACCAGGGCTCGGCTATGCAAGCTGGATCTGGTAGACGGCTGAAGAGGAAGGCAATATTGTCTGAGGTGACGACGGACTTGGTCACGCAAGGGACGGATGTCATTGTGATTGGTGATGATGCTGAGGTCAACTCCGAGGAGTTGATCTTGAACATCTCCATTGTGGATGTCATGGATAACGTGGATGCAGAAACGGCGACATGCTACAGTGAGGTCATGGAGTTCATTAAGAAGGTAAGGTATTAATATTTCAAATTTTGTAATTCGGTATTGCGATGATGAACTTGAACACTGTATACTTGTACAATTATTGATTGATTATTCATTCATTAATTAGAGGAAATTTGTTTTGTAGTCATCGGCAAGAAAAGCACGCACACACGGCGGCATTGTGAGCCGTGTGCCACTAGTGGATCTTATTTTTTTTGACTGCCAAGAGAATTTGCCCGTGCCGGACGTCTCATTTCCAGCAAATGCAGTGCCTATATGGAACTCAGACCCGGAGTACGATGACATTCAACAGGCATTTCTTTTTGCAGAGGACCATTTGCAAGACCATGGCTGCATGGTAGTATTCCACTCGTACTGCGCAGATTCAAAAGGCGTCATTAAGGGTTTATGTGTCACATACCCGACGCTGGTGGTGAAGAAAGAGTGGCTGGGCATTAACCATGTGCACTTGACCTCCCCATTGGATGAAAGCACTACGGTATGATTTTTGAATTAATGCTCGTTTGGTAAGTATTTGGCATTAGTGATGAAACTTCTTAATTTCTGACAATTTTTTGGTTTTTGTGATTGCAGACTCTGAAGTTTGGAATCACCCTTTTGGTGAAGGACCTTGGGGCAAATGAAAAATCGAAGTTCTCTTACATGCGCACAAAGTCTATGCAGAAGGCGAAAGTAGACCTCGCAAGGGACAACATGCTCATTAACTACACGACGGAGGAGACCATGTTGATGAACGAGAAAATACCATGGCGGGGGGCTCGCGAGAAGGACCCTAGATTCTTTCAGTTCTTGATAGAAGGGACTACCAGTGAAGGAGATTTAGTAGTTGACTGCACAGCATCGACTGGTAAGTTTTGAATTCAATGATGTTGCAGTTCATTTGTTTATCATATTGTCGAATCATATCATTTACATGATTTTGAATCATTTCATTTACATTCTTCATCGCAGGTGCATCCATTACAGCTTGTCGCGGTACAGGCCGCCACATTGTGGCTTTGGAGGAGGACAAAGATATTTTTAACGTCCTCCTTTTGCCCATGAAGAAGAGCACTCCGGTTGTAGTAACAGCGGAAGTGACAGAACCGCTAGCACCGGTTGAGGCCTCCCAAGATCCGGACACCATGACGGTGGTGCCCCGGAAGTTTGCTCGGAAGAATAGAGCCAGTAAGTAAGTTTCTTCATTTATAAATATTTTGTGAATGCATGGTGCTTTTTTCTCTATGAGTCTAACATTGTGTCATTTGTGTTTGCAGTCGTGAGGGATTGATGCCGACAGTTTCTTTGTTGAAGAAACGTAGACTTCTCATTAGTCCAGAGAAGTCTTTTCATCTTCCCGTGTATGCCGAGAAGATGGCATTGTCATTTGCGGATTTAGGTTGCTCAATTCCAAAGCCCCGTAAACCTTCTTACGCTAGAAATGTTTTAGAGTTTATTGATGGATCAGCATCTGAGGATAGAGAGACATTAGATTCATCTACGAACAAGGATTCTGAGACTGAGTCCACTGCCACTAAGACTCATGAGATTGACATATCTTATGAGTTGAACTATTGTGTATTGATTTTCATTATGATTGGATTTGTGTGTTTTATGGCTACATTTTGGACGTCATTTCTATCCTTTTATTCTTGTGGAATGCGTGATTTCAATTCAATTGATATGAATTAGTGATTGACATAACTAAATTGAAAAGGATTTCTAAGTAACATAAACTTCCAATATTTTCACTCACATTTATGAGAATTTCTAATTACCTACGTCCACGGTCATAGGGCCCGGCAGAAAAATTTCTCCGAAATAAACTCCCGCTCACAGGCTCACAGGCTCACATGCTAGCAACCCTGCCAGCGGCACTAATGCATGCCAAGACGCTTAACCATTCTCGTTGGTCTGGAATGATGCTGTGGACAGAGCGGGAGCCACGTTTGGCAAACACTAAGGTACCACCTCCATTCCTCCCCACTTGCGCTCCCGTCTCATCACAGTTCCATATGTGCTTCTCATCATAACCATGTCGTGCATATAGAGTATGGAGGTTATGGTAGAATGAAAGGACATTCTCTTGACATAATCCTCTTGCTCTATTGGTTTCCAAGCCTTGTGTAGACCTGAGAACCAAAGTGGGATGTTGTTGTCGCCACCAACGCAACCAACCGGCACCAGGAATACCATCTTTGAATGGATTGATGCGGGTCTGGACTATCTCTGCAACTTTCAAGCGAAGCTGTGAAATTGTTAGAGGATACCCTAGATCTTGCATCTGCAAGAGGTAACGCTCTAAATCTTCTTCTTCTTGAACTGTGAGAATACCTTGTCTTCCTTGCTTTCTGGTAAGAGTACGCCCATAAAAATGGTCTCGAAGCGAAGAAGCTGGTATTCCGTAATGTCTGGCAACAGTTTGAAGTTGCCCTCCCTGCTCCACAGCTCGAAATGCCAATTTGAACATCCCTGATGACCAGCTCCCTTGTCGCTGTCGCTTTCTCTGGGCCTCTGGAGAATGCTGTTCGATGTTGCTATTGCGTTTGTTGGATGCTTGTTGTGGATGCATAACGGTAAATGCTGGGAATACTCGATCAGCTCTTGGATGTTCAGTTTCTGTAGATGATTGTGAGCGATGCGTAGTTGCAGTGTCGTGAATTCCGTCGAAGCTTTTGGACTGCCGACGCTCTCCAACGTTTTGCATGCTGCCACGGTTGGAATCGAAGGTCCAATCTAGCACCGGAGAGGCTGGCATTTGGACTACTGATGTTGCCGCATAATCTTGTTGCTGCAGTGGCGTGGACATCATAGATTTCTGAGTTTGTGAATGTTGCACAGATGCCCTTGTCACCATACCTGATGTCCTTGGCGCCACCACAGGAACACTGATCAATAGTGATTGCGACAAAGGAGTAGAGAATGCAGAAGGTCTGCGAATATTTGATGGTTCGATGCTCACATGCTGAACAATGTTGGCTTGTACACTTCCACGTCGTCTTTGGGATGATTCTGCAGGGCTTTCCATGGCAAAGTGTCAGCTGACCTGATTGATCCAAAATGCAAACAATTAGCAAGGCTTCACATGACTCAAAAATGCCAGGTGATTTCATCGATCAAACATGGTAATGATTCAACTGCCAAATCTTTCTGCTTCTAGAATCATGGCTCAATAGAGAAGGCATGTGAAGTGAGAAGTCAAGACCAGATCTCCTATATAATTATTGCAAAACATGATCCAGTTTAGTGAAAGGCAGTATGTCTATCACAGTAATGACATCAACAAAAATTTCAAAACACTTTCTTTCTACGAACTCTCACCAGAGTTTGGGTTGTCTAGCTTTGAAATATATTTTGCTTTGAAAGTCAATGGAAGATGAGGCTAGATCTAATTTAAAATCACAAGTTACAGGTGAGAGTAAGAACAGAGCACGACAACATCAATCAATGGTTATGTTCACAAGAGATCTCCGACACTCATTGGAAGCACCTGGTCACTGACCATTCTTGCTCTTGCCAGGACATAATTGTCTTCTTCAGACAAGTTTGAATGTGGAATCATACTTGTAAGAGACTTTTGCATTAAAAAACGTTGCTTAATAAAAAAGCAAGCACCAAAGATACCTTCAATTTGTGCTGCTTAAGGAACTAGTCATTTGATCAGTTCAAAGCTGTAATTCTACACTATCCTGCTATTCATTATTGATCGTATGAGGAGAGAGAGAGACAATGCAGTTTGGACCAGACTTTCAGCAACCAGACCATTGAAGTTCGGACCATACTTCCATTAATGTAATTAAAAATTTTGGCCTTTCTAATTGCTTAAGAAGACATGTCAAGCACCCTACGATTCTGAAAGGATTTTCCTGGAGTTCAACAAGCCAACTAATTTGATTGATCAAACATGCGAAGAAATTTACGAACACTCACACAGACGTAGAATCATGACATGAACATTTGAAACACTAGTAAAACGAGCCAAGAAATCTGATTAATCACAAACAACAAGAATATAAGGCAAATGTCTACGAACCCGACTTCGAAGTTAGAAATAAGCTGATCGCAGGGAAGTCTGATGACCAAGATGGGTGATGATTTGTGCACCCTCAAGCTCACAGCAGCATCTATTTATTTCGTGCCACCCACAAAGCGCCATTGACTGTCCACCTGTGAATGAGCACATTTCTAGCTGAGCAAGAGCCATTTTTTATCAAACTCCAATCTAAAATTGTGTGTACACAACTGGATTTACGATCTTCCACAAGCTCGAAGCCGCCACCTCCAATTCCAAAGTCGTCCTCTGCAATTACTAAACCGCCACTTGTAATTTGGAAGTTCGACCGTGCAAGCCACGTTAATTATCGACCTTTTGCGTTAGGTAAGCCGCAGAGGTCAACGCCGAAAGCCATCACATTCACCCCAAAATCCGTCCAATTCATCCCGAAATCAACGGCCACTTGATCCCATCGGCGCTCATCATTTGAGAGGCCCAGTTTAAAGCTCACCTCTGCACGGTGAACATGTCTTCTGCAGGGTGCGGGATTAGGAAGCAGGCAGAAATGGGTTCGGCTACCTTAATGCCCTATTAATTTTTCTTTGCTCATTTTCTTCCCATCCTTATTTCTACCCACAACCTCATTCTTTGCCCCATATGCTGTCACTTATACACAAAAAATGTAAATGACAAGAATAATTTTTTTTAATAAAAACCATATATTATAGTGAATTAGATGGCCTAAACAATTAGGTTGTTTTATTCCAAGAAAGTTACTTTACAAGCCATGAAAATCAACAAATATTTCTACAAATACTTCCATTTGTATACATGGAGGTTTATGAATCTCAATTACAACAATACCTAATTCAAAAGTAATGCATTCTTATACATTAAATATTTATATACTTTCAAATGTCAAAAAATCAGTGTGCGGCAATCTAATTTCACTATTTAGTGTAGAGGTGAAATTAACTTTGTATAATAAATTACTCATGAATATATTTAAGAACTTCAAATTTTATTATTCCAAAAGCTTTTGAAGTAAGACTATTTCTTTTTTTTTAAATAATTTTTAAAAGTCAAAGCATTACATTATGATTAAAAAACCCAAAAGAA
This sequence comes from Antitrichia curtipendula, assembly GCA_951230915.1. Classification (NCBI taxonomy): domain Eukaryota; kingdom Viridiplantae; phylum Streptophyta; class Bryopsida; order Hypnales; family Leucodontaceae; genus Antitrichia; species Antitrichia curtipendula. The sequence goes on along the minus strand of OX579642.1, from coordinate 13,431,636 downwards.
AACAAAAAACAGAAAAAACCCGGAAACCCTTACCAGGCTTGAAGCCTGTTGCAGCTGCTGCCGTTGGGGGAGCCATTGCAGCTACGACGCCCTCCAGCTGGGTTGCTACAATTGCGGCGCCGTGCAACTGGGCCCCTGCAACTGTTGCGGTGCTGTAAACTCCCAATTTGTCACTTAGAACTCGTAAAATTATTTGTTTGGAAATTTGCAATTTAAAGTTAAGAAAAGTATACAAAAAGCCATAAAAAGAGTGTAGAATCAAAATAGGATTGAGACATACCCATTATAGTATTTGGTCTAGATTTGTGTTTAGACTTAGAATCCCACCAAACCTGGCCTAAAAATAGGTAGAAAGAAAGAACCAGTTAGATTTGGAGGATTTGAGTCACATAGCCCCCAAAGGGCTAAATCCCACCATGAATGTGGCAATTCATGGCTAAGTCGATCCGAGGGATCCACAACGAGGCCACTAGGTCGGGTCCTAGAGTTAGGTTTAGAATTTTTCAAACCCCGATTGTTAGCATGCAAGAGCCACTGATGCAAGACCGGGCCGTGGAGGAATCTACAACCCAAGGATGGTGTACTAGGATAAATCCCATGCCAAGAGTCCAACGACAAAATTGATTCACCAAGATTCCTCTATTTGCAAAAGATTATCGCACCAGTGCTAGTTCGAGGAGATGGCCAGTTTCATCTCCAGTGACCAATTGTGCTAGGTACGAAAATGCACCTACACGTCTTTCACGTGACTCCCTGAGAGGTCACGTGAAAAATCCCGTCATTTTTTGACTTGCAGAAGAACCTTTTCCAGGTGGTCAACCCTTCTAACTTCCAACGGGAATTTCATGGAAATTACAAAGGTTACACGAAAATCTCACTAAAAATTAGACTATCTTATTTTATGTTAATAATGCGCTCCGTGAAGTTTCACAACATTCCGATAGCGGCAAGTACTCGAACCGGTGAGATTCCTCGGGAATTAACCACGTGGCGGGGTCCCCGCCGCGTTGACCGGCATTCCGGGACCATACAATGGCGAAATGAAGTCAACCAAGAGTCCTTTCCGACTCTCTTGCACCTACCGGAGACCCTAGGCTATTCACATTTTTCAAAATAGGAGACCCCCAAGATCTAGAATTTTACCACGATTTGGTTTTTAAACTAAATTAGCCTATGATGTCTTGAAAACGTTATTACCTTTCCCTCTTCTAAAGTTTCTCTCAGCGTGTAGACCCCCTTTGGGAATGGCGAAGCTTTGAACTTGTAAACAAGATTTAGAGTCCTAAAATGTGTGTTAAAAGTTAGGCGGCAAAGACTTTTTGGCACTATGGGAGCCTTGAACCCCCATAGTGCCAAAAAGTCCTAAAGTTGGTGTTAAAACCAACCTAGCGGCAAAGCTTTGGCCCTTCCCGATGTCTCGTTCCAAAGTCTAGTTTCCAAGACCTTTGTGGAAATCTCCAGAGTTTAGCTTCCAAGATATGTAGGTTTGTAGAGAAGTCTAATTGTCAAGTTGTAGCAATCTAGCTTTTGTTGTCTTTACCCAACAAGCCCGGTTTCCCTTAGTTCTAGCACCTAGTTCCTCATGATTTGGCACCCCTTAGTTTTTGTTGCAAAAATCATTCCCAAGTTAAAACCAGTCCCAAGTTCAAACCCAAGCCCAAAACCCAGAATTCCAATTTGTAAGAGGGAAGAAACCGATCCAACCAGACCCCCCTGTCCAGTTGGGGAGTCGGGGCTTCAATCTAAGGGGTCGGGGCTCCAGTCTAAGGTGTCGGGGGTTCAGTCTAGAGGTCGCAAGCTGAGAGTCGGGGGGGTCGCTGGGTCGCAAGCTGGGGGTCGCAGGTCGCAGCTAGGGGTCCCGCAAGTCGCAGCTAGGGGGTCCGCAAGTCGCAGCTGGGGGGGAAAGTCGTGAGTCCAGGGAGTCCAGACCATCCGGGAGTCCAGACCATCCGGGAGTCCAGGGAGTCGGGGTCCTTGGAGAGTCGGGTCCTTCTTTTCTTTTGGTTTTCTTTTGGTTCGGGTTCTAAATCTAAAAAATAGGGGTCAAGTTTATCTTGGAAAAACACTACCGCAAAATATCAAGAGGGGGGGGGAAGGAAGAGGAAGAAGGGAGTCCACACGTCCAATTGTCTTAGAAAAAACCCTGCATACAACCTTCATGTATCACCTCTCTCTCTACACCAAATTGAAGCCAATAAGAATGAAGGAGGATTAGAAGAAAATAGGATGAAATAGGAGAAGAGGTGAGAGAGACGATAAATAGTGACCTAGGCTTAGGCTAAGAAGGCTTAGGGGAAAATCTCAAGAATTTGTAGTGGCCATTAGAAGGTGGATTAGGATGATACAAAGACAAGGTCGTGTAAGAGGGTAGGAGGGACATTAAAACCTCTACTACAAGAGAAAGGGATGTTTTAAGTAGTGTCCTAGACATCACGTCTTTTAAGTAACGTCTTTTAAGTAAGGTTTTAAGTAAAATTTTACTAAAAAGACTGTCTTTTTAGTAAAATTTTACTTAAAACCTTACTTAAAAGACATGATGTCTAGGACACTACTTAGAACACCCTTTTCTCTTGTAATGTTCCTTGGGGTTTGAATCTATAGTTGTAAGACGTCCATAAAAGCTTAGGTAAAATAGTGCTAGTGTAAAAGGAGAGGAAAGGAAAGAAAAAGAAAGAAGAAGGGAAGGAGAAGGAAGGAGGAAGGGAAAGGAGAGGTTTAGATCGCACGGGTGTCATAACTTCCTAAACATAAGCGGTGAACTTGGGAAAAATTCGACCAAGACCAAAAGACCACCATGAAGTATGAGGATGTGTACGCAGAAGCGAACGAACTCATTTCCGACACCGGCAATGACGAGGTGAGTTTTTGAATCAATCCCTGGTGTTTGTTCCTAATTAGCGTTGATTTCTTTAATTAGCCCTTTACGAGTGATTAACAAGTCGTGAATAGCACAAGTAGGTGTTAGATTCAAAAGTTGCTAGATTAGAGATAGAAGGTTCCAAAAACATATCACACTTAGGATTTGGCTTCAAATGATCAAATCGACCACGTTAGGATAAGTTAAGTCACTACAAGAGAATGGGGTGTTTTAAGTAGTGTCCTAGACATCACGTCTTTTAAGTAATGTCTTTTAAGTAAGGTTTTAAGTAAAATTTTACTAAAAAAACTGTCTTTTTAGTAAAATTTTACTTAAAACCTTACTTAAAAGACGTTACTTAAAAGACGTTACTTAAAAGACGTTACTTAAAAGACGTTACTTAAAAGACGTGATGTCTAGGACACTACTTAAAACACCCCTTTCTCTTGTAGTGAGTAGTCGGAGGTAAACGGAGGAATCGAATTAAAATTTCATCCACAAAGAACCATGGATGAAAATTAGGAATTTAGGCTAGAGTTCATTTTGGAGTAAAAATCTAGAGTTAATTTTAGGAGTAAAAATCTAGAGTTAATTTAGGAATAAAAACCCGAGGATAAAAGTCAAAACATAGAGTCAAAATTGGAAGTAAAAATTAGAGTTAGCATTCGGGGGTAAAAATCTAGAGTTACATTTAGAGGTTGGAAATTAAAGTAAAAACTAAGCTTTGGGATTAGTCTGTAGAATTATAACTTCCAAGAGAAGTGTCAAAACCCCAAAAGACAGTCTTAAAGGTTCATGGAAGGAAAATAAGGTTCCCCTTTTCACGTAGTTAGGGACGTTAGAAATGACGCCAACTACCCAGCCAACCTTAGACGTAGGATAGATAGTTAGGGAGTTGGGATTTTCTATCACCCTTGGTCATTGCAGTTAGCTTGTTAGTCACCCATGCATTTCTAGTAGTTTCGCTACCATCCACGACACTTAGAAGACATTAGCAAAAAAGATCCATTGCTTGGAAGGCACAGTGGACCGTGCTCACAACACCCCCATATATTCAAAAGGTGGATAAAGACATAGAATCTGGTCGATGTTTGCTTGATTACCAAGGGTGGATAATCCTGCGCCCACAGGTACCCACCAACTGGGCCCCTCCAGTAGCAGCCTCACTGGCTCCGTCAGGCGTGCCTACCACTGCCTTGTCATTGTGCCTAGTGGAGGCCATTTTAAAAATCCTTCCACCTTGTCTACCACCTGCAAAGGCACCTCCTGCCTTGCTCGCCACGCTTTGGAGCCCACCGCCAACCGTCTTTGCCTTCTTCTTTGGATTCGTGTTGTGGCTCTCCTCCTTGACCTCAGATGCTCTCTCTCCTACTGCTGCCTTTACTCTAGCGCGACGTATGGTTTCTTGCTTCTTCCTTTGTCCTGTTGATTTTTCATTGTCAAGCTTTGTTTGTTTCTTGTCTCTCCATTACGCCTATGTTTTTTTGTTGATGCTCCCTTTGCTGTGGCAGATTTGTGTTGCTCCCAAACTTCCCATTCAGCTTGGTTTTCAAGCTCATTGTCTTCATCTGTTGGCCAGCAGTCATCACCGTCCCTGCTGCCTTCTTCATCCTCTGATTCATCGTCACTTGAAATGTTACAAATTGGCTCATTGAAGTGTGATGGTTGTGTTGCATTTTGTTCACGCCTCAGTATTTGCTCCGTAAATCCACTAGGAAGACATTTTGTAACTCCATTTGCAAATAAAACTTCATACATTCTAGCATTTGATTGTTCTTCTATGTACATCTTTTGCACTACACCTAGTGTTCATTCTAACTGTTCTTCTTCATCTGCTAATTGCTCTACCTCATTGAAAATATAAGTTGGAACTCTCACTGCTATTTCATGTTCTTGCACTACAACTTCTTTCAATCTCAGCTCATTAGAACCACTTAGGAAGGGCTCTTGCCCCTCTAGATTTGCTTGTAGATCTAGAATTGTTGCCTTCTTCTTCTGTTTTGGCTCGTTTGGTGTTGCAAGTGCCTTTTCCTTTGTTGCAGCTGCTGCCTCCTCTCCTGCCACTGCAGCTGCTACTACAACGCCTCTTTGCCTTGCAACAAGCTTCAGTCTCTCTTTCGGCCGCTTCCTTCCTTCCGACCACCCTTTTGTGTAAGTCACTTGTCTCTTGCTTATTGTCTTTGATGTGCACCTCTTGATTGCCAGCTTGAGTGTCTCCCTTCTCAAGTTTGTTGCCCTTGGCCATTGCAGATCGCTCCATTGAAGTGTTAGTTTGGATGCTTCCCTTCTCTCTAATGCCTTGAAGATTGTCTCTTGCCATGTTTCTTTGTTCCTCTCTATGATCTGGCCACACTAGCTTCCTCAAGGTGTCTCTCACAGATTCTGAAAAACCATCTACATGCCTCTCCTTCCACCCCAAAATGTGAACTACTTGTTGATAGTACCTAGATCTGAAAACTCTATTATTTGGAGTAACACCAATCTCTCTCCACTTCTTTGGCTTAGGCAACTTTGTAAGATAGTTAGAATCTACGGCTGTTAGAATAAGTCTCTCTTGTTGTGTACTTGCACCTTGCTCCCTTGTCCATTTTTGAACTATGTCTACTGGTCCTCCACAATAGCAAAGAGAGATTGGAGGGTTTGGAATTTGGTCCATTGTGACAAATTTGTATGTATATGGAGATCTGTGAATTCAGATTTAAATTGCTACAGCTTATAAATGTGATGCCACCAATTTTTGGTAGCAATCAATTTTTTTTGCAATGTTTGTATTTTATGATATCTTTCATTGATTTGTTTGTTGGGATGCTTTGCAATGTTGTGTTGGTGTAATTTTGGGGGGCTTTTTGTCAGCTGAATCTGTTGTGACTACCGTTGTTTTGATGTCTTGACGCTGTGAAAGGTGTAGAGGCGGTTGTAAGTTATAAGCTGGCCGTTACCACTTGCCACAGTGGCTACAACGTACTTTTTGGCCATTTAGGAGGTTGCCCAAATGGATTGTTCTCATTGGTTTGAGTTTCTTTTTTTTATGGCGCCAAACTAGGAAACGTTTGTACTAATATTGGGCCCATTCTACCAAAGGCCAGGGCCATTGTCCCCACAATTTTTTTTCTCTTTGACCGCTTGATAAATGGCACTTCCTTATTGGTCTCCAATGCTGCCCTTTTTCAGTAGTGGGACCTATATGCCTTTGAGGACCTCTCAAAAATCAAATATTCACCTTTTTGGGTTAAAAATAAAAATTTCCAATAGTGAACCTTCAATACTGCCCGTAAAAATTTTCAAAACAGTCAAACGAATTTAACTGCCTAAACACAAACGAGCCAAAAATTTTGCGCGACCATATATGGTCGCTGAGGCAGTTAGGGGTTAAGGGCCAAAAACAAGCCAGTTAAGGACCAAAATCGGTTGGTAGAACAAGACAGATGAAGGCAGACCAAGAGACTATCGGGAGGCGACCAAAAGACAACGACCGGGAGGTGACCAAGGGCGACCAGAAGACATCAACAGAAGGCGACCGGGACGCGACCAATATCCACACGCCACGTGGCAGATCGAGGCTATTTGGACGGGGCCAGAGGCGGATCGGGATCAGAGGCTGACTAAAATGAATAAGCCAGACTTTACGGGAATAGAATTCCAGAAGAGAAGGAAACAAGTAGCCCCTCTCACCTTTAACTTTGAATTTTCTCTTTTTGATGATCTGGAATCCACATCTAAGGTAACTTTGAATATGACAGGCAGAATTTTGGACCAGCCTAATACAAGCCAAAAACTTCATGAGTGGTACATTTCACAATACACATGTATTGCTCATGAAGTTTTGGGCTTGCAGTAGGCTACTCCAAAGTTGGCCTGTCATAGGCAGAGTTACCTTAAATATTCACATGTAGCATATGAATTCTATAAGTCTCTTTGATAACCCACACATACCAAATTGAAGAGAAGGAGGTGAAAGAAGTGAAGAAGGAACTAACACAAGAATGAAATGAATCCAAATTGAAAAAAGAAGGGACTAAGACTGAACATCCCTAAATAGGGCCATATCTTGTCACCACCTAACTTGTAACCAAACTGGAATCTAGACAAATCTTTTCACAATTAAGCTAACATAAGATATGCCTTGTCAAATCACAAGTTGTACATGAGCTTTAACATAGGGTAATAGTTGTCAATTTCATATAAAAGTGTCAAAGTGGAGTGTTGTTCTAGAGCTACAAGTATGTCTCAAAAAATCACTTTGTTCTCCAAAAATATGCCAAATACATGTATCTATAACAAAGCACAAAAATATGACTAGATGTCCAATGCTTTGAAAAAGTGTCTTCTTCCTTGAAATCCAAAAATGGGAGTCTAAGATCTGAAGGTTGAGCCTCACTTGTACCTGTCCCAAACACAGAACAAACAAATGTAAGGTGAGTGAGGATGCATCAGGTGTCTAAAGCTGCAGCCAATTGCTATCTATGTCACAGATCTGTAAAACCAAAAGGAGACAAAAAAACACAACACAATGGCAAGCAAATTCATATAAAGCAGCTCCTCAACATTGTACAAGTAGCCCAATGACTTTTGCCATTCCCGTGAGGTACAAACGCTTGAAGCTCAAGAGTTGCACCCAAAAACACCACAAGAAAACTCCACAGCACCAAAATTCAACCGTCGCAGTAAAAGGAGAAACAATGGAGCTCAGAAGTCATTATATTCTTACTATTTTGAATTTGGGAGGGAAAAGCTCATAGTCATGGTCATAATGTGGTGGTTATACCAATCATCATGCCATAGTAGTTATTAGCCACCCAAATTATCACCAATAGAGGGTGGGTGGGTGGTACATTCTATTAGAAAGGTTGTAAAGAACCCAAGTACTTATAATTTAGGCCGCATTATATTTTTTAGCGTGGTGAAAGTACTCGACTTTAGAATACCTATAGCACATTTAACCCCTAAAGCCCTAAACATGTTTTTTTGAGAACATAGCTTTTAGGGGCAGCTCACTACGAGCGGAGATTTTATTTTTTTTCTTTGAAATTTTCACACAACATTCTCCCGAGGAGTAGCTTTAAGGTCCATCAACTTTCATAACTTTTGATTATATGGGTAAAAAGTTATTGCATGATAAGTGATTTTCAATGCTCGGCGGGCAGCCCGGGCAGCAAAAAAAATTCTTTAAAAATTACTTTTAAAAAAAATAAAAATTTGAAATTGGTTCTTTGGATTTATATATACGCGGAAAGCTTTGAATCATTCCATTTTGATCTATGAGTCAAAAGTTATGAGGTTTCTTAGTTTGAGGGTAGTTATGTAATCTCTACTCTAAAATAAACTTTGAAGTCTTTTATTTTACTCAATTTTCAATATTTTTGAAAAAAACAAAAAACATTGGGTGTAGATAGGTCATTACAACATTATAACCATTGGGATTGGCATTATGTAATTCTATGATTAAATTCTTAACAATTTAGTGATTTGAATAATTTTCTACTTCTTTCTACTTACTATTTTTTTCCTATATGTTTTACAAATTCAAATGATCTAAAAATATTCAAGCATATAGCCAACTTGACTTCAAAAATAAATCCAAAGAGTAACCACCGTTTTGGACATTTTTTCATATAAATGTGACCTTGTGAAGTGCAGCTGCTCGGATTTTCGCAGGGACAAAAAAAGGATTTTTCTCAATTCAAACACTAATATCATGCAATCCACACATTGGAAAATTCTGAATTTTTTTTCACATCTTCTCAAACAAGTTTACTACAAGATCCTATGGTTACATGTGTCCAAATTTTTTTTTTTCTAAAATTTGATATTTGTATTAGAAATGGCAGTTTTGGAACGTTTTTGGTGAAAACATAGTCAAAAACCTTTAGGGGTTAAATAAAGATAGGTAAATCAAACCTTATGCTTATTGTAGATATGAAATCGAAGTTATACAAGCATTGTGCTACAAAAATGCTGTGAGGATTTTAAAGAATTTTTTGTATGTGAGTGCATAAATTTAGAAAATTTGGGAAATAAATATAAGGCAAAATATAATAAATTAAATTAAATTAAATTACATAAGGCCACCTCAAGGAGAGGATTTGGTTTTGTTATACCAAGGCCGTGTAAATAAAAATTAAATTAAATATTAAAAAGGCTGACTTTATATGACATTAGCACTAATGGATAGATTTGAATATTTTCCACTAAAAGAACATGAATTGCTTTTTGGCTAAAGAAGGACTAAGACTAAAACACCCCAAAAACAGGGCTTCATCTTTTCACAACTTAACTTGTAGCAAAACAAGTATCATGGCTTTAAACTAAACCATTCCAAATCAAATCACATTTCTCATTTCTCAGGCTGTACAAGTAGTATCAGAAATAGTTTTTTATGTATCACTCCTTTGTAGAAAGAAGTGTTTAAAAACCTAACAAAATATCCATAAGCACAATAAAGCAAGGAAGAGATGTCCATGTGCTTGAAAATCTTGTTCCATGAAATCCACAAGTTTGGGAGTCCAAGATTTGAAGGCTCAGCCTCTCCTGTACCCATCTCAATACACACCACAATCCAATGTAATGTTAGTGAGGCTGTAACATGTGTCTTCAGTTGTAGCCAATTGTTATCTATGTCACAGATCCTAAAATTCCAACAAGGAAGAAAAGGAAGAACAAACAAAAGTCAAAAGTCAAATCAATGGTAAAGTAAATGCAAATCAGTGAGAAACATCCTCAAATACACTAAGAAACCTCAAACACACTAAAAAACCACCCAAGACCTTTGCCATTCCGTCGTCAAGTAATCTTGCTAGAAGCTCAAGAGTCACAGAGCACTCTACACAAAAACCAGACAAAGCAAATCGTCACACCAAGATGATGATTTGTGGCAGTACACAACCACTAGGTAGTTTACAAAGCTTGGAGGGAAAAAACCAGAGAGACATTGATGAGGTAGTTGTAAACCAAATCACAATCTCTAGTAGTGGAAACAACTAATAAAGTCTACACCCATATTGTGTGTGGGGGGGGTATTTTCCCACCTGACAGACATAGTTTAAAATTTGAAATTTCCTTGGATGACCACCCAAAGTGATAATGGACCATAGATTTAGACATGTGGAGCAAAATTTATTTGCATAGACTTGCAAGATTTAAAAATTATTTGCTAATCACCAAATAACAATTAAGTACTTCTAAGCAATTAGGTATTTGATAAAACACAAATAAATATCTAAATGAAGACGGAGTTTAAATAATTGGAAGATAAAATAACCAAATAGGTATACTTTAACAATTCCAAAACAAAAAATCTAAAGGTAACTTTTGCTTGGCTTATTATAATTTAGGGAATTAATCCCTACAAATGGCCAAAGAAGAAGAAAAAAAAGAAAAAAAAGAAGAAGGAAGAGGTAGAATACCTTGAGAAAGAATGCGGCATTAAAAAACTATTAGGTAAGCATCTTATTATTCATTTGGGAATTGTTTGTTGGATTTTTATTTCTTTTACTATTCATCAATTTAGTTGTTGTCATTAATTGCGATTCCTTTGGAAATTAGTTGGTTGAATGTTGTTTTAATTTTGTTTTATTAAGCCTAATAAGACAAATAGGATAAAACAAACCCCAAAAAATATCTTAAGAATACTAAAATAAAACCATTATACTAATGAACAAAGAATAAATTAACTATTCATTAAACTACTTGTTAGAACTGGATAATTTAATTTAAAAAATAATATTTAATATTAATTCAAAAACTAAATGATTTAACAAAGCAAGGGAGAATAAGGCTTTTGAAGTCTATTTTAGAATCAATTAGGAAACATCGAGTATTTAATTAATCCCTAAAATCTAAAGGAATTGAACTAAATACTTAAAACTAACAAAGCTTTGTAGGGAATTAGCTCAAGGGAAATTAGAAAGGAAGATTTTCAAAATATTCTAAAATCCCAATTCTTCACCAAATATGGCAAGTGAAACGTGATGGAGGGTGACAGGTTCTGTGAGACCATCATGTTGGTAATCTATGACAATGGAACCATGGTAACCATCGATACCAAAGTATGTTAGTTTTACAATTTTCTTTTGATTTTCTTTTGATTTAGAGTTAAAATTAGGAAAATAGAAGTTAAACCTTAGGTCGGAGTCTTAAAAGTTAATTTAGAATCTAGGAGACAATAGGTGAATTTAGAGGATTCCAAAAAAATCTCATACTTTAAAATGGGATGAGAATTTAGTAATTTCATCTAAAGGAATCATCAAAGAATACCTTAAATCTTGGAACCAATTAGGAAATCTTTGAGTATTCTAAAAACCATATTTTACTTTAAAAAATATTGTATTTTTGAAGAAGAAAATATTGGATGAAGTTTGGTTATAATTTTGGATGAAATCCTTCTATTTAGGTCAAAATTTGGTTTAATTTTAGAATCCAACAGTTAGAATAATTAATAACTCAACTCTAAAGTTTGGAACCATTTTGAATTGATTTGCTAATTTAAATTAGTGGATAAAGTTTTTAGGTTAGATTAGAAGTCAAATTTCATTTGTTGATATCTTTTATGAGGAAAATTGAAAACTTGCCTTACCAATTTGAAAAGGGTAAATTTCATTCTACAAATTGGCTTAGGAATAATTTTAGTTTGAATTAGATTTTGTTTTGTTTTAGTAATTTGATTAAACAACCAAGGTCTAAACCTTTTGACAATTAGTGCATTTTGAAGGTATTTGAATTCAATTCAATTAACATAAATAAAGTATCCATTGCTTGGAAGGCTAAAAACTGGACTAGGATTTACACATCCAAGAGTAATTTCTATTTTCAAGCTGCTAGAACCCGTGTGCAACTTTCTCACGTAAAAGTGGAGTTAAAAACACTCACAGGGTCTCTTTGTATTGAGAAACATTTTTGGAGTGACCAGGTCAAGGAAAGAAAAAAGAAAAAAGAAAAATATTTTTATTTTTTGACAAAATAGTTTTGAGAGTTCTAAACCTCCAAACCTTCCAAGGGGGGCTCTTGATACTAAGAAGGTTTTATAGGAGTGATGGAGTTGAATGTAATAATAAAAAATTTCAGGGTTTTTTTTCAAAGTCTCAAATCCTACATCCTTGAAGGATCTCTGAGCCTCTTGGGGTGAAAAAAGCATGACAAAAAAAAATTGAAAAAAAAAATTGAATTTCTTTTTTAACCCTAGACCGTCCAGGGGGACGGAATGTGGCCACCGAAAATCAAACAGGGTCCTGCTCTCCTGTCAGATTTGCAGAGTGGGTGCGCTCCATTACAGATTACGGCAACAACGAAGAGTGTATAGTGAATATAGTTGAGCGCGATCAACAACAAGTATGAAATCAGTGGCATAGACGGCAGATTGTCGAGAAAAGAAAAAGCGGGACTTGGCGGTTGGGCATGGAGTCCATAAATTGATCGGGTGTCGCTGATTTAGGGCGGTTGGGCCTTGGATACTAGCAGTCTGGGGTGGAGGACACTCTCACAGCCAATGTTTTTGATCACTGTTTGCATGGCGGGGCGACGATGTTGCGTCGATCAACCTGGGTCGTCTAGACACAAATTGAGCCTCCGCCTACACGCATTTTGGAGGAATCCGAGAATGCAATGGTACATCTCGACGGGCAAATGAAGAGGGAGAGTGGCGAGTAGGGAGAAATCACTCAATCTGTGTCATTGGTGGTTAAGGGTGTGACCTTGGAAGACTTTGTTGGAGGCGCACTACTTGCACTGAAGGTTTTTTGCCTTGTCAATTCTGTATAAGATGACAACAACGTTGTGGGCTAGGCGTGCCACGAAGGAAGAGGTCTCCGATGTACAAGATAAATTGTTTCATTGGGCTGTAGAGAAGGGTGCTTCGAGGGCCATTGCGCAGAAGATTGTCAATTGCCTACAAGAGGACTTCTTACTTTCTTTGCCGCAACCCAAACACCAACATCACTGGTGTAGCAATCCCGAAACACAAAATTGGCGGTATCTGTGTCAAGGGCAAATAGGTTGTCTGTTGGGGTCGACGGAGCTGTATGCAAAAGGAGATCAACGAGGTATTCCCGACTTCCTCAATTATTCATTCTTGCGAATGAAGTAGTGACCAACTACGTTTGACAATGAAGAAACAAGTAAGGGCAAAGGCTGCCAGAGACCTGAATTCGAGGCCTCCTCAACAACGAGGGCGCATTGTCCGGGCAATGGTAGTAGCGAGGACTGCCTCGCAGGGGCCAAGTGCAGGCACGAACAACTCTCGGATGCACCCACTGATCGGAAGCACTGCGACAGGCGACTCTCATGACCCCGGTCCTAATAGCAGAGGAGAGGGACAGATTGCTCCAACAAAGGGTGTGGATTTTAGGATGGGTGGGCCAATTGAACGGGGAGGCGGTCGTAGTGTGGATCAATTGGGAACCGTTTTGGAGAATTCAGATTTAGAGCCGGATGATTTGACTAGTGCAGAGGGAATCAGAACTGGGTTTGCATTGCCAATCGCAAGAGACACAAATCGGCAAGCAAATTTGGATTCCAGTTTAAGGTTTACGGTAACTGATACAAGAGAAGGCACCATGCCCGGAGGGTGGGTGGGCCAATTGCTGGGGGCAGTGTGCAAAGAGGTCGCGGCAAGCGCAATGCCAAGCCACAAATGCCCAAAGGCTGGGTTGCCCCCGAAATTGAAGTGGAAAACACGTCAATGCGTGTTCTGAGATCACGTACTAGAGACGGTGGAGTGCCTGTACATTGTCTTGCTTGCAAGGGGACACATTTGCCATCAGATGCAAACAATGCTTGCACCCTAGGGGAATAATACTATGAGAGGTTGCCCTCGCATTTGCCGAGCGGTCATAGGCAGCGACGTACCATGCAAAGTGGCCATATATGCAATATTGGATACAATGCAATTGGGAGCTAGCTCTTGCCGTTGGGGATCAACAACTCCAGAACTCAACAATCTGCTCCATTCAAAAGAGACGCTCTGTCCGGATGCCTAATCAATCTTCGGAACGCATTTGATAACGTAGCTACAACAACGGAGTGCAGGGAATCGATGACCGATTTGGCAATTGACGAGCCCCCTCCACCTACATCCATGCGCTTAGATGTGCGACCAAATTTGGGACCACTCTATATGCTTGACTCGGCAGACAAGCTGCCATTGCTAGCAATTGAGGGAGGTGGAATTGCCCACAGTGTTGGATATGGGAGCATTGGCCCTCTCCAAAACCAAGTTGGGGTGGTAGTAGGCGATTGGTACGAGACAAATTCAATAGTGAGCAGCTTCGAGGGTTACGGTACACCACCTCCACGACAAGTAGATGCAATTGTTGCCGACGTACTAGGCAAGGTTGACAGTTAGAGCACGGATTCAAGAGACACTGCATGGGTCCCTGACTATACAGATTTCGCAGGTAATACCTCGTCAGATGAAAACAATTCGGATTGGATTCTAGTTGATGATGAAGATGTGCCAAATTTAGAGGATGCGAGTTTCAATGTTGACGACTATCGGGAATACACCTACTTAGATCCAATCTGCAGTGCTGTTGTAGAAAAGATAAGATTCATGTACAAGGACTTGGGGTGGAGCAATTCTAAACCACTACTTGTTGGAGATAGACAGACCTTCTCAGGTCCTTTTTCAGGACCAATCGAGTGACGTACTTGCAACAAGCCTACCGCACGGGCTTTTTTTGACAGGTGGTTTGAAGATGTCACTATCGATCGAATCGTGGTGGAGACCAATGCTTATGCAACGCAGCTGTCAACAAACGTCACCAATCCTAGGCGGCGAGGCACACCTGTGGGCTGTAATGGTGGGCGTTGTTGGACTCTGACGACAAGAGTGGAGGTTTGTGCTTTTGGGGGGGTGGCGATTCTAATGGGATTGAAGACTTCCCCTTCCATCCAAGACTACTGGCAAGAGGACATTTTCTTTAGATGTGTTGTCATTCCCAAGGTGTTCTCGCAAGATTGTTTTGAGTCCTTATTAAGGTGCATTCACTGCGTGGACAATAGTATAGCGTGCCGAGACAAACAAGACCCCAAGTACGACAAACTCTACAAGGTTTGTTGGTTACTCGAGCATTTTGTGGCTGTTTCGCAGAGAATATATAATCCCGAGAAATGGCTAATGTGTGATGAGGTGATGGTGGCCTATAGGGGCTTTCGATCGTTGTGCCGCCAATACATGCCGGCAAAGCCTACTCGGTATGGGTTTAAATTTTGGGCCGTTGTTTATGTAGAGTTTGGGTATATTTGGAATTTGATATTATATCTTGGGAAGCTCAGTGGCGAGTCAGAAGCGGGCTTGAGTGAGCGAATAGTTCATAAATTGACAACCGGGTTCCAAAATCGAGGACACAATATTTGCATGGACAATTTCTTCATGGCCCTGTCCTTGTTTGATGGGCTGCTCCAGCAACAGGGATTGTCAAAGGATAGTGCTTGGGATTCCCCTCCATTCTTTGTAGATTCAAAAAAGGGGAGCATCCAAGATCAACATTGTTTTGGGCCACCCATTCAAGCAGAAAAATGGCAGCTTCAGTTTGGTATAATGCCAAGCCTGTGGCTTTTTTGAGTATGTCGGCTGACCCCACAAAGCCAGCTGTTGCCAAGCGTTGGTTGAAGGGAGTGCGGGAGGACGTAGAAACCATGCCACAGCAAGTTGAATATCAAACCAACATGCACGGCGTGGATCTCGTCGATCAGATGAAGACCTATTACAATTTCCAGTTCCATAGTAGGAAATGGTGGCACAAATACCTTATGTTCATGCTTGAGTTGGTCCTCTACAATGCATGGGTCTGCTATCATCATGACCAACGTGGTAGGGATGAGCGGCATGTGCGTCGTCTGCAATTTCTCTACGATATAGCGTTTGACCTTGTAATGCCGAAGATTCAACGTCCACGCACATCTTGCACTTGGAACATAAACCTTTCTACTCTACATTATTCTCAGACTCACCTCCAAATCCATTGAAGGTGTTGCGCCTGTAAGAGGAAGCAGGCAGACTATTGCCAAGCGTGTGGTTTTGTGTTTGTATGTAGCGATCCCTGCTTCCCGAAGGTGCATTCGTCAAAGAAGTGGGCCTTGCGGGCCTGTGAATATGCAATGCGATTCCACCGTAACTGACTACATGCTCTCGTTGTTGTTTGGTGTAGTATGGATCCTCGTGACAAGCCCTATGCTGGAGCTGAGGACACTCAGTTGTAGCGGCCGTCGATCTAGAGTTGGAACGCCTTACTTCGAACCACGGTAGGACTCTGACTATTAGGGGGGGGATCCCCTCCGTGGAGTCCAGCTTCCTCGTGATGCGGGACTTGACAACAACCTTCTGCTCGTTGGTTTCAGCTTTTGATAATTTCCCAGAGGAAGCCCAAGTGCATTCATTTCTAATCGCATCTGCCAATTTGTATGAGTTAGGGAGGCGTAGACAGTCGTAGGCTAAGATGAGACCGCAAGATTCTTGCATTTTGAACTTTGGCTTCTACACATTCCATCTCCATTTTGACTTGTAAAATGAATTGGAACTTTAATTTGATTCGCATAATTTGTAGGGTTTCTTGGGGTTTTGTTTTTGCCACTATTTTGTTGTTGAATGTGAATCATCGTTGCCGTGGGTGTTCGTTGCATTGTCCCCCCTACTGAGATCTTTGTTGCTCTTTGTGGGGATACAACGCGACACAGGCACTCGGTCGTGGCAGTGCCATGCAACAACAGGTTCGGTCTGGTCACGAGGTCACAGGTCTCCTGAGGTACTCAACTTGTAGAGCTTCGCACATTGCCGCTTTCTAAGCTCCGTGGCTAATTTTCTCAATGATGCATCACTTACGAGGTCACCTACAATCTGTTTGAAGCTTGTTTGCTTAAAATCTACCCGGACTTCAGAATATGCAAGAATTGTGTGGGGACACTCCAAAAACAGTAAAAAAAAGCAGGACTTCGTGCTCCATCAACAGCTACAATCTCTACATCGAGCCACCCAATTTCGAATTGCACTTATTTTCTAGCATTAACTTTGTGTCAGACGTGACAACGAACGATGGATTCTCGTAATTCCAAGCATCCTTCCCATAGGAGTTGATTCTCCAAGAGCAGCCCATAGAGCGTGTCGTTCATGCAAACGTGGCATGGGCGGTCTAGGATTAAGAATTCCAATTTGTCAACTCTCTAAGAAGCTTCTTAGTGTTGAGGTTTTGTTTTAATTGTGTCAAAATGGTTTTTTCACTTCCGCAATTCCATTGTTCAACTAGTTAAACTGCTATTGCGCCTTTTTAGATTTAACAACATTGGAGGATGTACTCTATCCTTGAATTGACTTTAGACAAGTTGTAGTCAATTGCAAATGCAAGCATCAACCATAAAATGATGTAGTTGAAGTAGCTAAATTCATCCAATCCAACATGTGAGGCATGTTGCTTTCTTCTTAGACTTGCTAATGAAGACAAGATCAGTGCATTCCTAGTAAAGATTTAGTGATATGCTGCAATAAATAATTGTCATTTAGAGTACATTTGACAAGTTGACTTATTTGTTTGGCTTTTAATTGGCATCGTATCTTTGTCATTTGAAAAATTGAAGATGTTACCCTAGAGATGTATGAGAGCATCATCTAATCCAACAAAATTCAACTCAATATCTAGATGGTTGTAGAGCTAGAGTCACTTCTAAACTACATATAAGGTTGTCGGACAAATTATAGTATATGCTATAACTTAGTTCATTTTATAATCACAATGCTTCAATTGCCATAATATTTTATTTTTTTGAACTATAAATATCCTAAAATCCTAAACCATGGTCATAGGTCCATTCTAAAGATCACAAGAAATTACATCATAAATTTCAGGCTCATAGGCTCTTGGACTCACACTCAGAGGCTCACAAAATAGCACCTCTGGTGTCAAATTATAGGAATTATGTTCAAAGCACAATTTCAAACCTCATTTTGGCCATTAGAAAAAATTTGAACCCAGAGGAGGATTGCTAACTTTTCATTTTCAGGCCCCCTTGTGCAAAAATAGAAAAAAATAAACTATTGTTATTAAAATATATTTTAAAAACATTATAAATATCCAATTTGATGTGGCACTGACGTGGCTCTACTAGTGACACATCACTTACTAATAAATAATAATAATATTTTTTCCAATTTTCTCTTTAACTGCACCATTGTCATTAAAAATTTGTGGCCTTCTTGAGACCTGAATTTTTTTCTAATGATAGTAGAATAATTTTTTCAAAAAACTTTGAATTGAATAAAGTTGGAAATCAAGCTAACTTTCATCTTCAAAAAACTGTCTTTGATTCTAAGAGTTTTATTTAACTTAGTTCAAAGTTTTATGAAAAAAGTTATTCTACAATCTACACTATCTAGATGAATTCTGAAATTTTAATTTTAGGACAATTCTTGCTTTTGACTTAATTAACAATATAGCTCCTACTTATCCTAATTTACATATCCCACATAATTTGTTTTACTTCTGAATTTTTCTTTTCATGCATGGTGTACATCCATCCATTTTCCTTTTTTATAAAACATATCAAGTGATTGCCCTTCATTGTGTTTTTCACATTTGATTAATATTTTACCTTAGTCCACATTAATTTTTGCATATTTTCTCGTAGTCAAAACAGGTTTGCTTGATGATGTGGTGAGAGTCTTTTGTTTTGTCACGTGGGACTCATGATTTATTTTTGGGGATTTCTTGCAGTTTTGAGTGTAGTTTTATATACAAAAAGCCCCCCAAAGAGTGTTAAATCAAAATAGGTATGTCACATCATCACAAAGTTTTGAACCTATGGTTTGTCAACAGTTATCATGTGGTTATCATTGTTTTGTGAATTTGCACATTAATATACAATATATTGCATCATTATGATGCATTACTTTACAATTTATTGCATCGTTATGATAGCATCCCAAAAGAAATCAAAACTCCAAGGTAACAACTTACAATAGTATTTTTAGATTAATTCCTAGCCTTTCAAGTCATGCTGTAGTATTTGTTCCAAAATTTGGTTATTTGAAAAACCAACCTTGGTATTCCAAAGTCCAAAAAAATGTTAGTGTTGAAAAGAATTCCATACTAGCCAAAAGACTAATTGGAAAGGACAAAACAAAAGACTTGTTGGAGGGCTACAACAAGGGTAGTTGGAAGGAGCCAAAATAGAGCAGTAAGGAGCCATAACAAGACTAGTCAAGGCTTCGGTCCAACTAGTAATGGGATGCTACCTAGGCGGGCTACGTCACCACCCAATTACGGGGGCTCAACCAACTATGGATCGCTACATGGCGAGACTAGCCCAGGGAGGAGGTATGGATCGGTTGCTTGATTGGGGTATTGATTGGGGTGTTTAAATTGGGTACTTATCGGGTTGCTTGAAATAGGAATTGATCGGCTACTTGAGTTAGAGGCACTTAGACAATCATAGATAGGACTTCTCACACTCAAACTACAAATGGAAGAGGTAATGGAACAAGTGGGAAGATGATAAGGTTTAGGTGCAAATCTTAGAAGAGAGATTTGAACCATTAGAGTGTAGATTAGACAATAATTGACTAAGATAGGAGATAGGAGTTCAAAGGTCAATTATTATTTTGAAATTTGAAATCAATTATTTTATTCCAAATCAAAGTCAATCATAAAATTAATTGAAATTGGATAGTGTCAAGGGAAAAGAAAGGAGGACAAAAAGAGAAGGTATAAGTGAAAAAATGGGGATTCAAATAAATTAGAATTAGAATTTCTCAAAATTGTAGTAAAATTGAAACAAATTAGCCGTGGACAACAAATTCTGAATTGACCAAGATGGTGAATAATGGAGAATTTGAGGGAATGTTTGAACACCTACTTGATGAGGCAAGGTCTAAAGTACTTCATTAAATTCAAAAAAATTCTTTAATTTCTTTTAATTAGCAAGTCCTAAGTAGGGCCAAGGCCTAGGGTTAAGTCAGACCATAAGAACATAGATTCAAGTCCATGTTGAGTTTAGAATCTTATAGAAGAGGTTGAGAGGTTTTCAAAAACATAAAATTTATAAAAAATAGACTTGGAACAAGTGAGATATGAGCAGATGAAGTTTAGGAGTTATATTGGATGAAAGTTAATTTTATCCAAAAATAACAAAAATGGAATTTTAGATAGTGGTAGAAATATAAAAGTAAAGAATGATGACAAAAGTTGATTTTGAGTTATAGATTGGTAGAAAATTGCAGATAAAGTTTTGAGGTACCGATTAGTGGTCAAACTTCATTCATTCATAACTTTCATCAAGAAAGTCCAAATCTCAAATTCTTTAGTAATACGGATAGTTAACTATAGATTCTGTAAGAAATCTAAAATCTAAAATCTAAAAATAATAAATTGACAAAATAGTTTCTAAACCTTTAAATTGAGGTAGGATGTGGGACAGAAACTTCTAAAGAGGACCAAGTAATGATTTTAGATAATCATTACATAGGTTGGCTTTCAATGAATCTAAAACAAATTTTACCTTGGAAAACCAATTTAGACTTCAATAGTTATTAAAGGTTGAAGTTTGGAAGTAAATTGGATGAACTTTGTTAGAATTTGTCCAACTGTCTCTAAACTTGTCTTATAGATAGTATTAGTCAACCTAAGTGAGTAGTTAAAATTCCAAGTCAATTTGAAAATAGGAGTCTAAAAAAAAAGTAGATGAAATTTCCATAGCCCTTCCCAAGGCTAAACTTCACCCATCCATAATTTTTGGTAAGAAGATTAGGTTGACTTCAGTCTTATAATTTTGAAAATGGCATGACATACTCTTTAGCTTTATTTTTTAGTTCTAGGGACGCAACATTTACATCAAGGAAATATAGTGGCCAAAGTCATTCGGCCATTAAGTCTATCTTGTACATTAGAATAGGATTTTTTGTGAGTTACTTTTGCAAGTAGGGAATTTAGGCACCTGGAAAAGATTCATTGCTTAGAAGGCACAATGGACCATGCCTAGACACCATTTTGGATAAAAATTCACTTAGGAACAAGAACTTGGTTGCACTCATCTATTTACCAAGGGTGGATAAATAAATGTTTACATGTGGCAATACTATATTTTTTGGATGTTCAAAAAATCATTACTACATTTGTATTCATATCAAATGAAACATTGACATCAATGTTAGCATCAACTTGTTTTTACAATAATCTACTGACGTCCTCTGCAACATCCACAAAAATATGCCTTTTGAAGCCATCTACTCTCTTATTTCGATCTTGATGTTTCATAAAACATGCATATCTCTAGCTAACTTAAAAAAATTCCAGGTTTCTTCTATTGAGAGAAAACCAACCAACAAAAAACAAAACAAAGACTTGCTAAAGGGCAAGAGAAGGAATGGAAAGGTGATCAAGCTTATATGAGGATATACCAAGGGGGAGAAGGTTAGAAAGATAAGAGAGATTTTGGTCAAAAGTTGAAATTAGTATACAAAATAGTTTTTTAGCAAGAATTGACTTTTTAGACAAAGAAAACTCAATCAAGGAAGGGAATCGTTGACTTTGGAAGAATTGTTAGATATATTTGAGAAAATAGTTGATAATTAGGACAATAGTATTTTAATCAAATAAAAAAATTAATGTTATTTAATCAATACTTCGGCATTGGAAAAATACTACAAAAAACAAAAATAGAGAAATAAAAGCAAAAGAAAATAGAAGAAAAAAACAAAAAACAAAAACAATAAAAGTAGATAGTTTAGATTGCGAATTAGAGTTGCATTGTAAGCTTTTATGTTGGGCGGTGAGCTCGGCGGTGAGCAAAAAAACCACATTAACAAGATGGAGAGCGATGGATTATCCAAGACAACTTACACTCACATTTTGGAAGATGGCAACTCTGAGGTATATGTTTAAGCATGCCAATTCTCTTATCTTATTTTGTTTTGAAATTTTAAATGCAAGATAGAATTTACAAGTCCAATTCAGAAACCAATTACCTTTATAGACATTCTAAACCATAAGTTTAGATTCAGATTCATATAGATAATCTTTAGAGTTTTTTAGAATTGTATTACATTTAGAGATTAGATAAAAATCAAAGAAGATATGCATGGATGAAGGTTAGTACTAAGTTTGTGAAAAGATGAAAAATAATAAAAAATCATCTAAAGAAGATCAAAGAAGAATATTAGAGTTTAAAAATAATTTAGAGGTCAAAAAGAAAAAGAAAAGTCAATTTCGAGTTGTAGGTTAATAGAAAATAGTAGATGAAGTTTTAAAGTATCAAATAGTGGTCTCACTTCATACGCTTGTAAAATTTGATAGAAAAGTTCAAATTTTAAGTATCTCAATGTCTTAGAAAGGTAAAATTTGGATTTATAAATTAAAAATATTTAAAAAATTAAAATTAATAAGTTTAGAGTAGTAAGTATTGAATAGATAGTCAATTAAAATCTTTTGAAGTCAATTAGGAATATGTGATTGTTTTCACCACATGTGGTAGAAAACATCCAAGAATTGGCCAACGGAGAGTGTATGGGACTCTAGACCTAGATTGCCTTCCAAGCAATGAACTCCCTATGACATTATTCAAAATTCACCCCAAAAGCCCTCAATGAACTAGAGGCAGCACACCTAAAATTATCAAATTGAACACTTTAACCTCCAATATCACCCAATCATGGACTAGAGTGGATTAAGGCAACTACTATCTTCAAATTTCACTAAAATTTGCACTTAAAACCTCTAAATGGGTGAAATTGCCACCTCATCCATAATTTCAGTACACAATTGATCTACACTATACCCTCCAAACAACCATCCTAAGTCTATTAGTACTCTAATTCACCATACATTGACATCCAATTGACAACTTAAGAATTTTGGAAATAAATCAATCATGATAGATGGTTCTTGGTGACTAACTTACCATTCACAATTCCATGGTCAAGCTCACGGGCAATGGCCGAGGGAAAATATTGTGGTTATCACCACAATTATCTTCAATATTCACCTAAGAATTAGCTACCAAGGTACTAATGTGGTAGTATAACTAATCAATGAGGAAAAAAAAGGGAGGAGGAACAAACCACCGCTACCATGGCAGCAGACCATGCTTCACTAGGATGGCCGCCAAGCCCTTGTTCAAGCTCCAAATCTTTTAATCTTTTAATCTTTGATAAACTGACTTTAAGCTTGACCTTCTTCTAAAATTTCAGATGTCAAGTTGTTGAGATTGCTCGGTTATTAGCCTTCAAACTTGACCCACTTGAGCTGCCCAGAATAGCAACAGCCGCCAACACCCTTGGACTCAAATGACCACCACTGCCTCAATTTTTCCTCCAAATGGTCCAAGACTAAGCTTGTTGGGAATCTAACTTGGCCCGCATCCGCTCACCAAATTTCACACTCAAATTTGTTGTGATGTCCCAAAGATCCTCTTTTGAAGTTGTCGCTCCTTATTTTAGCAACATCAGACTTCTTTCCATGGAAACAGACACCTTTGCTTCAATTTTTTGCTGAATGATTCAAAACTAGGCTTTTGGGAAGGTTGACCTTGC
Organism: Antitrichia curtipendula; assembly: GCA_951230915.1. NCBI lineage: Eukaryota > Viridiplantae > Streptophyta > Bryopsida > Hypnales > Leucodontaceae > Antitrichia > Antitrichia curtipendula. Next base: position 13,408,273 of record OX579642.1, on the reverse strand, counting down.
TTTACATTTGCTCACCAAATTTTAGACTCCAATTTGTTGTAATGCCTCCATTATCCTTCTCCAAAGTAGACGCTCTCATTCTCAACTCCAAAATCCTTCCTAATTTCCACAAAAAAAACTAAATTCTCCCATGATCTAAGCATCAGACTTCAAGATGACTTCCAACACTCTCTATTTTTCACTTATTTTGCTCATATAACAAGTGAACCTACTTGACAAATTGTCCTACATGGGTTTTCGTTTTTTCATTTCTCGCAATTCATGTTCAAAAACACCCAAAAGCCACAACATTCCTCAAAACACACACATACACACAAAAATTTCAAGAAAGAAGAGAAAGAGAGAGTTTGCAACCCTAATTTTGCTAATATCCCACCTCCTAACGGATTCTTTTCCCTAATTTCGTTCATCCATCACTACTTTACTGTAAAATCGCTAATTCAATGTAAAATGCACCAAATTAGTGAAAACTGCACTAATTTGGTGTAAATTGCGCTAATTTAGTGTAAATCTCTCTAAATGATTGTTTTTCCCCAATTTTACTGTTTTTACCTTACTTTAGTGTTTCTTTCACTATTCTAGTGTTTTGGTAGTAATAGTTTTAAGTTTATTAACTTGTTTTGTGTTTTTTTATGTTTATTATTTTTTGTGGTTTTCATTTTACTTTTAGCTTCATTTCCTACTTGTAGTATTTTGATTTTCCTTTTTTCTAAAAATATTTTTGTACTTTCTATTTTTAGATTTTCATTTTTATATTTTTTATACTTGATATTTCTTTTTGTTTTTTCTAATATCATTTTCCATATGTAGGATTTTGTTTTCCTTTTCCTAAACATTTTACTAGTTGCCTAATTTGGTTACTTTATCAAATCTTGTTTAGAGTCTTTTTAGTTTTAAATCCCTATTTTTTCCTAGAATTTTACCTTTGTTTTCTCCTAATTTCATTTTAAATATTTTCACCCTAAATTCCTAGAGCTCTTATTACTATCTAACAAAAAACTCCCTAATTCGTAGTTATGATTTAATCTGGAGTACTAACACTTTCGGACTTGTAAATTCACGAACATTGTTTATATTTTTCATTTTATAAAATGTGAATCAGTATGATGGTTCATATAATAAGTTTAATTTTGAATCACTTAGGAAACACTTAGAGGATTCTAAAGTTAGTTTCTACTTAGAAAATAAAATTAAAGCAAGGAATATATAATACAATGATGTTTGAACTTAAAAAGGTTTAGATTTGAATGAAAACTATGATTATTCATCTCCTTCTATTGAGATCAAAACCTTAAATACTAGAGTAAATTCAAAATTGATACTGGAATTCAAAATTGAAATTAGGTCTAAAAGTCAATAGAAAATTGTGGATGAAGTTTAAAAAAACAAAAATCAAGGTTAAATTTCATCTGAATACAATTTTCACTAGGAATGTCCAATTGCAATGATTTCTATTGTCTTTAAAATGACAAACCATGATCTATGACTTAGGACAGTTTACCTTTGATTTTAGCAATTTGATATCAAAGAATCAAATTTTTTGGCTTAGTTAGGCCATAATTGTCGATCATCCTAATTATTGGAGTTTAAACCTATATCTTTAGTAATTTAAACTATTGAGGATAACTAGTAATCAATTAATTATTCATTTTTTGAAAGGCTTAATGGACAACGCTTAACCCCTAAAGTTTTTTGACTATATTTTCACCATAAACACTCTAAAACTGTCATTTTTAAGACAACCACCAAATTTTAGAAAAAAAACAATTTAGGACAAATTTAATCATAGGATCTCTTAGTAAACTGATTTGAAAATATGTGGAAAAAATTTCAGAAATTTTCGCTATGTAGATTGCAAGATATTAGTGTTTGAAGTTACAAAATTTCTTTTTTTACCACTGCGAAAATCCGGGCAGCTGCACTTCAGAAGGCAATATTTGTATGAAACAAAGTCCAAATGGTTGTAACTCTTTAATTTCATTCTTCAATTCAAGTTGGCTACATGCTTGGAAATTTTCAAATCATTTGGAATTGTACAACATGTACAAAAAAAATAGTAAGTAGAAAGAAGTAGAAAATGAGCCAAAATACTAAATTGTAAACAATTTATTTATGGAATTGAAAAATTCTAATCCCAATGGTAAAAATGTTTTAATAAACAATCTACAACTAATGTTGTTTTTTTCCAAAATTATAAAAAACTGAATTAAATAAAGGATTTCAAACTTTTTTTGTAATGTATAGATTCTATAACTAGTGGCAAACTACCCAAAACTAAAACTCCTCATAACTTTTGACTCATTGATCAAAATGGGATGATCCAAAGCTTCCCACTTAGATAAAAATCTAATAAATCAATTTCAAATTTTTATTTTTTTAAAAGTCATTTTTAAAGAAATTTTCTGAGCTGCCCGGGCTGCCCAAAGTTAAAAGAAGATCACATATCATGCAATAACTTTTTAACCATGTAGTAAAAAGTTACAAAAATTGTTGGGCCTTTGTGAGTGTTTTAATCTCCCCCCTTCAGAGGTAAAACGTGCACACGGATTCTAGCGGCATGAAAAGTAACTTCTAAGGGATAAAATCAAACGTAGTGTTCTTTGGCCTTCCAAGCAATGGACACTTTTTGTGTTGGTTTTGATCTAATCTAAGTAATTCAAAATACACCAATGGTTAAAGAATTAAAACTTCTATGGTTAGTTGAATGCAATTAAATTTCTATCTAAACCAAAATCTATTCTAAGTTACTAATCTAATTTTAGGGATTTCTGAATTCTAACTAGCTATTTGGGTTTCTAATTGTTAATTTTGATTTTTTAAAGTCTAATCTGAAGAATGAAAAGAAAAGCCAAATGAGTTTTGGAAATCATACCTCGATATCGAAAACATCAACAGTTCCGTCATCGCAATACACGAACATGATTGTCTCCTCGTGGTCCTCCATCGTCTTTCATGAATTACGCCATTTTAGTTAAATTTGAGTCAATTGTTGTTGAGTTGTAATTCTAAAACCTATCTAAAAGTCAAGTTTTGTTAGTTTTGGCAATTGAAAATAATCCTTTGGTTTTAGGGATTTAAATTAAATGATAAATTTAATTCAATTTTTTCAAGTTTTCAATGAATAGTAGTTTTATTTGATTGCCAATTGTTTAATAGTTATTTTGTTAAATATTCCAAGATATTAGTTGGTGTTTGTTTGTATCTATTTGGCTTATTAGGCCTAATAAAAAAAAATCCAAACAACAAAACAAACAACTAATTTGTCTTTGGAATCCTAATTAATAACTAAAACCAACCGAATGAATAGTAATCTAATAAAATAAGCTAAAATAATCAAAACAAATCTATGATGAATAGTTAGATTCTTACCTTAATTGTTGTTTAATTGTCGAAATTCTTCACGTGTCGAATTCGCCCTTCTTAGTCTTCTTCTTCTTCTTCCAATTGTTGGTTTATTGTTGTTGTTGTTGAACTTTGGCTATGGCGGAGAGAGAAATTGCATTCCCGAGAGAGAATGTTAGTTCAAATTCTTGGTGTTCATTTTCACTACAAGAAATTGGGGGTATAAATGACTGCAATAAATGACAGTTATATGACTTCCAGAAGTCATTTCTCGAATTTTTGACTTCCAAATGACTGTAACCGGTGCAGTCATGAAACTGTCATTCTCATTGAGCTAAAATCTACCAACCCTGAAATGTACATAAAAACTAATATCACCATTTTTTTCTTTCTGGGTGGACGATGGATGAAGAAGTCCGAGGTGGAAAGGGCACATCCACGTGTCTAGTCATTCGGTAGTCATTTTGTAGTTGCGTCGGACCCCCAAAATATCTGACGTGGATGGACACGTGTCCAGCCATTTGGCACTCATTTACTATTTTGGGTGGACCCCTTCAAAATCTGACGTGGACTGGGACTGACAGTTTTGGATTTCAGTCACGCCGTAGTTCCAGTGGAGTTGTCCCGTAGTTGTGTAAAATGACTTGTGGACAATGTTTGTAGTCATTGTCGAGTTGCGAAGAAGTCACTAGAAATGCGTACTACAGTGTCATTGGTGTTTTGGGAGTGATTTCACAGTTACATTATAGTGCGCAGATGTAAATGTGGAGCGCTACAGAAACGACAAAGTCACTCTGCAGTCCTACGATTGTTTTAGTTCCTATTTTGGTGTTCGGATTCAAAGCAATGCGTAGTCGCCGTGAAGTGGTGCCCTTGTAGCATCATTGTCATTGGTATAATAACTACAAGTCTACAACAACTGTTTAGCGGTTTTTAACTTACTACAAATCTATTAGGCAATAAAACAACATAATGAAGGCTTCATATTGACCCTTCTAAATGTGCGGAATATGAATGCGCATCTGGACTTACTATAGTCCACGCCAAACCACGGACACTTTCGCCTACAATCAATTACTATGCAATGCATTTCCCAGAACACCATTGACGACAAAATGAAAATTATGCATTTCGATAAAAAAAAAGAGCAACCCAACGGCGCTCTACACTGAGAGAAGTGTCCACATCAGTTTTGACTATTCCTTACACTGAACTACATCATCTCGCTTATTTAGCTGCATTCAGTACTGCGGCGCCTTCAGGTTCTCAACTTCACGTACTTGCCGTGCCAGATTACGGAGCTCCCCTTTGCATCTTCAACTTTCTCCATGTCGGCCTCTGACACGGGGAACATAAGCGCCACCCCCCCTTGGACTATCTCCGTTAGGTCGATCTTCACCCACGGCTCGGGAATGTTCTTAAAGTGGAACTTATGTTGCAACGGCAATCCACTGACTTTGCCCTTTGCAACTTTTTGACGAGTAGCCCGAGGGTTGAAAATGAACACTTCGTCACCAATGCTAAACTGCAGCAAAAACCACCTCAGATGTTTTAGGCTGGGTAGTACACAATTACATGAATCTGGTGCATGCGGATTCATTGTCACGTGACAGACCTACAACTCTTGGATGTACTTGACTGCACATCGACTTCTGCGCTATTCCCTCATGACTTCAACATGACTTTCACAACACATCCTGTACTGTCCCGCAACTTCAACATGAATTCACCGTGACAAAGGAATTCGGCAAGGTTCAAAACAGCCTACTTAAGAGATATGGCTAAAGGTTTAGGGTAACATCTAACCTTGGCCGACCATGCCTCCCGTTTTCTTTCCGGACCCGCTGTTGCCTTCGACCTTGTCTCTGGACGTAGGGCCTGCTTCTCCTGCACAAGCAAGAAAAAACAATCAGGTATACTGTTGAAGTGAAGGTGAGGGGCAGTGTCGAATGCATGCAACAACGTTTGCAGCTGGTCCCCTCACCTTCCACAATATCAAAGAACTCATACGAGCCAAGTGGCCGGCCTCTAGAGCTCATGTCATCGGTAGATTGGTGCACTAGTGATGGATGCTGCAAACGAAAGGCAGCCACATTTGGGCATTCGGCAAGTGCTGCTAGAAGCGGCCACAAGTAACACTTCAAGTATTTTTTGTCGTCAGCAAGAGTCACAAGTTCCGTGACATAAAACGGAGCGCTGGCAATTATGTTTTCTGGGGGGTTGCAAACAACCCTACAGAACTTATTGTCTACAATGACGATGTTTTCTTCGCTGAATTCTGGATACTCTGCATACACTTTGGACAGTTTCTTCCCCCAACAAGTAGGCGCTCCGTCTCCGCCATCCCAAAACTCACACAGCTTACCCGACCATGCAAACATGGAATTGAATTGGAACTGAATTGGAATGTGCCATCACTGCAGGAACTACGTCTTCCATGAAGGCCGTGCTTTTGCTGCCCCAAAAAGCCACTGTAAAGTGGTCAAAGCAATGGGCCAAGAATGGTTTAAGCCACGGTCTTAAAACTAGCCTCCCCAGGTTTGTTTTCATTGATGGCCTTATTTTGGTGTTCGGATTCGCTTCAGAAATCAAGCTACAATCCATCAAGGTTCCCTGTAGATTGAACACTACTAATTTAGATCTCCTCCTAGTACTCCCCACTGCCCCATCGGTTTCATTCATTCCTGATGTTCCTTTTGTCAACCTATTTTGAGGGACCCCAGACGTAATGTATACCTTCACAGGAGACTTTGCTGTTTTTTTGGTTTTCTTCTGAGATGGTGAAGCAAGAGGGGGGGCGGGATTCGTTAGCTCCGACTGAGTGACAGTCTCGCATGGCACCGGAGCTGCCGAAGTTGATTCCGGATGCTCCTGGACTTCACCACCCTTCCCCGCAGCGTCTCCTCCTTTTGCAATTTCTTCGTGTTCTTCTTCTTTCCGTAGCAGCTCCTGTGACTCGTGGAGGTCGGATGCCTTCAGTAACTCTTCCGGTGGAGCACCCTGCTCCTTAGTTGCAAAACCCCCCTTTGACTTCTCGCTGCGTGCCGGTGACTCATGTTGAGCTTCACGTCCATCGTCATCGCCAGTGTCCGCCTGCGCGTCTTCATGAATCGCAGAAGGTGGAGCAGGAGGTGGAACGATTGCGGGGGGGTCGTACACGTCGGACACAATTGCAGAAGGCAAGGTTGGCTTCATGACCTCCATGACGGTGTCGTCGGTGGCACTTGAGGACTTCTGGCCTAATCTGGCGGTCGGGGCTGGATCTTTCCCTCGCTTTGCCGCCTTCGGCTTTCGGGGGGCTTCAGGAGATCGCGGGCGCCTAGAGACCTCGAATGGCAACTCTCCATCAGACGACAATGTCATGTCCGTTGCGTGGGCCGTCACCTCATCTGCCTCCGCTAGATGGTTCCGAGCACGTTTCCTCTTATCTGCTCCAATTGGTGAAGCAGAAGGGCTGCCGCGGTTTGTATTTGTGGGGCGGTTCATGAATTCTGCAAACATGTCACGGAGGTCCGAGATTGCTGCCGACTGATTTGACGCCGTCTTCTGGAACTTATCAAAGCGGCTCTCCACGTCCCTCTTCCACATTGCCATGGCTGCAGTCGTCACGTATTCACCAGCCCCTGCATTCTAGAGTCCACGAGAACATATAGAGAGGTAGTTCAAGTGATTCAGTCCATCGTCCTATTACGCTTCTTGTCACGAATTCAAGCAACAACGACTAAATGGCAACTACGGGATAGTGGCACAACTTGTCTGCGACTTGTCGACGACTCAGCGTGGTCTGATTTCCAACTCTTTTGCGACTGGTTGACGACTAAGTTGTTACTAGTTCATAAATTTATGGTTGTTGGGTTACGACTTTGGTGTCACTCATGTGCCACTGTGTCTTGACTGCGGAACGACTTCGGTGGTACCAACTTATGCCTGGGTCGTCATTCATTCCCGCATTTTCCTTCTAAATTCGGGAACTAAATGGCAATGACAATGACCACGTCTCAAGCAAAGGTACACTTTAAGCTATCTGACCACTCGCTGGCTCCTAGTCCCAGTATGAGAAGTAATGTGTCTATCTCCAATTCCCAAGCTAGAAATGACCATACAATGAACCTGAACCATAAAACCCTTATCATAAAACCCGACCCTAAACACAAATCCTATGACAGAATATGGCACTGGCAACTTACTGAATGCGCACTTCCCTCCGCCGGGAAGGTCTCCATATCCTCGTCAACGTCATTCACGCCCGGGCTCATGGGTCTCTTCTCCCTCTGTGTTATCAAGCACATCAACAAATGAACACTTTACGCTGCTATTCCTACTTTAATCCTCCGGGGGTTTTTTTAAAAAGAGGAGAGGGAGTGCATATCTAAAGAAGGAAGGGCAACTCACAACCTCAGAAATCCAATAACAGATACTCACTTGTGGCTGCTTGCCAGCTCTTCCTCTCCAGCCCACTGTGCCATAATTGGCAACACACTTCCGAGCATCCGCCATCTTCCGGGACTTCCGTTGTTGAGCTGGAGTCTCCCAATAAGATATGAGACGCTTCCATTGCTCTTCGTTGACGCGTATCGGGCAAGACACTTTGCCCTCTTGCCATTGGGTTTTCAGGCGAGATCGCTCGCTCTTCATGTACCTTGTGATGGCCGTCCTGAATCCCAATAGGCTCAATGTATTCCCCACATACTCGAATTCGTAGTCAAGCGCATCTCGGAGCTTCTGCATAGCAACAGGCTTTTGCTTCCCCCACTCCACAACACTCAGGTCTAAAATTTTGGGGACTAGTGTTCGAACAGCCTCCTCCCATGCATTTTTTCCCTCGCCCGAATGGTCAAGGTCACCATTCTCTAAAATTTCCACTCGCGCACACTTGACACCGCTTGAACTGCGATCACTCCTCGCCTCTCGACGCACACTAAGCTCATAGCTTTCTTCGACACCACCTGCACCAGGCCATCCGGGCTGGTATGGCTGCGGCAGTGTGTGCGACCACGGCCCCGGTGCTTGCGAGGACTGTGCAGGCATGTAATGCCCGGGCACCCATTGCAATGACGGCGGGAAGCCTACTCCCTCCACTGGCCGCTCTTTCGTCAAGGGGCGTGTACTAGCCACTTCCTTTGGAGACTTCTTCGGAATTGTGGCCGCCCGTTTCTTCTTAGGTTTCGGCTCGGGAATACGCTCGTCGTCCTCTAGTGACACTTCCTCATCGCTCGAGTCGACTTCCACATTACCTGCAATAGTCATGCAGAAGAATGGGCAAATCCAGTCAGTGGTTTCAAGCCACCACACTCAGAATGTGGCCACATCTCCACCATGCAAAGTGGTTGCAAAGCTCCCCACGCTAGATGCAAGAGGAGGGAACTCCGCAACATGCAAAGACGATCTTCATGTAAGATGATGGAGACAATTTTGTGAAACAAAATCCTATTGCAAATTCATAGAAGCGAATGTTCATATTACCTGCCGCAGCTGCCTCCACGGTGGCCTGTTGCTAGACATGGGAACAAACGATTGCTAAATTCATCATACCTTTCGCGAGGGGAATGCTAGGGAGCGAGCGTAGAGCGGCAAGCAGCGAGCAGGAAGCGGGGATTGGTGAGCGGGGAGCTGAAATATTAGAAGGAAAACAAAAAAAGTGGCAAAAAATTGAAAGAAAAGTGGATGAAAGTTGACGGAAAAATGGATGTAATTTCAGAAAAATTCCTGAAATTCAATGGAAGAAATGAAAGAAAGTTGTTGGAATAAATGGATGAAAGAAATTAGAGGAATAAGATGAAAATTATTGATGAAAGTGGATGAAAAATATGGATGAAAGTGGATGAAAAATACGGATGATACTGGATGAAAAATACGGATTTAGGGTGTAGGGTTTATACGGATGACAATGGATGAAAAATATGGATGATAGTGGATGAAAAATATAGATGGAAGTGGATGAAAAATAGGGATGGGAGTGGATGAAAAATTCGGTTGACAATGGATGAAAAATTGTGGATGGATTATAATTTAGTTGTGGCAAGAGTACTTTTCGCCATTACAATTGTTCGACCTCTCATTTGCAGTTTCCCAGTTTGCAAGAAAGAGCATGGCGCTACTTTTACTAAATCATGCTTGTGTGGCGACAAGGGTTGAAGGCGGTTTAGGTGTAGGAGGATCATCTTGCAACTTCGTCTACAAGAGACTAGGACAAGCGAACGAAATTAAATTGCATCAACAAAGTAAAAACATCGGATCATTTTATCAACTTCATCTACAAGACAATAGGACAAGCGAACAAAATTAAACTGCATCAACATAGTGACAACATCGAATCATCCTACCACCTTCATCTACAAGACAGTAGGACAAGCGAATAAAATTAAATTGCATCAATATAGTGAGGACATCGAATCATCTGGTGCCACTTCGTCTATAAGAGACTAGGACAAGCTAAAGAAATTAAACTACATAAACAAAGTGACAACATCATAAAACTACCAACTTCATCTACAAGACAGTAAGACAAACGAACAAAATTAAATTGCATCAACACAGTGAGGACATTGGATCATCCTACCAACTTCATCTATAAGAGACTAGGACAAGCAAATGAAATTAAACTGCATCAACATAGTAACAACATCGAATATTTTATGAAAGTGACTAAACATTGTGCCTGTACTCTTGGAGTTCCAATTTCTTCAATTATCCTCCGGTACCTCTTACCTTTTTGCTGAAGTCTTCTAAGATTGCCTTCCAAGAACTGATTGGTTTAGGCGCTTCTATCTGCTTCAGCCTTCATGGTACAGTTAGCACTTGGAGCATCATCGCTTGATTCAGCGCTGCCACAAGTTCATTCTCACTAGACTCTTGCGGGCACTATTTTAGGGTATAGTTCTGATTCAGCATTCAAAGCATCAAATTCCCCTTATTATCATTACATACCAACTAGCTCACCATCTTCGTGACATTCATCGTACATCCTCTATAGCAGATGACGCACTCATCCAAAAATATCCTAGAACTAATGAGACGCTTGTCCAATCGACCACAATCTCACATGAGCGTGCTTTTGTGATCGCGAGGGCAAGTAAGTCAGAAATTCTGGAGTGCTAATCGAGGAGTATGTAGTCTGGCTACAGAAAATGCACGATGAGTGTCATAAAGGTGTCAAGCGTGTTGGATAATGATTGTAGTACAGATCACTAGTACTGATACTTCAGTAACAACGACACCTGACACTCCAAACGAGTAAGGGAACTCTAAGTTCAAATGAGAACTGAAATCTTCAATTCAGCTATCAACTACATGCACTCACATTACTAGTGTAATGTCACGTAATACTACTTCTACTACCTACGGTTTAGGGTTGGCTATTTGATGTCTTCGACTCAAGTTGTACAACACTACCCTTATCACAACTACATGCATGCGGCCATTTTTAAGGGCAACACAGACCACCTCATCCTCTTCACATACACAACGGCGACGCGTGGCATGAATAGATAAGTTTGCCAACGATCACCTTCTTTGGTTCTAATGGGCAAAGTACACGACACGTGTCACGAAACCATAAGAGGAGGGGAGGTAGGCTTATCGTCCTCAAAATTTGGCAGGGGGGGGGGTAGCCCCTTCAGTTGGGCGGTTTAGCTTGCCTAGCCCTAAGAGTTGGGCAGGGGGGCTTGCCCAGCCCGTAAAGTTGGACGGGGAGCCTACATAGCCCCTTCAGTTGGGCAGGGGGCACTATCCACCCCCTCAGCTTAGGCGGGGGGTCTACGTAGTCCGTTGAGTCGGATAGGAGGGCTGTCGTACCCTTATTGTCAGCAAGGGGGGCTGCCGAAACCCTTGAGTGGGGCGAGGGGGGGCTAGGGGCCTCTCGTACTCCTCCAGTCGGACGGAGGGGGGTTGCAGAACCCCTCGAGTCCGACGGGGGGGGGGGCTGCAAAATCCCTCGAGTCCGACGGGGGGGCTGCAGGGTCCCTCCAGTTCGACAGGGGGGGCTGCAGAACCCCTCTCGAGTTGAGAGAGGGGTCTGCAGAATCCCTCGAGTCGAGAGGGGGGCTACAGAACCCCTCTCGAGTTGAGAAAGGGGGCTGCAGAACCCCTCGAGTCTGGTGGTTTGGTTGCGGAACCCCTTGAGGCGGGCAAGAGGGGCTGTCCAACCCCTCGAGACGGGCGGGGGGGTTGCGAAATTCCTCGAAGCGGGCGGGGGGGCTGTCCAGCCCCTCAAGGTGGGCGGGGGGCTGCGGAACCCCTTGAGGCGGGTAGGGGGGGCTGTCCAACCCCTTGAGGCGGGAGGGACTGAGCAGCCCCTTGAGGCGGGTGGAGGGGGGGAGGGCCAACCCGTCGAGGCTGGGGCAGAGGGCTGCGGAATCTGTCCAGGTCGGTAGGGGGGGGGCTGCACAGCCCCTCGTGGGGAGCGAGGGATGGGAAGCCCCTCGAGTTTGGCGGGGGGGAACCCCTTGATTTGGGCAAAGGGGCTGCCACCACCCTGCCCGAGTTGGGCAGGAGGTGGTGGGCGTCTCTTTGAGGGCGACAGAGGGGGTAGCCTAGTCAGAGGAGTTGGACTACGTGGCGGGCTGCCGAACCCGTCAAACTGGGTTAGGGTGGGTTAGGGGAGGCTGTACAACCCTCCAGTTGGAGTGGGCAGGGCAGGGAGGCCTGCCTGCCCAGTCCCTTGAGCAGGACAGGACAACATAGCTGCCCAGCCCTTTGAGCTAGGTAAGGCAAGCAGGCCGGGCTGTCTAGGCTCGGAAGGTAATCAGTGCAGGAACTTCAACCAGACCAACCCCTCCAGGTTTTGTGAGCAGGGCAGCCCCTCAATTTTGGTTAAAGTGGGTCCAGGTGGGTTGGGCTGGACAGGGCAGGAAGACCGGCTGTCGAGCCCCTATAGTTTAGCTAAGGAAGGCAGGGCATGGAGGCCAATTTGCATAGCCCCTACAATTGAAGGACGAGGACCCCGACCAATCCATCAAGCATGGCATAGCAGGGTTTAATGGTTAATGGTTTAACATGTTAGAATTCGTGATGAGATGCAAAGATAACATTCTGAAGTCTGGAATATTTGCATTTCTGGCTGAGCACATGTAGGGGCTGTTCTCTTGGAGGTTTAGGGTGAGAAATGAGGTTAAACGTGCACACCAAATGAATTTCAGTGTTAAGAGCATCTTCATGCTCAATAATACATCAAATACAAATATAACCCAAAATCAAAATCCGGAATATCAAGTTCAAACACTCCATCCATCCACAGAATTGGATACAAGAAAGTCACATAGACTGAGCTGAGGTCGAACTACCCTCACTATCTGATGTCTGCAAGTCTGACTCCACGGCACAATCATCTATGAATTGGAGAGCAAGAGGATCTACGGAATAGGCCCTAGAAGTGGGTCTCAGGTTTTGAGTAACGAAGTCCCTGGAAATCGCCTCAACATACACGGGTAGCTGAAATGGTTTAGGAGGACTAGGGAAAAATCCCGGATTGCCAAAAAAAGGGATCTGCTGAGAAAACCTCAGTTCTTTGGCTTTCCTACATACACCAACAAAAAAGTCATTAGAATACAAGAAAGTGAAATCTATAACAGAAAAAAAGCAAGTACATTAAAGTGAAACTTACTTACTGAATCGGGAGGTCTTCTTGACAGGCTGCGCAGGAACATCTTCTTCTTCCGAGTCGACGAGCTCCGCCACTACTTGTGGTGGTGGTGAGCGAACGACCGCAGTAGTGTGTATGCCTGGAGCAATGAGGGCATCAAAGGTAGCCCTGTTCTCCTCAAATGCTAGTATATGACGACGCGTGGCGCGGCAGGCTTGAATGGTGGAACCTGTGATCATGTCGAGGAAGTATCAGAACACTCCATCCAAAAAAGAAGTTCATGGCATAGTAATCGTGAACTTCAACTAACTATGAATCAAAATTACCTGTAGCCGCTGTGCAGTCTACGACGACGTCTCCTGGTTCCGTCAAGCCCTCCACTAGCATCTGCATAAACTGTCGGGCCTTCTCCCTAGGGCCTCGCCAAGGTACGTTCCCATTCATGCTGAGGTCTTCTTTGAAGCAAAGGTTTGTGAGGATGTCATCCTTGCCCACGGTAACCCCAACTCGTTGATGGGATGGAACAAACTGGAATGGAAAATCCGCTGGAGTCTTGGGGCCACAATCCTTGACCAACAGAGAGATGGAGAAGTGCTTAGCCTGCAGAATAATGTAAGTTAGAATCCGGTGCAGGAAAGAAACAAGTTCACCATAAACAGAGAAGATGGTAGAAGACTTTACCGTTTTTGTTGGATCTATTGCTGATGTGAGATGGAGATGGTTGTTGCCGAAGTACGTATCCAGTATGCGAAACTCATATTCTTCAAGTAGACCTTTAATCTTGCTTCGATGATCCTTGGAAAGGCTAGGGTATATCAAGAGTAACCCGCCTTTGTCGTGGAGGTACTCGTGGGCCAAGTCAAACACACCTAGCAGAAAATCAGAGGGCAGCACATTCCACTTGGGAATGGGTGCAGGCGGTGCGGAAATGGTCGGAATGTGGAGGTCTTCTGGAATGTCGGCGATGATCAAGTCGACAGCGGATTGCGTACTCAGTTCACCGTTGAAGTAGCGATCCTTGTCGCTAGAATGCTGCCAACGACATGCATTGGACAAAATACGTGAATATTGTGAAATGTAAAATACTCTCAATGAGGATGCAATTTCACATATAAAATCTAGAACTTGTGACCTACAGAAGTACCACAATTGAAAAGAGAGTTACACGCAGACAAGGCAATGAAAAGTCATAGTAAACTCACCATGGCCAAGAAGGCATCGACCTGCCCATGCTCCTTAGCATGATCGGCGAGAGTATTCAAGGACAAGTTCAGTATGCACTTGTCGACGTCCGGGACGGGGTCGATGTTTGGAGCAGTCGGCGTGAGGCCGTGCACCAGTCTCTCTTGAGTAAGTGAGAAGCCTGAGGATGTATCCTTCTCCTCAGCGGCGCTCGTAGCGGGTTCATCCAATGGTGTCTCGGCCTTCCGCTTCATTCCCTTGGTTTTTGCCTTCACCGCCTCTTTCTCAGCCTTCGCCACCATCCTCTTCTGCTTGGTTTCTTTGTTCTTCTTCATAGCCTCCTCCCACCTCTCCGTCTTTTTCTTGTCCGCCACATCTCGTTTGGCGATTGCTTTGGCTCGGGCCTCGGGATCCAACCCAGTGAATTCATCAAACTCTGGCTCCACGTCTGCAGTCTCCTTCAATCTCTTGAAGAGTTCTTCCTCTTCAGGTGGAGTGGTGCCCAAGTTGCACTCCATGTACCACGGGCATGCCTGTAGATGGGGAGAGGGCCACTTCTGCAGCTGCGTCGCAGAAAACATGCAGTCGTCCAAAGATTTGTCTAACCAAGTAGTCAAAAACGGTGGTAAATCCGTCTTCTGTATCGCCTTCTTTGCATACAACTCGAACTTAAAATACCTGCGGAAGACAGATGAAACAAGAAGATAAGAAAATATATAGAAAACCTTTGTCAACGAAGTAGTGGTGCAAGGGGGGACCACTTTGAAAACGCCTCTTAATACAGATTCAAGATCGAGGCCATTTGTGTTCCACGAATCATCCTCAAGAAATCGCAAGCTCAGAAGGTAGATACATATCATTCAAAATATTGCTGAACGTGAACGTCTTGGCAGGGCTTCTCGGTACCAAAAGGCCCTGGATGATGGCGTACACCTAGGCATATCCGGGTACGCATGCCCCTACACTGTATTTGATTTCAAAACCGTTTTATACTACCCAAGCAATAAGCTGCCTCTCTCAGTATCGATACATTTAGTTTGCCCTGCGCACAGATTTTAAAACCTGAATTTCAAAAACACTGTAGTGGAACAGTAACGAGTGAATACAATACTTATAAACCAGTCTCTTCATTGCGAGAGTAGCCCCTCTGAAGTCTTTGAAAGTATCTGACTTTTTGAATGAGTCCAGTCCCTTGAATAAGCCAGAAAAGGCCAAATCCCACAGCTTCATTCTCCAATCCTCAAGATAGTCCGGCAATGATACCGGCTCCTCAGGAACATCCATATTGACGGGGATGTTGTCAGCCTTGCAAACGCCATCAAAAAGCACAACGGTTGTCTCTTCCAACTGCCAAGGCATTGGAATTATAGAGTGAGTGAATCATTGTATGCGACGAGGGGATGATACATAAACACAGAAGTTAACAAACTGAAACACAACCAGTAACGTAGAAGTCCTCACCCCAGCATATCAACAAGCCTTTGCAAGAAACAACCCCAATTGACCCTCGTTAACAGGACGAGGTGGGAATTTGCGAGCCTCTCTTGTTGGTGCAGATGCATTCATCCACTTGAGCCATTTCACTTTATGTGTTGCAGGCGCATTTGCAGATGATATCATCTGCAACTTCTCTAGGGTTAACTCCGGTACTGCATTTAAAGTGTAGTGCCTCTCGATCTGCATTAATCACACAGGAACCACATATTAGACAAAGAACATTGGGTTGAAAACAAAATGAATTGACCATAGGAAGCAGACTAGGCACTTACCTCCTGTAAAAACTCTAGCCCAAAACTTGGAGTCGCCACGCCCACAATTTTAGACAGCTTCTGTCGGTTCGAGGCCTTGGCCTCTTTGATAGACTTCCTCATAGCATCTGCAACTCCATCCGGTGTGACATCCTCCTCAGGAGTATCCTCGTGATACTTACGAACCGCTATGTCAGCTGCCGCTGCAATCTCTTGCTGCTCGAGGCCACAAAACTGTATTAGTTGTGTGGTCTTTCAACAACAATATCATTCTAAAATCATTGGCACTCGATACACAGAACTATGAGATACGTACCTTGAAAATGAATGACGTAAACACGTCGAGAGGCATGGAGTACCAGGACGGGCGGCCGTACTGCTTGCAGGTCTGGTATTCCTCAGCAGTCAACAGCTCATGAAATTTTTCAACATCCATAACCCCATACTTTTGCACTCGATATAGTGTATGCACCAAGTTTGTCTTGACGTGAGAATTCTCAGTTTGCCTGCATCGCCCACAAATGCATGGCGTCAAACATCACAAGATATGTAACCCTTGCAGATAGTATAATCAAATAATCGGTGATACTACAATTATAATAGTGGGAAGTACTTACTGGTTAATGTCGTGCATAGCCTGCATGGCGGTGCTGATTCGACTCCTCGTGTCTAGGACAATTGTGTCTACGGCATAGTGCCACTTAATGTCAGCGGGGTGCTTTCTCTGGATATGGTTCATTCCAGCGATTCGGCGGTGATTACCGTCGCAGACAAAGAACTTCTGGTCCACTAAATACTTAAAGGCAGACTGAGGAAGCAGCTGGGCATTGAACTTGTCGTTAAATTGGTTCCACAGAGGTCCCCATTCCTCCTTCTCTTTGTCCGAGAACACTCCAGTCTGTCCGGATTCATCTGCAATGGACACATAGAAGACTCTTGCACCCTCCTCGTAACCATATGCAAACTGGTTCTCAAGCTGAACCAGGTCACACTACAGCGTTGGACGCACCATGGGCATCGGAACCATTCGACATAAGGGTATGCGCATTTTGGAAAGATCAGGTGATGTTAACTTCAGACTCGCAATAGTTGACACAGTGTCCATCTTCTGTGACTTCCTGATCTCGTCCTCCAGCATGTCCGGACTCACTCCAGGAAAGCTGTCATTGTCCAACTCGACCACTTCCGCAAACTCCAATGTCGGTTGTGATACATCTTCCACCATAGTGGAAACAGGCGACTTTGTAGGACTGCTGTCGCAGTCCGAATTTTTGGTTTTCAGTTGTTTATCTAGAAAACGGAACGGAAACTATCGATTAGTATGTAGGTTTTGTCTAGAAACAGCAGAGGACGGAAAATTAGGAAAGACATTGAAATAGTGGAGTAGTTCGAACGAATCCAATCCTAGTGGTGACACCCAGGAACCGGATTGGAATCGGATCCTTGTCCGGAAGTAGTAGTGGACCGAATTGGGGGTATAGAACCGGATTAGGGTTAGACCGGATTGGTGGGACCGGACCGGTAAACGTCATCATGACGGCTTTTAGGTCAGGAGAGACTATAAAAGGCCAGCACCTCCTCAGTCGCACTCTTTTTTCCAAACTCCGTTTGGTGAGAGTGTTTTGTCGCACTCCTCGTGTTTCGGCGCTGTGTGAGTGTTTGCGTGTGTGCGTGAGTGTGCGAGTGTTAGAGGTGTGTTGCAGGGTAGGATTCCGGTTGCGTACAGATCGCTGTGCAGGATTCCGGTTGAGATCGGAGAGAGAACGTGAGAACGGGACGTGCGGCTAGGACTGTGTGAGGTAGAATCGGAAAGGACTGTCTTAGATCTAGTCTGTGTCCATGCCGCAGCTTAGGCGGAACAGACCAGGCCCATCCACGTCGTCGGCTTCGGTCAAACTCCGGAAGGTCATTCTGGTTCTCCCTTCGACAGAGGAGGAGATGGAGATGCTCCGGTTGGATCTCAACCGGATGGGGTGCCAGGGTTTGCTCGACAAACCTTGGGGTTTCAAGGACGAGCGGATGGTGAAGGAGATCCAGGGGAAGTGGACGAACCAGTTCGACAACACGATCCGCTGTGTTCCACATCAATGGACGGAAGAGATCTGGAGGGAGGTTTATAAGTTCCGGGCAGGAGGCCACGGGATGGCAAACCGGAAGGACGAGTACGTCCGGGGCAAGTTCCGAGGAGCGGTCAACCCCAAGGACGGATACGCGGTGGAAGATTGCATCGACGACCGACACCGGAAACTGTTACAGTTCCTGATCCCGATCCTCCATCCGGAGAAGCCGACAAGGGTGACAATCACCCTCGGCAACACTATTTTCGGTGCCCTGAGCGGTGATCAGAAAGCGGACTGGGCCCGGATCATGTTCGATCTGGTGGCCCAGTTGGCGACGAGGGTCGGAAGGAGTAGGCCGACACCCGTGTGTCCCTACCTCTTCCAGCTCTATGAGCAACACCAGCTCCTTTTAGACTCGGAAGAGAAGGAGTGGAAGGCCTAGGAAAATCTCCTGAAATACGGAGAATCGGAAACGGACGAGGAGGAAGAGGAAACCGGATCCGAGACCGAAGAAGAAGAAGAAGATGAAGAAGAGGCGGAGAGGCAGCCCAAGCGGCACAAGACCACGTCTCCGACCGGAAGAGGATCTCCACTCGGTGATAAAACCGGAAAGGAGAAGACACCGGAAGGGGAGAAGGTAGGTTGTTCGAAGAAGGGACCGGTCGACCCGTTCGAGAAGTTGGTGAAGATCCTCGTCGACATCCGCCTGGACTGGGAGGAGAAGAGAATCGCCCTAATCCAGATCGGAGAGTTGGTGCAGGCAACACCGGATAGCAAGTTGCCAAGGAAGGTAGCGGAGTGCATCACCAATCCGGTCGAGATCCGGAAGCAGGAAGCAGAGATCCGTCGACTTCAAGAGGAGGTCGACATGTTGAAGGCGGAAGTGGCCACCTTCAAGGAAGATATGGCCGCCACCCGGATAATGGCGGACAAGACGCAGAAGGTGGCGGAATCGGTGAAGGCAACTTTCGGAGAGACCGGAAGCGTGGCAGTCAGGGCCAGACTCTTTGACGAGAAGGTCTTGGAGGAGAAGAAACTATCCGGTACCCGGATAGTCCGGATCCTGACTGACTTCTCCGAGCAGGTGGAGAAGAATTTGGTCTTAGCACGAGGAGCGGCGGACCAGATGGAGGAGTGTACACAGAAGCTGACCGGATCGATGAGGGTCCACCTATCGGACATCTCCATGCCGGAATCGTTTCCGGAAGTGCCAGACCCAAGGGAAGGAAGGGACCAGACTCTGCAGTCAAAGCCGAGTCAGCCTTCCCAGACCGCGCCGATCAACATCGAAGACTCTCCCGGTTCTGACATGCCAAATCCGATGGCCGGAGAGCGGAACAAGAACTTGGAAGAAGTCTTCGAGCAATTGGAGGCGGAGCCCAAGAGTCCTTCGTTGGGGCGCGGGATAGCGATGTAGAATAAGTTAGGAAGGATAGGACAGGAACGGATCCGGATTAGTAATCCGATCCAATAGTGTTAGGAGGACCGGAAGTTAGGATCCAGATTTAGGTTGACTTTTAACGGCTCTTTTTGCCTTTTGTTATTTTTGGAAGTTCTCAAAGTGTATATAATTCAATCCTTGTGCTGAGGACTGGGAGTCTTTCCTTCTATATTTTCTTTGTGTTCTCTCTTTGTACTTTCTTGTTGTACGTTCTCCCATGTTTTGGCAGAGTTGTGCGTGAGGGAGTTCGGAAAGCACGAGCGGATGCGTTGGGATTTCTCCCCTTGGTGTTTTTCTTGGTTCTAAGTGCATGTGAGCGGATAGGATAGAGTTGGGAGTGAACTTCAGTGCCTCAGCGCTTCTAGAGTTTGAGATTCCGGGTGAGAAAGCTGTTGTTAGGCTAGGCGGATAGGGAGGGATTCCTTAGTCGCGCTAGAACTCCTGGGTGAGAAATCCGGTTGAGTGTCCGATCTCCTGTGAGGTCTCGCCATCTTAGCGGTAAACGGAAGAATTCTAGTTGACGTTGGAACGGACGGATACACTTGTAACCGCCTTAGCTTCGCACGGAATAAGATGACATTAGGGTCGTTGTAGTATTGAGAGGATCGTACGGGGGGTCTTTGTGTGACCAGTGGACCGGATTGCGATCTGGATTGCTGTGAAGGACCAAACCGGATCCGTACTAGCCTAGGAAGGAAGAGATTAGGAAAGTGGGTCTTCAGCCACTATAATTCACGGAAGGTGTGGTGGGCCTACCACTCTCAAAAGCAAGCGGCGAACCCTCTGATGGCTAAACAGAGGCAAAACCAAACTGGATAGGAGAGGAAATGGTTGTGAGTTGTCTAGAACGGATTGGTCTAGACGGATACCCGGACCGGAAGAGATAGGGTCCTTGGGTTGTTTTGGATTCGACAACCGGAAGACTAGTTGGAATCGGAAGAGAGAAGAATCCGATCCTTTGTTTTCTGGGTGTTTTTTGGTTCCGGTCATAGGAAGAGGACTGGAAAAGATGACTGTTGTCCCTGACTTGACTTAGTTCGTTAATAGAGCTAGATACTTCACAGAATCTCGTGGGTTCGATCTTTAGAGTCACTTTGTTATGCTTTAGAGTGGTTTTTGGGAGTATAACATGGGAATTGCTTATCCTGTGCTGCGACAACTGCCTACCTCTCCGTTAGTCTCTAGGACCTACACATTGAATAGAAGCAAATCTGAATTTCAGGAGGCTGAGGACCCAATGACGTGAGATTAGGAAATTAATATAAACACCTGAAATTAAGCATCGATTGATCAGTGGAACTATGAAAATTTCCGAATGATCTCAAACACTGAGGTATTGAGGCAATGTGACCTATGTCTACCTCAGAGTCCACATGTGCACTTCTGAGTCACAGGCATATAGTGACCGCAACAAAAAATGAGAATATCATCATCCGACATGGCATGGGATATCAAATCTACAGCCCTTTCCTCACAGGTACAATACTCTATGTCAATGGTAGGTGATGAACTGATCTCCTCTAAAAGATTCTCCCCTACGGAGGTGCACGTTGAGTGGGTACGCGAATTGCTTCTCTGTCCCCAAGAAATTGCATTCCTCATTTTCAACTCCTCCAAACTTACTGGAGGAATTTCAGCCACACCGGTGTTGGCTATGTCAGGGCGTTCCATATCGGCTGCAATACGCTGTTTGGTCGGCTCATGTATTGCCGTCTCAGCCGGAACCTGTTGAAGAGAAATGCAATTAGAGATTTGCATACTATTCTAGTTCATCAGTGAGATTGCCAACAAAAATCTGATATAAATATCATTCCAGGGTATGTGTGCGTCTATGCTATAATCATTGAGAACAATCCCTACAAGACTTCACCGAGAGCAACCCTCCCCGTGGTTTGACAATGAAATATAAAAAGGATTTTACTTCCCGTAATCACACAGAAGTCCTCCTTGCTATACTCATGAAACTGGGAGCACCAGGGAACGAAATCCTGCTTTTGGGTTACGCTACTAACATGCCTCACTCTCTATCAGTGAACCTCGAGCCCAGGAGGAGGAGAAAATAAGGAGGGAGATCAATCCCTTCCCCTAAGTGACCTGATCACTTCGTCGAGCTGCCCTAAGGGCGGAGCCCAAAAACTTTGATACACCCCTCCGAGAAGACCCCTCTCGGTACCGAGAGCCCTTTGGGGGGGGGGCCGAGACTTTGATAGAATCCTAGTATTGGCAGCTCCCACGGGGAATTTTCTGTTTGTGAAAAATACTAACACGCATCTGTCCTCCCACCATGAACCCCGATACCGCGAGGTGAATCAAAAAAAGTGTCGCGGGAGATAAAAAAAAAAACCCGAACGAGATCATCAGTTCATCGAGCTGCCCTAAGCTGAGCACAACGACATGAATCACGCACCGAGATGAACCTCATGCTTTGAAGAAAATACTAACACGCATCTGTACTCCCAAGTTGAACCCCAATACCGCGAGGAGAATCAAAAAAAATGGGGAGGGAGATCAAATCCCTCCCCCGAATGAGATCATTAGTTCATCTTGCTGCCCGATGGGCTGAGCTCAAAGGTAATCGCTCACACCTCCGAGAAGACCCTTCTCGGTACCGAGAGCCCTTCGGGGGGGGGGGGGGGGGGCCGAGACTTTGATAGAATCCTAGTATTGGCAGCTCCCACGGGGAATTTTCTGTTTGTGAAAAATACTAATACGCATCTGTCCTCCCACCATGAACCCCGATACCGTGAGGTGAATCAAAAAAAAGTGTCGAGGGAGATAAAAAAAAACACCCGAACGAGATCATCAGTTTATTGAGCTGCCCTAAGCTGAGCACAACGACATGAATCATGCACCGAGATGAACCTCATGCTTTGAAGAAAATACTAACACGCATTTGTACTCCCAGGTTGAACCCCGATACCGCAAGGAGAATCAAAAAAATGGGGAGGGAGATCAAACCCCTCCCCCGAATGAGATGAACTCCTACTCGGCTTATATTGCGCATTGACTAAAATAGCCTATTAATCACCAGAATCATGGATCATTGTTTGGATTCGTACCTCGACATTTGGAGGACGCAGTTCATTTGGTGGTGCGGATCCACATCCGCCTGGCAAAAGTTTCTGCTTTGACCTTATGCGCCCATCCATGATTCCTTTTTTTCTGCGCAACAAAAGAATTTCCACAAGTGAGTTCAGGACCCTGGTAAACATAAACTCTGATACCGCAATGAATTGAGTACTAGTTCCTTGCGAAATCTAGATCAAGGGTCCTCAGTTTCGACACCGAACCTTCCAAATACGAACAGGATTGTGGAAGTGCTCGAGTTCCCGACTGATGCAAGTGCCGGGTCCTCTAGGGTTCGGGCGGCAGTCTGCACACCAACTGGGGTTCAGCAGGGTCGCTTGGTCCGACCGGGATGGAACGTCGTTTGGGACCTGGATTGGAACCTCTTTTGGTACCTGCTCTGGAACTTCATTCAGTACCTGGTTTGGATCTCTGGACCGTTGAACTTATATGATTTTATTTATTTGGAGTGCTTCTTCACTCTGCTGAAGCATTCATTCCTATCATACAGGAGTGTTTAGTATTTCACTTAGACATGGCATCGTCCATTACCTTCGGAGAAGGACTTGCCTACCCAGGCAGTAACTGGAACACAACTTATCTTGATATTCCATATGTCGGGCAACTTTATACATTATGCACTTGCTTTAGAAATATTCGTACCAAGCTGCCTTTATCTTTGAAATGTGTTATTATCATGTGAAATTTTCAGTTCCACATCTTAGAATATTTGACTTCAGGGTTGTACAGTTCAAAAGACAACCTGTCCAGGACGCGCAGTGATTAGCGCTGTCACATTAGTATGTTGGCCATGTCTGACAGACCCTTTAATCATTAGTGTGATAATCATATATGACAGCTAGAACCATTTATCATATAACATCTCATTTACTGGCACAGCTATATCTATGTCATTACCTTCAACAACAACCACATATTTGAAATTGAAACTTGTCACTGGCACTTCACATTTCTTGGTTCGTCTTGCTATATTCGTTCCGGACCTATTATGAATTCTCTTCTTTGTGCATTCTCGATATATGATGTCTGAGGACACTGTTATGAATTATCCTCTCTGTCCCAGAGTAGGTCGTGTAGCGATATGTGGAACACGTCAATTATAGTGATGCTCTGCTTTAGATCTAAGGCTAGGTTATCCGAGGTATTATAATCTCCCAACCTTGCTTAGTTGCCATGGTGGAATTTATGGATATGATAGTGGTCAGTACATTTGGAGATGACGTTCCAATAATTTTTCCTGCATCTGAAGATGAAGTTGCCGTAGTCACAGCGTCTAGACTAAGTCTCAGGTTCAATTTACAAGTAGACTCAATTCACGTCGATGAAGACATATATGATGCAATGACGGGGTGCATCACTCACAGCATTGGGCAAGTCCCTGCTCTAGACTCCGAGGGCAGGTACTGGCTTCTGAAGCCTGGGAAATTTAGGGCGTATGGAGTACTAGACTCCATTCGACTGACTTCTTTAGTCGCTTCGACCCCTCATCGATCGTTGTCGTCGTCGTTTCATACCCCTCCTGTGACTTGTGTAAAGAGAGAGGCGCTTTCGGAACATGTCACCATTTTGAGTGATGATTCTGACGATGATCGACCTGGTGGCAACAGGAACGTCGGCACTCCTTCTCAGTCGACATTAACGAGACAAATTAACATGACCCCGGCTTCGACAGGCGTTCCAGTTGCAATTAGTGTCTCTGGAGTATCAATCATAGATTGTTTGAAGGGACTTCGAACATTGAAGGGATGTAGAAATGTCTTGTCAAAGCTTGATTACGATACTATTCCCTTAGAGGTAGTCTAGTCGTTGCCTCCACAGTTCAATGGAAATGTGATCTTCGAATTGCCTGCACTTGAATCCTATCCTGTTCAATCTGAAGCCAAGAACATGGTCGGGATGGATAGGCGTTGCGATGGTCATATGTGGACTAAGATGGTGACCACAAATATATCCAACCCTATGGGTTTGTCGTTCCGCACTTCCTTTTGTCTAGGTCATCTTCGTTGCATGAATTCCTCTTGCGAGTTCCTCAGTCGTGTCCACCGAACCAAGGCCTTGAACGAAATGGAATGGGAAGGGCTGTCACCTACTCCACTAGCTGTCGGTGAAGTCCATCCTACTGGATCATCCCTTGTTTGTAAAATCTGCAAGAAACCTCCTTCTTGTATTTCCCTCTGTAATGTCAAGGTCTACTACGTCACAGGGAATGAGTCCCATACACGTGCTTTCGTACATTTGGGCACTCACGACCATCCGGTTAAAGATGGGGAACTTCGTGATATGAAGGACAGAACACGGACTCTAATTGGGGAACAGTTGGAGAGAACACCAAGTGGCACAAATTCTTCCATTGTCATAGAAGCTACAAAGGAGCTCTTGGGCGAGCTTATTTTGTGTCCTGATGGCATGCAAACCAAGACTCTTGACTTCAAAGAACTCGTCCCAGTGCTGGACAAATGCAAGTACTTCAGCTCTCCAAGTATACGAAACGAGGTAACATCATTCAAATATTTAAGGAGATTCGGTGTGATTGACAGCATCACTAAGTTGAGGGGATCAAGCAAGTGGGCATTTGTTCAGGAAAGTAAATTCCCAGGTCAGGGAACAGATGTAGACAAAGTTTTCGTTTTTAAGATGTCAGAAGTAGGACCAGGAAGTGGTGTTGACCTGGTGAAGCGAATGCAAAAAGGAGGTGACCTTGAGGATGCATGGCTAATGTTTGATCATGTCAAACGCGTGAAGGGGTGGACAACCATGGCATGCCATGTGTATGACTCCATCTACTGTTGTGTAATGACCATCGCTGTATGTGACATGCAATCCGAAGATGGAGAGGCTCAAATTTTATTCTGGAAGAATCTGAACTCCGTTGTCGACCGTCATGGCAAAGGCGAGCCGCAGTTTAAAGGATTCATGGCTGATAGTGCCCAAGCAAATTGGAATGCTGTGCACACGGTCTATGGATCTGGGGACAGCAACATTCCAATGGAACACTGTGAAAGAACGTGCCTCTTTCATTGGACACAATCCATGGAAAAGCATACTAAAGCGGACATTCGTGCGGATTTACAAGATCAACATTGTCAACTTTGTAAGCAATATAAGAACGCCTCCACTTCTGAAGAGTCCGAGACTCGTTACCTAGCCATAAAAGCGTGGTGGTTATCATTAGGGGCCACCACGGAATTGGGACTACATCGATTGGAATTGTGGCTCTCTTTTTGGCATTTTCGGTATTGTCAGTGGGGCAGATTCATGCAACTTGTAAGTCCTTATCCCACTTGTCTATTATGTCTCCAAATTCGAAGGTTCTATATGTCAACTTCATTTCCGTTAGACTTATTACCTTTGCACTTCTATATGTAGAATTCGTAAAGTTCTCCATGCCAGCTTGTTTTATTGCATCCCTTCAAATGCCATTGGATGCTTGCGTGGACACCTTTTCAAACTTGTTTTATTCTTTGGAATTTGCGTGCAAGCTTTTGTAGGCTAAATTGTGTAAATGTTGCATGACATCCCGACCTTGAAGACCCTTCTCGGTACCAAGAGGGATCTCAGTTCGGGCAACCTCTTCCCCATTTTTCATTTACTAGGAGGAGAACTGTACTCTACATTAGGCACGAATGTATGAATGATGCATGTTGTTCGTACGTTAAAGGGTTCCCTCTGTACCGACAGGAGTATTGGCATGATCTCCCTCTTCAAACTATGTCATTCTTCTTTCAACGGATCTGGTATGCGATACCCAATATCAACGATTGGTGCATGGCGTTGGAATCTGGAAGGGGCCTCTCGGTATCGAGAGGGGATCTGTCTTCGTGTCTCTCGTTGAAAATACATTTATCTTTTCGCATGTGATGCCTGGTATTGTCAGAGGGTTTAGACTTTTTAAACCTAAATCTTTAAGAATAACTAAAGAGTTCATCTATGGACGTCGGGAAATGATTGTGCTGTATGAACTATTTTTCTTTCAGGATCTGAGCGAGTCAAAGCTAGCAGAAATGCCATCGTGCAACCTCGCCGAGACAGTACACAACAAGTGGCTTCAACAATCCGGAAATCGGGGAAACGATTTGTACATTGCCACGGTAGACGATTTCGTCAGAGCATTCATGCAAATGGTAAGGTATTACCAATACCTAAAGGGAAATGAAGCTGGTACGAGACCAGGGAAGGAAGAACTAATGCTTCGTGTGGCCCAACGTTCAACAGAGCGGACGGGAAATCCGAAGCCGCTTACGAAAGCTATTTCAAACATTCCTGGTGTAGAAGAATTCTTCAATAGAGAACCTCATCTTGAAGGTGAAGAAGTGTTTGGATCGCAGAAGAGGAAAGCAGACATGGCACTTGGATGCGAATATGACTCGCATAGACCGGACAAAGTGAATTTCTCTCATCCATGAATCCAAACACGGTCGTGGAGAGCCACAACAAGTGCATGGAATTTGAACACAATTTTGGAGGACGTTTCTCAAGGTGTGGATGTGGAACTTCCAGTGGCCCCGTTATATGAAGACATTGGAGGCCAAAGTAGTACTCCAAATTCAACTCATGTATCAGCTATTCAGGAGACTGTGTGCGACGAGGAGCATTGGCACATAGCACGTTTACCAAAAACATCTGCGAAGGCATGCTTTGCATTGCAAGCAATTACAAAGAAGAAGTGCACAGCGCAAATAGTTTAGAACAACATTGGTACTGCTGCGCCAACATATACAGGTATGATGGTCAATTACAGAAAAAATCGACATGACCGTATGCAATTTTTCTTTTGCAACGACGACATTGAACGATGCGTGAAAGGTACACGGCGGAAGTGGGTGTTATCAATACCAGCTATTCCTGCGATTTGGCCAGTGAAAATGGGCACCAAAATATCGAAGGCCGAGGTTTTGGCTTTGGAAGCTGCAGGCTTTCAACTCCCGCAACGCCAAGTCATTTCACCCCAAAGATTGTTCGGTGGAGAAGCTGGCATACAAATTGTGCGTGCGTACCCCATTCCAGCTTTACCAGATGAACATCCCACAACTCGAGCGGGGAAGGTCGTCCGTCGCAATCCGAAGGCCCCAATTGTGAAGCACCAAAACAATTGTGCATCTGCCCTAACTCTGAATGCACGCATTGAAAGGGTGACGATGGTTCCCCACCCTGGATTTGGTTGTATCGTGTCACTTATTTCTGGTGTAGAGCCTCGATGTGAAAAGTATATGCTCACTATATCTTCGTTTCCGGACTGCACTTGTCCCAATTTCAAGGAAATGAAGCTGAAGTATTTGGGCAAGCGTGGGACGTGGGCAAATTGTAAGCATCTTTATTTTGTTTTCACTGTTATCTGCAATCTACAATCTACATCGGAGGCCTTCATTCATGCGGCAAGTTTCAGTTTCAATGAAGTGAAGCAAGTGCTTCTTAGTGGGGTACTGAATCATTTGGAATCAAGTTAGCTTGTCTTCTGGCATTCCAGGATCCAACATCTGTTTATTGAATTCTTGAATAGAAATGTGCTGAGACTAAAAGGGCCAGTACTCGCATATTATCGGACCCAGAATCCCTTCAAAAAGTATTTGTAGCATCATTGCATTCTGCATAATGTTCCCTTGCACAAAGTTGTATCCATCGTATGTTTTGTTCTTTTAGTCTCTCGCATTGTGACGACACCCTGAATTTAGCGGCCAATACATGGGTGAAGTGATGAATTGTCCAAATTAGAAGTTTTGCCTAAACCTTTGACGAAAACAGAGATCAACCTCGAAGGTGCTCTATAATTCTACGGTAATATGTGTATTTTAATTCTTCTGATCTATGGATGCACCCTAACCATGAATCCTTAGCAGTGGTCATAGGCCCTCTAAAACCACGATCATAGGTTCCATCATCTAGAAATATTCATGTGTATAGAGCAATGAAATTGTGTCACCATTTTTTCATCATCATAGCGGTGTATCCTTGTTTATTCATGGAACGCCAGAGCTCCCATTCCAGAATATTTCACTCAGTACATCGTCTATTTTTCGTCCAATTTTTCATCTACTTTTCGGTTTTGGCGTCATCACTGTCATGTACTTCCATGTAGTATTTTATGTACTTTCATCCAGTACGTCACCTACTTTCCATCACACATTTCATCTACTTTCATCCAAAATTATTTTACGTACTTTATCTAATGTCATGCAATATCCCCCCCATTTCTCATCCAATAATCATGTGCTTTTCATCCAACACTTCATCTACTTTCATGCAGTAGGTCACCTACTTTTCATCTAGTATTTCACCTTCTTTCATCCATTATTTCATCTACTCTCATCCAATTTTTTCATCAACTCACATCCAATTTTTTAATTGAAAGCTTCTCCTCCTTATGCTTTAATCTAAAATTTTGTCCACATTCACTAAATTTTTTGGAACTTTTGTCCACCAAATTCCAAAATTTCAGTCATTTTTTTCCACAAAATTTAAGAATTATATTTTCTTTTTCCATTTATCATCCAAGATATACGCTCACCGCTCACTATTTCCCGCTCCCCGCTCCCCGCTCGCTTCCTAGCAACGTTGCCTTTCGCGATGGCCTCGTCATTGGACTCCGTCGCCTCGGAGGAGGAACGTGAACTCATTTCGTCCTCGAAACGCACGCGCCTTCCCGCCGCTCCAGCGCTTCGCTCCTTCCTCCTCCCGCGTCCTCGAAGGCCCCGCTTTGATCGCCTTTGTTGCACGGGCTCTCCTTTGTCTCCACTCCGTTGCTCTGCGGGCTTCTTTGTTGCATGAGGGTTTCTCCTGCAATGCCGAAGCCGTAGAATGACAGAGTTCTCTAACCGTGGACTCCTAAATCGACAATACTATAGCCTGATGCGCGACTTGCGAGACTTGCGAGATGAATAAGGCGGTCACTCAAGGCGCAAACAAAGAGAGAAAGCATGCAACGCTCAGAGCAGAAGACAGTTTCAAGGGTGACTGCAGGGATAGGGTCCACGTGGCCCTCTCTTGGAACCCGGTATTGCAGATCCCAAGACAATCAAAGCATTAATTGCAGCGCAACTTCCGCGCGACTGAGTCACGACTGTTTTGTAGTCACGAAGGAGTCGGAAGTTGCATTATGTGACTTTACGACAACTACGGGACAACTGCGAATGCGATGACGTGGAAGGCGGCGCAGAAATAAATACGGGGACAGGAAACCCTATTGCGTTGCTGCAAAGAAGGCTGCGAGGAACATCGACAAGACATATAGCACGCAGAGTGAACAGAAGACCCCCATATGCATGGACTTCTCTCTTTCGTGCCCTTTTAGCATTCTGCAAAGTTTAGAAACCACGTCTGAACACAGAACGCGAGACAGAACGTCACCAACATCTTCATCTTAGGTCCTACAGCTCCTGTACAGTACAGTTCTAATTGTAGTGAGGATGAAGACAAAGAAGATCTAAGTCAACTTACAAGTTACTGCGCGCCTGGAGTGCGGGCTGCATTGCCGCTTGAACAATCGCTACGTTTTTGTCTCGCCACATTTCGTATGCGGACTTCTCCGGGTCGGGACTCTTCATTCTTCAACACCGAACTCCCAATTCCTGTTGCCTTCGCCCTTCGGCAAGCTCGTCGTAGCAAAGGCGTCGCAACCTGCGGGAAGGATACTTGGAGGTTGAGCTGTAGCTACGTGACAGGTAGAACTCACTCTCGGGCCCTGGAGTCGCTTTGGATTTTGCTACGTCCTCTTCGCCTTGCACTACTTTCCTGCCAGGTCCGAGGGATCTCTTCTAAAACCAGGTTCGTATTTCTAATGCCATGGGAAATGAGAGGGGTTTAGCTTCATGATTAGGGAGTGGAAGTTTGACAACTGAGCATTAATATCCATATATGGTAATTATTATAGACTGAGGCAGGACTTGAGAACATCCAGCTACACGATCTTCCCCTAGTCAGGTCTTCAGTGTCGTTGAAGAAAGGGCTTTCGCTTTAAAGTGAGTTCATGCTCTGCAATATGTCTAGTCTTAGTTCACCATTAAATGACTATTAGTGTCAGTGCGGTCAATTACAATAAGTCATAGCTACTAGGAAGACAAAAGTCACTAACTTCCGTCGGACTTGTGGCAGTTGCATGGAAGTTTAGAATCATGAAAAATGACTTCCATATGACTCCATGAAGTCATTTTACAGTTACAGCATCACTAACAAGAATTCCGTCACAGTTGGAAGTAACAGAATATGACCTCGGATTCAAGTATTATTCAATGTTTGTATCCAATACGAGTGCTCTCTTGTTGGACTCTTTGTGCAAATGTAATGCCCTTATCCAATTGTTTGATGGGCCCTTTTGTGTAGTTAACCTTTCCCCTTGACCAATGCAATCATGTCTGTTGTTTTAATTTAGCGGAATCCTTCTGTTAATTCATGCGTAATTGATGAATTTGTAGTACGTCGTATGGACCCTAAATTGCAGGAAGCGATTTCCTAAGTGTTCTTTTACCTGACTTCGTGCACTTCATCATTGACAGTGTCTGCATGTACAACCTCATAGTTTATTCATAGGATCTTTGATTTCATGTGATGCCAATTGGTTGATTGGCATGCTCACCTTCTTGCACAGGAATGGATAATATTAGAGGGATGGAATTGGATTTTCTAATGCGAGATTGGTCGGGAACAAGAAACATGTAAAACCACAGTGGGTACAAAATACCTGAAGCAATTGAAAGAGGATCTCACAAAATGTTGTAAGTAAACATCAATTAATAAATGTGGAAGCATGATGGAATTCCATGTTTTCGACTTGTACATGTCTTGCTGTATCCTCCCTTTATTTTACTTTAGAAATCTCAAGTATGTTTCTTTCGTCACGTTCCTTGCCTTGCCCACTGTTGGTATTTGTCTCCTATGCTCAATTCCCCCCCCCCCGTACTTCCACTGGCTCTGTCCTCTTCCTACTTGCACGTTTCCAATCTAAGGTGATACAATTGTGCAACTTCCTTGACATCAGAAATCCACAACTATGTGACTCAGAAATGTACTAGAATAATGTTTCTACAGTCCCCCACATGGAAATTAGATTTTCAGTAGTTAGGGATCAGGAGTTTTGGAATGGCACCCAAAAAGTTCTCAAAAGGTCCTAAGTCATAAGGGAAGTCACATACTGCAACTACATTGGCACTAGTAGTAGTTGTCCGTAAGTTGTGGACGGAGATAAGGACTAACACCTCACTGGCAGAAGTCATTCAGAAGTTACGACGTAGTCACTATAAAGTAGAAGGCCTTACATAGTCGCACTTGTTTGTTATGTCACTTAGCCTGATGTTATTGCGTTGTATGCCTGCAGTCGTGGACGGAGGTTGAAGAACACATCCGGCTACAGGTGACCATGATACCTGCTAGGCTACCTTTGTCCAATATTCACAGGCAACGACTACGAGATGAACGGCTATGGATAAGGGAGGTGCAACGGGCTTCAGAACTACGCGTGACAAAACTTCATTGCCCTTGCACTAAATGCCGAGGGCGGAAGAGACTTCTGATTCGAAATGTCCGGGACCACTTGATCCGCCATGGCAGGGATCCAAGCTCACGGAGATGGACTGGCCCGGGCAACCATGACTCCTCTAATCAGGAGTGGGAGGAGGACTTTTGGAACGAGCCTCAAGAGGCTGCACCCAAAGTGGATGCCACAGTAGATGTTCGTGGCATGGTGGACCAGACATCACGCATAGTCGAGGAGGCACCATCTACAGCGGAGAGGTTTCAGGAGGAAGTGCTCGAGGCATTTGCAACAGCGGACTCCATCCATGAAGAGTGTAGGGAGATGGACCTTGATGATGTTGCGGACAGCGAGGAGTGTCGCGACGACCCGTGCTTGGAGGAGGATTCCGAGGAGGGCAACAGAAGGGAAGATAATTTCGACATCACAGCGTTGGAAGAGGCTATGAATGTCTTGTACGATGGCGCAAGATCCAGCAAACTAGCGGCCACGGTGTTGTTGATGAACCTGTGCACAGTTCATGGTGTCAGCAACACTTTTGCCAACGAGTTGTTTAACATCCTCAATCAACATCTGCTACCTGAAAATAATGCATTGCCAAAGACGTACCATGCGGCGAAGTCTCTCACTGCAAAATTGGGGTTGTCATACAATACCATTCACGCATGCGAAAGAGGGTGTGTATTATTCCGTGGGGAACATGCGGATGCGCTCCGATGTCCTAAGTGCGATGGACGTCGATTCAGGGATGAGGATCGGAAGGCCTTTCCTGTGAAGGTTCTTCGTCATTTTCCAATAATTCCGCGTTTGCAGCGAATGTTTAGGAGTCCGACTTTATCAAAGCTCATGGTGTGGCATCACGAGAATCGAAGTAACCAAGAGGGAGGGGATGGCCTTGTTTGGCACCCGTGTGATTCCAAAGCTTGGCGGCACTTCCATGACAACGTGGACCCTACGTTTGCAAATGATCTCCGAAATGCTCACTTTGCATTGGCCGCAGACGGAGTGAATCCATTCTCGCAGAATCAGTCGTCGTGGTCAACATGGCCAGTCCTCTTGTTGAATTACAATGTCCCTCCCTGGCTTTGCACAAAGAAGTTTTTTGTGCTCTTGACTCTTTTAATTCCCGGGAGAGAGTCTGTCACAGCGGAAGTGTTTGACGTGTACTTAGAGCCCCTTGTCGAAGAGTTGTTGCAGTTGTGGTCTGGAGTTCCGGCATACGACGTAACAAAGAATGTAGGCTGCAAGGCATTCCAACTCCGCGCAATGCTGTTGTGGACTATCCACAACTTCCCAGGCTACGGGACAGTGGGCGGATTTTCCCATCAAGGCTACGCAGCATGTCCATGGTGCGGCATGAATTTGGGTGCCAAGCATTCTGTGGAACTAGGCAAACAAATTTATGGTGGGACGCGTCGATGGTTATCAGAGGACCACCCCTATAGGTGTGCGCAAATGAAGGACCACTTCAATGGCGCACTTGAAACCAGACCAAAGCCAAGAGCAGTGACTGTGGAGGAGCAACTGTTGTATGCAGCAGAGTTTGAGGTGTGGAAAGCAAATGGGAACAAAGACGGTGCTTCTGGTGACCCGTCTAAAGTGCATGGTGTCAAGCGCATGAGCATTCTCTTCAGATTGCTGTACTGGAAGGTCAGTGTTCTTTTTGTGAATGGATTTTCATGTAGCGAAGAAGGCGTAACTTTGTCGGAACTAAGACGTTACTTCAAGGTTCCACAACAGTCGCATGGAAGTTAGAAAGAAGTAACAGGGACAGTGTACAACTTAGTCGAATCTTTTGCACAACTTCTTTCAATCTCCCCCGAGGGCCCTTCATACTAATAGTGTGCAACGTTGTTGTTGTCAACTTCATGAGCACTGATTTGCTATTCCTACTTGTTTGCAATTCATGAACAGTATCTTCTCATTCGCAACACACTAGACGTCATGCACTGCGAAATGAACTTGGCAAATAACTTCCTCAGAACCATAACAGGCAAGAAAGACACAGTGAAGGTTAGGAGGGACTTGCAGAGGAGAAATATGAGAAAACACTTGTGGTTGACCCCACACCCTTGCAAGGCCGGTAAAATGGTGAAGCCTAGAGCTACTTACGTCCTCAACCACGAGGAATTCGAGAAATTTGCAAGATGCATTGAGTCCCTAAAGACACCAAGCGGCTATTCATCAGACCTTGGAAAGTGCATACGGAAGAAGAATTTTGGGGGGCTCAAATCCCATGATTACCACGTGTTGATGCAGCAAGTGCTGCCCCTAGCGTTGCGGGGACTACTGAAACCCGGGCCTCGCATGGCTGTGATGCGAATGTGCAAGGTGTTTCGCCGCCTATGCACAAAGGTATACAATCCTAGTGACTTTCCTTCACTCGAAGTTGATGTCGCCGAGAGCATGGCATTGCTAGAGATTGAATTTCCTCCATCTTTTTTTGACATAATGACGCATCTTCCGTACCATCTAGCAAAGGAACTGGATTACTGTGGACCAGTGAATGCGAGGTGGATGTATCCAGTGGAATGGTACATGAAAGTGCTAAAAAGTAATGTCCGGAATTTGGCCCGGCCTAAGGCGTGCATGGCAGAAGGATATTTAAATGATGAATGCATTGGCTTCGTCACGGAGTACCTCCAGAGCTTTGAGTTCACGCAGAGACGTGTGTGGGATGAGGATGAAGAGTATGGGGATGCAGAGGAGGTTCTCCAAGGCGTCGGGAAGCCATATGTCATGTCTGCTACAATGCGAGACATTGCTCACCAATATGTGCTCATGAACACGGCCATCATGGAAGAGTTATATGAGTGAGTGCCTCCCTAAACCACTTCGATGATGTAATGTCTTGTGAATGGGGGGAGACATCAATATCTGTCGCCGATGAGACAATCACGGCAGTCTCCAATAGTCTCCCAGTGTTGAACAAGTCCCACAGGCTGATGCAGCAACGGATGAGTACTGCAAAGTTGTAACGGAGTCATCTACAAGTCATTTATGTGTCATAGAGTCACGCACTGTAGCAAAAGTTGACTTCTTGTCGACTCGTAGGAGTCAAGTCGCAGTCTCCGTATTGTTTTGGCCTTCATGTATCGTAGAATAATTTCAAAAGCAAAACCTTGCGACATTATGATGTCGTAGTCACTATATGCCCGTGTAATCCTGAATTGGGGTGGAATTGCAGAAAATGGAGGGTTGAACACAATGCAAATCCATCCACTCTTGCGCTAGTAAAGTGGATGGTCAGTGCTGTCCAAAATGTAGACTTGGATTTGCGGAAGCCTGAGGACCGGGACCACTTGTTGCTCAGCATCCCACCATCGCAACGCGCCACGAGGTATTCCCGAATGATTGCATTCGGCAATCACTTTCGAGTGGACGACGCAAGTAGCAAGCACCTGCGAAGCTACAATAGTGACGTGGCCTCAGTTTTCGAATTGCCTTTGGAGAATGCGAGGAACTTGTCCGTAAACTATGTTGGCGTGCTCAAAGACATCTTACTGTTGGATTACGGCGGTCTGAGTACAAAAATCATCCTATTGCGATGTGAGTGGGTGAAGGCCCATGATAATCGAAGGAATGCAACATACACGCGAGACCAAGCTGGTTTCTTGTTGGTGAACTTTCGCCATGTGTTACCGCGTTTGGAGGACCCTTTCATTTTTCCCAGCCAGGTCACGCAAGTATTTTTCTCAAACGTCGTAGACAAACCTGGCTGGAAAATTGTATTGCAGAAACAAGCACGAGCAAAGTGGGAGGTTGTGGACTGAACAGACGCCTTCATCACCACAACGTCAGAGAGTCTTGGCTTGATGGCTCCTGAAATGTTGCCTATTCCCTCGGAGGTAGTGAACCTGGTCGGGGCCATTGAGTTGTCTGAGGAAGACAATTTATTAGCGTTGGATGAATACGGGTCGTGATTTGCGGTAGGCAACTATGTTCTAGTTTTGTCCTCTTGTCCTCTTGACCTTTTGGTTGAAAGAGTCTCCGTCAAAATTGCTCAGACCAATAATGGCCATAGAACTCTAGCTGTAGTGAAGAGCTTTCATTGAAAGTTGTGTCCAGTAACTCCTTTGAATGCCAAGTGAAGTGCTAACTCTGTAGTCCTATTGCAATATTTGCACCAGTAAAGCATCCCCTTCAATTGCATTTGAAGTGCATTCATAATGAACTATGTCTTTTACCTTCATATCACATGTGCTGAGACATTTGTAATGTCAAGAAGACTACTGTCTCCGTAAGGACGCTGCAAAAGATCTCCAAAGTTATGTGCAAGTCCTGAGTAAGTCAAGTAGAAGTCCCCCCAAAGTGACCTCTAGTGGCATAGTATGACTAGCCGTGATTGGCAAATGAGTCGCTCCGAAATCACAGACACGTCAGCACAACAGCGTCCACGTAAGCAACATAGAATTCCCTCGGAGGCGCCTTCAACGAGGAAGAAGTCATTTCTAAGTTGCAAGTCAGTGACGCAAAGTCACCGAACACGACAGTGCCCTGAACCGCCAGAAACCAAACAAACTCTCAATGAAAATGTACGCAAGAAGTGTGGTATTCATCGCATCTTCATCCCCCAGTTGCGACCGCGACTGCAGAATGACTCAGACATTGTTCACCTCAGCCACATGGTGCAATTAGAGAGGCGCAGTCGTGCCACAGTCACTCTGTGGGGGTGCAAATGACTCTGCAGTCATTTATACCCCTTTTTTCTTGTAGTGTTTTTAGTTTAAAATCCAAAAGTCTTGGGGCGTGGCAACAACCGCCTATGCCTTGGGATTTTAGTTTTGAGGTTAAGCCACCAAATAGCTTTTGAATCATGAGTTCGTAACAATTCTTACTGAAAATTTTGGAAAGGGTCCAGAATTGTGCTGGACTATATTTCCAAACCACTGCTAGCCTGAACTCTGAAATTTTGTTACCACAAGACGAGACAGTTCCCCACACTTACGATTCACGCTTAATCTTCACCGTTGGCTGTCCAGTCTTGTTATTCGTCACCCCAACAGGGTCATTGGGGTCTCGTCCCGTCCTGCTGCTAGTCAGAGCGTCCCCGGTCTTTGTTTCCCAGCGTTCCCGGTCTTCCTCCCTTGCTGTTGTGTCTTCCCTGTCCGCCGTCAGGTCGTCGTTAGCAGTTGGGTTGTCAAGGCTTCTGTTGAGTCTCTGGTTCTCGTGCTCTGGTTCTGACTTCTGATATCCGCCTTCCGATACCCGCCTTCCCAGGTCGCAGCTCGTCCTGTCAGCACAATTAGGTTATCAGGGTGTTACCCGGTGGTTGTACCTGAGTTCCGAATGGTTCCCAGTTGACTGTTCCCTTGTTCTCGTCTCTACAGGCCCTAACCGATCCCAACTGAAACTAAAATTTCGACACCCTTAAACAAAACTGAAATTGACTTTAAAGAACAAAAATCAATTTCTTCCTTAAAAAACAACAACACTAGAATATAATCAAGAATTATTAATTGTAAAACACAAAACAAGGATAAGCTAAATTTTTGTGAATAATATCTAAAACTTAAACAAATGATAATCAAAATAACCAACTTAGAAGTAACATAAAGCAACCAATGGCAAATTGGAAGCAAAATACCTCCACCACATGTCCAAAACAAAAGAGAAATGAAACAACAAACTTTGAACTTTAAATAAGGTTCAAAAGAATCTTATTTTGTGATTCCAAGTCAAAGCTTCGTCGTACGAGGTAAATTTCAAGTTTCCAATGGCAAATTTTGACTTTTAAGGGTCAAAGCTTTGCCGTGCGGGGCAACCCCAGGTCAAATCGAACAATTTCAAGTTTCAAGTACCCGTTTCCAGGTTTCAAAAGTCAAAGTTTCGTTGTGCGGAGGCAACCCCAGGACAAACGGAGCTTCTTAAGCCAATTTAAGTATTTCGAAAGTTAGATTCTAAAGGAGGTACACATGACAGTGTTTAACCGAACATTAAAAACCAAATCTTCCAAAATTTCAAGTCAAAGTCAACGTTTAATCGCTAAAGGAGGTACACATGAAAGTGTTTAACCAAACATTAAAAACCAAATTCTCAAATTCTCAAATTCTCAAATACAACGAACTTTGAGTGGGAAATTAGTCTAAAATACTTTTGGCAAAGTCAAGCTTCGCCGCCTTAAGTATTTTAGTACCAAGTACAGTTCACGTGTCACAATGTGTTAGTATTCAAGTAATTTAGGTAAAGAATCAAGTTTTGGGGTTTTCAACCTCCAAATTCAAACAAGAAAGCAATAGGTTTTGAAGGGACCCTCTAATCCTTCAAAACACAAGGGAAATAGCGAAAAATGCAAAGAAATAGAAGGAATTAGCCAATTTTTGGCTTAAAAGTGCTCCAACAACGTGTTGGTAGCACAACAGAGCAACAATAAGGAAATGAAGATAAGGGTTGGTCTGACAACATGTCAGTACCAAGAAAAATGAGAGTGAGGGTTTGGAAATAAGAATGAGGGTTCCGACAACCTCAAGGGGAGGCCTTTTATACTCGAGCCAAGCCCTCCCCGGTAAGTTGTCGGTTAAAAAACGTTTAACTAACTACCTAATTAAATTCTAAACTACTACGAGATATTTTGCATTTAATCTTTGTTTAATAGGAAGGAAGGTCCTCAAGCAAGTTCCTTGGAGGCTTTAATTAGCCTTGAAATCTTGCCTAAATCAAATCCTTGATTTTCCCCAAAGATTTTATGAAAATAACCCTAACTAACCTAGATATTTTGCAACTTAATCCTAGGTCAATTCCAAATATTCTTAGTTTAATCTAAATTGGCTTTTAAAGGAAAGATTTGACATCTTAACTAAATCCAATCTTCGATTTTCACCAAGATATTTTGTTAATTAACCTTGAATTACTATGAATTACTCTAAAAAAGTCAAACTAAGAGCTGGCCCTATCTATCTTTTAGGGAAAAACTCCAAATTGAAAACCAATTGCGCCATCGTGTTCAAAAGACCCAAATTAGTCTAGGGGACCCCTTACCTCCTTCCAGGCTGTAAATATTCGTAAAAACCACTAACGGTAATTCTAGAGAAAAGTCAAAATCCCAATTAATGGAATTTGAGTTTCCCGAGAAAACTAAATGGCTAGGGTTGCTTGGAAGGTTTGTGAGAGTAAGAAAACATTCCTTGTTTGCGACATTTGGACACCGCTAGCTCCTGGCTCGCCGGTCAACCCACCATCGTGTTATAAATTCTTGTTAAATTTGATGTTGTTGCCGATTCGGGTACTTCTGACTATCAGAAAGTCTTCAAACTTGACAGGTCGCTTATCTAATACATAAAACTCTAATCTAATTTTTAGTGAGATTTTACCGCATTCTGGATAATTTCTAAGAAATTACCATCAGTTTCAAAGGCGGTTGACTTCCCATGGAGTCATCGTGGAGTTTTGTAAAATCCCGAAACTTTTGGGCAATCTTTTGGGAAGTATCCAAAGGCCAAGGGCAAAATCAAACCTCCAATAAGGATGCTAATTTTAGCAATTCCTTAATAATTTCCGCCCGGGGGGGAAATTATTCTGGTACCGGGGTTGTTGTGGATGATTAGCTCCGCTGTTGATCTCTTGGCATGCTTTCACCCTAAAAGCACCTTTCTGTAAGCTCCAATCACCTTGCCCTTCTTCTACTTTGCATTCTGATTCATATTCTTCAACATTTATAGGTCTTCGTGTAACTAGTCCATATTCTACATGAATTGGATCGAGATACTTCTAAACCTTGATATAGACTCTTGCACTGTAGCCAGGATGTCACATGTATTCACATGTCAAGTGTTACATGGACAAGACACTAGAACTGGCTAACTCTCATTTCCTCACATCTCTCTAATACGTTAATATGGACTCTAAGACATTGAACTTAAGACATAAACATAAAAAAGCATAGTATTTTGTGCTTTCCATGAATTTAGGAAGGTTCCTCACTAATCTGGTAAGGACTTCTAACAAACTCCTCTCAACTACTAATTCATGCTATTTTGCGTGAATTAACACTAAAAACTAACAGTAAATCGTGAAAAATAAATCTAGAGCTTCAAGTGCTAACTTGAGGGCTCACAGCCTTAAAGCTACTCCTCGAGCACATGTTATGTGAAAATTTCAAAGAAATAAAAGAAAAACGCCATCCGTAGTGAGCTGCCCAAAATCGCTATGTTGCCAAAAAACGCAGTTTGATCCTTTAGGGGTTAAACACTTGCCATGTGAGGTTTACATTATAAACATAAAGAACCCAATTGTGCTTGTTCTTTTTCAAGGATAGTGTTAAAATGCTCACAATGTGTGAGTTTGAACCTATGTAGAAGTTGATAAATGATGAGTTTGGAAATAGTGCATTGGGTGTTGTATAGGGCTCATTTGACGGGAGTTTATATTTGGAATGTTTGTTAGAAGGGTTTAGAGTTTAGGGTCACAAAGCAGTTCCCATTTGGTGATTGTTGCAAAAAAAATGGTCACTCAGTTGATAAAACTAGCAAATGTATTGGATTCCACTATGTCCAAGACACTAAAAGCAATCATTTTGATATCGAGGGGAATTAAGCCCTTTTATAAGTTAACAAAATCTATATCATGATGATGACTTATTTTCAACCACTTAAGCAGTCTATTTGTAGTATGGAAAAGGTTGAGAAAAAAATTGGCTTGTGTAGAAAGATATATTTAAGAAGGATTTCAAAAATTTGACATTTATTCCCTCAAAAACAAAATGACCATGAGTTCTTTTTGTGAAGATTTTTTTTGTCACATTCTTGATCTATAGACAAACTAATTTCCAACCATATGTTGGTTACAAAACTATTATAGATGATCATTGTAGCTTTCAATGTACATGTTGTGATCATTTTATGCTTTCAATGTACACCTCCCGGACATTTCTACCACTATTCTTGCTACATGTGAGTTGTGACCTACATACATGTGATAAAAAATTTAGGAGCCTAAGTTGTGAAAATGGGATGCTCATTGGAAATGGGTTGTCTCCTTTAAATCATAGATTAATTTTTTAATGTTTTGAACTTTCAAACAATCCGCCTTGACTTCTTGAAATGATAATTGTATTTGCAATTTCAAGACCATCTTTTATACATATATAGTTCTCTACATCCAAAGTCCCTAATAAAGATGTTGTAAGGTGAAAGCACCCAAACCATCCATTTCCCCAGATTTGCAGAGTAGGCTTACATTAGTATGTCAGTAGACTTCCATTAAACTATCCCCCTAAAGTGTCTTTAAATCGTCCCCATACTTAATGGTGACTGGTTGACTCCTGAGTTGTCTTGAATTTGTTTTAAAATCCACTTATGTGACAATTTCAATCGTCTAGGGACCTTCAACTTTGAAAATTTATAGAAAATGCATGTCGTATCCAAAAATTCTATTTTTTTTAAATTCATGATTTTCACATGCTAGTACTCAAAAAAAAATTAGAAAATGGTGCCTCCAACTATGCTAAATCATTTATATTGACGTTTTTTAGTGCTTCGACCTTAGGTTACCGTACTTGGCTATCAAGGCCTCAAGGGTGGCAAAAATTAAATAAATAAATAAAAATTGAATTTTTTTGAAGAAACTATTTTGAGAGAGAGACTAAAAACAAATTAAATAATATTGTACATACTAAATTATCAAAAAATGGGCCACATGCAAATCTCAAAGTAATGAATTCTCCACTATCTTGATCATCTACCATTCCTATAATTAAGGAGCAAATTCTTGAAATAAAACAAAAACCACAATTAAATTTTTTATTAATTCTGAAAGTGAGTGATAAACCACTCATCCCAACTTCTTTTAATTATCTGACATGATATGCCAACTTTATTAGACGGGTACATTATCAGATTTATCTAGTAAGCACATCTGTTTCTACTGGAAATTGTTGTCTCAAGTCATTTCTACGGTGGTGTTGTTACAACATCGCAACTCACAAACTAAGCATGGAGTAAGACATTATTCTCATGATTCTAACTATTGATCTACATCAAATGATATGGTAACAGGCTCAAAATTTGCCTACGCATTTTAGGTCGTCCATGTTGGGTGGCAATATTCGTGCAAGCCATGTTTGAAATGACAAGAAACTTGTGTGCAATGGTCCCAAGCTCCACTTGTGTGCGATTAAATGGATTGCAAGAGGACCGTGTGGCTCTTGATGTCATTGCTTTTGGCTTTTAATTGTGTTGGTTCGGGCGCTCTTGTAAAATATATTTTTTTATGACTTTGGAAGATGGATAAGTATTATTAAACCTTCATGAATTAAATATTAACCTCCAACGCTTTTAATTGGGAGCAAATGCCCTTGAATACAATGGCAACTGTATAATTATTGTGAATGTTGATGGCATTTTAAAAATCATATTGGTCGTCATTTAGTAGAGGAGGCGCAAACAATGACATCATTGGCAACACACACAATAGAAGTGTGTGGGAAGAAAACTCTAGTGGATAAATACTTCATCACCTACATTCCAAGAACATTGTCGGCAGTTGCATTTCTAGAATTCCATTGTTGCATTGTACTTCCTCATTTCTTTTGTCTACATTTATCAAAATGGGATTCTCTTTGGTCATCACAGTATTCTACTTGTACCTTAGACGTGAGTGCAGGAAAAACAGTGAATTCCAATTGTAGCAGAATAGTCTGACTACAATAAGCACAGAGAGCCTGTTTGATGATGGAAGCGAGGAGAAAAATTGGTACCCACCCATGAACTTGGGCAATAGCTTTTCATCTAATTTCAGTGACAATGAATATAGGGACCAAGAAGACAATGAATTATTCAAGTGTGTTATAGAGCAGGAAAAAAAGGAATCCCTACAAGAACTGCTCAAATTGCGAGAGTTTGCTGACAACATGGAGACTGTGGAAAGACATGGACCCAATTCCAAGAGTGCACATAGTAGGCGTATGCTCATGCGCACAACCATAGCGCATGTAAGTAGGCCATCGTCACCTCTAGGCGCCATGGATGTGGCAAAAGGCCGACAACCCTATAATATGATGAGAAGCCACAACGACATATGGCCTAATTGGTCCAGTTGGTTGGATTTAACGCAGAAGACGGAAGCGACTACAACAAACGACGGAATGCTATCCACCACACTACTCATGCGTCTTCATCAATTGCAGTCCAACAACTACGTCGAGGTCCCCCTGCTGCATATATGGAGTTTATTGACGACAACTAGGAGGTGCAGAAACGGCCACAACAGGCTGGGATAGCAAAGGTTAGCAACAACCCTGCAATGCACTTTGTAGAGACATGTACCTTTTCCCACCAAACTTCCCCTATACAGACTAGCATATAGAGTGGGTAGAAGCTATCAAAGGAGACGGTGACAAATAATGGCAATTGGACAATCTCACAACTCAAGAGAGCCTTACTTGCTATAGATGATGGTATGCTTGTCAGATTTGTTGCAAGGGAGAATGGCATACCATCATCCACTTTGAGAGGCCATGTTTATGGCACAACTCTATATAGAAGGAGGGAAAGAAAAAGTGTTTTTACAAATAGAGAGGAACAATAGCTTGTGGATTACCTTATCAACATGCAAGAGCTAGGATATCCTTTAACTATGGGACAATTACAAGAAAAAGTTGGTGTACTCACTCAAGCCAGGGTCACTCCATTTTGGGATGGTATACCAGGCCTTGACTAGCTAAGGTACTTCAAAAAAAGACATCAAGAACTAACACTTAGAAAACCATAGTTCCTCGACAAAAACCGGGCTAGAAATATGTGCCTTGAAACTGTAACATCATTTTACAACAATCTTGAAATCCTCTACAACAATCACAAATATGAAGTAGAGCAAATTTGAAATTGCAACAAGACAAGTGCACAAGCTGGTAGAAATGGGGGAGCATATGTCCTAGCAAGAAAAGATTCAAAGAGTGTGCAAAAAGTCACACTAGATCAAGGGGAGTGGATTTCTGTCCCAAGGAGGTCACTTAGAGGGTCCATTCGGAACTATGTGCGTTAAGATTTTAGACCCCCTATTTTATATTCTAAAATTTAAATAAAAGTAAAAATAAAAAATATGAGTAGATTTTACTACTTTGAAAGTTTATATTTTGAATTAATGATAATTTTATTTGTTAATTATAATTAGTTACTAATTTTTGAAATAAAAAGATATAGTGCAAAGCTGAAAATAACTTTCACACCCCTATTTTATATAAGGAAAATTGTATAAAAAATACAAAAAAAATTCTCAAAAATAAATCTCTATTGAAAGTTCCTATTCCTTGAATATTGATGCAATGGTCATCTAAATGCATTCTCTATAAATATTTGAGTTGAAAAACATGCCATTTTCGTTCATTTTTCAACGTTCTCTAGAAATCATTTAGTATAGTATTTGAATTGGGAGTATTGGGCAATAGAAACCTATAGCCTTTATTAAACAATACTCAAAATTATAGGTTGAAATCAAAGTTCATTAAAAAGTAAATAGGAGGGCAAAATCACTTGAACATACGTGGTTAGTTATAGATACACCAAGTAATCTCCCCGAGATTTCTGTGTATCTTGCATCAATGCCAAAGGACAGAGCATTCCAAACTACTATATTTTTAAGGGCAAGAGAAAGTCTAGGAATTTCCTCTTAAAAATTGGATAGAAGGAGGCAGTCTTAGCTCTGCAAGCTAAAGGTTGGATGATTAATGAACTGTTTAAGGAGTAGATGACTCATTTCTTGTTGAAGTTGAAGGAGTTGTATAACATTCCAATATCTAGAAGACATTTGCTCATACTAGATGGCCATAGCTCCTATGTCACCATGGATGTAATTAAATTAGCTATGGTCTTGGGACTAGATTTATTAACTATGTCCTCTCATACTTCCCATGTCCTCCAATCTCTAGATGTGTCTTGCTTCAAGCCCTTCAAGCTAATATTTTGAGCATATGTGGGCGCAAGATTATCCACCCTTGGTAATCAGGCAAACACCGACCAGGTTCTATGCCTTTATCCACCTTTTAAATATATGGGGGTGTTGTGAGCGCGGTCCACTGTGCCTTCCAAGCAATGGATCTTTTTTGCTAACGTTTCCTAAGTGTCGGAGAT
This sequence comes from Antitrichia curtipendula, assembly GCA_951230915.1. Taxonomy (NCBI): domain Eukaryota; kingdom Viridiplantae; phylum Streptophyta; class Bryopsida; order Hypnales; family Leucodontaceae; genus Antitrichia; species Antitrichia curtipendula. The sequence continues at coordinate 13,363,309 of OX579642.1, read as the reverse complement.
GGCAGCAAAACTACTAGAAATGCATGGGTAACTAATAGGCTAATTGCAATGACCAAGGCTGAAAGTAAAATTCTAAATCCCTAACTATCTATCCTATGTCTAGGGTTGGCTGGGTAGTTGGCATCATTTCTAACGTCCCTAATTACGTAAAAGGGGAACCCTCACGTTCCCTCCATGAACCTCCAAGACTATCTTTTGAGGTTTGTCACTTCAATGTATGCAGATACGGTGGTGCTACGCTCTTTTCTTCCTCCTCCCTTTTGTATTTTGGTGTCCGTGTTTTTTCCCCGAGTACTTTGTGGCCCTAGTTTTAGTTTTTTAGAGCCTAAGCCCAGAAATCCCCTAAATACCCAACAACCCCCTCAAGGCCATACCCACTCCCAGCTGATCCCGACTTCCCCGAATGACTGAGCCCCTCCCTGGCTGAACCCGACTCCCCCGAATGACTGAGCCCCTCCCTAACTGTCCCGACTCCCCCCGGGTGACTAAGCCCTCCCGGACTGTCCCGACTTTCCCCAGATGATTGAACTGATTGCCCGGATAGAACTGAATACCTTGGACTGGCTGAGCCCCAGACTGAACTAAGCTGGAGGGGATTGGGTCCTTGATTCTGATTTTTTTCTTCTCTCTAACTAAAGGGCTGATTTAATGGGTTGGTCCTAATAGCTGGTTCTAATGGAATGGTCTAATGGTTGGTTGTTAAAGGGCTAATTCTAATGGGTTGGTTCTAAGGGACTGGGTCCTACTTTGGTAAACGGATTTCCTAACGACCTACATATCTTGGAAGCTAAACTCTGGAGGTTTCCACAAAGGTCTTGGAAACTAGACTTTGGAATGGAACACCGGGGAGGGTCAAAGCTTCGCCGCTAAGTTGGACTTAACACCAACTTTATGACTTGGTGGTACCCCGGGGTTCAAAGCTCCGCCGCCTAAACTCTTTAACACAAACTTTAAGACTCTAACTTTGTCGTAAGTTCAAAGCTTTGCCGTCTATAGGGATTTTATACACCATCTAGGCTTTCTGACATTCATAGGTTCAAAGCTCCGTCGTTCCCGAGGAGGGTCTATACGCTGAGAGAGACTGTAGGGGAGAAATGAACAAGAACTTCTTTAAAGACACTACACATAGGGTCAAGGCTTCGCCGTCTATAGGGGTCCCACACACAATGAACACGACTTTCAACAAGAGTTAGTTCCCAAATGGGGTCACTCTAAACACAAGAATGCTCGCACGGGTTAGTTCCACGTAACATGCACGGGTTAGTATGATAAATGTTAGTTTAAGCACTCAAAGATCCACACTAAAGGCCCCCCAAAGCGGCATCGCCAAGGTACAGTGGGGGGGATCTTTAGGATTAGTACAATCAAACCAAGAATACTTGAACCCGTTAGTCCAAACGATCAAGAAGAGAAATAGCCAAATGACACACATAACAAGGTAGAGGGACTCCACAAGAACTTCAAAGCTTGAACTTTAACAACAATGGAGCCCAAAAGAGCTCAAAAAACACCATAGAGGTTTCTTGGCTAAACGCCAAAATCTCCCAACATAAATTAGACCCACAAACCCAAAACAAGATTTGGGGGTCTTCTAGAGAGAAAAATGGGGACCTTAAATATGTTTCCAAGGCCCCACCCCTCCCTCAAGAGTTCTAAGGTAACCTTATCAACTTGGATTTTTATCCTCATCCTCAAAGATTTTCATCCTAATCTCTAAAAAAAACTACTTTTACCTATCTACGTTAGACCAACCTCCTAACTTTTGGAGATTAACTCCAATTGTCAAATGGATTGTGCCATTGGCTCCAAATCGCCGTGTTGAGTCTGAGAGCCCCCTAACCCCTGTACCGAGGCCAAAAACCCATCGTAGGCTAATTTAGTTTAAAAACCAAATCGTGGTAAAATCCTAGATCTTGGGGGTCTCTGATTTTGAGAAATGTAAATAGCCTAGGGTCTCCGGTAGGTGCGAGAGAGTTGGAAAGGACTTCTGGTTGACTTTGTTTCGCCATCGTATGGTCCCGAGATGCCGGTCAACGCGGCGGAGACCCTGCCACGTGATTAATTCCCGAGGAATCTCGCCGGTTCGAGTACTTGCCGCTATCAGAATGTTATGAAACTTCACGGAGTGCATTATTAACATAAAACAAGCTAGTCTAATTTTTAGTGAGATTTTCTAATAACTTGGATAATTTCCATGAAATTCCCATTGGAGGTTATCAGGGTTGACCACCTGGAAAAGGTTCTTCTGCAAGTCGGAAGATGACGGGATCTTTCACGTGACCTCTCAGGGAGTCACGTGAAGGACGTGTAGGTGCGTTTCCGTACCTCGCACGATTGGTCAGTGGAGATGAACTGGCCATCTCCTCGAATTAGCGACGGTGCGAGAATCTTTTGCAGATAGAGGAATCTTGGCAAATCGATTTCGTCCTTGGACTTCTGGTACGGGATTTACCCTAGAACACCATCCTTGGGCTGTAGATTCCTCCACGGGCCTGGTCTTGCGTCAGTGGCTCCTACATGCTAATAATCGGGGTTTGAAGAATTCTAAACCTAACTCTAGGATCCGACCTAGTGACCTTGTTGTGGATCCCTCGGACCGACTTAGCCATGAATTGCCACATTCATGGTGGGATTTAGCCCTTTTGGGGCTATGTAACTCAAATCCTCCAAATCTAACCGGTTCGTTCTTTCTACCTATTTTTAGGCCAGGTTTGGTGGGATTCTAAGTCTAAACACAAATCTAGACCAAATACTATAATGGGTATATTACAACCCTATCTTGGTTCTACACTCTTTTTATGGTTTTTTGTATACTTTTCTTAACTTTAAATTGCAAATTTCCAAAAAAATAATTCTACGAGTCCCAAGTGACAAATTGGGAGCTCACAGCATACAAAGACAAATAGACATTGGCTTACAAGAAGTAGGCGTCTATGAAAGAAGATCTTGCTCAATAGATCTCTAATGTTCTAAGACGAGCCTTGTAAATAAAAAAACATAACCAAAGATTTGAGTGCACATGCATCTATCCATTAAATCCTGAGACCATGGACTCTAAAATTGGACCTAACAAACCTTATAGGAGCCAAGAGAAATAAGCAGCCCTTGCAAGTAGTCCAAGAAGCCTAGGTGCAATTGAAAAGGAAAAAAAACCACCAGCTTGGAAAGTGCAAGAAATACTAGAAGAAGAAGCATCATTTCTCCCTAATTGCCAGCAATACTATGTGCAAATAGATGGGGACGATAGTGACAAGGCACAAAGAAAAAACATTGACAAAGATAGTGACAGTGATGAAGACCAAGCCGTTGGTGACATGGACGGCAATGGTTTCAAGTAGTTGCTACAACTGCCCCATATAGAGGTTCCACATGCTTCTAATAAAAGGACGGACCCACTAATCAACTACCATAAATCTATTTTGTTGATAGTTGAGCACCATGTTCAGAAGTTGGAATATCTAGTCGCAAAGAAGGATGCAGCTGCGCAAGAAGAAGAGAGACGGAGATTAGAAAAACAAGCTGAGAAAGACATGAAGGCTGAACAAAAGAGAGAGAGATTGCAAGCAAAAGTTGCGCAAGCAGAACTAGCGGCTGCAAAAAGAAAGCACAATGAAGTTTGGAGTGCCAAGAACGTGAGTCTTCTAGGAGAAAAATTGCACGCAACCTTAAAATCCAAAGCTCCAATCATGGGATATTGAGCTTCATATTGTGGAAGTGCCCTACAAGTCTATAGAGGCAACTAGAGGATAGCAATGCAACGACGAGCTGCCAAAAAAAAAGGAATGACACTAGTCACATACCACCTCTACATGAGGTCCGGCCTCCATGGAGAGCTCTTGCATTCTTTGGAATGCAAACTATGTACAACTGCCCACTTGTGTAGTACCATGTCCCTTCTTTGTCCATGTTTGCCTTAGCAGCTGCACTAGTTTATGCAGTACAACAAGGTTACTATGGGTAGCAACCATGAAGGCAACAAAGATGGTCTACTTTAGGATACAGCAAAAAGATGACCAAAAAGGAGTGAACTACAAACCTTACATGGGCGAGTAGCAGAAGCAATCAAACCTGGTCAACGCACGTCAAAGGGCCGTTGTAGTTGAAGACGTCGAGCTGTTGTTGCAGATTACCGCCGCTCCTCCAGGCATTTGCACATGCAACCAACAACACACAGAATTACCGCACAACGAATTATTTGTACAGGTTACTGGCAAACTATGAAGGAACACAGTTGCATTACATGATACACTTGTAGTACTAGGAAGGACACAACTTACCATGAGCTAAAGCACTAGCAGGTGCTTAAAGCAAAAGGAATGGAGAAGAGGCGTGAAGGACTTCAAGACTAGGCAACAAGTGTTGCAGTCCCATTGGTATGCAACAAGGAAGTAACGGTCACAAGGCGCGTGACAATAGAGGCATTCAATCCTACGTGTATGGGCAGGTAGGGATCCAATGCACGTCAAGGGCAAAAACACTGGTGTCAGCTTCACCAACAATCGGCAAGCAGTGTAGGCGCAACAACGACATTGACTTTAGCAACAGGCGCGGTCGACAACATCGGCAAACGGAGGGCCTGGCGACGAAGAGAATGGATAAGCGTGGGCCCGGGAGGTCGTTTTCAAATGTGCCCCTTTTTCCGCTTCAGGGAACAAACAAGTCCAAGCTGTCTTTGCATGTTGTTGGGCGATTTAAAGACTTTGTTGGCACAGATTCTGCCATCTGCCCTTTGTTGTCAATCCTGGATTTTGAATGTGAACAACACTACTGTAGGTTGCTATGGTTGCGGGTTGTCATGATGCTGCACATGGCCCTTGTGCCATTTTGTTTCTTTGTTGCTCACATTATGGACTAACATTGCTCATATTTATGTTTGTAATTCTCAATTTAGGGACAATTGTTATTTCAAAGCCATTTTGAACTTCAAAGTTGCCCTAGTCTATGAACTTTAACAGATACCTATGGAGCTTTCTATTTCATAAATTGTAGTAAATGCATTTTGCTTCAAATTTTTTTGCTTTGAGTGGCCACCAAATTGTTGTGCACTTCTCTTTCCAGGAAAAATATTCTGAGCCTCCTCCCATCCTCAAATTTCCTCACGAAGCTCCTGTTCTCCTTAACTGGACGGTTTTTGAGCCTGTTATCATAAGCACAAATTCAATGTAACCAGAATCACCTTTGAAATATCAATGCACACAAGTGACTCTATAGTAGTCAATTTGCCTTGATAAAAAAAATACTCCTTCCCTTTAAAAAAATTCTCAGACCCTAAGAAAGATGTGTTGTAGGGTAGTTGCAAGAAACACCTGCTGTTTTCTGGCCAAAATGGCTTCAGTACTGGAGTACTATGACCTTTTGGAATAATTTTTTTTAAATAAAATAAAAAATATATAATATGTAAAGCTTTTAAAATAGTATATGGATGAAAATTCAGGCCTAAAAAGTTTTATCTCTAAAAGTTATGCACAAAAAATGCGTGATGGAAAAATACAAGAAAATAGATACTTTAGAATTTGATTCTTAGAAATTAGTAAAAGAATTCAAAAAATTCTCAAAAAAAAAGTCATTTTTACTAAAATTAAGATGCTTCTTCTCAACCATTTTCATCTTGGGAAAACCAAAATTGTGTTCTCTGTGCATGCGCAAAGGTAGTGCACTTTGAGCACATGTAGAAGATGGAAAATTTACTATTTTTAAAAATCCTTTGTGAGCTTGAGTAACTTTAGTACAATCCTTATATCCTAGTTTAGAGCTTCAAAATTGCATTTTTGGATCAAAAATAGGACTAAAAACCTCCAAAATGGCCAAGGTAGACATCCAATCGGGGGCAATTTAAAAATAGTAAATAAAATTTTTAAATTGGAAAAAATTAGAGAATTTCTAAAACTAGTACATGTACCTTCCCTTCAAATTTTATAGAAAATGAGCATACGCTGCAAAAGTTATGAGCCAAAAACCACTTGTTTGAGACCAAGGGGACAAGAAATAGGACAAGTGTTTCTTGCAATCACCCTATATGCTTTGTAATGATTTCAACCACATTGCTAATCATCGTTCTAATTATTGGAATGCGGATCACAGACTCTCATGTTTCCAAAACCTAACATGGACACAAATTACAACGGATATAAAGACAACATAGTCTAGACCACAGAAGTCTATGGCACAATAGATTTGGCACCACGCTAGAATTTGGTCTCTTCTTTAACAATCCTAAACTTTGATCCGCACCATGAACTAAAGTGATGAGAAGTGCAAGGGCTCATAGGGCTTAAATCCTAAACGCCCAAGACCTTTGAATTGGGGTTTAAAAGCATCATTGCTTTTGAAGTGTTATACATTTAAATGTCACTAAGGTATAGAAATCTCAACCATACAATTTTGTAGTATATGTGTCCTATATTATGTGAATCAAATTTATAGTCATTTGGCCACATAGATTGCAAGATTATAATGTTTTAGTGCTGAAAGAGGATGCAAATTTTTTCCTAGCAACATAGTTAGAGATGAAATTTGATTTCTAAACCTCTTCAAATGAAAAAAATTTAAACTATAAAGTGCTTTGAAACTAATATACAAATACATTTGTGAAAGAATATATCATTCAATTGATTCATTGTGTTTGCAAAATGGCTTTGAAATGTCAAAAAATAGCAAGAAAAGTTGCAAAAAAACACATCTAAGGCTGAACCTCTACTACTAATATGCTTGTCAATCACTCACAACTTCTTTGATTGATATGAAATTTTAATTACACAAATTAGACTAGTATAAACAACTTTCTCAAAACAAATGATTGGAAACAAATAATGTATGAAGAAGAAACAAGATGCTAAAGTTCATTGTAATCCAAAATTGTCCAGATTTTGAACTTCAAATTGCTCCAAAACATTCAAAAAAACTTGGATTAATATGAAATTTTTACCACAATAGTAGACTTTAAAGAAAACATAATCCAACAAATTTTTATTGAAAATGAACATTGGATGAAGGAGATACAAGCCCCCAAAGTTGCACCCATCAAATGCAGTTTAGTGAATTCAAATTGAATCCATGAACTTTGAATGGCTTTTGAAAAATTAGTACATCTTAGATGGATCTGAAAATTTTACGACACAATCTAGAAGAAAGAACGCAAATTTCAACAAGTTTTTATTAAATTCAAACATTGGATACAAAAGTTACAATACATCAAATTGAACTTCTAGACTATGTGAGGACACTTTTTGGTCCCTTGGGTGGCTCTTAGAGGTTAACTTAGTGTGTTGAAGATATCAAGGTTTTAGACATATAGACATCATTTGGAGGACAATGTATTTTGGTAAGCATGGTTTGCCAAAATCTCTATAATTTTTGTCGTTTAACTAGCTTTTAATGTGGTTTATTTTTTTTGTCAAATGTCTGAATTTGAGGGTTTTTTACCTATTCAAAATACTTTGAGATTTGCTTACAATGATAAAAATTTCAAGATCCACTTACAAACCAATAAAAATTGTTAGCAATTTATTGAGGAATGACTTGAGTTTGTGTATTAAGGATGCCTTAAAGGAAGAAATGTAAAATAGAGCCTTGTTTGGAATTTGCCATAGAAACACCAAAGGCTTGAAGGTCTTGCAAACTATCAATTGTCTACTTGATTATCAGTGGAGAGATGTCGATCAACTAGATGTCCCCGATGTTCTCTAGATTCTTGAGGAAGGGAAGCAAGCGAGACCATTGGGGACTGACTATATTCAATGCCTCATCAATCTTGTAAACATTCACCCTTCACCATTGAAGGTTTGCATATCTAAAAAGTAAATGCACCTTAGTCAACCTTGATTGTAACTTTCAAAACTAAAAAAATGAGGTTTGAGAAGTTTGTCTTCTATTCTATTTTAAAAGTTTAAATAATTAAAAAATTGGAAGAATTATTGCAATTGCAAGCTCCAAGTGTTAGAATCTAAATTAAACAATATTTTGAGTTTTGCATTTGTATTTTCTTTCAAAAAATTTTAAAATTTTTAATTACAAAATTATGTTGCCCATTTTAACCTTCATACATGGTCAAAATTCCAGATTATTTATTTTATTTAATATTATTTGATTTCTACATTTTACTTAAATAAATCACAATTATATACTTTTCCATCAAAATTTATATAAAAATCAACATCAATTAAAATTACATTTTTCACAAGTAAAAAATATTATTAGTTTTATATATTAATTATATAATAGGATAAATTTGGCTTGATTGTAAAATTTGACTTGAAGGTCATTGTTATGGGTGATTGGGATGTAAAAAATAAAATAATTAATTAGAATTTTTTTTTAAATAATTTGCATTTTTACTTGTACCTTTGAAATGATTTCAAAATAACAATGGATTGTTTGTTACATATTTACCAATTTATTTTTATTTTTAGATACAATGTTACAACAATGATAAATTTTCAGGAAACAGAGTGAAAATTTTCATAGTGATAGGTAATTATAGTATCTTATAATAAAAATATAAGTTTGTTGTTTGAATATAATTTAACCTTGAAATGATGATGACAATGCAAAATGTCCTATGGAAGACTTTCTCGGTTATTGAAGAAGCAAAGAATGGTCCAAAAATTGAATCATTTTTGAATGAGTACCTATCATCAAAGAAGCTTATATTTAAAAAGTTATAGGGTTCAAAAACTAAATTTAGCTTAATCCCTAAAGGACCATTTGTCCCCTCGGGGGACAATTTGGGTCTGGGTAGGTTCCAATTGTCTCAATTTGAAGTGAAATTTTGTGAGATTTTTTGAGGTTGTGTAGTTTTGCGAGAGCTTTGTGGATATAATTTTTTGTTTCAATCGGATACCGTATGAAAAAGTTATGGTTCAATAAGCAAGAAATGGAGATTGGCGGGCAGCCCCCAAAAAATTATAAAAAATCAAAATATTTTTTTTGAATTTTTTTCGTAAAATATTATGTTTTTATCTATACGTGAAGCTTTGATTCATTTTATTTGGACTAGGGATGAGAAAGTTATGGACAATCTTAGTTTTTTGGGCAATTTAAGCATCTTCTTGATAAAAACGTTTTGTCCAACTTTGAATGCTAATATCTTCCAATCCGTACGTTTAAGTTTGATGAAATTTTTACTACATGATCTCAAACAAATTAAGTACAAGATCTTATGGTTAAATTCCAAAAAATATATAATTTTTTGGTTTCTTTAAGTGAATGTAGCAGAAGTGGTAGTTTTGAGTGTTTTTTGACAAAAAAAACACCCTCGGGGCTTTAGGGGTTAAGACATGATATTTGACTATTTTGCAATGGATTTGATCCTTTAGGGGTAAAGGACTCCTAGGTTTAAAATGACTACTACACCTTGTATTTGGGTTTAATATTCTGTATCAAATAATTACTTAAAGTTGGCAAATGTCTAAAAATACAAAGTTTTTTTTTTCCATACAATATTTTGCTTTATTACATTTTAAAGAGTAAAGTTCAAATAAAGACAAGATTTTAATCCATGGACTAAGACACAACATTGCATGTATTGGTTGAAAAATAATAAAAATGGGACAAATGAGTATCTTTACACGAATTCTTTAAGTAAATGTGCCCTTCCAAGGTCTCACTCTTAGATAAGACAAAGTAGGACAGAAGCTTTAAAGTGATGACATCATCTCACTAGAAGAAACCTGTGTGTTTTTTGACATCCAAAATTTGGACGTCTACTTTTTGGGACATCAAACATAACATTAGGATGCTAGTTTTGATGTCAAAAAACACAGGTTTCTTCTAGTGTCTATAAGAAGTTGCATACATCTGAGTACTTGTCTATTGGCCCCCTTCCGCAGGCTCTGTACAGTACAACAATCGTAACTGATATTGTTTTTTATACTATGTGTAACCCCCTTGTGATCGACCACTACTTTAGTTTGCATGTGAGCCAGTCTTAACTTATTAGCCATTCGTTTTGGAGCTAAACATCTCCAGATTAATGAAATTTATCATTTGTATTTTTAAGAAAAAAATCTGTAGATTTCAACGAAGTTTTCAAACAGCTACAATTCAATAGAAAACTTGAGGGGAAGAATGTGATTAATTTGCTAGATTTAATAGTTAATTTGTTGAAAATCTTTATTTTGAATGAATTTGTTTGTTTGTTATGGTGAGATCTTCTAGTTGTGCTCTTGGTAATGTTGGAAAGCTCTCTACAAGGAGGGGTGCACAGGTTTTGTTTTTTGGCATTTGGACCTATAGTGTGCAAGATAATGAATTCTAAAGATTTTATGAATTAAAAAACTAGAAAATTATTTTTTCTTTATTTTGGAAGTGGCAACAAAACATGGCATACTATTTTTTCTAAAATAATACTCCCTTTGTTTCCGAAAATGATCCATGTTTCCTTGGTAAAATACAAGTTTTTTTTCATAAACAAGGAAAGTATGGTGTAATTTCTTGTAACCCTTCAAGGGACAAAATGGATTTTGAGTAGGCTCTTGTAGTCTTAGTTTGTGTGGTGTTTTTTTTAAATTCTTTGTGAAGATAGGAAATCACATAGGCTTTTATGAATATAATTTCTATTTCAATCAGTACACATAACTCCGTAAGCAAAAGTTGTGCCACCAGAAGCCAAAAATGGAGTTTTTTGGGCAACACCAAAAAAATCAAAGAAAGTCAAAATTAAAATTTCAAACTTTCATTTGTCATAGAAAGTGATTTTGTCTACATGGAAAGGTTTGATTCATTCTATTTAGGTTAGTGATGAGAAAGTTAAGGACAATCTTGTTTTTTGACAATTTAAGCATCTTCTAGATTAAAGAACTTGTAGGATTCATTTTGAATGCAATTTTCACAATTCAAAAAAAGAAGTTGTGCAAAGTTTAGTTAGATTGCTAGAACAATCTTACCAATGGAATTAGTGATTTTAAACCATCTTAGAGCTACTTACAGTTTAGTTCTTCCTTCAATCTTAAACCTACTTCTATTTAACAATTTTTTAAAGAATAAAAATCACGTAAGGTTTTTTGAATTTTTTTCTTAGACTTTCAACTCAAGTCTTCAACATAAAAAGTTATAAATTCTATGTGTAGTGCAAAATTTTTAAGCTATGAAGATTCAAATTCTTAAGAATCTAGTGAGGCAAGATACAAACCCCTCAAATTTCATTAATCACTTCAAACACAAGTACCTTGTAATCCACCGGATCAAATTTTTTGAAACTTCTTTCACATTTATACTAGTCTAAAGTAAAGACACCCATTACCATTCAAGACTCCACTAGCAATCTATAGGTTTTGGAAAATTCAACAAAGGTTAGGACTAATTATTACCGTCAATTTTTTATTTCCGACCATCTTTTGACCATCAGTGTCATGGCACATGTCCTTGGTTTTAAAAGCCAAAGTAGTCTTTGAATGAGTGGTTATGGAACACTTTAGACATGGGTTATGAGTTTGAACCAACTTTAGACTTTGAAAATTCATAATAATTTATATTCAAAGAATAAAGGTATCAAAAAAATTGAAGTCCCTATGATTTCTATCTATCTACTTGTAAAAAAACTAGATCATTTTAATACTATTCTAAATAAAAACAAATTTGCTTAAATGATTTGTTATTAGTGGTTTCACTTTAGTGCAAGATCCTATGGTTAGGAATGCAAAACAAACAAATTCTTAATTTTTTTGCACTTTGCAATAGAAATGGCAAATTTGAGTGGTTTTTGATGAAAAAAATTGCATTGGGAGTTTAGTAGGTTATTGATTTAAGGTATAAAATTATATCCCCCAAATATATTATTATTATTATTATAGTGTAGCAAAAGTAAATAAAATGAAATTTTCATTGAGATGGATTGATTGATTATATTACAATGATAGAATAACAAAAATAATTTATAACCCTAAGACATTTAACCCCTAAAGGACCAAACACCATTTTTTGACAACAAAGCGATTTTGGGCAGCTCACTATGACCAGAATTTTTCTTTTTTTTTCTTTGAAATTTTCACATAAGATGTGCCCGAGGAGTAGCTTTATGGTTCAACAATTTTTGTAACTTTTGACTACATGGTTAAAAAGTTATTGCATGATATGTCATTTTCATTGTTCGGCGGGCAGCCGGGGCAGCAAAAAAAACTTCTTTAAAAATCACTTTTAAGAAAAACTAAAATTTGAAATTGGTTCTTTAGATTTATATGTACGTGGGAGGATTTTAATCATTCCATTCCGATCAATGAGTCAAAAGTTATGAGGATTCTTAGTTTGAGGGTAGTTATGGAATCTCTATTCTAAAATAAACTCTGAAGTCCTTTATTTAACTCAATTTTCAATATTTTTGAAAAAAAATAAAAACATTGGGTGTAGATTGTTTATTACAACATTACAATCGTTGGGATTGGCATTTTTCAATTTCATAAATAAATTCTTGACAATTTAGTGTTTTGAATCATACTCTACCTCTTCCTACTTACTATTTTTTTCCTATATGTTGTACAATTCCAAATGATCTGAATTTTTTCAAGCATGTAGCCAACTTGCCTTGAAGAATAAATCCAAAGAGTAACCATCATTTTGGACATTTTTCATACAAATGTGACCTTGTGAAGGGCAGCTGCCCGTTTTTTCGCAGGGACCAAAAAAGGATTTTTGTCAATTCAAGCGCTATTATCTTGCAATCCACTGGGTGGAAAATTCTGAATTTTTTTCCACATCTTCTTAAACAAGTTTACTACAAGATCCTACGGCTACAAGTGTCCAAAAATTTTCTTTTCCTAAAATTTGGCACTAGTATTAGAAATGGCAGTTTTGGAGTGGTTTTGGTGAAAACATAGTCAAAAACCTTTAGGGGTTAATATGCTATAAGTAGCCCATGTCACTTGTTGATTTCAAATCTATTGAAGTTACATTAGCATATAAGCCTATATGTGGATATACTTAAAATCAATGATTATAATTTTTTCAAAGGAAATGGTGGCCTATTAAATATAAAATAGGTGATGAAACTGGAATTTGTATATATACATTTATGAAAATTAACCTTGTGATCACACACAACATCACAAATTGTCAAAAAAATAAACGATTGCATTAAACTTCCTGAAAATTAAAATACTTTGAAGGATGAAACAATTTTCTATGGGAACTATTAGAGGAGAATAAGGAATCAATTGTGTCCAATTATTTACTAGATTGAATACCTTCAAACACTTAATGAAAAATATCTCCTTACTCATGATTTATCATTTCAATAGTGCTAAAGGATTTAATATTTTGTTTTAATTTGCAAATATCCTAATAAAAAACATTTATCATTAAGTTGAAATATATATAGTATATTGAATATTGTTTAGAGTATTTGTTTTTATATTTTTAAATCATGTTAAAGATTTATTTAATTATGTAGAGAATATTAAGCTAATTTATGAATTGAATTTAAAACTTTTCTTCTTCTTCAATACAAAGATTTATTTGTTATTTTCTTTCTTAAAATTAAGATCAATGTAATTTTTAAAAGTTTGACATTGTGCACTTGTCCAAGTTTTAAAAGTTTGACATTTGTGATTTTACTATATATTCTTTTAATTTTTAATTTTTAGAATAATTTATTTGTAATGAAATTTTAATTTATTGAAACAAAATTCAATTGAAAACCCATAACTTTTACACTTAAGAACCAAAAGTGCAAAACAACTTGGGTGCATTTCTACTCATTGAAGGTTTTTCAGCGATGCCAAGAATGACATTAAAAATTCCTTTTTCCATAATTTAATTCAATTTATGGTCTTCAAAATTGCTCACAAATCCATCATACATCTAAAAGTAATGATATGACTTTAGTTCAACCCTTGTCAAGTCAAGCTCTCCAATGATATAAAGAGAATGACTGGTGAGTGCACAACTGGGGATATCTCAACATTTTATACAAAACGAACTAGAACAAATGTTACCATTGTATATTTATTTTTTACTTTTATTCAACTTTTACTTTGCATACACATGGATGCAAAAGGATGCTAAGCCTCTACACTCTTGATTGATAATGAATTAAGAGGTCAAACTCTTTTCTTTAAGGTATTGATGTTTAAGTTTTGTTTTTAATTGATTTAAAACCTCAATTCTTCTTCTTCTTTTCTCTTTTTTTTCTTTCCTTTTTTCCTCTTTCCCCTCCTTTTCCTTTTTCTCTCCCCCCCCAAAGTGCTTGTTTGATCTTCAAAGGGTTTATTCACAACTGATGAACTGTCCCAAAGAAAGTCATACTTGAAATCCAAGCTTAAGTAAATTTCCACTTCGACTTCACCATCAACTTCGATTATTTTTTTTTACACAAACCATCAACTTCGATTTCAAGTAACGTAAGTATCAACCTTTGAGGTCTGAGTGTCCCTTCCTTGCACTTCACTCTTCTGTCATCAGTCCCTCCAATTCTGTTGCCCTCTCAATCTTGCCATTGTTTCCCGAGTTGTGCATTCCATTGGATCGTTGTTAAGCAGTTCTTGTCATTGTTGTTGCAGTCCAGCAACCATTACGTTCCGATTAGCATTCATCCCAATTGTTTTGGTCGCTCGGCCTCCATGCGGTCCCTCCGCTTCTGTCTCCGAAGAGCTTTTTCGTCTTTCTCTGGACCACCACCTGCGCTTCTTCCTCTGCCAGTGCTCATTGTTGGCGCGGGACCAGTCGGACTGACGCTCTCCATCTTGCTGTCGCAGTATGGTGAGGTCGGAACCCTAATTTTGTCCCTGGGCTTTGATTTGAAAGTCTTTGGAATGATCTGAGATGGTAAGGTTTTGTCCAGGAGTACCATCCGTGGTGGTGGATAAGCGGCGACGGTTATCGGAGCATCCGCAAGCTCACTTTCTTAACAATCGAACTATGGAGGTGTGTCATTATGGAATATAATTCATTCTGTTATCATTAAGCGCTGATTAATTAGACGGCGGGAGATTAGAGCAAAGTTATCGGGAAACGGAACTAATCCGTTTACTCCATTCTCTGATTACTAGTTCAGTGATAATTCGAACTATTTGTAACGTTTTTCAATCTTTGTATGTAGTCTTTGAGCTTAAGAACAGAATCTTTTAGTACAGAATGAGGAAAAAAATCGCACTCTAAAGGCTTCCTTTCTCTTATTTCTCGCTCATTTAAAGTTTGAACGCCTTTTTAATAGTTTTCAAGCTTGGCATGTGGACATACGGCTTAAGAGCAGAAGTTGTTTAAAACAGAATTGAATAAAACGCACTTAAAAAAATGGAATGCAATGTATATTTTGTTTTCCGGTAAACCTGGACTAGATTGTGGACACGATTAATTGATGGTACAATTCGTTTGTCTATTGGAAATAGCCAAAATATTGTTGTGTGAATGCTGGTTTTGAGTGCAGATATTTAGGAAGATGGAAGGGCTGACGGCAGAGATAGAGGCGAAGCAGCCGCCGGTAGAGCAATGGCGCAGGTTTGTGTACTGCACCACCCTCTCTGGTCCCGTGCTCGGCACTGTGGACCATTTGCGAGCGGAGGGTAATGCATCATTTCTTCTGTCTCTTGCATGTTTGCTGCTCTTTCATGGAACCTTTCAATAAATTTGATTAGCGGAAATTACGATTAATATCCTTAGTATTATTGGTAGTGGGACTGCTTGCATAAGGAACTCATGAATTCAATTATTCACGCAAAAATTTGAGACTAAAGACTTGGTTCTGCAACGTTGTGTGTCCTTGGTTTCGTACTTTTTCTGACTTTTGATCGATTGTTTTACAAGTGCATCAGATATTTTGTGCTGTTGTAGATTTCGCATCACGACACAGTCCAACATCAGTTGCTCACTTTTCTCAGCATCACCTTTTACCACTCTTGTATGAGAAGGCGCAACGTCTTGGCCAGACAGTGCACAAGAGCAATTTCTGGAATCATTGTGCAACTGGTACCCCAGATCATGGATCTGTATTGATGGGCCATGAATGTGTCTCGCTCACAAGCAATTCTAAGGGAGTCACTGCTAGAATTTCTGCTTCCCAGGTCCTGCCCAAGACTTTTTGCAATCTTCTATTGTACATATTTTCTACAGTTCTATAGTTGCTGCTTAGAAATGCAATAGACATTCTTTATTTCAGCTTGCTTGAACCAGGGGGACACGTTCTGATTTGACTGTTTTGGATCAGGGAACCTCTAGACAGGTCCTGGATGTGGCTTGCCAGTATGTTGTGGCAGCCGATGGAGCTGGTAGTTCCATTAGGAAGATGATAGGTGTGGCAATGGAAGGAGAAGCAGACATGCAGAAGCTTATCAGTGTCCACTTCTTCAGCAAAGACCTTGGCCAGATGCTGTTGGGAACTCCTGAACCTGGGATGTTGTACTTTGTATTCAACCCTAAAATTATTGCAGTTGTTGTCGCACACAATCTTGAAGCTGGTGAATTTGTAGCTCAGGTATCGACCTTTAAACTAATCATATACCTTACTTTCAGTGCATATTTTATATCCAATCTGATGTTGTCATTCGTGCATCAGGGGCCTAGCTGACGTAGCTCATGATTTCCAAACTTGTCAGCGCTGATATTAGTACAGTAGTAGTAGTATTCTTGGTCATATATGAAATGAATTCATTGAAGCATGATCAGAGTAACCAGTATAAAGTCAGACTAAGGAGGGATCAGCTTGTCAGATTTTTTCATTCAATTGAATGCGATCCTCTTGCAGATACCTTTCTATCCACCCCAGCAACGGCTTGAAGATTTCACGAGTGAGGTGAAACTGCCTTATTTCCTTCCTCTTTCCTCGATGATATTTAGCATGTGCACTTGAATCATTATGTGGAAGATCGTGCGCTATTAAGATGATCTTGTGGAATTTCTCTTGTGTACTTGATTTCATATTTGTTGCAATCAAAGTGACTGAAATAGAATGCAATCATTCTTTTGTGTGTATGGCTTCAGGTCTGCCGTGGCATCATATTGGAGGTGACCGGAAGGAAAGACTTGACAATTGAGGTCAAGACTGTGAAGCAATGGGTGATGCATGCTCAGGTTGCGGACCATTTTGTAGACAGACACGAGCGAGTCATTCTTGCCGGAGATGCCGCTCATCGCTTCCCTCCAGCAGGGGGATTCGGTGACACATTATCCCTTGCCTTGTAGCTTTCATGCATTTGTGTAGACGATGAACATGTTGATTGATGCATATTCTTTTATTTGGTGTGAATGATGTGTCAAAAGTGTGCGACTCTCGTGTGGTAGTCAATAGATCTTAGGACATGCTTGTATTTCAACTGGTTTCATGTGAGCCAACGACATTATTACTTCATGATGAAGCCTGAACGTTTTTAATTGGCTATTGCAGGTCTGAACACTGGTGTACAAGATGCTCACAACCTAGCTTGGAAACTTGCTGCTGTATTCAAGGGAATTGCATCCGAGACTCTGTTATCTACCTATGAAGTGGAGCGTCATCCGGTAATCTGAAAATTGTCACGATGCCCAGGTCGTACATCATGAATTTTAGCTGCTTTGTTATTGTTGCTCCTATCTAGCTCCTGCCAAAGACTCTCCTTGAATATTTATCTAATGAATATTCCAGGACTAATTCTGTCTCTTCAACTGAGACTCTTTTGATATATGTGCAGGTTGCAAAAGCCAACACGGCATTGAGTGTCGTCAATTTCAATGCAGCCCTGGCAGTTCCAGCCGCACTTGGACTTGACCCATCTGCTGCAAGGTCTCACTCTGTTCTCTCTTTGATCTATATGAACAAGAATCTCATCAACTCTATTGACTCACTCGTCAGCTTCGTTGCTTACTCTTCGAAACTCTATTTGTTAGGAGGCATCACATCCCTTCCAACGCTGGTGTCGAGCAATGTGCCGAATGTTTCACTCAAGTCCATGCATTGGGGTAACATTGTATTGCGGTTTTGATTTACAGAATTGTTCATGGAGCTGTAAATAGCCGATTTGGCATGCTGCTTCCTAAAACGCTTCAGAGTGCAGTACTCGAGGGCATGTTTGCAATTGGACGAGCTCAAATGGCACCAGTTTTCCTAAATGACTTCAACCCCATCGCTTCAGCTCGAATTTCAGAAGTGCAAAGAATACTGAGAGAAGGTCACAGCCTCCAGCTCCAATTTCCTGCAGAAGATCTTGGCTTCAGGTTACCACTGCCTTCACTTGCTCTGTTTAGTATCTACTTTTTGAATTTCTGAACTTTGCTTGATTGCATACACAGCAGTGGAATGTTTGGTTTACATGTTAAATAATTCTCCCCTTATATATGCGCGTCTCATATTTTGGTTGGAGTCTTTGTTACTGAAGACTAATTTTGTAATTACCTTCATGTAACATTTATTGCGATGTGTTTTTTACATACAGGTATGGCGAAGGAGCTTTGATTCCAGAGGTAGATCAAACCTCTTCAGAGAGAACGATTGTGGCTCCTACAGGAAGAAGGCAAGAATATTTGCCATCATCTGAACCTGGTGCTCGTGTGCCACATTTCCCAATTGTTATCCATCATCATTCGATTCCGTCATCATCCTTGAAGGTTTGAACCAAGAAGCATTCTCTATTTGAATGTGACTTTTTTGAAATATGCAAATATGGGATATTTGGCCATGATATGTGCATCTTTCTTAGGTGTATGTAATTGATACTTCTGATATCATATTCTTGGATTGTCCGACTCTAGCGTCAGGATCCTGCATAACTGAAGTGGTTGCTATTTTTAGACTGATATTCTTATTACTTGTGGTTTTTTCCTTGCAGACAAGCTGCTCAACATTGGACCTTATCAGTGAAAGCGAGATCCACCCAGTGCTTATTGTGGGGGGCAACAAAAGTGGTTGC
Source organism: Antitrichia curtipendula (assembly GCA_951230915.1). NCBI lineage: Eukaryota > Viridiplantae > Streptophyta > Bryopsida > Hypnales > Leucodontaceae > Antitrichia > Antitrichia curtipendula. The sequence continues at coordinate 13,344,503 of OX579642.1, read as the reverse complement.
GCATGGACTGAAGCTGCTCTAACAGCTGTTAAGTCATCGTCTATTACAGTAAAAATTGTTATCATGTGGCCACGTTCCAGCTACCCGCAACGAGAGTGTTCACTGGGTCGTGAAGGAAATGGTACAGAATCAGAGTGGTTCTCTGTCCAAAAGTGTGCCTCTGCTAGGGAATGCAGAGTTATCCATGCAGAAATCGATCGCAGGTGGTGGGATCTGTGTGGTGTTCCTGATACTGGCGCAATTCTGATTCGACCTGACGAACATGTAGCCTGGAGGTCGAGAAGCGCCGCTGACAGCTCTTCCGTTCAGCAACTGCATAAGGTTTTTGCGAAAGTATTTCCCATTCCAGTTGCATCCACTCATGCAGTACAGGAGAGAGACTTATCGATTTTGTAGTTTGAAAAGGCATATTGATCTTACATTTAGGAACACATTTAACCTCGATGAAGCCCATTTATGTAGAGGTGTCAACCAACCATTGGATATGGAGAGCTTATAGCTTCTTGAGCATTAACCCTAAACCCTTTAAGCATTATGGATCCAACCACTGAGGTTATGTTCAGTAATGTAGTAGAGCCGCCCTTTGGAGATAGCACCCAGGATCAGCATGTCATTTCTCATAGCGAGGCTCTGTTTTCATCTCATTTTAGGCCATTAACCATATTTTTTTATTGAAGGGATTGCACAATTTCTGGGGTCAATTTGTAGATAGTGTTTTTCCTTCGATTGGCGCTCTGCGTTATGAGCTTTGCATTTGCGTGCTCGGCCCCATAAACTCTGCAATTTGCGGGGTCCTAGTTTCTATGAATTCTAGAAATCGAGGTTCTTATAAATGTTTTGTGAGGAGTCATCAAAGCGAAAATATTGCATTGGCTTTAGTGCATCTATTTGGTTATTGTTGATCAATGTTAGGATAGGGCAGAAGAAACATCTTCTGAGATGTGTATTGATGGCTGAGTTTCTGAATTTAAATTTGAACGCTCCTGCAAGGTGCGCAAATTCTGGACATGGAGTCAACACTTGGTATCATTTTCGCAGCTGACGTGTCATTGCAAAGAGGTAGTAATTGTGTGGTCGTGCTACAATGCTTTTTGAGACAACCACGTAGTGATATAATGCTAGACAAAGAAGTACATTCACAACTGGTTGTCTGAGGAATCTTGTAGGATTTGGAGCTTTGCATATAGGCTGAACCTTGATCCTTTGGTTATTGAATTTGTGCGTATCGCTACTGGTATGGAGTTATCACCTCTGTACACTCCAAATAACAGGATTGAAGTGTCTGTAACCCTCATAACATTCAGTAGCAGCCTTGTGGGCTGCCTTCCCCCCATGGAATCATGGAATGATGTGGAATATTTCACACCTCCATAGTAACTACGAAGCCATGCGGCATAAATGTCAGAAAGCAAACCAAGAATGAGGTGAGAATAATTAAAAGTACATTAAGCTTAACTTCTCATTAATAAATGAACACCATGAATGAGATTTTATAAAAAGTCACCAAGGTCGAGTCTAGCGGAGGCTCTTGTTTTACCCAAGGGAAAAATGCAAGAACCTTTTATTTGCTACACAAGATTTTTTGCAAATTTTGAGTTCATACTTGCAATCAAGAGGCCCCAAATTAGCTATGAGATGTTTAACAATAAAGTGAATACGGCACAAAACAAGGGGTCCTTTTTTTTACATTCACCCTTGGCTAGACCTCCGCAAGAGGCTCGTTGCACTACTATAGACACAACCAATCATCAACTTTCCAATTCACGAACCTGTCAAAGATGGATATTTGCATAAATTTCTAATATAACACTTACACAAACCTTTAAGGTGGAAACACTCATTCTTGCCGTTGTATCCAATCTTGTCCCCATGTACCAACAAAGTACATTCTTACTATAAAAATGTGCACCCTTGGTACATTATGACAGAATTGGGTACATGGATAGTTTAGGAGGTCTTCACCTTACACCACTACCATCCTGGCACTAGTCCTACACACCAAGCAAAAGCATGGATGGATTTCGTGAAAATCAATTGCATATGACAGAAGGCACTCCACCCAAATGCTACTGAATGTTATGCTGCAAGGTCAAAGACCAAGACTTCTTCCTTAACTCAAACGTCTTTTAATGTCGTTGATCTAATAAAAAATAGTGACAAAGACAATTTGTCTCCAAATCAACACAAATATGTTAAAAATAAATGCTTGAGTCAACCAATTTGAAGCGCTATGAAAGATTTGATTTGGGACTTTTTCTTGTCCCCAATGTGACATATACTTACACTCCTGTATACAATTCATTTGTTAGAAATTTTAAATGCAAACTATGGATGATTAGATGTTTACACCACTTAAAATATTCTCAAAATATTAAAGATTGTGCAATTACATAATCACTAGAAACTTGAAAGAGTTTCAAATGAGTTTCAAATGTGGATTTACCTATTTTGGTATGAATAGAAAAAAATTCGGCATTTTTGTTTCTTTAATTTTAGACAAAGAATGACTACTAATATTTTTCAATTTGATTTGTTGATATATATTTATAGAATATTTTTGTTACATTGTTGTGTAAGTACAAATCGCTATACACAACATATAGAATAGCCAACATCATCATCACATATAAAAAGAAAAATCCAATCTAGAATGCATCACATGTACACTCTCAAAGATTAGATTTAGAATCTTACATACTCAACAAGACAAGCTCCACTAAACGGAGAATCTAAAAGTGCAAGTAGAGTAGAAGAAAAAGTTTTATAAATCAAAACCATGATTACCAACATTCTTTGTCAAAACTCACAAGACTTGACTTGGAAAAGAATGTCAAGCCAAGGGAAGTGTCTTGGCTATCAACCAATCTTTAGTTGCCTAAAAATGAGGTGCCAACCTAAATGAGATGCCAAAAGTTTTAACACTCCCTAACACAAACATCCATCTATGTGGGATGAAACTACGTCCAATGTGGCATAGCCCTTGGTGCTACATCATGAGATAGCTATCGTGTAAGCACAAATCGCCATACACAACACATCGAGTAGCTAGCATCAACATCACATATAAAGAAAAACAAAACAATCTAGAATGCATCACATACACTCTCAAATGCCTCCCCTAACTAACAATGTCGCCCCAACACATAGTTAGGACTACATAACAAATGTAGCTATAGTAGATTCAAATGTCATAATGAAAAAACTATCCATCATGTCTCCTATCCAAGTCAAGGTCATGGGCCGCCCGACGTATGCAAAAGTGGGTCCATATTGGTGTGATAAGAGATTGTAGGCTAGGTGCAAATATGAGCCCCATCTGTAATTGCCTTTGACAAATTTTTGATGTTGAATCTCAATCAAGTCCACGTCAAACTTAAGCCTTTAATATTGTGCATCTAGCAATTATTTAACTTAAATGCCACATTTAACTACTTCTGGACTATTTAATGAATTCTAGACTAAACATTCGAAGATCATGAGGTAATAACATTGTGAGATCTCTCAATGTTTGTATAGATTGCTTGATGATCATTATGGGATCTTCCGATGATTGTGAGATCTCCTAATGACCATCGTGGGATTTTCCAATGACCATTATTAATTCTAAACTTTCAAAAGTCCAAAAGTAGTTAAATATGGCATTTAAATGGCAATAATGTGATAATGATCATAAGCACGTTGTTCTCTTCAGAGATTTTTAGGGCAAATCCAATCTCTTGGAGGTATAATCAATAAAGGTGGAGTCAAGCATACCATATGCCAACCATGTTGCATTGGTTATACAATAACATAATAGCTGCACTTTTCTTCTCTCTACAAACAAAACACGGAAGACCGTCTAGTACCACTGCCAACTCAGGCATAATGTAAGGTATCACGATGTTAAACAATAGATAAATTCTCTGTTGACATTGGCATGGCTCTCTTGAAGAATTCTGCTCAATTGTGTAGACATTGAACCCAAACATTTGAATCATCTAAGTCCAGAATATGAGACAACTTTTCTTATACTAAGTTGGGTAAAATAGGCTCCTTTCTATATAACAATTGATAAGGGTTGTAGGATTCTAAAGATGCCTGCCTACTAAAATGATAGCCCGTAGCAATTCAAGGCAACATCAAATCCCAATCTCGATGGTTTCTATGAAGCAATCCATACTTTTATAAACCATGCTTGACAATCTGAACAACCCATTCAACCAAGCCATTTGCCTCAAGATGATTTCTAGAGGTGGTGCAATGATCAATCAAAGCCTTGGTGCTTAAATTTTCAAAAGAACCAAGAAACTCTTGACCTTGATTTGTTAGCACCTCAACCAGTGCTCCATAATGTGCCAAAACACGATCAAGAAAAGCCATAACTACCAACTCTGAAGAATTTTGTGGTAGAGCAACAAGTTCTATCTACTTGCTAAAATGCTCAACCATCACCAATACGTATTGGCTCCACGTGGTGTGACAACAAGTGGCCTGGCAAAGTCTAAAAAACAACAATAATCCAAGCCCATGATGGGCAAAGGTTGCAACTATGGTGATAAGATGTTAAAGCTTGACTTGACACGGTCACATACTTCACATTGAGAAACATAAGTGGCAATATGCTGATACATGCCAGTCTACCAATATTGATTGTGCAACATAGAATGTGTTCTATACACTCCAAGATGTTCAAGCTCTTGGTGCACGTTGCACCAAAGAAGCTCTCTAGTCTGGCTTTAGAACAATGCTTCTAGTTCCATTTGGCCACATACAAAACAACAATTTGTTTATCCAATAGAACCTTGTCATTTGATGACTAACTCTATCTTGCTCCATATCAAAGATTCCTAGAGGAAATATCCCTTGTTGAAGCTTGTGTAAGACTATAGAATCTTCTAAAACATCATTACTAACTAGAGACTTGTTAGCCTCCTCATCTTGATCCTCGACAAGGGTTTCAGAAGCACATTCTGACATTAAGATAAGATAAGATAAGCAACTACATGTCCACCTAGCATTGCTTTTCTACCGCAATCTCTATGCCATCTAGCTCTAGTCAAACCCTCATCTAAAGAACTTGGATTGTGAGAAAGTCCATCTACATCCAAGTTAGTAATGCTTGTCCAATGTACAACCTCAAAGTCATACTTCTATAGTAGTAATGCCCACCTAGCAAGCTTGCTAGTGAGCTTATCTGACTCTATAAGTTGCTTCAAAGGTTGGTGATCAGTGACCAAAGTAAATTTTTGCCCATACTGCCACCAAAGCCTCTCTTTTGTATGAAGAATAATTGGATTCTACATTGTTGTTGATTTTAGATGCATAAACTATAATATACTCCCTTCCCTCTTCATATTTTTGTACAAATACTGCTCCTAGATCCACATCATTCTAATTTGTGTGCAACTAACAGGATCTGAAAACATCAAGATGTCGAAGTACCAGCACTGAACCAAGCCTTTGCTTTGATGTATCAAATGCATGGTGTTGCTCACAATTCTATGTCCATGGTTGGTCTTTGCCTGTAAAAATAGTAAGAGGCTTGGCAATCAAGCTAAATTTTTTAACAAATTGACGATAGTAATTTGCCAAGTCAAGAAATGCACGTAGCCGGCACATTGCTAGGTACTAGACTCTTTTGTAAAGCATCCACCTTTTTCTTGCTACACACCAAGACCTCTTGGAACAATCATGTGGCCCAAGTATGGCAACCTATTATGGAAGAACTTGCACTTGCCATGAAGCGAGCGTAGTCCCTATCGTTGCAAACATTCAAACCCCACTTGCAAATGCCTCACATGCTCTTGTGGGCTACTACTAAAGATGATAACATCATCAATGTAGCATCTAGTAAAAGATAAGCCAACCAACACTTGATACATCACCTTCTAAAATTCAGTTGGTACATTCTTCAGACCATATGGCAAAAACTTCTAATGATAAAGTTGATCTTTGCCATCTTGATCAACTCCCAAAAATGTTGTCTTCATCCGATCTTCTAGAAGTAGAGATAATTGATGATAGCCAAATCTCAAGTCTAAAGTGCTAAACACTTGAGAAAATTCCAGTGCATTAAACAACTCTTCTAGCATTGGCATTGGATATCGGTCTAATTTAGTCTTGCAATTAACTGGATGGTAATCACCACACATCCACATCTTTGTCCAATTGTCAAAGATATCTTTCTCTGAGGGCATAATCGTAGCACAAGCATACTCTCCATTGGAGAGCTCAATCAATCCCACTGCTAATAACTCTTGGCAACAAGTCTAAACACCAATCCTCTTAAATGTACTAAGCCTAGAAAGCCTTCTGAAAATAGGGTGGTCATCTTTAAGATGAATGTGAACGGGTTTGTCCTTGTAGCCTTCAAGATTTTGAAGACTAAAGGCAAAACAACTTCGATACGAGCGAATAAATGCCCGTATCTTTCATGCGTCGGCACCTGTGAGTTGTTTTCACCACATGTGGTAGAAAATACCCAAGAGTTGGCCGGGAGGAAGTGTATGGGACTTTAGACCTAGATTGCCTTCCAAGGAATGGACTCCCTATCACAATTGTATTCAAAATTCACCCCAAAAGCCCTCAATGATGTAGAGGCAACACACCTAAAATTATCAAATTGAACACTTTAACCTCCAAAATCACCCAATCATGGACTAGAGTGGATTAGGACTAATAATATGTCAAAATCTCACTAAAACTTGCACTTAAAACCTCTAAATGGGTGAAATTTTCACCTCATCCACAACTCTAGACAGCATACTATGACTCACCAAAAACACCCAGTTTTACATGCATAGTCCCAATTGTATTCTTTTTTAAATTTTACAATTCTAATTTGATGCTTTATCTCATTCCCTCAAGAAGATTTCATGCAACCATAGTGAATCAATTAATCAAACATGCAAAAATCCATATATTGTAATAAGCATTACATTTAAAATTCAATGTCACCCAACAAGAACAAGGAATTATGAGTAGGGCAACCAATTACCGTTAAGGGCAGCTGACCTCCCTTTACAAGATGGGCACCATTGCCTCGTTTTTTCTCCAATTGGGACAAGCTTAGTCTTTACAAAAAACTGACTTCAAGGTGCACCACCTCTTCAAATTTCAACTCCATCCACCTTTCCGATTTTCTGCAATCTCTTGCCGAAGTTGGCGGTTCCACTTGAAGGCAACAACTGACCTCTCTCTCTACAAAAACTTCCACCATTTCTTTGTCTTTGCTCCAAATTAGTCGAGTCATAGGTTTTTGAAAATCTGACTTCAAGGCGCACCACCCTTCTAAGTTTCAGCTCCATCCATCTTGCCAATCTTCTGCAATCGCTTGTCAAAGTTGGCAGTTCCCTTTCAATTTCAAAAAATCCTAATTTTCTTCCATCCTCTAATCCAATTTCCCATCTGACCTAAATAAACTCATTTTTCTTCACTCATTTTTCACCAATAAGTGGACCTACTTCGACAAATTGTCCTACATGGTTTTGCTTTTTTCATTTCTCACAATTCAAGTTCAAAAATGCCCAACATCCCCAACATTCTTCAAAAGAAAACCATACATACAAAAAATTTCAACAGAGGAGAGAGAGAGCTTGCAACCCTAATTTTGCTAATATCCCACCTCCTAACGGATTCTTTTCCCTAATTTTTTTCATCCATCAACACTTTACTGTAAAAATACTAATTTGATGTAAAATGCACCAAATTAGTGAAAACTGCACTAATGTGGCATAAATTGCGCTAGTTTAGTGTAAATTCCTCTAAATTACTATTTTTTTCCTAGTTTTATTGTTTTTACCTTACTTTAGTGGTTCCTTCACTATTCTAGTGTTCTAGTAGTACTAGTTTTAAGTTTATTAACTTGTTTTGTGTTTTTTCATGTTTATTATTTTTTGTGTTTTTTATTTTATTTTTAGATTCATTTCCTACTTGTAGTATTTTAGTTTTCATTTTTAAAAATATTTTTGTACTTTCTATTTTTTGGTTTTCATTTTTATATTTTTTATACTTGATATATATATATTTTTTCTAACATCATTTTCCATTTGTAGGATTTTGTTTTTATTTTCCCAAACATTTTACTAGTTGCCTAATTTGGTTACTTTACCAAATCTTGTTTAGAATCTTTTTAGTTTTAAACCCCTATTTTTTCCTAGAATTTTTCCTTTGTTTTCTCCTAATTGCATTTTAAAGACTTTCACCCTAAACTTCTAAAGCTCCTATCACTATCTAACAGAAAACTCCCTAATTCATAATTATGATTTAATCCAAAATACTAACACTTCTATATTTATAAATTCACGAACATTATTTATATTTTTTAGTTTATAAAATGTGAACCAATATGGTGGTTCACAACACCAGTGAGCTTTGATCCCAAATTCAATAGCCAATCATCAAACTCTATAGTCTCTTTGTTCTCAGAAGACTCACCACTTGGTTCTAGCACGGCCTGTGATTGCTATTGTGTTGAAAGAGGAGCCTCTTTGCCCTTAGTTTTTGTATTTGAAGTCAAATGAGAAGCTTCTCCATTGCAACTGGTGCATAAGGCTAGACAACCATTAGAAGGTGAAATATCATCACAAAATAATTGTAAAAACATCCTTTGAACCTCCAACTTTCCAAAATCCTGGATCAAAACAACAAAAACTTGTTGAGCCCGAAGCTTTTTCTAAGCTTGCTGCTTCAAATGAAAAAATGCCTTAGTATCATTAAGTAACCTTAATGTCAAATTTGGATTGTAGTTCCACTATCCCCTAACTATTGTCCTTTGTCCTCAGAGTAAGCCATTGGTCATTATGATGTTGTTGAATAGCGAGACAAGTACTAATAATCAACACTAGAGTGTTGAGATCCATAGCTTGGCCCAACAAAAATTGTCTTTGACCTCCTTTAAGGTCATAAGTGTCTGTAAGAAATTCCATGGGACGTTTTCATTCATCTGCAATAGGCTCTTTATAAGTTTGGGATTGTGAATCCCAAACCATGTCAGGCCCACGAGATCAAAATGCAAAAGATTTCGGATATGTCACAAAAGTGGGAAATGCACCTTTAGAGGCTTCCACCTTGTCCACTGTGAACTACCATAATGGTTCACTTTTTAGAAAATAGAAAATGTAAATTTTATGCAAAAATTTACAAGCTTAGAGGTATTAGGACTCTAGATTAAACTACAACCACTAGTTAAGGAGTTTTTTTAGTACATAGCAATGGAAATATGGGGAGGTTAGGCCATTAAGGTGAAATGTTGGAAAAGGTCATTAAGAGAAAAGTAGGGTAAAATTTGAGAAAAAAAATGGAGATTTAAAACTAAAAAGATTCGAAACAAGATTTGGTAAAGTAACCAAACTAGGCAAATGATAAAAGGTTTAGAAAATGAAAACAAAATCATACAAACCAAAAATGAATATAGAGAAAAGTTAGAAATAAAAAAGAACTACTAAATATTAAAAAAAAAAAAAAAAAGCATTAAAAGTGGGAAATAAATAAAAAAATCAAAATCAAAATACTATAAGTAGCTAATGAAGCTAAAAATAAATTAAAAACCACAAAAATAATAAATATGAAAAAACACAAAACAAGTTAGCAAACTCAAAACTACTACTAGATCACTAGAATAATGAAAGAATCACTTAAATAGGATAAAAATAATAAAATTGGAAAAAATAACAATAATTTAGGAGATTTTGCACTAAATTGGTACAATCTACACCAAACTAACGTAGTTTGCACTACTTTGGCATGTTTTATATTATTTTAGTGGTTTCATAGTAAATTAGAGTTGGATGAAAGTAATTAGTGAAAGAAGTTTGTTAAAAATTTGAATATAGGCAAAATTAGGATTTGCCTCTCTCATTTCTTCTAACTTTCTCTCAATTTTATGTGCATGTGTGTTTGGAGAGGAATTTCATGTTTTATGAGTTTTTCAAGCATGAATTGTTAGAGAGTAAAGAAAGGAACTATATAAGAACAATTTGCTGAGTAGGTTTCATCATTTAATAGAAAAAAATGGGTGGAAAATGGAGGTTTTTGAGGTCAAATGGGAAAGTATTTGAGAATGAGGAAAGAATTTGAATAAAGATTTGGACTACCCACTTTGGCAAGCGATGGAGGGAGCCTGGCAACTTGGATGGAGTTGGAATTAGTAAGAAGATGCATTTTTAAGCCGGCTTTCTAAAAAGCTTAGGCTCAACCCATTTAGAGCACAAATGAGGCATTGGTGGCTAGATTAGTGTAAGGAGGTCAACTGCCGCCACCAAGAAAAACTGCCAACTTTGGTGAGCAATTGCGAGAGATTAGTATAGCCAAATGACCTGAACTTTGGAGAGGATGAAGATGGAAAAGTTAGCTTTTCCAAAAAACTATGCCTAAGGTTGACAAATTTCAACATCCGGCCAAAAATCACATTCATAAAAAAGGACGTCTGGAAGCAAGGGCTGTTGTGGAGCCTTAGCATCTAGCAGTCAGCCTTGTGGATAGGCGGATGGCAGGCGGATGGTTTTGCAGTTTTAATGATTGCTAGCAATTTGAAGTCCTTAGAAAATCAATTACATATTTACATAGTGAATTAGTGGCAATAGTGGGTAAGTGCGGTAACATTGCAAATGACGTTTTTGCATTCTTAAGAAAGGAGGTTTCACATCTACCAACTTTGACAGCCTCCTTAATCTCATCAATAGTAACAAATGTATATGTTGTGAATACATCAACCAAAAGTAACATATACATTTGGTTGATGTATTCACTACCCTTGGAGACAATTGTAATTAAACTCTACCATCTCCGTTGATTTAGGAAAAAGCGTAAGGAGCTTATATGGGCATTCTTGCATATCATAAATGTAGTGCATCTTATTGGACATCTGTACAACTATATTTCTCCGATTAACATCATGTTTCACTTTCTCAAGGACGAGTCACAAGTCTACATTGGAGTTTGTGATTGGGGCATGATTACAGTAGCCACCGAACCAATGAAGTTCTTATACACGTTCACATCGGCAAGTGATAAGATAGAAACCTTGTGAAGGAGGTGGTGGGTGGATGTGGGCGCTAGATTACCCACCCTTGGTAATCAAGCGAACACCAACCAGGTTCTATGCTTCTATCCACTTTTTTAATATATGGGGGTGTTGTGAGCACGGTCCACTATGCCTTCCAAGCAATGGATCTTTTTTGCTAACGTTTCCTAAGTGTCGTGGATGGACAACAAAAATAACTAAAAATGCATGTGGTAACTCACAGGCTAACTGCAATGATCAGGGGTGATAGTGAATTCTAACTCCCTACCTATTTATCTTATGTCTAGGATTGACTGGGTAGTTGGCGTCATTTCTAATGTCCCTAATTACGTGAAAGGGAACCTTTATATTCCTTCCATGAACCCCTAAGACTATCTTTTGTGTCTTGACACTCCACTTGGAAGTTCTACTTCTAAAGACTAATCCTAAAGCTCAATTTTTATTCTAATTTCCAACCTCTAAATGTAACTCTAGATTTTTTTTCCTAAATTGACTCTAGAATTTATCCTCGAAATTTAATCCTATCTTTTGACTTTTGACCCTAGGTTTTTACTTCTATAATTAACTCTACAATTTAACTTCTAATTCTAATTCTAACTTTTGACTTTTGAGTCTAAGTCTTTACCTTCTACCTAACTCTAAATTTTAACTTCTAAAGTTTTACCCTAACTATTCTTCTTTGAATTGACTTTAAATTCTACTTCCTAAGTTTTACTCTAAATTTTTATTTTTAATTTCTACTTCTAATCGGATTTTTGACTCTTAATTAACTCTAAACTTTTACTCTTAACCTACTCCATGATTTGTCTTGAGAATTTAACCCCCCAAGTTAAACTTCCAAATTAATTCTATTTTTTAACTTTCCAAGTTAACTCTAGATTTTGACCTTAGAATTTTAACTTTTACAATTTTAAACTGTAATTTGACTCCAGTTCTACTCGCTAATTAATCCTAATTTTAATCCTAAATTCTCCTTCTACCCTAAATCCTTAAGTTCTGTCCATGGTTCCTTTTGGATGAAATTTTAACTCCAATTCCTCCGTCCTGCCTCCTCCTACTTAACTTATCCTAACGCGGTCAATTTAGAGCCAAACCTATGTGTAATATTGTTTTGGAAACCTTTATTTCTAATCTATAAACTTTCAAATCTAAACTTCTAACTTGCACTAACCTCGGCTCGCTAATCGCGCTTAAAGGGCTGATTAAGGAAATCAACGCTAATTAGGGAAAACACCAAGGATTAATTTAAAAACTCACCTCTTCACTGCCGGTGTCAAAAATACGTTCATCCACGTCCGCGTGCACATCCTCATGCTCCATGGTACTCCTTTGTTGTGTTCGATTTTTTCCAAGCTCACTACTTAATTTGAGAATATGTTACACCCTTGCAATCTAACTTCTCTCTTTTCTTTCCTCCTTCCTTTTCTTTCTCCCTCTCTTCTTCTACACTAATACTATTCCACCTAAGCTTTTATAGATGTCTTACAACTATAGACTCAAACTCCGAAGCGGTCTTAATGTTCCTCCTACCCTCTTACGCGTAAAGTCTTACACTTGTCATCCTAATCTTTCTTCTAATGGTCACTCCGAATTTTCAAGATTTTCTTCCCTAGGCCTACCTAATCCTAGGCTTAGGTTACTATTTATCGTCTCTCACCTTTCCTCCTCTACTTCATCATTTCTCCCCTAATCTCCTTTCATTCTTGTCGATTCTGTTTTGTTGGTGAGATGGTGAGAATGGAGGTGTTTGTGTGTAGGTGTGACGCGTGGAGGTGTGGCTTCTAATCTCCCCCTTCCCTTTTCTCTTCCCCCCTTCTTTTTCCACCTCTCCTTCCCCTAATTAGTTTTGAGAATTTGAAGAGAGGATTTCCCCTTTTTTCCTTCCTAAAAGGAAAAGACCAAAAAAAAACACCCAACACCAACCGGGGCCCGAGCTGGGGGCTTGGCTGCTGGTGGCCCGACTATTGGGTCGCCTTGGCTCTGGGGGCTGACTTGCCAAAAAAATGTTTTTTCTCCAAACACAACCTCAGAGTTCCCTTAGGAGAACTCACTCACACACTACTAAATTGGATTGTTTTAACAAAAAAAAAGAGAAACGAAAAAAAAGTTAGTACTAGGGTCAAAGCTTCGCCGTCCGTGGAGTGAAGGCCTCAATTCTTGGACACAAAACTAACTCATGGAATCACCTGCTACCTTTCTTACGCGAGAACTCTAAGATCTTGGAAGCTAAACTTTGGACTTTTCCAAGAAGGTCTTGGAAACTAGACTTTGGGACTAAGGTTTATAAAGGTTCAAATTTTTGCCGTAAAGTTGGGTTTAACACCAACTTTAGGACTTGCGACACTCTAGTGGTTCAGAGCTCCGCCGTCTGGGACTGGTTTAACACACACTGTAGGACTTGACGTTGTCAGTAGTTCAATGTTTTGTTGTCCCCGGGGGGGGTCCACACAACAAGGGGGATTTTTTAAGAGGGTAGGAAAGTCACACTTAAAGAAACACACATGACAAAGCCAAAGCTTCGCCGTCCCACGGGGGGGTCCACGCAACAAGGAAAATATTAGAAGAGGATGGAGACACGTGAATATGAAGGACCAACACGATAAGATTCTTAGAGATACAAAACTTCACAGGCTAAAGGCCTCCCAAAGCGGCATCGCCAAGGTACGGTGGGGGGTTGCTCTAGGGTTAGTGCAAGACACCAAAAGACTCTTAAAACTTCACAAGTTAGATCACAAAACATACAAGGGAGAGAGAAGGGCTCTCCACTTACAACAAGGTACAAAAACTATACCAAAGAGTATACAAAGCAAGGTTGAAGGACCCCCAAGGACCTTCAAAGCTTGAAAAGAAGCAACAATGGAGCCAAAAGTGCTCCGAAAACATCATAGAGGTTTTTGGCTTCAAACGCCAAAATATCCAAAATAACTTGGACCCATGGACCCAAAACAAGAATTGGGGGTGTTCTAGAGAGAAAAATGGGGACCTTAAATAGGTTTCCAAGGACCCACCCCTCCCTCTAGAGTTCTAAGGTAACCTTATCAACTTGGATTTTCACCCTCATCCTCAAAGATTTTCATCCTAATCCCTAAAAAACTACTTCTACCATCTATGCTGGACCAACCTCCTAACTTTTGGAGATTAACTCCAATTGTCAAATGGATTGCGCCATTGGCTCCAAATTGCCGTGTTTAGTCGAAGAACCCTCTATCCCCCATACCGAGGCCAAAAATCCATTGTAGGCTAGTTTAGTTTAAAAACCAAATCGTGGTAAAATCCTAGATCTTAGGGGTCACCTATTTTGAGAAATGTGAATAGCCTAGGGTCTCCGGTAGGTGCGAGAGAGTTGGAAAGGACTCTTGGGTGACTTTGTTTCGCCATCGTATGGTCCTGGAATGTTGGTCAACGTGGCGGGGATCTCACCACGTGGTTAATTTCCGAGGAATCTCGCTGGTTCGGGTACTTGCCGCTATCAGAATATTATGAAACTTCACGGAGCGCATTATTATCATAAAACAAGCTAGTCTAATTTTTAGTGAGATTTTATTGTAACCTGGGTAATTTCCATGAAATTCCCGTTGGAGGTTAGAAGGATTGACCACCCGGAAGAGGTTCTGCTGTAGGTCAGAAGATGACGGGAATTGTCATGGGACCTCTCAGGGAGTCGCATGAAAGATGTGCATGTGCATTTCCGTACCTAGCACGATTGGTCAGTGGAGATGAAACTGGCCATCTCCTTGAATTAGCGACGATGCGGGAATCTTTTGCAGATAGAGGAATCTTGGCGAATCGATTTTGTCCTTGGACTCCTGGTATGGGATTTACCCTAGAACACCATCCTTGGGCTATAGATTCCTCCACGGGCACTAGTAGAAAAAAGCGTGTCCTAACCTACTGAAAAATCAATTGTTTTAGGTTGATTAGGGAGTGGATTTTGGACAGCTTGATTCGGACATCAGTCAACATCTTTCAGTTGATTCGGACATGAATTAACAACTTTCAGTTGGTTTGGACAACAGAAATGTGTTGATTGTTCGCCAAACCAACAGAGAAAATTTTAAAAATTGCCGAATCAACAAAAACGTGCAAATTAGGGTAGGCAATTCTAGTAGTGGGGCCTGGTCTTGCGTTAGTGGCTCCTGCATGCTAATAATCGGGGGTTGGGAATTCTAAACCTAACTCTAGGACCCGAACTAGTGGCCTTGCTGTGGATCCCTTGGACCAACTTAGCCATGAATTACCACATTCATGGTGGGATTTAGCCCTTTTGGGGCTATATGACTCAAATCCTCCAAATCTAACCGTTTCGTTATTTCCACCTATTTCTAGGCCAGATTTGGGGGGATTCTAAGTCTAAATATAAATCTAGATCAAATACTATAATGGGTATAACACAACCCTGTTTTGGTTCTATACTCTTTTTATGGCTTTTTGTATACTTTTATCAACTTTAAATTGCAAATTTCCAAAAAAATAATTCTACGAGTCCCAAGGGACAAATTGGGAGCTCACAGTGGACCATGATATTGCATATTTGCACACGAAAGATGTGGACGTGCAAATCATTCCAAATTATTCATGTGCATTGGAATAATATGCGGTGGGTAAAGTTGCCCAAAGGATGAATGATTGAGCGGGCAATACATGTCAGAGGACTACTTCAAATTGCAATGGGAAACCGAAGGCATGAGCATGTTCGCCCACCATGTATGAGGAAGTGTTTTTCAGCAATACTTGGATTGACTTTGCATGAAAGGTAAGGATTACCGCGGTGGTTTGGCCCACATTATATTTTGGTTCAACGGTCACTTTAATTGGCCTATGCAGATGAACACTTTTGACATTCATATTAGTAGTTCAACATACTATATAAATTTCTAAAAGTAGTTTAGGAATATAGAGGCTCGGATATATGTGTGCACACTATATAATAGGTATGCACCAACAATGTATGTCAATATATGTGGAATTGGATATATGTTTTGAATTGTTGATTCTTTTTGAACTTGTAACAATTGAGGATTTTTTCCACAATAAATATATATTTTATTTGGTTCATTGTGTGCTTATGTAGACATTGTAATGTAACTCCTAAAGGACCGAGGCCTTTTTTCTAGCAAAACACACTCAAAACTGCCACTTCTAATGCAATGAGCAAAAAACTTTAAAACTTGTTTTTTTCCATATCTAACCATAGGATCTTATATTAAAATAGTAGAAGAATGTATGCAAGAAATTTCAAAAACTTTGACCGCATAGATTGCAAGATATTTGCATCCGAAGTGGTGAAAACAAATTTTTTGGCACCTTGCTTGATTAGAGTTTTGGGCTTTGAATTTTGTTAATTTAATTTTTTTGTACTATAAGTTTTGATTTTCTAAGTTTTTTTGTTGAATACTAAGTTGAGAATCTAGGAAAAAAAATTCAAGAACAAAACACTTAATTTTAAAAAATTAAAAAATTGTTAAGTAGAAGTAGGTTCAAGTTTGAAAGAAAAACTAAATCATTAACACCTAAAGGGTCCAATTGGCCCTAGAGGGGCCAAAATGCAACTTTGGGTAGGCCCCTATTGTAATTGTTCAAATTGTGTCGTGATTTTTTGAAGCTCTTTCAGGAACTGCAAATTGGACCTAAGGTTCTTGAGAATATAATTTTAGTGTCAATTGGTGTTGGGGAGAAAAAATTATAGCACAATATGCCATAAACGGAGGTTGGCGGGTAGCCCCCAAAAAATCACAAAAACTTAGAATTAAAATTTGTGAATTTTTTTCCAAGAATATTATATTTTTATATAGATATGAAGCTTTGGTTCATTCTATGTACACTAGTGATGAAAAAGTTATGGACAATTTTGTTTTTCAAGCAATCTAAGCATCTTATTAAAAAAAAATTCTTAGGATTCAAATTTGAATGCAGTTTTCAAGTTTTATCAAATTTTGTTTTTGGATCAGGTTAAGTTTTCTTCTAGAACAAGCTCACCAATCACCATTGGGATTATTGTATTTTAGTTCTATTTTAGAGCAATTAACAATTTAGTTGATTGTTAAAACTTGGACCTACTTCTACTTAACAGTTTTTTAAAGAATGAAAATCAAGCTTTTTTTTCTTGAATTTTTTCCCTAAACTTTCAACTTAGTCCTTCAGTATATAAAATTTAAAATTCAAAGTTTGTGGAGTAAAATTTTTCATCAAATGGCAATCAAAGTCATTTAAAATTGCAAGAGTACGTTTGCAAGGCCATGCACCCGGACAACAATTTTAGGCTGTCTACAAGGCCATTTGCCCATCCGTGGATGGGTCTACGGACAAGCGGAAAAGTCCCAATGTCATGGGACGTCTAGGACAACCCTAATTGCATGTCTATTCTAAAATAATAAAAATAATAAAAATCTTATAATAGGATATATTTAGCAAAAATTATGGATGGATGAAGTTTTGTCTCTAATTCATCTTTCAAAATTTCATCAAACATTTTCTTTTAGCCTAGAAGTCTAAATTAATTTTTACTTTCAAGATTGGATTCTAAAGGTCACCTAATTTTAAGGTTCTTTTGAAACTTGAATTGGATGAATTTTGATATTTTTAATCTAAAATTAACGCTTTTAACTATCCAATTTTATTGCTTGTTATTTTTTTTAATTTTAATCTATTTTTTAAAGTGTGGTATGCTACAAGAAAGCTCTAAAAATTACCTAAATGATCTTGAATTTAAAGTTGAATTTTATTAAATTTTTAGAGGTCTACTTTAAACCTCTAATTTCCAACATAAGTATGGTTTCTACAAGAAGAAATATAACAAAGTGCCAAATTTTAAGGAAATGCCTCATAATCTATCTTTCCATCATATCCACATTCTCCAATACACATATCATAATCATATCATGAGGTTGACCTTGATCTATTTTTGTTGCATTTTTTGTGTCTTTGTAGACAATTTAAATAATAATTTTTACAATAAGGCATATAAATTCTATTTATGATCTAATTCTTCTTTTTTTCAACCTATTTCTTTCTACTTCCCCCCTTGACTTTCTACAAATTTTTTTCTGTAACTTTTTTTTCCTCTATTTTAGAATTGCATTCATTGACTTCCATTATTACTTATTAATTTTTAATTATTCTAGGAATCAAATGATTATTATGACATAAGCCTCATAAACGCTAATTAAGTATGAACTGAAGACCTTAACCCCTAAAGGCCCAAGGCCTTTTTTCTGCCAAAAAACATCCAAAACTGCCACTTTTTTAGCAAAGAGTGAAAAAACATTAAAAATGTTTTTTTTGCACATCTAACCATAGGATCGTACACCTAAATAGTATGAGAATGTGTAGAAAAAATTTCAGAATTCTTGACTGCACAGATTGCAAGATATCTACATTTAAAGTGAAAAAAACAAAATTCTCAGCACATTGTGGGACTGGATTTTTTGACTTTGAACATTTTTAATTAAAAATTATTGCACTATAGAGTTTTGAGCTTTAAATCTTTATAGTGGAGAATTGAGTTGAGAGTCTAATTAAAAAAAATCAAATCAAAAAACCATAATTTTCATTGTTAAAAAAATTGTTAAGGAAAAGTAGGTACGAGGTAGAAGGAAAATCTAAAGTACTCATATATTTTAGATGGAATTAAAATGCACTAATCCCTATGGTGATATTGTTCTAGCAAGTAAACTAAACCATGCAGAAAAAAAAAATTTGAAAAATTTGAAAAATTGCATTTAGAAATGAATCCTACAAGTTATTTTTTCAAAAAAGATGCTCTAACTGCCCGAAAAACAAGAATGTCCACAACTTTCTCATAACAAATCCAAATGAAATTAATCAAAGCTTTCCAAATAGAAAAAAATATAATCTTTGAGAAAAAATATTAAAAATAAATAAAAATTAAAAAAGTGCAAATTTTTTTTGCTAACCGCACTGCCCCCTGTCCCCTGTTTTGAGCTTATTTGGTCATAACTTTTGTTACCAGGCACCGGTTGTGAAAAAAAATATATTCCCACGTAGCTAATCAAGTTTTCTACCTCCAAAAAAAGTTTCAAAAAATCAGGAGAAAATTGCAGCCCATAGGTACCTGCCCAAAAACGCATTTGTCTCCCGAAGGGACAATGGGCTTTTAGGGGTTAAAACTTCATTTGGTCAACTATGCATATTATAATCAACGATCTTTGCTTAATACATAGTCAAACTTCTATAAGAGAGTCAAATTAGTCTCTTAACTATATGCCCAAAACTTTGAGTTGCAACTTGAAACCTATACTTCTACTTCAAACACTTAGAGTTTCAACACAAATTGCACTCCTCATTTACTTTTACTCCATAGCCAATTGGCTACTTGGGTATGGATTTTTTTCACACTCCTTTTCTTCTTTAGATTAGATTCTCTTTGAGCTTCAAGTGTTTTTTCTAAACTCAACAACCTTCAATCTACATCACTAGTTTAAATGCATTAGATTTCATTTTGTATCAACCAATTTAATTAGCTTTCAATTTGTATCAGTCATTACAATCAATTAGTATTATCAATCAACCTCACGATAAGTCTCAATAGTGGATTAAGGTAGGCCTAGTTTCTAGTGTAGGCTCTCAGACTTGGTCCCAAATTGGTGCTCCATTTCATTTGTAGGCTTTTATTCCTCTCTAATTTCTAACTAAAAATCCTCAA
Organism: Antitrichia curtipendula; assembly: GCA_951230915.1. Lineage (NCBI taxonomy): Eukaryota > Viridiplantae > Streptophyta > Bryopsida > Hypnales > Leucodontaceae > Antitrichia > Antitrichia curtipendula. Next base: position 13,324,839 of record OX579642.1, on the reverse strand, counting down.
TTTTTTAAAATTGTCTCCTATTGTTTATTTTTTTATTTTTTTCTGCTTTCCTTCTAAATTCTATGAATTTTTTTTAACAATTAATTAAAATATAAGTATGTGCCAACCAAAATTATTGGACACCAATTTTACAATAGACACATCATACAACAAAAAATAAATTTTTTTAATAGGTATTAAATAAAGTCACACCTTAATTCCAAAGAATGGCCACTAAGGTCAAAATACAAGAGACCCATCTTAGAGTACCCGCCTTTTCCTTGGACTCCTCCAAAAGAAAAAAAAACTACCAAAGAAATGTGATTACAAAATATGACTAATGCAAAAATGTGACTACATAATATTGAATGAAGTGAAAATATGACTAGCAAACATGAATAGGCAATCTCCAAACATTTTCCTTACCAAAATTCTCCTTGGGCTACCCAAAAAAGAAAAAATGTGACTACCATTGAAATATGGCTGCAAAATATGATTGGAGTAAAAATATGACTAGACGTTTTCCAAACATATTCCCTATTATTTTCTATGAAGTATTTTGGTGTTCGCAAGGGGCATATATTATAGACCTATGAAGTACAAGGCCAAAATATGATTGACAATTATATTTATAGTTGTATTTCTCTCCATGGTATTGGCCTCCAAGAATATGATTTCAAGCAGTCGCTAGTCATCTTTAGTCATATTTTCGTAGTTATAATATACATGTTTTGCTATAGTGAGGTGATGCAAATATAACTTAGTAACATGAAACGCAATTGTCCATAGTAGAATCAATATGTCCACTTGGTTGAGATTGATAAAGACAATCTCAATACCAACTCCGCACCTCAACACCGACAAGTATACATTGACACTTTATAGGACAAAGACAACAAATTTGCCAAAGTCAAGTAACTTCTTTTAGAGTGGAAGAAGATTGGTATCTAGATTCTGGTGCTTCCACTAGAAGAAAATGAGGGGTTTTACAACTATAGAGAGCAATTGATTTTTGGATTGCATTGGACATTTGTGATTGGTGAGAATGTAGAGGTCCACAATTGATGTGGATAAGTTTTCTAGTTGTATCGTAGTTGCAAGGCAAAACAGGGTTGTTTCTCAATCGACAGCTTACTTGGAATTTAATCCATGCGCTTCATGACGTGGTTGCTTATGTGGTATTTGCTGCCACCTGAAGTCGGTCACTCAATTAGTGAGTTGTACAACTTATTGGCAATTCATTTGTAACTAATGTATGACTCATTCATGACTTCATTGCAACTTGTCTGTGATTCATTTGCAACTTTTGTGACTTGTTTGCGACTTGTTAGTGACTTCATTGCAACTTCACTAGTAGAAAACGCAGGAATTTTGACAGAATTCTGTTGATTTGGACGTGTTGTCCCGGTCACTGTTTTGTTGATTTCAATAGAAATTTGTTACTTTTAACAGATTTCTGTTGAAATCAACAAAACAGTGACCGGGACAACACGTCCAAATCAACAGAATTTTGTCAAAATTCCTACGTTTTCTACTAGTGCTTGTTTGTGGCACATTTGTGACTTATACAGTTTGTAGATTTCAAAATCTACAAAATGTAAAAATCTACAAACTATAGAAATCTTAGAATTCTATTAACAAAATTTATTACATAAGGATACAACTACTTACAAGTCTTATATGTCCAACCTAATGATACTTTTGACAATTGATATGGGATAATTGATAAAAGACAATCGAAAAATGATTTGAAAACAACTAAGAAATAACTTCAAAACATCTAGAATATGACTATTGTTATTCTACAGTTGCAATTGTTTTCTAATCATTCATAGTTGTTTTTTGCGGTTGCAAATCAACACAATGGATACCATAGAGTGTAGCCTAGTCTACATCAACAATTGTAGTGAATAATGGATAGAGAATAACTCACATTCATTCTAAATTTGAACTTTGTTACAACTCTCATAATCCTACACTACATCTATGATTGCTTTAATTTGCAACTAAAACAATGTATTCACTTCATTCTACAACTATTTTGCAACTAAAATATTATACTAATGATGTAAAGCAGTGACACAAACAATGACGTAAGAATTTGGTGCAAATAGAAAGGAATATAATTGCAGGATAGTTGTATAAGACATTTAGTTGCATTTTAGCCGATTGTGGCGGATACATTTTTCTTCTAGTGTTACTTCCATATTACCGGCATCCCTTAGTTTTTTAGTAGTATTACACCATCTAACATTCCTCACATTTATGTAAAACAATAGAAAACTAATTTATGCCAATGCCTTAACAAGGCAATATAAACATAGCTGAATTTTATAGAACAATAAAGGATATTTACAACTCTATCATTACATATATCATTTATTATTTAAAATAGATAATTATATTTTTTTAAGTTTAAATAAAGTAGTAGGTGTTGTTTTACTAGTAGAAAAACAGTGACCAAATCAACAAAACATCAACACAAAAGTGTTGATTTTGATACTATATCATCCATTTGAACAATTTTTTGTTGATTTTGGTAAAAACTACCAAAATCAACAATTTTTTTTGTTGATTTGGATACTGCAACTCTAAATCAACAAACAAATCAACACTTTTTTTGTTAACTTTGACTTTCAAGAATCTCAATTTTTTTTTGATTTGAAAAAAGTTTAAATCACCATGGTTAGTATTCTATAAATAATGTGATTTAAAAAACAAAACTAAATCATTCACAATTCGGTATTTTTCAAAGTTAGCAGACTTTAGAGGCCATTTAGTAATAGAAAAACAGCTTTTGTCTTAAAACTTTGAACTAAGAAAAGTTGCTTAATCAAATTATCTTTCATCTCCAAAACTCTGTTTGAAATTTCAAATCTCCAATCAAAAGTTATGAATAAATTTAGAGAGGGGTTGAATTGAACTTTTTTTGACACCATAAAAGACCCTCTCTGAAATTTATTCATAACTTTTGATTAAAGACTTGAACTTCCAAACGGAGTTTTTGTGATGAAATAAATTTTGATTCAGAAACTTTTTTTAGTTCAAAGTTTTAAGAAAAAAGTTGTTTTTCTATTACTAAATGGCCTCTGAAGTTTGCTGATTTTGAAAAATATCAAAAAAAACAAAACATAAAACTACATAAATAAAAAAGGACTCTACACATGTACATGTGTGAGTATGTGGTGCAATGGTTTGAACCTTAAATTTTGTTAAACTTTTTGAAATCTTTTGGAATCTATTGGAATATATAAGAATCTATTGGAATCTTTTGGAGTTTTTTGAAACCTTCATTGTAAAATGTAGTTTGTTTTTTCAATTGACTATTCACAACCCGGTGTCTTTTAAAGTCAGCAGACTTTGAAGAGGATTTTGTCCTAGTAAATGAACATTTTTCAAAATAACTTGAACTAAGGAAAGTTGTAAAATCAATCCAACTTTCACCTCCAAAAATCCGTTTGAAATTTCAAGCCTTTAATCAAAAGTTACGGACAAAAATCAAAAAGAGGTGGAAATGGACATTTTCTGTAACATAGTCTCTGATTTTTGCCCATAACTTTTGATTGAAGGCTTGAAATCTCATTTTTGGAGGTAAAATTTGGCTTGATTTTACAACTATTCTTAGTTTATAATTTTTTAAGAAAAATTCGTTTACTAGGCCAAAATCGCCTCCAAGGTCTGCTGGTTTTCAAAACTAATGGAAAAAAAATGAAAAAAATATAGAAAAAAAATTTTACATCAAAAATAGTCATGTAAATTTGTAAGTGATGCATTGGTAAGGGTCCTTGAGCCTCAACCATGAGGTCCAAGGATCAAACCTTGGTGGCGGCAACTGCCATGTGGCCACTGGATGGTTTGCCATGTGGCAATTTTAAATAAATAAAAAAATTTTATTATAAAAAATTTTAAAAATTTAAATTTAAAAAAGAATGGGACCAAATCAACAAAAAAAAAAATATTTTTTTGTTCAAAAATCAACACTTTTCTATTAACAACTGCCCAAATTAATATGTCCATCTTAACAAAAAATTCAACACTTTTGTGTTGAATCTTTGTTAATCTGGTCACTGTTTTTCCTACTAGTGTTTAGATGGTGCTAGTGTTATTCATGTTATAGTTGGTTATTTGGATGTGAAATGGTGGTAAGTTGGATGAATGAATTAGTAGGTAGGGTTAGTGAAAAGTTGGAATTAGGCAACAGTTAGCTACTAAGGATTAGGGTTTGTTTGAGGATACTTAAAGGCAAGGGCTTGTCCCTTGTCTCTTCTTTAGACTTTAGGAGGGTGTGGACAAAGCTTGGTGAGTAGTGAAGGTGCATATGGCATTTTGTACAAACTATTGTAGGTGACTTTTGTTATTTATTAAGAAGGTAGTATTTGACATTGGATTTTTTGACTATTATATACTATTGTTGCTTCTATTTGAATTAAGATCTTTAGTAAGGGTTTATTTTGACCAAAATAAACTATTGGAACAAGAAGTTTGGGAGCATTATCATGTATGGACCAATGGTTATGAAGGATTGAAGTAGAGGATGTTTAGTATCTATTGAATAAAAGGCAATGACGTTTAAAGGAACATATTTCAAAAGATTTTTATTATATGGTTATGAAATTTGGTGAACATGTGTCTTGCTTTTTTATTAGCATATTGCAAAAGTTTCATGAGATTTGAATTTAATCTCAATTACTTATGGGCAAAATAGCAATCCAAAGAAAACTTGTGAAGTTTGAGCAGTACGTAGTTTATAAGTCAATATTAGATTTTTCAAAGTTTACAAAAGTTGGAAAATATCTTAGATTGGGAGTTTATATGGAGCTTTTCCAAATGTAAAGGTGATGATTGGGGATGTGAATGATGAACAAAATTTCTTTGTGCAAGATTCTTTGACATATCCTATCATTCTTGTGCAACCATACATCACATCAAGGTGGATGGAAACAAAGGTTATGGATAATGAATTGGCTAATCACGAATCATTCAATTAATGTTTTGGGGGGCATTTGAGGGTTGTTTCAAGCCTGTCCTCAATGTTATGAATCATCTAGTGCTGGTCAAAATAATTCATAGTATTAAAATAATAAATATATAAATCATTCTTTAAAATAAAAATATTAAAAAATATTTGAAAAGAATATTTTTATTTTTATTTCATTATTATTAGCCAATGTGGCAGTTTCTCAGCCACATTAGATTATTATTGTGGTCAAGTCTCTACAGTACGAAAACTTGAGGGAACTCACAACCCTCCACACTAGCTGAATTTCATCTAATGAAAAGCTAAAATGGAAAGTGGACAATTTAATTTTTGACAACTTGTGGAAATCATGAACAAAGTTGGGATACATCGAGACTTGAACTTTATAAAAAATAAGCAAAGAATTTGGTGATCATTATAACAATGTAAGGGATTTTTGCCACATGCTATTGTAAGGCAAAATTGCAATGATGGGATTTAGAGACTTTTGTTGAACCATATTCAAATTGGTAGTTCACGGTGCTTAAGAAAATGGAACATTGAAGTTCATTGAAGATATGTAACCAATGAATGAGGTGACCATTAGAAATAAAGGCTCAAGTCCAATTGTTGATGAATTTATAGAGACGTTTGCTTAGAGAATGATTTATTTAATAAGGCCAATTTATACTAGCCATAAGGCCAGATTGATGGCCGGCCCAACTTGCCTTCAATTTGACTCCAGTTCAATACTCCGGCCCCAATTAATATAAAGTGATGAGGCCTAATTCTAGGGCCCAATTTTCGATTCTTGTACTCTTGGATTTTTTTAATGCTCAATTTAAAAATAAATAAAACATGCATTTTTTTTATATTTAAAAAAAAGATTTTTGTTTTTTTATTTTTCATTTTTCATTTCTCTTCCTATTTTTTCTCCTTTTATTTTTTCATAATTGAATCTAGATGAAAGCAAATTTCATTTATCATTATGTATTTTTTGTTTATCTGTTTAGTCAATATACATTGAGTCACGTTTTCATATTCTCCTACTTTTGCAACATGCTGATTATTCAGAGACAAAATACTTTTGTATCATTGTAATGTTCCTTGCTTTCAAGTTCATTTATAATTCTATGTTGACACTTATGCAAAAAAAACTAATTAACCGTTAATAATCTTTTGGTGAAAGAAATGAATCTAAATATAGATCCATCATTCAAAACGTCAAGCATGTGGATTTTCGCCACTGAGTATTTAAGTGGAAAATAGAAATAATGGTTTCTATTCTTCTCTATTGTTTATTCCTGAAATTTTTTATTATGTTGAATTTTTTTTTAATTTTAAAATTTAAAATTTGCATAGTCTTTATCTCTAGGGTTCAGCTACTTGCATATGGCCAATCATTGCCCCAATGTAATAAATGGAAAATAATTTTTTTTCTTCGTAAAACAACAATTTTTTTTATTAGTCCAAAAAATCAAAAGAATAGTTGGCACAATAATTGTTGCAATTTTGAAATAACAATAATTTCACTGATTTTTAGCAAAATTAGTGACCAGATCACAAATCTTTGACAAACCAAAAAAAGCGCAGATAGAAAAGAAAAGAAACCAAATAAATGGAGCTTGTAAAAAAAAAATTTAATTAATCTTCATTGACACTGGAGATTTGTACGATCCAACAGAGAAAGCCCAATCCGTACCTAGATGGAAGTTTGGGCCACCCAAAACTTCGTTCCGATTGCTCTTCTTACGACAGGAAGGTTTGGCACCAAAACTATACTAACTAAGATGACACGTAGAATGAGTTGTAGTTTCAACCCTACCCTTATATAAAGCCCTTGGGCCGGATTTAGATAAATTAAGTGATCCTATTGATTCAAACTTGGAGAGTTCAAGATGGCAATCAATCCAACACCAAGTATAAACCGGCCCTTAGAAAGATTACTTCAAACTAATGAGGTTCTTTGGTGGTTTTTCTTCTCATAATAGTTGGCCAGATCACATTGGTAAAAAAGTGTCACTTTGAAGTCACTTCAAGTGATGTCATCTTTTTCTTTCTATTATTACAATTAAAATCCATCAAAATAACATACAAAAATTTAAATTTAAATTTAAATTCAAAATTTAAATTTAAAATTTAAAAATATTATTATTATTATTATTATTATTATTATTATTATTATCATTATATACACAATGTATGCATTTGCAATCTAAAATCGATAGTTACAAAGATCTTATTTCTTAATTGAAGCACTTTTTCAATACATAATTTGAAATGATTGATCTTGACAAAATCTGTGGTTCCCTCAAAATCTCTTTTGAGCATATCATCTTAAACAATTTTCTTCACCAACAAGACTATACTACATCCATCTTCTAAGAATATAGCATGGCCAACTATAAGTGGCAAGCTTGCTCTAGCCCCATTCCTTGAAGGTCACCTTTTTATTGTAAATATGCAATCCCTTTGCATTGATTCAACACACTACTACAGATTGATGCATAAGTAATGCCATTAGTCATGTAAGTAGCTATATGGCAAATCCGCAGTAGTCACACCTTAACTCTTCTAAGTACATCCTAAGCTAAGTACATCTAAGGTACCCTTGACTTTGGTATTCGCTACTGCTTTGGGGCCCCTAACAAAATCTAGGATATATAGATGCCAATTGGAATTCATGTTCAAAAAAACATAGATCAATAGGAGCTTACATCTTCACCCTTGTCGGTAGTTCAATTACTTAATAGAGTAAAAGACAACTCACCATATCTCACTCTTCAATGGAGTATAAATATCAAGCATTAAGTGACAAAGTCTAGAAAAATTGTAAGGCTATTCTTCAAAAACTATATGTAGCTGCCTTCTCAATATTTATGACATCTTTTCTTCACTATCTCAACCATTTCTTCCCCAATCAAACAACCTTGTATAAAATTATAGTTACTGCAATAACCAAGGTGCAATAAAACTCTTTTTAAATTGTATTTTTCATGCTAAATCGAAATATAGAGAAATCCATTATTACTTCATTAGAAAGAAAATCTTAGGGGAAAGAATCAAATTATATTATATTAACACTAAATAATGTCCAACCAACAAATGCTTTTACAAAACTATTAGATATATTAAAATTCAATCAACATAGAACTTCACTAGGATTAGATAACCTAGCCAATCTAAGAGAGACTTGACAAAATTTACTCTTTACCTGTACTTTATACTAGAAATCTTAAGATTCTAGAAAGTTGGAACTCTGAACAAACACTCCTTGACATCCACCAATAATCAAAAACCCTTGTGTCTTACACCCTTATAACTAGTTTCTTGCCTAAACAATCAGATCAAGAAAAATACACCTCCAATTTGCATCCCCACAAATTGCAATATAAAACTTATGTTTTGGTCTTGAGCTCTCATGCAAGCTATTCCTTATTCCTTGTATTTGATCTTTGCTTTCCACTACTAGTTCAGTAGTAAGTTGCACTGAATTCCAATACCTCACTCTCTTTATATACTACACAACATTAAGTGTCAATCACCCTCAATTGCCCACCAACAATTGCGTCGACAACATTGAAACAACATTCCATCAACCGGGCCATAAATGTGCACCCTAATCACAACCACCACCTTGTAAGACCAGTTAGGAATGAGCCTCTGATGTACTCTTGCAACAACTACATCATTCAAATCTCAACTCGTCCCACCTCTTTGCATGGTTCTTTTTTCTTGGATTGAACTTGTAAAAATTTAAAACAGAAACCCAAATCTCTTGATTAAGAGAGGAGGTATTGACATACAATTGACAATTATTAGGATTTCATTCATTTTTGGATGATTTACATCCACAAAGTAACTTTAGATCAAGAACACCTTGTATACACCTTGGGCTTTTTTCTAGTTCCTTTATTTCATTGATCTCCTATTACATATATGTATGTCCATAAGCAGTGGACAAACATCTTTACAATTTGATTGGTCAAAGGTTAGGTTTTGTCTGATGGGGCTTTTTCACTTGACAAACAACCGCTTGCCATGTCATCACCCACTCTTGCCAAAACTCAAGGTGAAGCCATAGTTGTAGTAGATAAGTTTTCTACGAAGCTAGTATACGAGCGTGGAGCGGGAGCGTAGAGCGTAGAGCGTAGAGCATAGAATCTTGAGCACGGAGCGTTGATTCAATAGCAGATTAGGGAAAAATAAATGGCAAGGTGATGGATGAGAGAAATTTCTGGATGTACAGGAAATAAAATCCACCCTAAGGTCTGTCCAGATGGATGAAAAGTACAATGAGTATGGATGAAAAGTATAATGACTGTGGATGAAGACATTGGATGTGGATGAGGAAGATGAATGTATGTGGAAGAAAAGTAAAATGGATGGGATTACAGACAAGGTGGATGTGGATGGAAAATAGGGTGGACGTGGATGAAAAAAGACAAATGCGGATGAAAAAAGGATGAAGACGGATGAAAAGTACAGTGACTATGGATGAAAAGTTAGATTCATTTTGTTCAGTTTCTCATCTGTATTAGACCTACATCAAGGATATGAATATATAGAAATTGAGTGTTCCAGAATGCTGGAAAAAAGGCTATAGGATTCAAAAGGACCAATGATGATTCATAAATTATTTAGGCGCATATAAATTTATTGGGGTGGCCGAATCCTTACGTAGGGACCTCTAACGGTGGTTTAGGATGCTAATAGGAGTCCTACAAGAGTCTTTGCATGCATATAGTGAGGGTAGGGTTTAGGGTGGTCTGTGCCCAAAATATTGAATTTATGAAAGATTTATAAGTATTTTTTAGAAGGGACATATCCCCAATTTGATGTAGGGGATCCATGCAATAACAATGATGTACTATTTGCAGCACTTTGAAACATTAAATTCAGGTATGTGGCATTAACAAAATCATCAGAATCATCCAGAGGTCCAAGAAATAAGGTGTGCATTGGAATAATAGCATGACAAGTCATGGTCCCAACCAATTCAAACCGCAATGGGGTAGTGGCCCTTTTTGTCTCACTACACTTACTAGAAACCAATTCAAGTACCAAAATAAACTTTGGTTTCACTGCTTCCATAATAACATTCATCCTTTCATGAACTACCACCTACATACTGCTAGTGCAATGCAAGATGCCGCTCTCTAGAATGTGTCTGATCTCATTAAAGCTTAAGCTTGGAGCATGAATGAAAGCATCTACTTCTGCATTAAAGCGACAAATAACAATGAAGAGGAAGTATAGATGCTTACAATTGGCCCATTGTCCTCTCTTCCCCAATGCCTTAGTCGACATCTCCTTGAAATAAGGACATGAACATTCTGGATATGAACCTATGGTCAATATGTATTGTTGAATGTCAGGCTGAAGACCGGAGTCAATTGTAACAATACATCCAAACCCCGGATGTGGAATCATTGTTATTTGTCGAACATTAGCCGTCAAGGTAAGAACAGAACCGCAATTGTTCGCTTGTTTAGTGGTTGGAGCAGCTGGGTTCCTTCGAATTTTCCGTCCACATCTGGTGCTTGGATGTTGTGCTGGAAAATCTGGAACAATGATATCTGATAAGTCGGCCAGTAAAGTGTTTTCACCAAAAAGCCGGCGTGGGGAGATTTCAAGACGTTCAGGTAGACGAAATCCAGCATTCTGAAGCTGCATTATTTCTGTAGTCGTCAGATTTGTTCCCTTCAGGACTGGCCAAATACAAGGCACATCGGGTTTGGACATAATCCACTTCCTCTTTGTACCTTTGACGCAGCGCTCAATGTTGTCGTTGCAGAAAAAAAACTGTGTTCTCTCAATTCTTTTCTTTTGATAACAATCCATATCCCCTGTGTAAGTTGGAGCAGCGGTTCCTTTGTTGCCTTGCACAATCTTTGCGACACATTTTTTCCTCGTTATTGCCTGCAAGGCAAAGCATGCCTTTGCTGAAGTCTTTGGTAGTCTAGCAATATGCCACTTTGACTGATCGCAAGAAGTCTCCTGGACGCTCACTACACGGAAAGTCTGTGAAGTACATGGCGCAGTTGAAGGGCCTGGATTATTATCCAAGTCTGTAGGAGTATTTTGCGCTGGGACTTCTTCAGAAACTGTATAAAGAGGAATAATTGATGCACTTGCCCGTGTTCTCCTTGTTTCCATCCTAGGTCTGGAGAAGTTTACTTTGTCCGGGCGGTGTGACTCATGCTGAGACCCTAACGGCAGGTTTGGCATCCGAGCTTGGGATCCAAAAATCTCAGCCCCTTCAAAGTGAGGATTCCTTTTGCAATACTCACCCGCACCCGGGACGGTTTGCATTGCTGTGGTTAGCTTCTTGGGATCCCCAGTGCGTTGCGCGTAACGCTGTGCTACTCGAAGCTGCAAATCTGCCTTCCCTGGACCTGTTCCTGGGTTCTCACCCTTTAAAAATTGGTAATAACGAACCATCTGCATAAATGCTCTTACATAGTCATCAATTGTTGCAACGTACAGATCATTTCCTCTCTTTCCTGATTGTTGCAGCCATTTGTTATGGACCGTCTCCGCTAGATTGCAGGATGGCATCTCTGCCAGCTCATGGGCAGGCAAGTCCTACGGACATAAGAGAATAACCATGATTAAAAGAAAATTCCAAAAAATACTGATATCAAGGAAGCAAGTCATCGACGCCTACCGGATGCTTATAGGTAGTAGACGTCAACGAAGACAATGTCTCTTTATGATGTGATTAAATGAAAAAGTGGATATCAATGTAAGAGATTTTGACACTCACATCAGGAAGATCTGAAAGAAGGAAGAAAAGAAGTGACGGGAGAAACTTACAATGTGCATGAATCCCCCCCATTGTCTGTAACGAAAGTGCCAGAAAGCAAGCCATAACTGTAAGCGATGAATTCCCTCACCGGTCGCCGCCCCAGAAGAATACCACCAAGTTCGAATGGCATTAAATCGAATGTCCGCCACTACCCACGTAGGCGCATCCTTATATTGCTTACATAGTGTTCGATGTTGATCTTGAAGGTCCGAACGAATGTCGGCTTTTGTATGCTTCTCCATGGATTGCGTCCAATGGAATAAACAAGTACGCTCTTGATTGACCATAGGCTGTGTAGGATCACCCCCTCCGTAGATGACTTTCACTGCATTCCAGTTGGCTTGTGCACAGTCTGCCATGAATCCCTTGAAATAAGGCAAAGGAATTCCATGCTTTCCCATAACCGCGTTCAAATTGGACCAGAACGAGGTTTGCGCTGTGCAATCCTCTGACTGCATGTCGCACATAGCAATTGTCATGACCTTGCAGTAAATCGGATCATAAACATGACATGCTAAAGTTGTCCACTCTTTCACTCGTTTAACATGATCAAACATGATCCATGAGTCCTGAAGATCACCGTCAAGTTGCATTCGTTCTACCAAATCAACGCCACTTCCAGGTCCGACTTCAGACATTTTGAAAATGAAAACCTTGTCCGAATCTGAGCCTTGACCAGGAAACATGTTCTCCTGAACATAAGCCCAATTGCTGCAGCCGCGTAGCTTTAGAATGCTATCCATTACTCCAAACCTCCTGAAATACTTGAAAGTGGTGACTTCGTTCTGAACGCTCGGGGAACTCATAAATTTGCACTTCTCTATAACAGGCAAAAGTTCGTCCATTCCAAAATTCCCTGGTGGTGCTCCCTCTGGCCGCAGAAGCATCCCACCCAAGAATTCCTTGCTTGCCTCCAGAATAATAGAAGAATGTGTCCCAAAAGGATTCCTCTCTACTTGATCCGAAATGAGATTCCGAGTTCTCTCTTTTGAAGCACGGCAGTCTCCGTCTCTCACAGGATGATTATGAAATCCCAGGTGAACACATGCACGCCGCGTCCCTGGCATTCCAACTACATAATATATTTTAGCGGAGCAAGTAGCAACGCATATGGGGACCGCGGAACAAATTTTGCAGGAGATGGTTGAACCCGGAGGAGGAATAGGACCGACCTGAAAAGGGCCAGGAGAACATCCATCCCATTCCGTTTTGTTTATAAGTGCCACGCGGTGCTTGCGAGACAGGTAATCGCATTCGCCATTTCCACATCGAAGGTGACCAACACACGATGATAACCGAAAAGTCAGACCGTAAGCATTTTTGATGTTAGTGGTGTGCAAGTTGGACCAAACGTGACCGTCATAACGTCTCTCCATCCCGCTGAGAAGCTTGGCTTGGCATTGCTGACCAGATTCGCCAACGGCCGGTAACTCAAATATGACATCACCATTAAACACTTGCGGGACGAATTCGACTTGATGTACCGGAATAGAATCATAATCTATTTTCTTCAATTGATTCCGAGACCCCTTTGTAAGGCACAACATTCTAAGGCATGGAATAATGGATATCCCAGAAGCACTTGTAGAAGTATTCACCACCTCTGCATCAGGTAGGGAAGATGGGGTTGGGACTTGACGGCATGGTGATGACATCTGTTTGCGAACTTTGCAGGGCGGTGACGACTCGTCTGAATCGTCACTGTCAATTGAAATAACATTTACTCCAGGCTCAATTTTCACTCGTGATGTAAGGGGCGTCTGATACGAACTAGTCGATGACAATTTCATAGACCCTTCACCATTAGAAGAGCCCACAATAGAAAAGGGCAAGCCGTACACTACATAACAACCCGGCTTCAAATGCCATGTGGTAGGACTGCTATCCTCGACAGGCTCCTGAACTAGTGTATGAGACAATTCTCCGGTGACACTGTTAAAAACTTCCTCGTCAATGTGCATGGAACTCTCCGAAAGGCGAAAACGAATACTTAATCGGCATGCACTGACTATCGCGAATCCTATGTCCTTGACTGGAAAAGAAATCGGAACAACCTCTCCTAGTGTCCGCACAAGTGCCATCGAACTAAGACGACTGCATTTACTCATTGAGAATGCATTCACAAAGCCCAACAATGCATGTCACTGAAATGTACCACATATCACAGAAACGGACCTTCAAAACATAGGACTTTCAATGAACTCCAACATTGAATCCGCCTCTAATATAGAACGATCAAACTGGAAACCACCCAGGGTAATAAATTCATTCTGAACTCTGCGTGTTAGCTGGTTCATATCCTAGAACATTAACAATGAAAAGACGGCAATGAACTCTATTAAACAAGTTACAAACCAATAGTAACTCTAATTAAAGTAATTAGTATTACTGTTGAAAGGTACCAATAACATTCAAAAGATATTTTGCAGGGATACTGTGACAACGCATTGAATGTGATAAAAACTAGAATGTTTTATAATACAAGAATGAATATATAATTAACCCTTTGGAGTAATGCACTTCACTGGGTACAGTCCCCTGATACTCCAAGTAGTTACGAATGACCATAAAGACGGAATAATGACACAATACGATCCTTAATGCCGCAAGCCCAATTTCACTGACAATTACCGGTATATTGTCACTGTCAATCAGTAATTGTTATCCGTCATAAATAAGAATCTACGGTATAGGCCAAACGGAAAACGCTGAACGACTACATTAAATCAGCATCCTCTGACGCCGGGATAAGCAATTGCAAGGAATACACATTATATTAATGCGAAATTTACGCTATTCATATGATAGGCTGGAACTAGGAACTGAAGGATGTGAATGGCTGTGGAAACAATGCTGATGACTCTCTTATAAGACTCAGTAAGAGCACATCTGAGAGAATACAAATGCCAATTCGTCAAACCAAATGACATCACAACAGGAGAGTACATGGAACTCAGTGATCACTGATGGTTGACATAGACGTGGATAACACAACAGCTATCATTCGAAATTATAATTGTATCCTAAATAAATGGTGAGGGTCAAAATAATATAATGTAATCAGTGCTAATGTAGGTACCCAATGTATAGATTTTGGAAACTATTGATCGTCAGGAAAGGCCATGCGACGCAGCGTTCCCACGGGGACCAAGACAATGAGCTCCTCCCATGGCATGGACTGGGCGAACCCTAAACCGTAACCCCTAACACCAGGCAAATAAGGACCAAGGCGACTGAAGACCAGTGCGGTGATTTCGCTTCTGACAAAGGCGGTATTGTTCTCCCGCAAGCTAAACTGCGCGCCACCAACTGTGGATCAAAGATCTTCTCCGCCCGTGTCTCCAGCGTATGTTGCATTTCTTTATAGTCAACCACCATCTCCAGCTTTGCCAATGCTTGCACTGGTGTCCTCAATTGTATTAAAACTCCTCGTTTGGTTGCTCTTGTGGCAGGAAGATATGGAGCATCCAGGACCGAAGCTGAGATCGCGCCAAAACAGGGCCGGCGGAGAAGTGGTGGACGCCCCAGTGAGGGCTCCAAGGCTGGTAAGTCTCAAGCTGAATCAATCAAATCTTGCCAAATCATTAAGGTTTAGGGTATCCGAGGTTGATGAGAAGCGCGTCTCAACTGTGCCACCCGAACCGATGCCTTCAAGGGCTCCCCGAGAAACAGAAAGCCTCGTCGGCTCACCCAGGTCGCCACCAGGCATGCTCGCTGAATCCTACGGGAACTCACTTTTTTTGGTTGCAATATTTTTTTGGTTATGTAACCAATGCCAGCGTCGCTCCTAAGCATACCCGTTACCCTCTCCGTGACGCTCTCGGGGCCGAGAGACACCACAGCTCGCCCAGAGGCATGCTCGCTGAACCCTACGGGACGAGACGTATTTTCTGTTACAATATTTTTTTGGTTACGTAACCAATGCCACCGTCTCTCCTTAGCATACCTGTGACCCTGTCCGTCCCCCTCTTGGGGCCGAGAGACACCGCAGCTCGCCCAGGGGCATGCTCGCTGAATCCTACGGGAACTCACATTTTTTTTGTTACAATATTTTTTTGGTTACGTGACCAATGCCACCGTCTCTCCTTAGCATACCTGTGACCCTCTCCGTCCCCCTCTCGGGGCCAAGAGACACCGCAGCTCGCCACAGGGCATGCTCGCTGAACCCTACCGGATGAATCCATTTTCTGATTACATTATTTTTTTGAGTTTGTGAGCTCAGACATCGTCGTTCCTAGGCATACCCTTGACCCTCTCCGTGACCTTCTCGGGGCCGAGAGACACCACAGCTCGCCTAGGGGCATGCTCGCTGAATCCTACGGGACGAGACGTATTTTCTGTTACAATATTTTTTTGGTTACGTGACCCATACATCGTCGTTCCTAGGCATACCCTTGACCCTCTCCGTGACCCTCTCGGGGCCGAGAGTCACCACAGCTCTCCCAAGGGCATGCTCGCTGAATCCTACGGCATGAATCCATTTTCAGGTTACATTATTTTTTTGAATTTGTGAACCCAGATATCGTCGCTCCTAAGCATACCCGTGACCCTCTCCGTGACCCTCTTGGGGCCGAGAGTCACCACAGCTCTCCCAAGGGCATGCTCGCTAAATCCTACGGGAATTCACATTTTTCTTGTTATAATATTTTTTTGAATTTGTGAACCCAGACATAGTCGCTCCTAAGCATACATGTGACCCTCTCCGTGACCTTCTCGGGGCCGAGAGACACCACAGCTCGTCTAGGGGCATGCTCACTGAATCCTACGGGAACTCACATTTTTTCTGTTACAATATTTTTTTGGTTACGTGACCCATACATCGTCGCTCCTTAGCATACCTGTGACCCTCTCCGACACCCTCTCGGGGCCGAGAGACACCACAGCTCGCCCAAGGGCATGCTCACTAGATCCCACGGCATGAATCCATTTTCAGGTTACATTATTTTTTTGAATTTGTGAACTCAGATATCGTCGCTCCTAAGCATACCCTTGACCCTCTCCGTGACCCTCTCGAGGCCGAGAGACACCACAGCTCGCCACTGGGCATGCTCGCAGAATCCTACGGGAACGCACTTTTATTTTGTTGCAATATTTTTTTGATTACGTGACCAATGCCACTGTCGCTCCTTAGCATACCTATGACCCTCTCCGTCTCCCTCTTGGGGCCGAGAGTCACCACAGCTCTCCCAAGGGCATGCTCGCTGAATCCTACGGGAACTCACATTTTTCTTGTTACAATATTTTTTTGAATTTGTGAACCCAGACATAGTCGCTCCTAAGCATACCTGTGACCCTCTCCGACACCCTCTCGAGGCCGAGAGACACCACAGCTCGCCCAGGGGCATGCTCGCTGAATCCTACGGGAACTCACATTTTTTTTGTTACAATATTTTTTTGATTACGTGACCAATGCCACCGTCGCTCCTTAGCATACCCGTGACCCTCTCCGTGACCCTCTCAGGGCCGAGAGGCTCCACAGCTCGCCCCGTGGCATGCTCACTGAATCCTCCGGGATCACTCTGTTTTTTGATACTATATTTTTTGGGGATTGTTGAAGCCGCCGCCGTTGCATATAAGGATACCCGTGACCGTGTCCGTCACACGTACTCTCGGGGCCGAGAGGCTCCCCAGCTTGCCATTTGGCATAGTTGCCGAATCCAGATTATGTATTATCTCTTTTCATGCTAGGGGGTTGAGGGTCATCGTATGGCTGATTTCTTTGCATACGGACTTACGAACGAGTAGGCCTCTCGGTACCGAGAGGGCCCGATGAGTGTGGTCCAGCTTGCAGTATCAGGGAGTCGATTGTCCAATGCTTGTGGTCTTAAAATGTATATATACATTTGGTTTTAGTGGGTTACTTGTCCGCCAACCCTGTCCTTTCGGGCTGTGTCAATGGTTGGTGTTGGTAATTAGTGTTCACTGTTGTATTACTCTGATCCGATCTCTTTCCATCATTCTTACTGTTCGCTGTCCAGGTTGATGTCGTTGTGCCAGATGTTGGTGACAGCATGGTCGATCCTGGACCATCGGTAGTGGTTAGTCAAGAGGAAGTTGATGACTTGCAAGGTCAGCTAATGTTCGAAGCCGACACGATTCCAGTTTCTCGCGAGATTGGAAGCCAACCTCCAGCCGCACAGGAGATGGTAGGCGACCAGCACTTCTGGATTGATGCATTCAGCACCGAAGATGAGCCTCTGGGATGGGAGGGTTTCGGTTCCAGTCAGGAATCATCTATTAACTCGTCAGTGTGTTGCAACTTCTTCGTATCATTGTCAGGGTCCACTTCTCAGTACTGCACTTGTGAGCGTGAGAATGATGTTTCTCCCGTCATATCAGACGATGATGTCCTCATTATGTGCTGCGGGATATATAGATCCCTTACACTGCCCTGCCCGTGTTCCATTTTGTAGTTCACCATGGACTGAGTATACCATAGTTGAACTGGGATGAATCATACTTGTCTTATGATCCAGAGTGCATTTCACATGATTTGTTTACGATTCGTGTCTTGGTCCATGCAATTCAATTTTTGGCTTTATCCATGATATTTGATTTATGACATTTTCACTACGCACAGGGAGAGATTGTCCAACCAGCTAAGATGGTGGAGGCCATATACAGTGATGATGATGACATTGAGTTGAACGCGGATGCACACACGTCAGAGGACGATCACATCCCAGGAGTGTTACCCGGGTTTAAGGAGGAAGATATTCGTCGGGTGCAGACATTTGGCACAGTTACTGTCATAAACAGTCTAAAGATTACAACCGACGGTCACTCACGTATGAAGATCCCATTATGTAGGTTGGTGCCAATGCCTATGGTACGTCCAACACTTTCTTGTGACTTGACTCACCTTGAAAACCAGTTCTCACGCGGCTACGACGAGGGCGCAAGAGTATTTTACGTTTCTTACTTTGATGAGAAAGGGAATACGTCCACGTTCAGTGACGACGAGAAGCGGGATTGGGGGCCTATATGGAACTCAGTCAATGACAAGTTCAACGCCTTCCTCTTGTCAGTTCCAACTATTAAGCATTTGGTGGATTACAAGTTCTTTGTCTGTGACGGGAATCACAGACGAATTGCTTGGATGAACCACATTCAGAGGCTGCACAACCATGATCTTGCTTGGCATATCAGTGTGGACTCCATTGTCCTAGACACTAGACAACGCATCGGGGTTGCAATGCAGGGGATGCATGACATCAACATGTAAGGGATTCTAGTTTTATTTCCTTGAATTGTCCTTGGTTTTGTAATATTGATGTTCTCTTATGTTTTTTTCTTTATTGGTTGATAGATTTCATATATTAAAATTGCCATGTCGATGGCTGACAGGCACACGGAGAACTCCCACGTCAAAACCAACCTCGTCCATACCCTTTAGCGGGTGCAGAAATACGGTGTTATGGAACTTGAGAAGTTTAAAGAGTTGTTGACAGAAGAAGAGGTGAAAATATGTAAGATGCACACGCAGACAAGCTGGTATACTATGCCTTTGCATATATTCACTGGGTTTATTTTCAAGGTATGCCATATTGTTCCACTCCAATTTGTCTTAATGAATTTATTTCGGCTTCATCTAGTCCCGTGTAACTCCTTTCTCTTAATCAATAATGTCTGTAATGTGATCTTTCAGCAAGAGATCTCTGCAGCAGCTGACGTTGCCATACAAAAACTGAAAGAAGAAAATGAAGAGGTTGATGTTACCCGGGAGGCAGTTGCAGCCACAATGAGAGCGGCAATCAAAGACTCGACCGACCGACACTACAAGAAGCTTTCCAAGATTGTAGCCGTTGCAAATCCGGCCCTTACTCCAGAGTGGCTTAAAGAGGTAATTTTGTTTTCCGTGGATGTCCTTGATTCCTTCGTCAATCTCAGTGTTCTTCACATTTTGATTGACCTCTTTACTCTGGCAGATAGAAAGACACTGGAGCCATAATGCAGTTCCGGACTTGACACTCGAAAAACTGCAGATGATTGCGACAGCCACAGTGGAACCTAGACACAAGGTCAAATGGCTGAATTGGATGAACGCTAGCTCTCACACAAGAGAAGCTCGTCGATTTCCACCACGCCCAATGAATGAAGAGAAGTTGGGCATTTTTCTGGCAAAGGCTTCTTACTACGCTGGAGTATGACGATTACCTTATTCTTGAATTGAGTGTGAAGAAAACAAAACTACTTTTGAACTGATTCTATTCTTGTATAGTTTTTGTACTATGAATGAGGATCTTCTTTGTTATACGTACTCTAACTTGACATTGGATTTTATAGCTTGAGGAGGCAGCTGCTGAGATGTTTGAGACCATCACCCAAGCGGATAGCAT
This sequence comes from Antitrichia curtipendula, assembly GCA_951230915.1. NCBI lineage: Eukaryota > Viridiplantae > Streptophyta > Bryopsida > Hypnales > Leucodontaceae > Antitrichia > Antitrichia curtipendula. Next base: position 13,304,753 of record OX579642.1, on the reverse strand, counting down.
ACCATTCGACATGGCCGTCCTTGGTGAACCCCAGTCAATCGTAGACTACCTAGAGACTTGGCGGATGAAGCTTTAGGACCAAGCCTACACAGGGGTATTCAAGGGCCCGGATGCCTTCAAGAAATCGGACAACTTCACGCTATACAGGGGAACACTCCTCACTGTAAAGAGATTGGTTTACAGGTACCGGTTTCAATCTCTTACTCATTCACGTCAGCAGTTTGATTCCATTGTGATGTTCTTTGTAATGATTCACGCAAAATGGAGTATTCTAGTAGTTGTATGGGAACTGTATAATGAGGACGGCAATGTTGTTGTCATGCTAAAGTATGCTCATTCATTATCAGTGACCTTATGGTTTACACTAATTGATTGTTTCAGGGATTTTTAAATACTGACAGAAGTGAGCCTCCTTGTGTGCAGATACTTCAAGTTTGAGTTGTACGGGAAGAAGGCCATAAAAAAAGAGGACCTACTCCCGTTTCTCACTACCTGGTTAGACCGGTCGTCTGCCGAGTGTATGTTCTCGACGACACAGTTGCAGAAGTGGACTAGTCCTCATTTGCAGACTTGCCCTTGGTATCTTGAGTGTAACTTCGGCGTTACACCACCAGAGGAAGAGGACCTCTTCCAAACGCTCAAAGATTCCGTGGTAACTGACGCAGAGTTTGATGAGTTTGCTGGATTGGATCCAGAGGCCAAGGCCAAGGCTATCAAGAAGAGGGAGATTTCCGACAGGAAGAAGGTGGATAAGCTTGAAGAGGCTAAGAAGAAATTCGAGGAGAACAAGAAAAAGGCCAAGGGGAACAAGAAGAAGCGGCAATTTGAGAAAGAGCAAGAGAAGGAGAACAAGAAACGCCGACTTCAGAAGGATGATCGACAGGCGCCTGAACCAGCTACAAGTGCAATGGACGTCAACATTTCGTCATCCGGCTTCTCCCTTACTCAAGAACGCCTGGTGCAAGGGATGACGCCGTCGACTAGGAATGTGAACCCTTCGCCTGACATCAATGAGTGCATATTGAATATGGCATTAGGAGGTCTGGAGATGGGATCCAAGGCCTTCGACGATGTTGAGGCCTTCTTAGTCATGGTAATCCCTTCACCTCTTTATTGTGCATATTTGGATTGCTAATATAGGCCATCAATTTTGAGTACAGATCAATTCAGCCACATGACACTACCTTTGTTATCTGAATAAAAAGAAGTTCATAAGAATTCATAATAAATGTGTTGCACTAATTTTACCTTCACTTTTCTGTGAAATGCAGCATTTGTGTGACAAGAGCCGCTCCTTCAACGGAGTCATTGGAACAGAGGCAGCTATGGACTTTATGATTGTTGATGTGCCTGAGGGACTCCATGTTCCTACCATATCATGCGCACCTGCTCCAGTGCCGAAGTGGAACGACTTCAGATCCAACTGTTTGGTTCCTGTCTTTGACTTTGCACACTAGTACCTACATGACAATGGCGCTCTTTTCTTGATATATCCTGCATCGTCTTCTTCACACCGAAGCCACATTCTCGGATGCTGCCAGGAATACGATTTCCGCATACTAGAGACATATTTTGGCATTAATCATCTGCACTTGACATCAGCCGCAGACCAGAAGAAAACGGTATTTCTCTTTAAATTCACTTGACAGCATATGAATGCATTTGGCATTGTTGTCCGTGATATTGACATAATTGTGAATGCAGACTCAGAGGTTTTCCATCTCCCTACTTGTGAGAAAGTCGGGACCAAAGACAAGGGCTGACTTCCCCTTTCAATTTGTCCCGTCTCAAGAGAAGGTGGGAGTGAACCTTGCTATGGACGACATCCTCCGCAACTTGGTTTTTAAAGACAATGTGACAATGAACAATGATAGGGAGCTACTAGTGGTGACTTTGAACTTAAATAAATTCACTTCTACAATATTATTTGCAGATTTCTTGTTGTCCACGCAATGACCTTGAAAAGGCTAACTGATTCCATGTTTATTTCAGTTTGGTGGAGTCTTCCCAATACCCATTCCCCTTAAACAGGCGGGTATGGGTTTGGCTACTTTATATATTATTCAGCCCTTGTGGATGGCTGCGAGTTCTCCAGGGTTCTCAGACTCTGAAACTCTGTGGAACTGCGCCGCAACAGCTGTGTGACATGGCCAAGCGACTGCCACATCATACCAAAAAAACTTTAAAAAAAATAAAAATTTGTTCATCTTGTTTTTCCATTTTAAGATTTTAATTTTTTTTTTCAAATTTTTTTTTCAAATTTTTTTTTCTGACACCGGCCGTTCTTTTGCTGCCGGGGGAACAGTGCTAGGAACAGGCCCAAAACGGCCCTCCAGACCCCTCAAAAATCATCTAATGTTGAAGGAAGTTTACAATGAGGATTCATGGCAAAAGACATTTTCTGTATTTGATCCAGTACCAATTGCATTTAGTGGTCCCACCTCAGGATTACCAAATCTTTCGAAGAGAATATCCACTTTATATGACTTATTCCATAAGTTTTGGACTCAGAAGACTTTACAAAAGATATGTGCTGAGACTAATAGATATGCCTCTAAGATAAATCCACGGTCTAGATGTACCTCTAAGAGGTTGCGGGGTGGAGAGACATGGGTTGCACTACAACTGCCGGAGTTGAGAGCATTTTTGGCTATATCTTTATACATGGGATCAAAATTGAGCCAAATGTACGATGTTATTGGAAGAAATCTTGCGAGTTTCTATGGTGCCCAGTTATATCGTCTATTATGACTCGAGACCGTTATGAGCACATTATACGGTGTTTACATGTGCATAATGATCATGGAGCAACTACAAACCGGTCAAATGTAGAATTTGACAAATTGGTGAAATTGAGGTGGCTTCTAGATGAGATTAGAGATCGGTGCAAAGATATGTGAAATTTGGGGGACAAGGTGACAATTGATGAGATGATGATACAATACAAGGGTAAATATTGTGCCATTTGCCAATATATGCCAAAAAATCCAACAAAATGGGGGATCAAAGTTTGGTGCCTTACTAATTCAGAAGCGAGGTATGTATGGACTTTCGAAGTTTATTGTAGAGCCAACAAGGGGGTCCTCGAGATTAAAGGTACTAAGAAGGGTGAGGCTATCCAAGGGGCAAATGTGGTACATGGATTATTGTGCGGGTTAGAGAATAGAGGCCATATAGTGATCATGGATAAATTTTTTTCCTCAGTGCCTTCATTTATGGACCTTTTGGACAAAGGCACCTATGCAACAGGCAAGGTCAGGGCAAATCGCATTGGCCTTCCCAAGGCCTTGGCTACTAAATTCCTCTACACAAAATGTACTCAAGGGCATTTGGAATGGAGAATGCATAAATGTAAGCAACTTAGTGCCATAGTATGAGTTGACAAGAAATCGGTTCTTCTTATGTCTACAATTGCACCGCCAATCCATGAGGCTGGCAAAGAGTGTCCAGTGGTTCAACGACGGGTGGGACATTTGCAAAAGCCGGTAGAAACATCTCCTATGCATTTTCAATACACTAAATTCATGCGAGGAGTGGATGTCGCTGACCAACTTCGAGGCAAATATTCTTGCCAAGTTCGCACTCAAAAGTGGTGACATAGGCTTCTTTTCTTCCTCTTAGACACCAGGGTGGTGAACATGTGGAAACTTCATTCACAACAATCTTTGATTTTAGGAATGAAAGGATTGACCCACAAATCTTTTCAACTCCGCCTTGCAAAGGTTTTAGCATCACATCATCTTCGATCTTGTAGATGTACTTCACGTTACAATCGACATGAGGAACTTTTCCACATGCCAATGTGGAGTGATCTTTGTAAACTTTGTGTTCAGTGCCACATACTGTGCCAAACATATTGCCCATGTTGTCTCGGGCACCACATGCATATTGGAGATTGTTGGAAGGCGGTGCACCTTCCAATTTTGAATTGAAGGTATTTTTTCAACCATTTCCTATCATCATATTTGCTACTCTTTAATACCTAAAAGTAGTGACAATAATCTTTGAAAACTATGTTTGCTTGCAAAAGTTATAAGGGATTGAAGTTGAGAATGAACTTCTTTGAGTGTTATGGTATTTGTAGAAGGTGGCATAAAATTATTATTTTCTTATTTGAATTATTACAAAAGAAAAAAATTCTATGCTTCAGTATCTAGAAGGGGAAAAAAAACACTAAAAAATAAGTTCATGTGCAAAAGTTATGCAACCCTGAAGATCACTTGTAACTTAGTTTGAGAGTCCCTGGAGTGACAAGAGAGCTGCTGCCATTTCAAGGCATCCCTAGGAATAGTGAATTTTTTTTTTATATTACCCACTTGGAAAAGGTGCGTCATGAGTATATCTAATGGGCTCAACAAGTCTCATGCAAAAATATTAATTTTTGTAGAAGTTATGGCTCTTTGACTAAATGGTGGATTTGATGGCAGCATCTTCAATGGCGGGCCGGGAGCGTTGGGGACAACATTGGGAACTACCTTCTTGAATTAGAAGGTACCTTGTGCCTTTGTGAGGTGGCTCCCATTATTTAGAAAAAGGGTGGAGACAAAGCATGGTAGTGTTGTCGGCTTTGAGCAATTTTACTTAGTTTTGAGATCTAAGAAGTTGCACTTATCCATTTGTTTCGAAAATGGTCCCAATGGAAAGAGTAAAGTATTATCTTGATTTTCACCGTTGAAAATTTAAAAATGCAAGTGCTGATTTGGACTTATTTGCAATTTATACTTACCAAATGTAAAAATAAATAAAAATGCATTTCAACAATTGCAAGGTGGATTGTGTAATGAGTTTGATAGCTCTTCATGTGAACTTAAGTTTTTTGAAAATGCGTTTTAGTGTGCTAATACAATTTCTAGTTGTTCATGTCACCTCCAAACCCAAAAAACTTTTATATGCAAATTTCTCAAACATTGTAGGGAGGGGCAGCATACTAAAAATAGAATACTCTCATTTCACTTGTTATAATCTCACAACTCCTATGCAATTTCGCATTCAAAATTGGTATGCATACTAATAAGCAAGCTCTTTAAACATCTATACGGTTAGATTTTGAAAAAATAAATGTTTGCTTCATTGGGGATAATTATAAGCCCATGTCCTTTTTTCTTAGGAAAAACACACTTGGGAAGGCTTAGGCACTTAGGGATTAACTGGTTCCTAATTTCTAACTCTTGGAAATTCAAACTTCTCCCTATTTAAAGAAACTAAGATGATAATAACTAATCTAAATTTGGGGAGATTTTGGAATTTTTCTCACTCAGACAAATTTCTAACTACTTTAATATTTTGGAGTTTGGGGATTTTTTTTATAAACAACAACTAATGAGCAAAGGGAAAGAAAACTATTACTATGGAAACTAATTCTAAAGCTTTTGGGGATTTAGGGGGATTTTCTAAAACAAACGTAAGGTCTTAAAACTAAAGTCTCAAGCTTCTAAACAACTAGCATAAATCAAAGATGAAGCCAACAGGTTCAAACGGAAAGAAAGAGGGCCAACTCAATACTTTTTTCATGTTTAAATAGCCTTGGTCAAGCCAAATTGAACCAATAGTCTTTCTACCGTGGAGATAATTATTTTAAAGAAAAGGTAAGGTGAAAGCTTTGCTGTAGAGGGTAACCCCAGGGCAAAATTGGTTTCCAAAAAGAAACCATTTGTGGGAATCCTTGATTATGAGCTTTATAAGTTCAAAGCTTTACCGTGTGTGAGAGCAACCCCAAGTTAATTTGGTGGAAATTGGTATCCAATAATTTAACTTCCAAATGAGGTACACATGACAATGTTTAAACTGAAAATTAGGAATTAATCAACAAATTTTGGTAATAGATTGGGTGTAGAAGCTTTTGGCAAAGTCAAGCTTCACCGCTTTAAGCCTTTTAATCCTAATTTTGTTGCAAAAGTCAAGATTTTGCTAGTATTCTTAAAGAAAGATCAAACTTGGGGGACTAAACCTCCCAATAGAATTCTAATGTGGATGTTGGTCTTAGAGGGAACCCCATATCCTCTAAGTCAAGTCCTCCACTAAAGATATAAGGTTTGAACATAAATTTTGGCTTAATCTCAGCCTCAATAGATAATCTTGATAGAGTGTCGATGAACAAAATCAAAAGTGTAGGTCTTCCACACTCTAGCAAAATGCCCGTAACAAGAATGGGTTGTGGGTTGGAGTCACTCCACTATCTAAGTTACAACTAGACATTTGTCTTCTTATTCAAAGATATTTCTAAAACTAATTCTAACTAATCCTAAGATATTTCCTGACCTACCTAAAAATATTTTCAAAATAGTATTTATTTAATCTAAGATTTTTCTTGAACAAGCCTCATTTAGCAATAAAATTTTGTCTAAATCAAATCTAGGATTTTTTCCAAGGATATTTTGGAAATTAACCTAATTATCTTGAGATATTTCGCGAATAACCCTAAGATATTTCCAAATATTCTTAGTTTAATCAAAAATGGATTTTTAAGGAAAGATTTGAAATCTTAATCAAATCCAATCTTCGATTTTTTCCAATATATTTTGCATATAACTTAGAATTACCACTAATTACTCTAAAAAAAAGTCAAACCCACTATTGGACCCTCTCTATTTTTTAGGAAACTATTTGAAATCAAAAACCAATTGTGCCATCGCGTCAAAAGACACAAATTAGTCATGAAGACACCTTGCCCTTTCTTCTAAGCCAATTACGCTTGTAAAATCCACTAATGATAATCCCAAAGAAAAGTCAAAACTTCAACTATTGGAATTTGCATTTTCCAAGGAAATTGTAGTAAAAAAATTTGATTTTGGACTTAGTTCCTCTTTTAAGTGTAAATAGGAAATTAATATAAGTTATATAGCATATTGAATGTAAATAAGGAAGTGTATGACAAATAAACTTAGAAATAGCTCTTATAAGGATAGAAAAGGGCTTAGATTTAAAGTATTGGTAGTCCATTCTAGAGATTCTAAGGGGTGTGATAGTCCTAATAGTCCTAGGAAGATAAATAGTCTTCTTCCTTGATTTACAATAAGCACATAATATTAACTTTAAGAAATGTATAGATGTGTGTGACTCAAATTGTAAAAATATATATTCAATGTAAATATCAATTATGAAAATAGATAAAATAATTTGTATATTTATATTTCATTTATTGTTGTACCATTGGGTAGGTGTGCATTTAGTTGTGATATTTGAGAGATCATTGTACTACGAGTCACATAGGTAAAGTGTACTACTAGACAATTGATTTTGAAGTTTTTAGCAATTGATTTTGGAATTGACAATGAAGGCTATTTCTGAAGAATTAGAAGTATCAAATGTATAGAATTCAAAGATGTGAACTAGGAAGTGAATCCAAAAATTTGATTGTATTGCATTGATAGGTAGCAATATATATATTTTTTATACAATTTACAATTTCAGTTATCTATTATAAGTCATTTTTACCTTCATGTGACCTTTGTCGCTTTAACAAAAGTCCTATTTGACCTTCCCTTTCAAAAGATCCCCTACTAGGAGGATTGCTATAGTCTTATTGCCTTGGTAGCTTTTCCCTTCTATAAAAACTAATTAGCTAGGGTTGTCTGGAAGATTTGTGGGGGTAGGAAAAGACCCCTCATTCGCAACATTTAGACACCATTAGCTCTTGGTATGTCGGTCAACCCAATGCCATGTTATAAATTCTATTGAAACTTAATGTTGTTGATTTTGGTACTTGTAGTTATCATAAAGCCTTCAAACTTGACAGACCAATTTATTAGCATACAAAACACTATCCTAATTTTTAGTGAGAGTTTAACGCACTCCAAGTAATTTTTATGAATTTACCATTAGTTCTAAAGGCAATTGACTTTCCATGGAGTCATTGTGGAATTTAGTAAAATCCCGAAATTTTTTGGGCAACCTCTAGGAAGTTTTCAAAACCTAAGTGCAAAGTCGAATCTCCATTTGTGCCATTCATAAAGAGTCTAAAATTAGAAATTATTTTATAATTTCCATCCGAGGGGGAAATCATTCTGGTACTATGGGATATCGTGGATGACTGGCTCCTATGTTGACCTTTTGGCATGCTTTCACTCTAAAAGCACTTCTCTATATGCTCCAATCACCTCTCCTTCTGTTTATTTTGCATTTTGGTTCATATTTGAGAGTTACTTGCAATATTAACACTAACTAATTCAAATTCTTTATGAATTGGATCTAGATTCTTTTAAACCTAAAAACAGACTTTAGCATTTAGCTAGGTTGTAACATGCACTCTATAGAATTAGTTTTACATGGACAAGATACTACAATTGGCTAACTTTCACATCCTCACTTCTCTTGGAAATGCTAATCTAATCTCTTAGATACTTAACTAGGATCTAAAAACAAGAAAACAAGGTATTTTATGCATTTCACGTTTCCAAAAAGACTCCTCATTGAATTAGTAGGGACTTCTACCAAATCTCCTTCAACTACTTATCTTATATTTTTTTGCATAAAATTACTTTAAAACTAACAAAAACTTGGGAAAATATAATCCTAGAGTTTCAAGTGCTATTTTGAAGGCTCACAATCCCCTTTGGAGGTTTTGAAATTTAAAACTTAAAAAAAAAATTATTTTTGTTTTTGTTAAATTCAATTTTTTTTCCAATCGACCAAATCACCTCCTTTGGGGGGTTTGGAATTTGGATCTCTCAAAATTATTTTTAAAAAACCAAAAATAAAATACAAAATTTTTAAATTTGATTTATCTAATTATTTTCCTCGACCAAGTCAACCCAAAAAACTCTCTTGGTACTAGTAGCTCCCTTTGGCAAGTTTGGGATTTGGGATTCTCAAAACTCTATTTTTCAAATTTTAATTTCTCTCTTTTTCTGTGTCTCAGTTTGAGAAGATCCTTTGGGGGTGTTGGATTTAGGCTTCTAAACAATTTGAGTGTTTTTTTTATATTTAAATTAAAAAATAATCTAATTTAATTTAAAAAATAATTAATTTTTAATTAATTTTTATTTATTTATAAATTTAATTTTTTTTAAATTAAAAAATAATAACTTTTTTTTTAAATTAATTTTTTTATAAATTTAAATTTAAATTTTTTTCTTTTTTTCTTTTTAAATTTAAATTTAAATTTTTTATTTAAATTTCTCTTTTAAATTAAATTTCTTTTTTAAATTTTAATTTTCATATGTGCATCGATTCCATCATTTTCTGCAAACACTCTCAACAGTGAGAAGCCCTTGGAAGTCTAGGAATTGGAACACTCTAGCATTGTTCTATTTAATTGACAACATGATTCTTAAAATGAATAGCTCAAGAAATTGGAGCCCTCATGGCCCCTCTTGCCATTGAGAAGGCTTAGGTGGGTGAAGACTTTTGGATTCTTGGAAAGAAGTTTCAATTTCCATTTGATTTCGTAGAATAGTGAAAATCCCAGTTGTTAGCCTATAAGTGCGACAAACTCAAGATGGACTAGTGAAAGGTGTCTATAGTAAAAGGAATGTGTTTTGTGGTCGAAATCATACTAGGAGTCTAATAACAAAATTGATTTGATGAGATTTTCTTTCATGTGAAAGATTTCTTATTCACTAGTAATTAAAAGAGGTAGTGAGATTTGGTTCTCCTTCTTCACATGTGCAAAGTAAAAATGTGAGCTTGCACATCATTTGTGGAATTCTATGAAAGGTTCCACAAAAAATTAAATGTTTTTTTTATATTCAAAAGATCCTCTTCTAAATGGTTAACCGCCAAAATTCACAATAAATTTTTTTTAGAAATTACTCAACGTGTTGTAAAATTTCACTAAAAACTATTATAAGTTTTTTATATTAATAACAAGCTTTAACAAGTTTCACAACATTTTAACATCCAAAAGTATTCAAACAAAAAATCTTCTTTAAAACTAGCAAATTTGAAGGAAGTTCATGGAGACAAAGAGTTGACTAGTGTTTTAGAGGCATACAAAATTGGAATGAAGTTGAAGCAAGGTCTTTACATACTCCCTCATACCTCCTAAAAAACCTAATCTAGTGCTAATTTGAGAAATACATTCTATACCAACACATGTTTGTACTAACTAGTGTTTGAACACCTATGTTTGGATAAAACATGTAATTTTGATTTTGTAGTTCTTAGAAGTGTTGATAAAGTTGTGAAATTTATCCACACAAATGAGCTTTGAGCTTAGAAGTACCAAAATATTGGTTGAATTTGCAAAACACTCATAGACGGCAGAGCTTTGAACTAAGGAGCTATAGAAAAATAATTTTCAAAAAATAATTTTGATTAGTATTGCTATTAAATGCTGAAATCTCTACCAAATTTAGTTTTTAAAATATAAATTTGGAATGCCAAGTTAGTCTCCAAAATTTAGTGGTTAAATTCTACTTAGCCTAGTAGTTTCAATATAGAAATTTGACCTTAATTTCACAAGTTCTAGCTCTATTAGCATCAAAATTAATGTTCAAAACTATCCAAAAAAATGTCAATTTTTAGCATTCAAAACTAATTAAAAAAGGCTATTGTGTTATGTCAAAACTCCCAGAAAAATTAGAGCCTAAATAGGAAAAAAATCCAATAGAAAAAAAGCCTTCAAAAAGCTTAGAATCCTCCAAGAACCAAAACCGTTGTCATGCTGTAAATGCAGGCATTATGTACAAATATGTAGATTTATATTCTTTAAATGAATTTTAATATTTATAAAATGATAAAGGAGATGACATCATTTGAAGTAGCTTCAAGGTGACGATTCTCGTTGCCATAATAAACAACTATAAAAAGAAGAGTTTACTTGTGAGATTCATTGTATTTGATGTTATTATTCTTTGTTTTTCATTTAAGTTATATTATGTCAAATTGGAGGGGTTTTCTGAGTCTCAAAATGAAGAATCTCAATCGGAGCGTGAGTTTGAGTTTTCTTTATCGCAATTGCCGGACCAACCTCAATTGTTGCTGGGTTTTTCAATGTCGCATGGACGTTCACAAGATGAAGTTGGGCCATCTTGACCACCGAACAACCTCGTGTAGAGCAACGACGGCACTAGAATCTTCAACAAGACGCTCGGACATTGGTGATCTTGTTGCAGGTTGGATGCGTTGAATCTAGTAGCTATGAAGTGACATTTGAAGGTTGTTTTGAAGGTTTTAACATCGGTCTATATTATTACATGGTCAAGTGTATCAAGGGAAGTTGTGATCACCAAAAATGGTTGGTAGAGCTAGTTAATTCTTTAACTTAGACGGATCGTGCCGATTCTGTCGCTGCTATCGTCAAACACATTCTCAAGTTCTTGCAAATGGAGTGATATTCTGATTGGAATTCTATTTTTTTACCTCTATCAAACATATGTTAATTTTTAGTTTTTTATTCCATATTAGGAGTAATTTTCTAAATTAAATTTATATATATGAGTTATATAAAGTTGTACGAGAAAAATATTCAAATAGTGTACCTACTAGATTTTTTGGGGTGATTTATCTTCTAACTAGGGATTTGAAATTAGTCTTATGGTCAAAATTTATAACCAATAAATGTTAGGGGAACCACGTGGTTAAAATACAAATTGAAGTCCACTTGACTTATGTGGTTTAAGTAAAATATAAGGTGGAGGAAAAGGGGGAACACTATTCATTTTCTCTCTTGTTGTTGCTTATAAGATCTGAATGTTTGAGGAGACATAGTGTGTTATATTTTGAGAATTTTGGAATGAAAATTAGAAGAGTTGTATATCATGTTGTGGAGTTTCTAAATCAATCTTATTTACTTGATTTAGAGTTTTCAATCAAAAGTTGTGCTAGTTTGAGTGGAGGGAGGTCTGTTGCATTCTATGTAAAAGAAAAGAGACTTTGACCGGCCATAAAAGATGAACAAGTCTTTTGTTTAAAATGAAATTTGGAGAGAGTGTAGACAATTGTGTTGAATTTTTATGAAGGTATCATTCATTCTATTTGGAATTTGTATGAGTGAGTTGTAAGTGACTAAGTGAGGAAGGGTCTGCTGCCTTTTTTTTTCAAGGCCGTAACTTTGGATGGTCATATAAGTTGGACAAAGTGTTAGAATGAGTTGAACATTGGAAGTGAAGTAGATAACTGTGCTAACTTTCCAAAAAGTCATTATACATTTCATTTAGACTCTGTATGAAATAATGACACTAAATCTAAATTCAGCCAAGGAGTTGGAGTTGAAGAAGACATTGAAGACTTGTGTGTTGTGGCTTGTGGCTTGTCTTTCATTTTAAACTTTGTTGTTGCGGACAGTGTGGGTGAAATCATTGTTTAGCTTCTTTTTGTGTCATGGATACGACGAAGTGGGGTTCTTTGTCTACATAGTCATACTTTTATATTGTTCCCATTGGTAAAGCACAATTATTGGTCACCATGGGTTTGACATTTAGGAGCCAATCCCTTGGACGGTTCAACTCATGGTTTGGATGTCCCGTTTTACTCGTCTGAAGTTCGTGGTTTCTGATCATCTACCCAAATCTTTGAATCAAATTAGAGTCATTATAGGATAGGCCAACGGGGAGCAGTTTGAAGATTCGACGATTGAGTTTGAAAAATCTATACGATTATGACTTCTTTAATTTTTAAGCCATTTTTGGTTGTAGCCAGAATTTATGTGATTTTCTAAGGCGAACCGCTCTCTACATGACACTGCAAAAATTATGTACATGCTTAATTTTTTGGGTCTTGGAGGAGTCTGGCCAGTCAAAGGCCTCCACATAACAAGTCATGCCAACAAAAATTAGGTCCGACCAATTGATAGTTGACACATATTTATGCCTTGTCAACAACGCGGGGGGATCTAGACCAATAAAAACCTGAATGTGATACTCAGTCAATAGTCCATCCTACCTAATCAATGTGAAGATCTAGACTAGTAAGTAAATAACACGTGGTAGAATGAGAAGAAGGGAGGGGGTTCAATTAGGGCCGGTTTATACTAACTTTGGGATCGGATGGAAGGCCAATCTGATTTGCCTTAAATCCAGCCTTCTATCTAGCCCCAATTCACGACTGCAACCCTGAATAATATAAAGTGGTGAGACCAGATTTTAAGGCTGGATTGCCAATTCATCACTCTGGCCTTAGACAATGTAACGTGGTGAAATCGGATTCTAGGGCCAACTTTTCGATTAATGTGCTCTTGGATTTTTTTAATGCTCAATTAAAAAAACATAAAGCATGAATATTTCCTTTCTCTTCTTATTTTTTCTATTTCAAAAGAACAAAAGAGACATTTTTTATTTTTTTATTTTTCTTCTTCTTTGTTCTATTTCAAATATTGAAAAGATAGTTTTAAGAGTTTTTAAAACCTTTTTCTTTTATTCCTATTTTATTTATTTCAAAAATAAAAGAGATCTTATATAATATCTTTTAAACTTTTTTTTTCTTTTTTCTATTAGAATTTTTTTTAAATTTTATTTGAACCTTTTTTTCTTTCTCTTCTTGTTTTTGTACTCTAGAAGAAAGATTTTTTTTAAATAATTTTTCATTTTTCATTTCTCTTCCTATTTTTTCTATTTAATTTTTTTTTAATATTAGATTTAAATGAAAGCAGACTTCATTTATTATAATATATTTTTTGGTTATTTATTTAATAAATATACATTAAGTCCCAATCCGTATTTTCCTACTTTTGCAACATGGTGACTATTCAAATGCAAAATGTTTTAAAGTAAACTTGTCTATGCTAGGCAAATGAGCGTTTTGTCTTGTTACAATTGGCAAAATAATTCAAATTTTTTTCCATATAGACATAACAATGAGAAATAAAGAGAGCAATTGATTTTTTTTTTTACAAAGTATAAATTTCTTATAAATTTTTGAAGTGTACTGTTTGATTACAATATTTTTTAATATGGCTACAATATTCTCTAACATGGCTACAATATTTTCTAGCATGGCCTCAACATGAAGGAATAATAAAAATCCCTTTCTTTTAATGAATTGATACTAAAAAGATAGAAGTTTCTAAAGCAATCACTAAAAGCTCCATCACCGTAACTCAAGGCAATGATTTTGGTCGCTAACCAACCTAATGAAATCTTAATCTCATCTATTGAAAAAAGATTTTCATGGGCTGTTGGAAAACTCTAATGGATCATTTCCTAAGTGCCTATCATAGGTGGTTTGCGTATCATAGGCAAATTTACCTTAGTATCATTAGTATCATTCCTTACTTTTAAATTCATTTTCAATTCTATGTTGACACTTATGCAAATAAGCCTAATTACTTTTTAATTATTTTTTTTAGAAAGAAATGGATCTACACTAATATCTGTCACTCAAAGTATCAAGCATGTGGATTTTAACCATGGAATATTTTAGTGGAAAATAGAATTATTATTATTATTATTATTTTGCTTCTTGAAGTTCTTTTCTTATGTTGAAGTTCTTTTTTTCTGAATTATTATTATTTGTAAATTAATTTTTTTTCATTGTATTTATCTCCAGGGTCTCTATTTGCATATGGCTAATCATTGACCTCATCGGAAATGTGCAATGCGATAAATAGAAAATAGTGACTGATTACTACTAATTAGTAGGGAAATCAATGAAAGGACATAAATCTTCAGTGTGACAGAATAAATAGACCAAAAATCTCTTGTTTCATTTCTTACTTGGTTTGTTTGCAAAACCAAAGAGTTTGTAGAGATATAAAAAATAAAAATCTTTTCTTCAACAGTGAAGATTTGTAAGATCTAATGGAGGAGCCTAATCCGGTCCCAATCTGTCCCTAGATGGAAAATTGGTCCACCCAAAACCTCGTCCCAATTACTCCTTTGAAGACGGATGGTTTGGCACCAAAACTACGCCACCTAAGGCAACACATAGGATGAGTGGTGGTTTCAATACGGCCCTAGTATAAAGCCCTTGGGCTGAATTTGGTGAAATTGAGACATTCTATTGGTTCATACTTGTAGAATTCCGGCCAGCCTTCAATCCTACCCAAGTATAAATTTAGTGAATCGTTTTGAATCTTTTTGAAGATGATACAAAGATGAATCTATATAAAAATTAAAGACTAAACTTCCTTCAAGACTGAACTTTGAAAATCAATCAATATTTCAAAAATTCTTCCAAAGAGGAAAAAAGAAAAAAAGAAAAAATAGAGAAAAAGAAAAACTATAAAAAAACTTGTGATTTCCATCTGCCTAAAAGTAAAAAATGAATGACACTACTATTCTTATGTGATGGATGAAATGCATATGTGGAAGAGATTGATCTTGACATTGAAGTAAAGTGAACAATTTACACTCTTCTAAGTTATTTAATCTCTAAATGTCTAAGCCTTTCCAAGTATGTTTTGACTATGAAATTGAGTATGGGCTTATAGTTATCTCCAATGAAGCAAATTGTTTGTTTTTTCAAAATCTAACCATATAGATGTTTAAAGAACTTGCTTATTAGTATGCTTACCAATATATTGCATAAGAGTTGTGAGATTATAACAAGAGAAATGGATATGTTCTATTTTTAGTATGCTGCCCCTCCACACAATGTTTCAAAAAAAATTGCACATAAATTTTTTTTGGTATTGGAGGTGACGTGAACAACTACAAATAATGCTAGCACACTAAAATGCACTTTCAAAAAAATGAATTTCACATGAAATGCATTACACAATCCACCTTGCAATTGTTGAAATGCATTTTTTTTAATAAGTAGAAATCACAAATAAATCCAAATTAACACTTGCATGTTCAAATTTTCAACGGTGAAAATCATGAAAACACTTTATTCATTCCACTAGTACCATTTTCAAAGCAAATAGATAAGTACAATTTTTTAGATCTCAAATCAAGTGAAATTGTTAAGCTTTGCTCAAAGATAGGTAATCAAGTAAAATTCATATGCTTTACTCTTCCATGAATGGTACATATATGCCTTTGAGGACCTTTCAAAAATCAAATATTTACCTTTTTCAGTGAAAAATTTAAAAAAATCAATAGCTAACCCTCAAAATTGCCCATAAATTTTCTTAAATCAATCAAAGGAATTTAACTGCCCACACCGATACGTGTTTGAAATTTTGGAGCGACCACATTTTGTCGCTTAGGCATTTACGGGTTAAGGGCCGCTTCACACTATGGCCGACCAAGTCGAGAGGCCGTGGGATTGAGTGGACAAACTTTGGGTGAGAGTCCAAAGAAATGGGCAATAAATGATAGGATTTTGAGCCTTTGGTCGGCCATAGTGTGAAGCCTCCAAAGGCCAATCCCAAGGTCCAAACCCGGCTTGGTGGTACCATTCATCTAGAGCATCATAAAATTTGCTCTCTTGCCGGCTATTGTCCGAAATGCCATTGGCCATTTTGGGTATCAATTCCTACAAGAAAAACATTGAAAAAATATGAAGGAGTCAAAAACGGCATTGAAAGAACAATTACAGCACTTGCTTTCACTGTGAAATAAAGACTATGGAAGATATAAATGAGAAATGAAGGAGTCATTCATCAAGGGAAGGAGGGAGGTGGAGGGTTTGTCTCTTCATGGCCCCCCAAGCCATGAATTCTTCCTCAAAAAAATATGATTATATTATTTTACTACTTCACATTAGTGAGCCTATAAAAGGGCAAGGGCAAGGGCAAAAACTGTCCGCCAAGATCAAGATCTAACGGTTAAGATTTTCTCAGTTTTTTATTTTTTTGAATTTTATTTTTTCAAAATTCGACGGCCTCTCGACCAGAGTTTGGGTTCCCATTTTTGCTCGACCCAAACTCAGGTCGAGAGTCCGTCGATATGGAGTAAATTTTCTGACATATTGTCAGTTTTGAGGGCCACAACCTTTGCACTGTGCCTCCTAGTGTGAAGGCTCGAGAGGCCGAATTCTTGGGTTTCTGAAATCTGATTGGTGGAAATCGACGGACTCTCGACCTTGTGCCGTAGTGTGAAGTGACCCTAAGTATGCCAGTGTGAGTTCTGCCGGTCCCTTCCCATTGTGTCCCAAATGAAAGTTCCTACGGTTTCTCAAGTGCCAACAGCATTATTGAGACAGTCAACTATATTTGCAGTACAATTGGCAACCACCACCTCCGTCCAACTCATTGCAACCTCATTCCGTCAAGCACTCCAACAGTGGCATGCACACAGTCCCAATTAATTGCAGTCACAGTGGCTTTGCTTTGCTTTGCTTTGCTTTGTGGGATGGTTGGTAATGCCCTTTGTGCAAATGACGAAAGCCTTTTCCATAGCTTGAGGGAAACTGCTTGAGCAGCTAGCTTCCACAGAAGTCCAGCTCTAGGGAGTTCAGCCTGAATCAAGAGGTCACTCATTTGAGACCCCACACCAACTCAAAGTCAGCCGAAGGCTACAGACGGGAATAAATAAGAATGGGACCCAAACATATATATTTGCCAGGTGAATGGTTTCTACGGGAGGAGGAGCAATTAACTTATGGAGTAAGTTACTGGGTTGTCCATGATAAATTAAATTAGAGGAAAAAAAAATACAGACTCAAGCGAGTTCTTTGTTGGAACCGACAGACCATGCACAGACTGCTGGCAGCCTGGCACAGAAGCTTGCTTACCCCAGACATGGGAGCTCTAAAGTTTAGGCTCATTTGTGTGTGGGTAGTTATCCTAAAAGGACGCAACCCCATGACCAAGGTAGTCACCAAAATTCTTTGATTGTTGGACCAATAGGTGCATTCTCTATTTCTAACAAGCGAAGTCATTCATCAAACCATCCTAGTCCCTGGCATCTTTAGAGGGTGAAATTCTTTCGGTTGTTTCTAAAAGAATTTATGGGCAGAATTGAAGGTCAATATAGGAAGTTTTTATTTTTCAGTGAAAAAAATAAACTTTTTATTTTTGAAAAGCCCTCAAAGGCTTTGATGTACCATTCGTGCAAGAATAAAGCTTGCTAATTATACTTGATGTCATGGCTTGAGCAAAGCTTGTCAATTTTACTAGAATTGAGATCTAAAAAATTCCACTTATCTATTTTCTTTGAAAATGGTCCCATTGGAAAAAGTAATGTGTTTTCATGATTTTCACTGTTGAAAATTAAACATGCAAGTGTTGATTTGGAGTTATTTGTGATTTCTACTTATCAAAAGAAATTGCATTTCAACAATTGCAAGGTGGATTGTGTAATGAGTTTGATAGCTCCTCATTTGAACTTAAGTGCATTTTAGTGTGCTAAAGCAATTTCTAATTGTTCATGTCACCTCCAACCCTAATAACTCTTGCATGCAAATTTCTCAAACATTGTGGAGAGAGGCAACATACTAAAAATAGAATATGTACATTTTTCTTGTTATAATATGACAACTCTTATGCAATCTCACACTCAAAACTAGCATGCACATTAATAAGCAAGCTCTTTAAACATCTACACAGTTAGATCTTGAATTTTTTTTTTGCTTCATTAGATAATACACTTGGAAAGGCTTAGGCATTTAAGGATTAACTTACAATGGCTCTAACAAGTATTCATTTACTTCAAAAATAGCCCAAACTAATTGAGAAATTAGACTTTTTCAAGCAATTATGAAAATATAGAAGTGAAAGTAACACACTCATATAAAATGGTTTCAAAAAATTTGAACATTTTTTTATTTTTGAACATTTTTATCAAATTATTAGTGAAAAAAATGCTAATAAAAGTAAAGTCTTTCAATATTTTCAGTGAGTGGAATGAGAATTCTTTTTGGAATTTTCTAATAAAAATTTCAAGGATTTTGAAATTTTATTGAGTGACATATTATTGACTAAAGTATGACTCCCAATAGTTATAGTTGTTATCATTCACTCCAAAAAAATATGAAAAACAATACATATAATATTTATACATTTTTCAATTTTCCACATTTTTTTGGTGATTTTTTTGGATATTTTATAAAATAGTATATATTGGACTTCCTATATTGAGTAATTGTGAATCATTGAACTTTCAAATTTATTAAAATTCTTACATGAAAATTCTCAAAAGAATTATCATTCCATTTAATAATTAGAAAATCTTTAAACAAATTGTATCTATAAAAAGAATAACTAATAGATTCTAATATAAAAAGTTAAATCAAACATTATTTTAAAAAAATTGATAATTTATTTTATACATGTATGCTTTTTGTATGCTTTTTGAATCACAACATGCCCAAATTTTGTTGAAAATCTCTAATTATTCTATTAGCTATTACCAATTGTGGTAGAAAACACCCAAGAATTGGCCAGTGGGGAGTGTATGGGTTTCTAAACCTCCTATCACAATATTTAAAATTCATCCCAAAAGCCCTCAATGAATTAAAGGTAGTACACCTAAAATTATCAAATTGAACATTTTAACCTCCAATATCATCCAATCATGAACTTGAGTGGATTAAGGCAAATACTATACCAAAATTTTACTAAAATTTGCACTTAAAACCTCTAAATGGGTGAAATTGCCACCTCATCCATAATTCCAGTATACAATTGATATACACTATACCCTCCAAATAACCATCCCAAGTCTATTAGTACTCTAATTCACTATACATTGACATCCAATTGGCATCTTAAGAATTTTGGAAATAAATCAATCATAATAGACGGTTCTTGGTGACTAACTCACCATTCACAATTTCATGGCCAAGAGAAAACATTGTAGTTATCACCACAATTACCTTAGTGAGCACTATCTTCAATATTTACCTAAAAATTAGCTATCAAGGTACTAATATGGTGGTATAACTAATCAATGAGGAAAAAAAAGGGAGGAGGAATGAACCGCCACTACCGTGGCAGCAGACCATGCTTCACTAGAATGGCCGCCAAGGCCTTGTCCAAGCTCCAAATCTTTTGATCTTTGTCTTTCTAAAAAGCTGACTTCAAGTTTGACCTTATTCTAAAATTTCAAATCTCAATTTGTTAAGATTGCTTCACTATTAGCCTCTAAACTTGACCCACTTGAGTTGCCCCAAATTACAATGGCCGTCAACACCCTTGGACTCAAATGACCACCACTGCTTCAATTTTTCCTCCAAATGGTCCAAGACTAAGCTTGTTGGGAATCTAACTTAGGCTTGCATCTGCTCATCAAATTTCACATTCAAGTTCGTTGTGATGTCCCAAATATCTTCCCTTGAAGTTGTCGCTCTCCATTTCAATGGTAGTAGACTTCTTTCCATGGAAACGGACACCTTTGCTTCAATTTTTTTCCAAATGACTCAAGACTAGGTTTTTAGATAGCTTGACCTTTCTCTACATTTGCCCACCAAATTTCATACTCAAATTTGTTGTGATGTCTCCAATATCCTCCTTTAAAATTGTTGCTCCCCATTTGAGCGGTTTTAGACCTCTTTCTTTGGAAACAGACACCCTTGCTTCAATTTTTCTTCAAATGACTCAAAACTAGACTTTGGGGAAGGTTGACCTTGCTTTACATCTGCCCACCAAATTTTAGACTCCAACTCATTGTAATGCCCCCATTATCCTTCTCCAAAGTAGACGCTCTCATTCTCAACCCCAATATCCTTCCTAATTCCCACAAACCCCTAAAATTCTCCCATGATCTAAACATCAGCCTTCAAGATGACTTCCAACACTCTCTATTCTTCACCTATTTGGCTTATATAACAAGTGAACCTACTCAACAAATTGTCCTACATGGGGTGTATTTTTTCATTTCTCACAATTCATGTTCAAAAACACCCAAAAGCCACAACATTCCTCAAAACACACACATACACACAAAAATTTCAAGAAAGGAGAGAAAGAGAGAGTTTGCAACCCTAATTTTGCTAATATCCCACCTCCTAATGGATTATTTTCTCTAATTTCGTTCATCGATCACTACTTTACTGTAAAAATGCTAATTTAATATCAAATGCATCAAATTAGTGAAAATTGCACTAATTTGGCGTAAACTGCGCTAGTTTAGTGTAAATCCCTCTAAATTATTGTTTTTTCTCCAATTTTACTGTTTTTACCTTATTTTAGTGGTTCTTTCACTATTCTAGTGTTTCGGTAGTGATAGTTTTAAGTTTACCGGGACGTGATTCAACAGTGGGTCCCTCGCCACGGCAGCACTGACAAATTTAGAACCCCATCTCCCCAACCAAGCAATCAAGACGAAGAGGGATTCACACTGGTGGAACGGCGTTCAAGCAAGCACCGCGTGAAAACGCCCCGCCCAAGGCAATGGCGAACAAACTCACCCAAGCTCGGCAAGGAGATCCCTGACGAGATGGGACTGTCAGCAATGGAGATTGAAGAAATTGAAGCGCATCCATCGTCCTCTAGCGCTCCTCTGATTCTCCAACTCCCCTCAGATAGCACAACAACACCAGACCCTAACGGTTTCCCTCAACAATTATCTCAACCTTCCCTCCTCGCACCACACCTCCAACATACAGCCAACCCTCTCCCAGGCCAACTTAGAGCTGTGAGTTTACCTCAAATTTCCTCTCTTCCTTCCCCCTCCCCCTCCCCGTAGCTCCCACTCTCCTTCCTTCAGATAATTCGGTGCACATCTCGGATGTAACAGATTCCCTACAACCGGACAGGGACATTGACATGGAGTTGGAGGCGGAGATTGAACACTACATGTCCCACCTAGCTGAGGAACAGGAGGCCCAACACTTAGGTCAGCTTGCTGCCATGGATACCGCACTTACCTGCACACAGACTGTCAGCACGAATTCACAGCGCTCATTACCAGCAACCCAGCTACCTGAACAAGCCCGAAGGGTGACCAACACAGGTCCGACTCAACAAGCCGAGCAGACCATTAAACTGATTCCAATGGAGCCGGCCCACATCACGTTAGAACTGCTGGGCATACAAGAGCCTAGTAACAACAGATTTGCTTTCTTTGATGATCAGGAAGGATGCCTAGAAGAGGAGTTCTCGAACGATCCCTCCAATGTGCCATTTACATTGCAGGTCCGCCCTCTCGCAGACAAAGTAGCTCCCACACAGCAGGAGGAGGACGCATTTGAAGATGCGCAGAGTCTACACTTCTCCTCCATTTGATCGGAATCATGGAGCCCTAAGAACAAATTAGCCGCCCCCTACAGCCCACAGCAATACAATTTGCCCCGAATACCAACCAAGAAGCCTCATAAAACTTTCTCCGCTCCAACTCTCACAACATACCGCCCCAGTCAAGAAATCGAGCAGAAGAACGGGACAATGCCCGAGCTTACCAAGCACGCAGACTTCTCACTGAGGAGAGGATTCGCCCTTCCCAAGGACCAGCTCCAACCATAACTGCAAACCTACAGGTGACCGCAACAAACTCGTCCCCACCTGTTGCAGAGTTAACCTCATCTGTTAGAAATGCTAAAGCCAAAGCCCGAGCTCTTGTCTCACCAACCTCCTCTCTACCCATTACCAATACTCCAAAGGGATTCGATTCCTGGGGGTATAGGACAGCTCCTCTCAAGCTTAGCGTTGAGGCTTCCGCTACAAGGCCCTCACAACCCATTCCCCGTCAATGATTTTACAAATCTTATCATTCAATGTCCGGGGACTCAATGACAAAGTCTCTATACCCATGCTTTGCAACTACCTTCAAACTCTCCCTCAATTAGACATCGTGCTCATACATGAACACAAACTTAGGAATCTGGAGTCAGACACCCTTGGAAAGAACTTATGGAAACAGGCAAGAGCATGGTTAGCACCAGCAAGCATTGGCTACAACAACGACGCTCAAGGTCCTGGAGCTGGTCGGGGGGGAATCCTCACAATGGTCTCTCCCAGGTTAGCCAGCTTGGTCACTAATTTTGGCACGATCATGGAAAACAGGGCTCAATGGGTCATCTTCCAAGGAGTTCCGGGTGGGGACGTGGGCATCGTCAACATCTACGCTCCTAATGACTCACCGTCACGCTGCCAATTATGGGAAACGTTAATCAGGGACCTTCCATCTAGCTGTAGATGGATCTTAGCTGGAGACTTCAACATGGTGGAGGCTCGCCAAGACAAGACAAATTCCTGCGGGCGTTTGGTTCCATCATTGGAACGTTCCCTCTTCACGAATCTCAAAAGACATCTCCATGTGGAAGACAATCCACAGTCCACGGGCAGCCTACCTTTCTCCTGGGACAATTACCGTGAAAACGGGCAACGAATTATGGCACGATTGGATAGAATTTACCTGTTCAAGAATAGTCCTGGCCAGAATCAACGCAAGCTGCTCAGTTATACAATCAAGAGTGATAATGCGTGGTCAGATCATTCTCCAATCACGGCATCAATTGAATTCGCCACAACTCCACCTCGAAAGAGTCGCTGGAAAATGAGCAACTATTGGCTAGACGCGGCAAGGCCGGCAATTGAACAGGCATGGCACGCTTCCTCTCCTTCTACTCCTTTTTTTGTTAAATTAAAGGCTGTATCAAAGGTATATCGCTCTTTTTGCCGTCGGAAAGCTCAGGAACTCCGGGGGGAAGAAACTGAGGCCAGGGACCAACACTCATCAGCCACAGTTAACCTTCAAGCCGACCCTGAGAATCCTGATTTACAGAGCCGACAAGGCTCAACTCGACACAAACTCCAAGAAGTAGAAACTCGCCGGATGAATGGTCTCCGAGTTCGTGCCCGTATCAGGTGGAAACTTCGAGGAGATATGGTTACTGCGGAGTTCTTTAAGGCGATACGGGAAAAACCTTCCTCGTCAGCTATCACCCGGTTACGAGGTGAAAACAGCAACTTTATTGAAGATCATGATGGCCTTAGTAAAGCCTGCTCTGACTTTTATAGCTCACTGTACACTGCCGAACCTGAATCTCAGGAAAGAACTTCAGCCATGAAAGAATTCCTAGACTTGATCCCGGATTCTCTCCCCTTGTCAGCAAAGGAGATGCTCTCGCAACTTATCTTAGAGGACGAGTTGAAGCAAGCCTTAGACGAGATGGCTTCCCACAAGAGCCCGGGCCCGGACGGATTTACAACCGAGTTTTACAAGAAATACTGGGCACTGATTGGGACGGCCTTACCGAGATGATTCATCAGGCCAGTGTACAAGGATCCCTTCCCCAGGGCATGAACAAAAGGACCATTGCGCTTTTGCATAAGGGTGGAACCCGCGACGATCTTAGCAATTGGAGACCAATCTCCCTGCTGAATGTTGGGTACAAAATCCTTGCTAAAGCATGACAAAGGCGCTTGCAGCCACTTCTCTCAGAAATCATCAGCCCGGACCAGACAGCCTTTATCCCTTCAAGGTATATACTAGACAATACACTGTTGCTTCATGAAACGATAGCATGGGCAAAAGAATCTAGACAGCCCATGATTCTGTTGAAATTAGATTTTAAGAAAGCCTATGATACTGTTCATTTACCTTTCCTCTTCCAAGTTATGGAGAACATGGGTGTTCCAGCAAGCTTCATCCACTTGGCCAAGATCCTCTTCACCAACGCGGAAGCAAACGTGTGCATAAATGGCGTAGACACTAATGCGTTTCAGGTCAAAAGAGGCGTGCGACAGGGCTGCCCCCTTGCACCGTACTTATTCTTGTTTGTAGGAGAGGCCTTGAACATAGCAGCAAAGCACCAGATGAAAGTTGGGAACATTTCAGGCATATCACTCCCAGAGCAAACTGGGGAGCAACTCATAAGCCAATATGCGGACGACGTGAATTTCATGATCCCCGGGGATGAACAGATTTTCCACCAATTACCTACTTTGATTGAAAGATTTGGTCTTGCCTTCGGCCTCCGCATCAATTGGCAGAAAAGCCTGGCTTACTGGCTTTCCCCCGACCCAGCCCCACCTTGGTTAGCTCAAATTGAGTGTCCCTGGGCTGTTGAACGACAACTATCAAAGCTACTTGGGACCCCGTTTGGTATTGACCTACAAACACCAGACATCGATGAGTTTCTCGAATCCAAAATACGCAAGAAATTAGATTACTGGACAAGTATCCACCTATCACTGGCCGGTCGTGTGGTGATTGTCAACTCAGTTTTACTTAGTACTCTGTGGTATTTCATTTGTATTTGGGGAGGATCACTTGGGAGCATCAAGAAGATTAGAGCATCTCTCCGGGACTTTTTGTGGTCAGGATCCACTCACCGAAGCAGGGCGAGAGTAAGCTGGAATGATTGCTGTGCGTCACTATTGGCGGGAGGACTCAACCTTATCGATCCTGAAGAAGCTCTCCATGCACTAGCGGCCAAGTGGATCTTAAAAGCAATGACCCCCGGATCCTCGAATCTGCAGCTTTTACTAAGGTTCAGGATTCTCCAAGTCAGGCCACAAGCTCGGGGAACATGGCCCGCCAAACCACACTGGATTTTACTCCACAAGTTCAGAGCTACTCGCGGATCTCGTGCATGGGATCGAATCATTCGATCCTGGAGGATGCTTGTTCGTCATGTTTCAGCTTCTCCCCCAATCAATCGTGACGAAGTTCTTACCACTCCGCTGTGGTGGACCACACACTTCATCGGAGGATCCCACGGCTTTTCTACAGACAGAGTGGCTTTACTTATGAAAAATGGCCTCAATCAAATCTCACACATCCGGGAAGATGAATCCCGTACGTTCATGCAATGGGACAAAGCAAGGGAGACTTTTGGGCTACTGCTCAATGAAGCCCAAGCTTATCACCGGTTGATAAACTCGATTTCACAGGAGTGGATTTTCCTTATGACGGACAATCGCAAAGTCACATGGCCCCAAGAATACTTGGGCATCTTCATCAACAAAGAGGACACCATCCCATCCCTGGTATGCGCATCCAATCCTCACTTCAAGCCCCGTGTAAGAGACAATCAACAACTGATTGAAATCCCTCCAGGTCTTACGTGTTACACTATTGGTGTTGTTTCATCATCACTGAGGGTATATCGGTTCCCGGAGCCGTCAGAGGAGCTGCTCGCTAATGGTTGGATCCGGAGGGTCAGGGTGATTCATCCAAAAACCGGCCCACCCATGTACATCGGTGTGGTAGCAAACCTCCTATTCGATCCTGGCAGATGGATTTGGGGCGAGTCAGACCCCCTTCACTCTTACACTACTAAGATGGGACGCAAATTCATATCTTCTCGTCAAGCTCTTTCGAAGCCAATCTCAGAGAAGTGGCATGGAGACCTGGTGACCGGATATCGTCCCAATTGGAACGAGGTTTGGAACAAGAATCGCCCTCAAAAAGATGCTGGTTTCATTTGGTCGGTGCTCTATTGCACTGTTGCCGTTCACTGCTGGCGGAAGGTAGCAGCTCCCAACATTTCCACTACGTGCAACAGTTGCCAAATGGGAATAGATGAGACAATTCTTCATCGGTTCCATAATTGCGAGAAAACAAGACATGCGTGGGATTTTGCTTTGACAGTTCTTTACAGGGCGCTTGAGATTCCGATGGGCAATGGCAAGTGGCACTCGCTTACCTGGCAACAGTGTGTGCTTGGATCCAAGTTACCCAGGCGCTTGAGGAAGGGGTCCACAATGTGGTCACTGTTTAGAGGATCGGTTCTGTGGATTTCTTGGCTGGATCGCAACTCATGCTGCTTCAACAATTCACCGTGGCCGGCCCTAAAACTCGAACAGGCCTTGTGGGAGGCCCTTCTCGACCATGCCAGATCTGCCTGGCTTAAGGTTACGAACCTCTGCGAACTCTATCCGGACAAGGTCGATACTTTCCTCCGAAGGTTCGACAATGTGTGGCTACAAACTAGCTTCTTCGGGATCAGACGGCAGCAAGTCATCACCTGGAAATTCGATCGGCCAAAGCTTGGATCCTTTGACTGAGAGGCGTATTGTCTCCCTTTCTACTCGGGCTCTGGCTTTGAGTTTCTGTTTGGTGGTTGCTGCGCAATTTGGTTCTGATCGTTTTAAAAAAAATATATAGACACACACTTGAAAATAGTTATAGCGAAGGGCTCTTGTGTGTGAAAGTTGTAGAAAAGGAAAAAATTTCGCCGTGGGCTGTGCCTGCTGGTTCATTGTTCTGTTTCCGTGATTAATGGAAATTGTCCATGTTCAAAAAAAAAAAAGATAGTTTTAAGTTTAATAACTTGTTTTGTGTTTTTTCAAGTTTATTATTTTTTGTGGTTTTCATTTTACTTTTAGCTTCATTTCCTACTTGTAGTATTTTGATTTTCTTTTTTTCTAAAAATATTTTTGTACTTTTTATTTTTAGATTTTCATTTTTAGATTTTTTATACTTGATATTTCTTTTTGTTTTTTCTAATATCATTTTCCATATGTAGGATTTTGTTTTCCTTTTCCTAAATATTTTACTAGTTGACTAATTTAATTACTTTATCAAATCTTGTTTAGAGTCTTTTTAGTTTTAAATCCCTATTTTTTCCTAGAATTTTACCTTTGTTTTCTCCTAATTTCATTTTAAAGATTTTCACCCTAAATTCCTAAAGCTCCTATCACTATCTAGTTCGTAGTTATGATTTAATCTGGAGTATTAACACTTCTGGACTTGTAAATTCACAAACATTGTTTATATTTTTTATTTTACAAAATGTGAACCAATATGGTGGCTCACAGTTACGAAGGTTTGTGCGGTGTTTGAGTGGGCTCCATCGAAGCCTACTATTGGGTTCTTGTTGTGTGTTCTTCTCAACAAGTCAGATTATCTCGCACTCTTAGTGTGTTTGTTTAGTTTTGTATGCTTCTAGCGGGGTTGGATGATTTGAGCCCAGCTTGTTGTTTTTGGTTTGATTGGCCATGTGCGGATAAGGGTTTAATTATTTCAGTGGATTCCTATGCGTTTTGGAGGTCTTTTCTATTTTATTTGAGTTTTTGCTACTTTTCTAATTTGAGCACTTTTCCTCGAATTTTCTAATTTTCAAGTAACTTTTGCACTAAAAAGGGATCCCTTCATATTCCATAAATATTTGAACCTCTTCTATAGATCGCGAGATTGGGAAGATTATAAACGCTAGGAGGTTCCAAGTATTTTTAATGAGGACACAAATTCATGAGGGGGAGAATTTCTTGAAGTAGTCTTTTTCTTTTCCACTCCATACAACCTCACCTATGGATGCACAAATTTCTTTCAATAACTTTGTAATACATGTCACTAAAAAAGGGAAAAATATGATCCATTAAGGGATTTTGATTCTTTGGGGGATTTTAGGATTGAATTAGTGTAGGTAGAGTTGGTGGATTCCAAAGGTGGGTGGACTCTGATAAAGGGCAGATGTATCTCCTTTAGCATGTGTAAAAGTAAGCACAAAGTACACTCTTTGTAACAATCTAATTCTGCTAATTGACATGTTTGGTTCTACAAGATTTACATTCATCCATTCTTGCAGCTCTATGTGTGAAGGATGTTTGGTTGGGAAAAAGCCTATTAAAGTTACTTGTGAGAGGGATAGAACTTTTGGTCTAGAAATGCTAGGATATTTGTAGATAGATATGACGTATTTGGTGTCCGGACAAAATGCACGTGGCTTGAAGAACCTTTAAAGGGCTTTTCCAAGCAATTATCTTTGCAGTTGCGATAGTTAACTCCATGTTTAGAGAACTTTTAAACATCATGGTGTACTAATCAACAAAAGGAGGTTAGCATACTAGTGCTGCATGCGACCTAACAACAATCCTACGTTCCTTGATATTATACTAGTGCTACGTACACGGCTAGCTATGGCCTAACAGTGATACAACCATAATGACAATGTTTTAGGATTAGTTGTACTATTTTCTTGCATCCTCAAGTGCCTCGTATGTTCTTGGTGTATATTCCAGTGTTCCTTGCACGTCAGCTTTAATCAGGTTAGATCGTCCACAATGCTCTGAGGGGAGCGTTTAGCCCTTCTCAGAGTGTTTCCTTCCTTGCTTTGTGGTGCCACAAGTGTCTTCCTAACAGCTCCCTTCCTCTTTACATTGCCCCTATTTGACAATGCTTTGAATCAAAACATAACTATCTCTTAACTTCTAAACATTTCAAATATTTTAAAGCGTGCTTTAATAATTTTGTTGTATTGGAATCATTCATTTATTAACCCCTAAACCCTCGCTTGTCCCCTCGGGGGACAATTTGGGTCCGCGTAGGTTCCTATTGTCTCAATTTGAAGTGAATTTTTTTGAGATTTTTTGAGGTTTTGTAGCTTTGCAAGAGCTTTGTGGACATATAATTTTTGTTTCAATCGGATGTTGGATGAAAAAGTTATGGCATAATGAGCAAGAAATGGAGATTGGCGGGCAGCCCAAAACAAAATACAAAAAGTCAAAATAATTTTTTTTGAATTTTTTTCCTAAAATATTATGTTCTTACCTATACGTGAAGCTTTTATTCATTATATTTGAACTAGGGATGAGAAAGTTATGGTTAATCTTATTTTTTCGGGCAATTTAAGCATCTTCTTGAAAAAAAACTTTTTATTCAACTTTGAATGCTAATATCTTCCAATCCGTACGGTGAAATTTGATGAAATTTTTACTACATGATCTCAGACAAGTTAAGTACAAGATCCTACGGTTAAATTTATAAAATAAAAAAAATTGGTTTCCTTAAGTGAATACAACAAAAGTGGTGGTTTTGAGTGGTTTTTGGCAGAAAACACCCTCGAGGTTTTAGGGGTTAAAAGAGTATTGCAAGTAGTGGTGCCAAAGAAGTTGTGATTGACAATTACTCTATGGATGATTTCTTTGTTGCCTTTGGCAATTTTAATAGTGAAGATATAGGGTGCATATTTGACTCTGAAGTAGAAGCACCAATTATCAACCCTACCCAATATCCATGTAGGATGCACTATTTTCAACCTTAGGTTGGAATTCAAGCTTAGAATGTTTTTTTTATCCTTTCCAAGGTTGGGACTAATAAGGTTATGACACATGCCCTAAAATAGTAAGCAAAAAAAAAAAATAGTAAGCAATGTTGCGTTGCAAATACATGCATTATATAATATAAGTGTTTGTCTATTATTTGGTTGAGTTTTGATTATAATAATAAAATACAAAGAATGACATCACTTGGAGAGGCTTAAATATGATGTCTTCTCACCAATATTACATCAAACTGTAACAAAAGAGGGGGCCACCCTAGAGCTTCATCAATTTCATGTTGTTCTCTTTATTTTTTGCTTTAGATTTAATATGTCAAACTGGAAGGGGGGTTCCGAATCTCAAGATGAAGAGCCTTAGTTAGAGCCTCAATTTGAATTCTTTTTATCTCAACTGCCGGATCAACCTCTTTTGTCGCTTGCATTGGCGCCTTTACATGAGTGTCTACAAAAAAAGATGGGCCTTCTTGATTATCAAAGCAACCTTGCTTAGAGAAACAATGGCATGATAATCTCTAGGGCAATATTGTGTGTTGATAATATTGTTGAAAGTTAGGTGTTGAACATAGCAATAGAGAAGCAACATTTGAGAGGTGTTTTAAAGGCTTAAACAACAAACAATATTTTTGTATGGTTAGACCTATCAAAAGAAATAGTAACCATCAATGTTGGTTAGAAGGTCCGTTTTATCCTTTGTCAAAGGCACACCATGCAAATTATGTCGCAATCACCATTAGATGCATTCTTAAGTTCTTGTAGATGGAATGATGTTCTTTTTTAAACTCTATTTTTTACTTTTAATGGACATATGTTTAATTTTTGGTTTTTGGTTTTGTGCTTTGAAGTATTTTTGAAAGTTATATGATGTGTTAGGAGTAGAAAGAAAAAAGGATGGAGATAATTTACGCTTTTAGTGCCCCTAAGTTATTTTTTGGCTAAACAAAGAGATAGATAAGGTTTTAGGAAGGTCAAAGGGAATAGCCAATTAGTTTAAGGTTGCCTATATGGCTTAGGCATGGGTTGATGTAGCCCTTGAGGTTGGATAAGGAATCGGGATCTTCTCCCTCCTCTTTCATAGTTAGTTTGGGAGTACCAAAAGTTTGGAGAGTGATATCTCAATGTGTATTACAAATTTGTAAATAAAATCTGGAGAGGATGTTTATCTTTTTTTTAATTCCAAAAAATTATTGTTCTTCCTATTTGAAGTTTGGATGTAAACATTATGAGTGATGGAGTGAGAAAGGGTTGTTGCCTACTAGGAGTGAGGACTAAAATTTCAAGCGCTTGTAGAGGTTTGGTTATAATATTTTTTATTTTTATTTTCAAATTAGTTGTATACAAAGTTTTATCTTTCTATAAAAAAAATATAGCACTCTTAGTTTGAAGTTGTGATGAAAGAGTTATGAATGTAGATATGAAGAAGGGATAGAGTAGTTACCAAATCTAAGATTTACAGATAGTCCCAACTTTGATGAAGCATTGAGAGCAAAGTTTTTGTTGTTTAGAGTTAAGATTTTTTAATGATGTATATTATAAAGTTAACTTTTTAAGAAGACAAGACACAAAATGTTTGAATCTTTTATGCTATCAAGGCATACTTTGGAATAGAGACATATGTAGCTACCATCAAATTTGAGAGTGTAATCTTTAGCAAGCTATAATTAATGGATAGTATCTTCTTTGGCTTTGAATTTTGAAGAGATTTTATTATATTTTTTTATCTTTTCAAAAAGCTAAAACACTTTTGATTTTGATTTTTGAAATGGCCATGGCATACACTTGAAGTTTGACTACAAATTCAAGAAGTATTTGCAAAAAAATTGGTTTATATGTGGCTTATACAATTTATACACAACTTATATAGTATCTACACATGGTATGTATGTGTATGGATATTTTTATTTTATATATATATTGATACTTTATATTTATATATATATTGATATTTTATATTTATACATTATATTTACGAGTATAATATACTCAAAATACACGTATTATATAAATACAAATATACGGCACTTGTATGCTTTGTGCACAAAATAATTTACCTTTGTATATGAAGTTTTATTCTCTTGATACTTTATGAGATTTTATACTACATTCAATACATTTACTATATTTTAAGGTGGTACACTTTAATACTACTTTGCACCTTCATACCATGGGCTTGATCTGGTTGCAACTAAAAACTCAAAGTTTTCCAAGGCAAAGGCCTCACTACTTGATAGTAGGAAAGTAGTTTTTGAATGATCAAAATTGGAAGACTCCAAACATTAGCTATGGGTCAAGAATACTTTTTGCCCTCCAAAATTCACAATAATTTCGATTTTTGGAATGAAATTCTTAAAATTTTGTTATTTCCATATTTTCCTTTTTTTTTTATACAAGAAGTTTTTCCACCACCTCGTACTCTTCACTATCTACTCCAAAATCGGTTAATTGATTGACTACTACTGCTTCTACCTTACCTTTCAATACTTGATGGTTTTTGCATTTGCAGTTTAGATTGCAACAAAGTAGAGATCTTATGAAGTTGTATCTTACACCAACATGCAAATAAAAGAAGCATTATTGGATAGATTTTGCATACATTGAAAAGAGTGGAGAATTTTTTGGGTGGATTGTTCAATTTTGCAACGTGCAATATGATTATTACTTGGATCATCCACTATGCATCTACTGTATTGGCCCTCTCTCTACATAATTATCTTTTTCATTGGTTTATAATTATAATTTGAATAATACAATACATCATTGGAAGTGTATCTAAAAGTACTATGAATAGACGCAAAAAATTTGGAATTAGACTTTGGATGCCCAAAATAAACCCCTTCAAAAGCTAGCTAATAGACAAATAAATATAGAGGCCTTGGCAAATCAAGCAAAATCATGCCAATAGTATGAAATTTTTTAATTATAAACTAGTGAAATGATAGCTAGATATAGAGTGAGGAGCAATATGTCAGTTGCATAGTGGATGCTTTTGTAGATGAATATCATAATTGTATTTTATTTTGTAGTTATTTTCTTAAGAGTAGATGATTTCTAAACATATGATTATATCAATTAGGTCTTTGGAACAAGTGATTTTAGAATTGAATATTCACAATACAATTTACATAGTCAAAGGTACATATTGAAAGGATATTTATAAGTACAAGAACTTCTTTTGTGACATTTAAAGTTTTGTATTGTAGATGGGATTTGTGCATTTAGTTTCATGGGATTGCAATATTCGAAAACAAGACTAACAATTTTATTCCAAAGGTAAACCAACATTTGAACATTGTCATTAGCAAATTTTATAACTATTTGTGTTTAAGATTGGGCTTTATCAAATGATATTTTCTTGTTCAGAGTTTCAATTTTTAGGCATGACATTTATGCATGTCAAACTTCATCAAGGATTTTTTTGTGCTTCAATTTTTTCCTAATATTTAACAAGCAACACTTTAGAAATGACTTGTGCTGAAAAGCAATCAATGATTGCCAATTTGTTTGTGTTCTAATTTTCAAATGGATGATTTTGGAAAACAATGTCTATCTCAACCAATGTCTCACTTGAGATATCAATTTGCATCGTCTCCATGATGAAGGCACATGTGCAAAATTGTATTGACAATAAGAGAAATACTTGTCCTTTGTCAAAGCCATTATCATTAACCATGCTTTTAGAGTCAGTGGTGCTAGTATGTGAGCCCAAGAATGCGAGCTTGTAAGCATTGAGCCTACAATATAGGTACCTATAATATAGATACCACACACTATAGAAGGTATATGTATCATAATAACCTATAATATAAATATTTATAACATATATATCCTATAATCATAGACGGTTTCTATAATATACACCTATAACATAGGTGTGTAATATTCTAGGCTCATGGGCTCCCACTCCTATGCTCACATAATAGCAACCCTCTTTTTAGAGCTTCAATATCCATATAAAAATTACCATTGCCAAAGTCTCCAAAATTAGAAACTAAAGCCTAAACCTAAATTTGGGCATCATTAGTAGTACAAAAAGCAATGGAGCCCAACTATTCTATTGAGATTTTAAAGTTGAGTGTATATAATTATGTTTCTAAATTATAGAAATTGACATGGCATTCAGTTGATTTGCACTGCCATATTTTTAGACTATAATGTATGCCAAAGCTGACATTTTCAAATGTTTCAAACTAATTTTCTATTTGATATGAATATTTTTCATTTTTTCTTCTCAAAAATTTATAAAAATTTCAAATGTATACAAAAAGATTTGAAATTTGTTTTTAACTTATAAAAAACACACACTTTCATTTGCGGTTTAAAAAATAAATAATAATAATAATAAAAAATTATATATATATATATATATATATATATATATATATATATATATATATATATATATATATATATGTATTAACACCTTAAGTTAGGTTGGTTGGGTTTGTTATGGTGAGTTCTTCTCCACCGTGCGTCCACATGTTGCGTTCTTGGTACCGTCAGAAAGCTCTCTCAAAAGAGGGGTGCATGGGCTTCATCTTGCAGCATTTGAAGTTTTGAACCTCCTGTGTGGAAGTTATTGAGTTTTGAAGTTTTTTCTGAATTAAAAATTAAAAGATTACTTTCACTTCCATTTTGGCTGTGGCAACACTAGCCATTCTGAAATATACATATTACACAGTGAAAGATTTGGAAGTTTCAATGGAATTGGTCCATGTGTTTCCAACTCCAGGGTCCTATGCCCATCAGCTGGTCTTTTGTAGTTCCATTTTCTATTCTATTTTGACACAACTGAATGACAGAATCAGAATGAGGGTGGGAATAACTTCTTAACTGAATCGTTGACTCCATTTCCTTGTATCCTGAAACTTTGCCGGCTTCCATTTGCATGGCCCCTCTCCCAATTCCAGGGGCGTTGGTCTTCCGATCCCCTTTGTCATGTGCAGTACAGAGCAAACAAACCAATCCCATCAAATTCCACCTTTATTGAACTTTTGGTAGGGTAGCCTTGCAATACCACCGTATTCTAAGTTAACACTGGTGGGCTACTGGGCTTCCAAGAGCTTCGAGGAAAGAAATCCCATTTCAGGTCATTCCTGTGCAGCTCACTTGAGTTCTCACTAACTTACAGTAGACAGAAACTGCAGTGAATATGTGCCTCAATCTCAATTATTGGACCCTGAAAGTCTCCAAACTGAGGCTCAACAGGCAGCAATAAGTTAACTTACCCCGACACCAGTCCCCCTCAAGTTGGGGCCGGCAATTTGAAAATTGGGAATATTTGGTCTTCAATGATTGATAACAGAACAGGCAAACTCAGTCCAGCCAACTGTCACCCCAGCCAATGCAAAGGAGACCAGGTTTACGTAATATGCTGGTAAGGTATTTATTCCACCCCGGCCTGGAATATGTGCAATTGTGGGGTCCAATTTAATATGGACCTTCACCAAAAGATTTGTAGGGAGGGAGTCAGGTAGCAATTGACAATTTCAGCATTCATTTGACCATTGGAAGAGGGGAGCAGCCATCTCAAATAATTGAATGCATGTGGGTGGAATCGGCTGGTTGCTGGGGGCATCATGTAAGGCAAAACGCAAATGATAGGTGGAAGGAGGCTCCTCACCACTTGACCATTCCATCGAAATAGTTTAACAGACATAAAGCTCAACATAATGTGGAAAGAGTTTGTAATAGTCTACTTGGAAAATGCTAAAATGTAATCTGAATGTTCCGGCTTGGATTCCTTGTCTTTGATGGACTTCCACTTTTCTATGGACTTTACACGCATTTCTGTTTGGATTCATGTTTTCTTTACCCCATAAATGACAATTTTGGGTCTTGGCGGGCAGTCTAAACTTAGGTTTTAGAATCTTTCTTGTATGGGCATCATGAAGCTTGTTCAAATGGCCAATGATGGTGACCTTCCACCCTCTTCTAAGCAATAGGAAAACTCAAAGCTACTATTCAAATATTCTAACAAATAAACTTTCTAGTACAGGGATCACATATTTAAATTTTGTTTTGAAACCCCAAAACTTAGCATGACAAATATATCTCATGGAGACAAAGATAATGATATCAAGGAGTTGGATGTGTGGTTGAGGTATAAAGATACAATTAAGAAGATTTTGTTAAATCAAGACCTTTGGGGCGGATCTATCCTTGATTAAACCCTAAGAGAGATGACATTTAGTAAATGAATCTCAAATGTTGTAGGAGCTCGTGTAAGAGTTATTCAAAATAGATGAAGTATGATTGGCTAGGTCACTTATGTTTTATGACATTTATGCTAAGTTCTCAATTCGTTCATATAGAGACAAAAAGGAAAAGAAAACTTGTAGAAAATAAAATTTTATTTTTGGATTCTATTCAAACTATAATTTATTGAATCATCTATGTGGAATTTGGTATTATTTAGGCTACTAGTATATTTGGCTTAGATATGAAGTAGTGTTTCATTTTATTTCATGAATATAGTTAACCTATCCCTAATCACCAAATAAATATCTAATTTCCACCTCTTTTAATAAGATTAGCATATAATAAAGATAAAAATACCTCATCATAATTGCAATTATATAAAAATCAAATTATAAATGTCATTGATGGATTGGAAGATTGATGTATTTGATGTGATGAAATTTGATGTTTATTTTTCATTTTTTGATGGAGGCTCAAAGTTTTTGATATTTCTTAGTGCTAGGCATAAAGGTGACATATTCAAATGTAAACTACTTGTAAATGATAAGGCATTGAAGCAAACCATTGATAAGGTCAAAAGGGTCACATCTAAACAACTCACCTTAATTCCTAGCTCAAGAAGTGAACCATTCATAAATGACTCTTCTTTAATTTTGATTTTTAGAATATATTTTTAAAACCATAAATTTTGTAGAAAGATTTGATTCATTTGATTTCCTTTAGTGAGTTGAATAATAAAAAAGACATTCAATTTGCTTGCAATTAGATTATCACTTAGAGAATTTTTTTTCACATCTTTAGGAATCAAGTCTAGTCAACCTATTGAAGAGATTGAAAACCATTCTATTCACTTCACTTTTGTAGTTTTAAAAAACAATATAATCATAAATCTTTAGTAGTTAATTTTTTCTTTTAACTCCTAAATTCTCAACCGTCCACTAGATAGATGATAGATACTTGGAATAATGCACTTCACCCAATTAGTATCCATTGAGAATGCTTAGAAAGATTGTGTTAGATATCAATAGAAAGGTAAAAAAAATCTTACATAAATCAATGCTCTCTCTCTCACTATATTTTGGATGAGTTGCAAAATTTTGAACAATAGATGAACACAAACATGTCTTGAGCACACATAATCATTGTTTATTCATGTAGCTAAACATTTTTAGATTTATGTGCTAGTTTTCTTAAGTTTGTATAGATTAGTATAGTATTTTTAAAACTTTCTTTTGCAAATATTCTTTAGTTCAAAGGCATATAAGTTTGTTTGACTTCAAAATATATTATTTTAAATTCAAAAAATGACCTTTCAAGAATTACTTTTGTAAATCAATAAAATTGAACACTATAAAAAATCAATATAATTAAAACTAAATATTTTGAAACAAATAAATTTATAAATTTTACAAATATTAAATTTATAATCAATTTTAGAAAGAATGTGTTAATTTATGGTATTAAAATTTATTGATAAATATTAGATAGTGTAACAACTAATCTAACCATATTGATATGATTTATAGATTGTATTTTTACAACTTTTGTTTGAAATTCATTGTTGAAGTATTATTCTAAGTTGCATTTCATAATACATCTACACAATTTTGGAAAATAATGTAGACTACCTCTAATTCTTAAGGGGCTAAAGGATAGAGAATTAATTGTTGCCAACCCTACCTTGGGATATGGTATAAGGCAAACATGCCTATTAATAAGCAAGTTTGTTATCTAGTAACCTTGAAAAAACTATTTCTCAACTCACGTATTTTTCAAAGTTTGTTGGGTCTAAATTGGTAAAGCGTGCATAGATCGAGTGTCCCCTCTCCAAGTATATTGTTATGATGTTAAGGGGTTGCCAAGATTGTGGTAATGGTGGGTGATTGGAGCAAATGGAAGGGTTCAATAAAGTAGCAACATTCCAAACCGTCCTTGTAACCATGTATGCACAATAGATTTCCCTTGAAGTGTCCGTGGACTTCTATTAAAATGTTCCTCAAAATTGCCATTAAACTATCTCCATACTTAATTGCAATTAGTTGACTGTTTATTTTGTCAAATTTCGGTTTCTACTATATGACGGTTTCGATGGTCTACAGAGCTTCCACTTTGAAAATTCATAAAAATTACATGCCATATGCCAAAAATGATAATAATTATAATTTTTTAATTCATGATTTTCAATTGCTAATACTACAAAAATAAATATTTCCTAAAAAACGGTGCCTCCAATTATGCCAAATTGCCTATATTGAAGATTTAAGATGATTCCACTGTAGATGTTGGAATTGGGTGGCTAATGGCATTGCATTGTTCTACCTTCTATTCACTTCAACACTTGCATTATTCTGCTGTTGATCCATGTTTCATGTTCAATTGTGTCACTTTTTGCTTGATGTGCTACTTGCTTCCTAGTACCCATTTTGCACATGATTATTTGACTCGTGCATTGTGAGATCATTGTGCTCTCTATACAAATAAATGCACCAGGCAATCAACAGCATTTGAATTCTTGTGAGGAACTCAATACTGACATTCACAACATGCCATGAAAGAGAGTATCATTCTGCATTTTCCATCATCATGCAAAGAAAAGAAATTCCATCAAGTTCCAATACAATTGCACGAAAGAAAATCAATGCTCTTTGTCACCGACCTTTTTACAATTATAATGATCATGAATGTGTTCCAATTGCTCCTGAAACAAGATGGCATATTCTGATAGACGGATACCATTCCAGTCAAACTCTTTCATTGGCACAAACTGGTAACTTGGCAAGAGCCCACATGGTCAAAAACAAGCATACTGATGTAAGAAATGCAAGTTTGGACACGCATCTCATCGGTCTAGCATATGATAAATTTTTTCATGTCAACTCTCTTCAAAGGATAGTTGACAATGTTATGGTACATCAAAGGAATTGCTCAACATTAAAAAAATATTACTTTCACCTTCTTGAGTGTTGATTTATCTTCTTGTTTTCCATTTCAAATTCAAATGTATATTTTTATATTTTATAAAAGCATTTGATGTTTTATAGCTTTTCACACTGAAGGAAAATTTGCCA
The DNA here is from genome assembly GCA_951230915.1 of Antitrichia curtipendula. Taxonomy (NCBI): domain Eukaryota; kingdom Viridiplantae; phylum Streptophyta; class Bryopsida; order Hypnales; family Leucodontaceae; genus Antitrichia; species Antitrichia curtipendula. The sequence goes on along the minus strand of OX579642.1, from coordinate 13,265,835 downwards.
GTACCTTAAAATTCACTACTTATCCATCAATAAAGCATTGTATTATATTAAATAAATTTATATTGGATTTGGAGCACAAATAAAGTATTATAAATTTATAGTGAAATTATGAATTTTTTTCATTTACCTCTAATTCTTTCAAAACAAATGAAATAAGGTATTATAAACTAATATATCATGAAACTAAAAATTCAATCAACTTATAATTAGTTTATTTTTAGCCTACTATAGAATCCTATAAGAATAACACATAAAAACAATGCTTGATGGTAATGTACATTTTTGTTTTTTTTTAATTCTTAAAGAGTGATTTTTCACTTTTAAATTTTTTTATATTTATTTCTAGATTGAGCAACTTGTTAAAGTAGAATGTATCATTTGTAGGGTAGGCAGTGATTGCCTCTTTTGGGTGCATTGTTGTGACACTTTTGTCACAATGCACCCAAAATCCAATTTCTTTTTATTAATTTTCCGGTAACCTCCCTGAATTTTTGGAAATTAATTTTAAAATTTTTAAGTTTTCATACCCTCTCCCTTTTCCCTACCTTCTTGTAATTTTCAAAAAGGAATGCAATTGGCAAACAATATGGGATAAACAACATCTTATATTTTGTACCTGTATCCGTACCTATATTCATATCCAATATTGTATTTGTATTTGTATCCGTATTCACATACAGTATTTATTGTGTATTCATATATAATATTGTATCCATATCCAATATTCATTTTGGTATTTGTATCCGTATTGATATTTGGATGGCTCAAGTTAAATCTCACAAAATCAATGGCTTGTGATTTTCTGAGAAATCAACGGCGATTTTGAAGGTAAACATTTAAAAAAACAAAACAATCAATGGCCTTTAAATTTTTTGAGATAGGAGGCAACTAATACAAACCAGGGGTTGACAACCTCTTTTCACTAGATTGGATTGTATCATTTCTAGTTTCAATTCCAAATAGAGAAAGTTCTTTGGTTCTTTTTAAAAACCAATATACATTATGAATGTGTTTATTCAAAAGGCAATATAAAAATCCAAAAGCTATCAAACAACACAAGATCTACTTGCTCCTTTTAAAATATAGACTACATGCTATTGTATTCCATTTAAATGAATGACTTTTTCATTCAAATATTGTGATAAAATGTTGGTTATGAAGGATTTTGAAGTATGGGAATATAGTCATAGAATTTGTCCTTTCCTAACACAAAGTTTTATTTTGTTTTTTTTCCGGATACTAAAGTTTGCTTTGTACCTAAAGGCTAAGGGTTAGGCCAATTTGTTGTGTCAAAGACCCAAAATCTTCACTTGTGATTGGACAAAAGGCTAAAGTTAGTTCCAAATCCTTTACTCCTAGAGGAGAGTTGCTATTATATAAGCATAAGAGTGTGAGCCCATGAGCCTAGAATACTACACACATATATTATAGGTGTTTATTATAGAAATCGTCTATGATTATAGGATAAATATGTTACAAATATCCATTTTATAGGTGTTTATGATACATACACCTTTTATAGTGTGTGGTATCTATATTATAGGTACCTACATTGTAGGCTCAATGCTCACTAGCTTGCATTCTTGGTCTCATATACTAGCACCATTGACACCTAGAGGCGAAAGAATTTTTTTTCCAAAAAATACATGATCTAATATGGGTGTACTAGAAATGGGAGGCCAGTTCTTGACCACGAGGCCAATGTCAGATTTCAATTAAAAATTTTATTTATAAGAAATTACGGAGTTGTTAGTATCTCTATTTGACAAAAGTGCTCCATCATTCAGAGATTACCCTGAAACCAGATCACACTAAGTTAGTAACATCAGTTTAGGAGAATGCAGTCAATGCAGCTTCAGTCTGAGGCCGGTACGCTAATCCCATTATCCGAGTTTTTTTGAACAATCAAAATCCACGGCTGCCGGTAATCAGAATCCAAAGTTCCAATCTGCATCTTTGACATTGTGTGCTCCCTGTCTCGCTCATCAATCCGATCTCAATGTTAGCTGACTTCTTCCACTCCATTGTATTCAAGAGCAATTGAGCAATTTGGAATTGTGTTCCACAGTAAGTTGTTTGCTTTTTCCAATCATTTTTCGGTTGCGCCTTCCTTCCCCATCATTCTAAGTTATGCACAACTGAAGCGAAAGGTTCCAATGCAAGTGGGAGTCTCCTCTTCTCCGATCCACGAGAGTTGTCCAAAGGCGGGCAATCATTTGGTTCAGGAGGAAAGAGAGTTTGCACCCAAGCAAACTTGAGTTAGGGTGAAAGCTCTTTCTGTGCAGGTACTGTAGTGCATCCCATGCATTTTTACGCATCCTTCCCATCCCATTGTTCCTCCGGCATGCAGCTAGTGTTTTCAAATTCATAAATAATGATCTCCTCGCCCGCCTGTTGTGCAGGGTCGGCAACAGTTCCTGGCGAATCCACGCACAGCTCATCTCAGTCAGATCTCCGCCCGGTCGCTCATGCCATGTAAGTTAAAAGGATCATTTCCACACACTCACACACAGGATCGATACTTTGTACGTACGTCACAACCGGCCCCAGCCTTCGATCAGCCGGCAGACATCCAGACACCCAACACTGCACACTCACTCCAATCAACGCGCAACAGGGTCTCAAAACGCAATTAATAATTCACACACGCATATTGACAGTCTATCCAATAATCACCACGGGTTTCTTCCCACCCAGCTCCCAACATTTTCTGTCCGTCGGTCTGACATGATCACGTACTCAGTAAGCTCCGTACAAACGGACTGAGAATGACGGAGTCGCGACTGACAAGGCCGTGTTCAACGTAACGTATTGTAGCTAGATTGGTCAATACATGCAACACCAGTATTGACCTGCTTGTGGAAATCGTAAGGTACTCGGGGGGACTGTATTATTGCTAGCTGTGGCGAGCGGACGGAGGCTACGGTCCGTCGAATTGAAGCTAGCCTGGTTGAGCTTGGAGGGTTCGTAAATTTATTTTTCGGCCCTTGGAATGGGAAATGACGGACTGATTGATCATTCCAGGTCATTCAGTCAGGCTGTCACAGAGCCACTGCCCCCCGCCTTGTTTCTTTGTTTACTATAATTGGTACTTGGCCTCCACTGTCTCCGTCCATCCCAGCTCCCTGCCATCTATTATTCAGGCTTTGGGGGATGGGATACTAATTGGAATATATTATTGGAAGGGTTTGGCTCAGTCCGCACGCAGGGCTGCCTGCTGTTACCAGTAAGATAAGAGCATCCCCACTCCAACTTGGCAAAAAGACACTCCAAGTGGCTCTTTGGAGTGTTCGAGAAATGCGGCCGGGTCGTGGGAAGGGAGTGTGGTCCACAGCAACACGGTGAACCCCACACTGCAACATTGTTTCGCGATTTAAAAGACTAACTATTAAAATTTTAATTCATTGAGAGAAATGAATTAAGTGACTAACTTCTTTTGCTTCCGAAGTCAATTCCATTTTGAAACATTGATGGAGAAGGTGGAGAGAATCTCTTTATATACACATGGGGTGGTAGGAAGTAGAACAACCCATGTGGGATAAATAATATTAGAATTGGTAAGAGCTCAACCACTCATAGCTAAGTCAAAATAGGAATTGTGTTAAAAATAGAATTTTAGACCTAATTTAGGCATAGTAGAATAACTTTTTCTAAAAAAATTTGAACTAAAGAAAGTTGTTAAATTAATATAAATTTCACCTCAAACAATCCGTGTGAGATTTGAATCCTCCAATAAAAAGTTATGGACAAATTTCAGAGAGGATGTTTGAAAATGTCAAAAAAAATTCCCTTCCAACACCTTTGTGAATTTTGTCCATAAATTTTGATTAGAAAATCCAAATCTCAAACAGATTTTTGGAGGTGAAATTTATATTTATTTAACAACTTTTCTTAGTTCAAATTTTTTTAGAAAAAATTATTCTATTGTGACTAAATTAGGTCTAAAATTCTACTTTCAACACAATTCTAACTTTTTACAATGAGGAGTCAAGCTCTTTTATTCTAATTATCCCATACTTTTTGAGGGCTCACGATGAACAATGGATTTCTCTATAAAAGCTACCTCTCCAACCTTACTTTTCACCGTCTACCCATGAAACTATTCATTCATGTTGACACACAATTTAAATTGATGATAATTGATTGTAATAGGAATAGTGACATTGGTATATAAATCATTGAAGTTGATTTATTTCTTAGTTATTAGGAATATGGCAGTAGCCTGGTGTGCCTAATACAGTAGGTTGTAATGCGTAGCCTGGAGCTCGTTCGTGGGGAAACCTGCCTGGAAACATGCGCTCCGTACCTCGATTCATGTGTCCTCTGACATACCCAGCCACGGGGAACGAACACTACTTTTCCGTCCGCTCTCCAGTTTCTGCCGCGCCCGGCCACTCTCTGGGACTTGGCGTGCCTGCCGTGGAGCACGCATTTTGGCTGGGCACGGCCATTTGCCCAGTTTGAGTCACTTGTTGAGTTGGAGTGGGGATGCCCTAAGTGAACCGCAGTCGAACTGTAACACGCATACTGATCCAACAATCCAGGATTTTGGTTTCATTTACTGAAATGAATGGAAGACTAATCCAAGAGTCGGGAAAACCAAATTCTGACCAGAAACTTCCACTGTAACGTAGCCTGCTCTTAAAGCGACCGTTTAAGAGTTGATTGCCTTTTCAGGAAAGCTAAACTACTTTTTAACTGAATCATTGTTGGAAGAAAAATGGAATTGGCATCCAACCCAAGTCGTTTCATATTTTCTGAACCTTTGTGAAATTAGTTATGAGTTTTTGAAGTTGAAATGCAGTGGGCAGTTGGGCACTATGAGCAAACACCTCCTTAAATGTACACTTTGATACATTGAAGGAAGTTAAATGCACCTCTACGTAATGATCGCTTTTGGAGCACAATTGCTTTTAGAGGAGACTACCTTGACCCCTAAAGTTCCTTGACTATGTTATCACCAAAAACGCTCAAAAGCTGCCAGTTTTAGAACAAGTACCAAAATTTTGAAAAACATCATTTGGGGACACATATAATCATACAATCTTGTAATATGCTAGGTCAAAATGATGTGGAAAAAATTTCAGAAATTTCCACTGTGTAGAGTGCAAGATATTAGCATTTGAAGTGGCAAAATTCATTTTTTGGTCCCTTCAAAAAATCGGGCAGCTGCACTTCACGAGCTCACATTTGTATGAAAAAATGTCCAAAATGGTGGTGCTTCTTTGGACTCGTTCTTAAAGGCAAGTTGGCTACATGCTTGAAAAATTTCAGATCATTTGAAATTGTATAACATATAGAAAAAAAATAGTAAGTAGAAAGAAGTAGAGAATGATTCAAAATATTAAATTGTTAACAATTAATTTATGGAACTAGAAAATACCAATCCCAATGGTTGCAATGTTGTAATAAACAATCTAAATCCTATGTTTTTTTTAGTTTTTTTCCAAAAATATTAAAAATTGAATAAAATAAAGGACTTCAATGTTTATTTAAGAGTAGAGAATCCATAATTGCCCGCAAACTAGAACACCTCATAACTTTTGACTCATTGATCAAAATGGAATGATTCAAAGATTTATATGTATCTTTAAATCTAAAAGACCAATTTCAAATTTTTATTTTTGAAAAAAGTGATTTTTTCAGATTTGCCTAAACTGCCCTAGTTGAAAAACAAACCACATATTAGGCCATAACTTTTGACTCATATTTCCAAATGTCCTGAAATTTAGTGCACATGAAAGATATTCTTTGTCCACACCTTCAACTTTGGACCAAAAATATGAAAATCTCTAGTCACATGTACCTGCCCAAAATTTCTATGTTGCCAAAAAATGCAACTTGGTCCTTTAGGGGTTAAAAAAAGATATAGATAGTCATTCATAACAGAATGTGTTTGTGTGCATGAGGTCTATATATTGAATTTGTAACAATATACTTCAATTACTTTAGGACAAAGAATTGATATTCAAAACAAGTGTGTAAAATTGTGCATGACCTTGCAATACTAACACATTTTAGTTGCATTCTCAAAGCCATGACATTGCTCAAACTTCTTCCTTTGATTTATAAATTGTTTCATAGAAGACACTGAATGCAATTCTATCTTACTTCAAATATTGGAAAAAACAAATACTCCCTCCGTCCCAAAATGATCTTCATGTTAGACAAAATGTTCCGGATTAAGACTAAAAATAACATTTTTAAAGCCTATTTTGCACTACATATGGAGTTTGGTGCACTCCTACTGCCCTTGAAACTTTGAGTTTTGAAGCCCTTTTTAAAGTGTAGTTTTGGATTATTGAAAAGTGAAATTTTTGGGGTATTTTCAAGGAACACTAGTGGTTATTTAATTATTGAGTGTGAGGTCGTCATTTTGTGGGTATTTAGAATAAGTCAAAGACCATATGTGGACCTATATTTTGCCTCCCAAAACCTTCATCTCCTTCAATTAGATAATATTCAAAGAGATGCAAAAAATAAAAACAAAAAGTGTTGATTGACCCCTTCAACCATTTTATTTGTCTTTTGATTAGTGATTGCATAGATGCCCGCATAGATGGAGGGGGAACTATCGTTTGGAATTGTTTTGTTAGTCCTAGAGAACAACCAAAAGTTAAATCTGACCAATTTGCAGCTCACAAAGTACAACAGGAAGATCATTTTGGGACAAAAAATGAAGGCCAACAAGAAGAACATTTTGGGACGGAGGGAGTACTAAAGTGAAAACTTAAAGTAAAATTTAAAGAAAAATTCATACACAATAATAATAACTTGTAGTGAATGGCCAAGCTAAGTGGAAAATGTCACTTTTCCATGCAACTCTATATTGTCACCATGTCACTACACTTCCCGTAATTTAGCAGGCATGGATACAATTAAGGTAGGGGTCTGTAAAAGCGACCTATCTCTGAAAGCAACCTCTAACACAGAGGTACATTTTACTTTCTTCAGTGTACCAACATTGTACATTTCAGGAGGGGGGAGCTTTTAGAAACCACTGCGTTTCAACTTCAAAAATTTGTAACTAATTCCACGAAGGTCCAAAAATATGGAATGACTTGGATTAGATGCCAACTCCACTTTTCTTCCTAGTAAAATTTATTGAAAATTGTTTCAAGGAGTTTAGCTTCCCTGGAAATGCAATCAGCTTTACCAGCCTCCTACCTTGCTTTGGGATCCTGGGCTGTGAGTCTGTGACATCTTCCCAAGACGGACGGTTGGCATTCTCACAGTTTGCCAACCTATTCCACTAGACTAAAACAGCTTTGCAGGGAATTAATAATAAGACGAATCACTTTGTAAGGACTGGCACATGAGTTTGGCAGTGGACGGAGTGCATGATTGGGCCCAAATTGACAATCCCACATTGAAGAAGAATGTTATTATGGGAGCGGGGAGTCCACATCAGTAGTTCAGAAATTTGGTACCTGTAGCATTCTCGCTCCCTTTTGTTGAATTGCAAAAGGTGCTGCCAGTGGTGTAGGACGGAAACTTTCATGGAAACAAACAATCTCTCTGCTTTCATTGCAGGTCAGTGCAGGTGCACACTGAAGGCAAAGATACCCAAAAGCAAAAGTGCGCATGCCCCAATTATCCAACATTCATGGGCTGGGCTGATATGAGGTAGATGTGAAATGAGGTAAATGTGAAATGTAGGTAGGAAACTCAAGTGACTAGGAGATGCTTTGGGTTCTACTTGTTTGCATAACATTACATATCAACCAATGATGGGGGCCTTTTGCTCCTCTATAAAGCGGGAGCCCCAACGTTGCAACTTCCCAGCTGGTAAATTATTTTCGCCCATGCTACATTTGTTCCCGGATGGTAAATGATTCTTCATGGATTGAACTAAATTTACTCCCAAGGAATGGATGGAGGATTATCCTAATCTCCAAGGCGAATGGTTTAGGATGATTAACAATTCCACGTTCTACTCACATCCCCCAAATCCTCACAGCATAGTAAAAGTTTCAAAAAAATAGCTAATGGTTTTCCATTGATTCAAAGTTTTATTTCACTGTTGTTTTACAATGTTTTTTTTATGTTTTTTATATTGTCATGAATTTTGGTACACAATTGTACTATAGAAAAAAAACATGTCCAATTTGTTGTTGACTTTATTTGATAGGCTAAAGTTTGTTTGCTTGAGACTTGCAAATTTTGTTTCTTTTGTTGTAAAAGTAGAATTTTGGTTGTAACCAAAAATAATTATCTGAAGAAAGGTGTCCAAGTCAATGTCATTAAAGCATAGTGAAAAGTAAACAATCTATAAATATACACTAACACAAATATATACATGGTAGCTTTGGGATTTTAACAATCCTATAAAATCTTCAAGGTTATATTAAAAATTTGATTTCTTCAAATAAAATGCAATCTTGCAGCTAGATCTATTCTTTTTTAATCAAAATACATAATTTATTAGAATGAAATTATGTGTGTGTGCGCACGCACAATAATCTAAAAAAAACTATTATATATATAAATATATATCATCTTAACCTGTGATTTTAATTCTTAATTCAAAGTTTTATTACCTTAACACCAATTTTGTTGAAGTTTGCTTCAAGAGTTTGAACTTACTCAAGTTTAGATGATGGATTGTGAGTTTCAAATGAATCCATATAAGTCATTGCATTTATTCAAGAGCTTTCTATGGGAGCTGTAGGCAACAAATGAAATACCTCTAAATATGCTAAAAAAGAGTTTAGCACAAAAACATTTTAAAGTTGTTGTTCAACTTAAAGAAGTTAAATTATCTTTAAAATTATATTGTGTGAATCTAATTTAAATTCCAAATTTTAATAGATTAAATCTTAATATTTAAATGCAAATGTGAAAATTTTCACCTACATTGTATTTTGCCCTTCAAATCTAGAAAAATAATGAAAATATTATATTATTGCCTCTTTTGAACTCATTGTCATGTCATTGTCATTGTGACGAATTGACACAACGACAGTGACCTCAAAACAAGTTTCATTATTCATTATGTGTTTTAATCTTCTAACTGCCATAAGTTTTCATCTAAATTAAAATTATTATTTGTTTTACCCACCCACCCACCCACTTTCCACCACCACCCCTACTTGTATTTCCCATAAAGTAGTTCCAATGCAATCAATATGGGATATATCCATATTTGAATTTTGTATTTGTATCCATAGCTATATTTGTACCCATATCGGTGTTGTATTATGTATCTATATTTGGATGCCCAAGATCATTTATTTGACATCCACAACTTTGATTTTTCTAAAAGATCAAAGACATTGGGAGGATTGGGGAATTTTTTCTGAACTCAAATCAATAGCTATTGATTTTTCAGGGGAGGAGGGGGGAGAAATTTACCCTAGAACATCATGTTTGCCTATTTTGAGCTCATTGTTGTTTTATGTACTTTTAAATTTCTATCAAATTTAAATGGTATGGTCTGGCTAAGTTCACTTTTTATACAAAAATTGAATTTTTCATCTTGTATAACTATAAATTCCAATATTAATTGCATCCTTTGAAACTATGACTTTATATTTATAAAGTTGTTGAAAAAAAAAGCTATTTGAAACAAGTAGACAAACAATCTCCAAAAAAATCTATTGTAGCCATTGTTTTATCTCTACAAATAGTGTAATTTTTTTTCCTTGTAGGCAATAAATGTAGCTTTTGACATTGCAATCAAGTAAGAATTTTTGATAATCATTATACAACTTGTTTGTACGTTTCAAAAAAATCTCTAACTACTAGTCTATTTATAAAAAAATATTCACCAACCAAAGTTTATTATATTTTACCAATATTTGTATTGTACCTACAAAAATCCCCACAATCACATAAAAATTCCCCCAAATTGTTGCCTTTAACCCTTTATGTACTAAGAAGCCCAAATTGGGTCTCACATTTTTTTGGCAATTTTGAAGAGTTTATATGATTTTTTTAAATTTCTTTTAATAATTATTTTTTTGAAACCAATGCATGCAGTGTTCTTCACTCAAGTTAATGATATAATAATAATTTTTTATATAGATTATACTTTCTATAATATAATCAATCAAAATTGGCAACTTAAAACCATGAATTCTTAGTACATAAAGGGTTAACCTCTAAGGGCCCACGGCCTTTTTTCTGCCCAAAAACACTCAAAATTGTCATTTCTATAGCAAAGAGTAAAAAAATCTGATAAATGTTTTTTTCCACCTCTAACCGTAGGATCTTACACTTAACTAGTATAAGAATGTGTGAGATTTTTTTTAGAATTTTTGACCCCACAGATTGCAAGATATCTGCATTTAAAGTGAAAAAAACAAGTTTTTCAGCACATTGCGGGACTAGACTTTTTGACTTCAAACATTTTTAACTTAAAATTTTTGCACTACCGTATTTTGAGCTTTAAATCTTTATAGTGGAGAATTGAGTTGAGAGTTTAGGGGAAAAAGAAGTTCAAAAAAATTTAATTATCATTCTTAAGAAAATTGTTAAGTTGAAGTAGGTACAAGATAGAAGAAAAATCTAAAATATTCATATATTTTAGATGGAATTCAAATGCACTAATTCCAATGGTGAGATTGTTCTAGCAAGTAAACCAAGCCATGCGAAAAAGAAAAATTTGAAAAATTTGAAAAATTTGAAAAATTGCTTTCAAAAATGAATCCTAGAAGTTATTTTTATCAAGAAGATGCTCTAATTGCCCAAAAAGCAAGAATGTCCCTAACTTTCTCATAACAAATCCAAATGAAATGAATCAAAGCTTTCCAGATAGAAAAATATATATTCTACAAGAAAAAAAATTCAAATTAAAACTTTTGAATTTTTTTTTGCTGCCCAGGCTACCCCCCCATCCCCTGTTTTCAACTTATTTGGTCATAACTGTTGTTCCCGGGCACCGATTGTGAAAAAAATTATATTCCCACAAAGCTTATTAGTTTTTCTATCTTCAAAAAAAGTTTCAAAAAATCACGACAAAAATTCAGCCCGTAAGTACTGCCCAAAATCCCATTTGTCCCCCAAAGGGACAACGGTCTTTTAGGGGTTAACCCTATTCTCGATTGAAAATGGAAGTAACCGTCTGCTTGGCGCCCATCACTTGCATGCTCTCCGTATCTGGCATCATGCGTTTTAAATCCCTTTCCCCCAAACCTAGTAAGTGAAAAGTGACAACCCTGTATAAAAAATCCCCAGGAACGGTACAGTCCCGTTACTCCATACAGTATCCTACTGTAGACCGTATAAATAGAAACGCAAGGGTAAAACGTGCCGAACCTACTAACTAAAGGCACCATGTGCGCTGGTAACTCCCTCATAAACGTAACTTACTAATCCCCATAAGAGCACGCAGTCCGCTCCGCTACAAGTCCGTCGGTTCCTCTCGAACTCTCTCTGTCTCTTCTCTTGCAATCCCAGCCTCTTCCACTGCAACCCTCTGAGCGCTTTCTGTCTTTGCATTGCTAGAGTTTGTGGCAGCGCACCTCTTATAGATCGAATTTCCTTACAGCGTTGGAAGTGGAAGAATTAGGGTGTAAGGGCACTATTCTTTTGGGGGTTTCGCAAGCTTGGATTGCGCGTTTTAGCCGTTTGAGAGGGTGCATTGGAAGAGTTGCACCGTAGCATCATGAAGGCCTTGATTTTGGTCGGTGGGTTCGGCACCAGACTGAGGCCGCTCACGCTGAGCGTGCCCAAGCCGCTGGTGGACTTTGCCAACAAGCCCATGATTCTGCATCAGGTGCGCATTCGTGCACTTTAGGTTGCGGTTTCGTCGTCCGAGTGGATATGCGTTGTTGAGAGAATTTTGATGATGAAAGAATCGGCTTGATTTGTGCCTGTTCGTGGTTTTGTTCTTTTTTTTGCATTTATTTGCATTTTGGGGGGGATCATTTCTGAATCGTATGGTCAGATTCATTCTATTGCAAGTGATCTAAGTGAGTCACATTCATTTTTGGGCGTGGAGGAAGGGTGCCGGAATTTGGCTTGTGAAAAGCGTTCGAATTTGTTTGGTGGAGTTCCGTGTATCCCTCTAGTGTTAATCTGTGTGCTAGGTTCGTTTTTTCACAAACGAGTTTTTGTGTCGCTTGGTGTGGTGTCTTTGTCATCCTTCAGGCTTAATCTGTTTTCCAGCTCTAATTTCTCATCAAACGAGCTTTTCACTCGAGCGTCACGAGGGATGCCGAAATTTCAGTTACAGAGGCTGTTCTCCGAAGCCTCTGTTTGCAGAGTAGTCAGATTCTGATGCATTGTTGTGAATCGTTATGCAGATTGAAGCCTTGAAAGCGGTTGGAGTGGACGAGGTTGTATTGGCCATCAACTACCAGCCCGAGGTACTTGACAATGTCCAATTTGAGATTGTACCGATAGTGTAATAATAGTGTTGACTGAAAGAACTTGTACTTCATATTTCATGTACCAAGGCTAATAAACCCTCAAAACACTCGACCAGCCTGGGTTGAGGATTCCCGTCTTAGACAGTCAACTTAGTGGATGGCCGTGTGTTGAATTCCAGGTGATGATGAATTTTCTGCGAGACTTCGAGACGAGCTTGGGCATCAAGATCACGTGTTCCCAGGAGACAGAGCCCATGGGCACAGCAGGACCTCTGGCGTTGGCCAGAACAGCGCTGGACGACGGCTCGGGCGACTCCTTCTTCGTCCTGAACTCGGATGTCATCAGCGAGTACCCTCTGCAACAAATGATCGACTTTCACAAGTCGCACGGTGGCGAGGCCACCATTATGGTGACCAAGGTACGACGTGTCCACTGATTGCAATTTGCTCTTGATTGGGTGCTTCATCGTTCGCCTTGCTTTTGGAGGAATTAGAGTGTTGTGTAGTGCTGCTCAAGAGATTCGCAGTGTATGTTCTCTGGAGAGAATGTTCCCAGGGTTTACATTTCAGGGGGAGGTGTACCTTTTCCTAGACATTTTTGTCGGATTCCTTTTCGTCAATGCAGGTCGTATGTCCTGTGCGGATTGGTTTTAGTGGTTGTTTATTGAGTGTCTGAATCGATCATGTGTTGCTCTTGAGAAGGCAAGACCGCATGTTGACTTTGAGAGGTATTGAATTTGAGAATGAAGCACTGTTGGATTCGAGTCTTTTGTATCATGTTCCTCTTTCCGAACTTGAGAATGACGCACTGTTGGATTCAAGTCTGTTGTACTCGAGGTCGTCCTAGTCTGAATTTGAGAATGAAGCACTATTAGATGCCGTACTGTTGGATCCAAGTCTGCTGTTGTACTGGAGGTCATCCCATTTTGAATTTGAGGATGTTGCGCGGTTGGATTCAAGTTTGTCTCGCTCAAGATCCTTTTATTTGATTTTGTACTAACTTGCCACGTATGTTACTGCTTCCAGGTGGAAGAGCCGTCGAAGTACGGCGTGGTGGTGATGGACGAATCTAACGGGTGCGTGCAGCGCTTTGTGGAGAAACCGCAAGTGTTTGTTGGCAACAAGATCAACGCAGGCATTTACCTTTTGAGTCCCCGGACCCTGGACCGCATCGAGCTCCGTCCGACCTCCATTGAGAAGGAGGTTTTCCCCAAAATTGCTGCCGAGCAGGGTTTGTTTGCGATGGTTTTACCCGGGTTCTGGATGGACATCGGTCAGCCCCGGGACTACAACACGGGTCTCCGTCTCTACCTCGATTCTTTACGAAAGAGATTTCCAGAGAAGCTAGCCTCCGGGCAATCCATCATAGGCAATGTGATTGTGGACGAGACTGCCAAGGTTGGAGAGGGGTGTTTGATCGGCCCAGACGTGTCCATCGGCCAAGGATGCACCATCGAAGCTGGAGTGCGTCTGTCTCGCTGCACGATCATGCGCGGAGTGCGCGTCAAGAAGCATGCTTGCATTTCGGGGAGCATCATTGGATGGCATTGCACCATTGGGCAGTGGGCGAGGATCGAGAACATGACGGTGTTGGGGGAAGATGTGCGCGTCTCGGACGAGATTTTCAGCAATGGAGGGGTGGTGCTGCCCCACAAGGAGATCAAGACCTCCATTCTGAAACCTGAAATTGTCATGTGAGGAAGCCTACATATGATCCCAACTCTTTGATCTGTGCCATAGTTCCTCTACCTTTCTCATGTAGAGGCTGTGCAGCAGCGTTAGAAAGGAAATATTTACACCTTGCCGAGGCCCGATGTTGAGCACTTCTTGTGTGATTTGGGGTTTAATTTTTGACTTGTAAGAACAGGTATCATACTCTTAGCTGGAGAAGTCATTTCACAGAGACTGGAATAGGGTAGGGTACTCGTATGGTTAGGGTTCTAGTAGGTGAGGAGCTGAGGTTAGCGTGAATAGCCTAGTTGGGCCATGATGTGTAGTCATCGTCGCTTGGGATGCTTAGGAGTGATTTCGACAATGTGATCTTCACATGGTCAGATCCGAATAAGTAGCAGGTAGACACAAGAGGAGAAAAGTTACTTTAGGTATTTATGTTTCTTATCGAATTTTTGTGGAGCCTATGGCTTCCAGGTAGGTTCATGAGTGGCCACTGGCTCATGAGTTTGTAATAATAGGTGTTTCTCGCCTCAGTGAGGGGAAAGGTTTCTCTAAGTCCCCGTGAATTCCTTTTCTTCATCGTTTCAATTTTCCTTGGTACAATAGGGTTCTGGAAAAGTCTGTTTCTTTGGGAGTGTGGAATGTGTAGTGTACTGAGTGCCGAGTGACGAGTGCTTTTGAAGGAGTCGTAATGCATGGTCTTCCTATGGTCACAGCGATCATGCATGATACATAGGGAGCTCCCCATAATTGTATGATAAATGTCTGAATATTCTTGGAAAAGTATATTTTCACTGAAAACCTTGTTTACTGTATCTGTGAGAGATTTTGGAATGCTATCTTGTGCTGGCTGGAGGAATGGTAATGCTCGACATTAGAATAATGTGATGTTTCTTACTGTAGTGGCAAATTGTGATGGAATTGCCTTGAAAATCGGTCATGTTGCATATGATTTTCGACTAACATGTTCACCAACTTGTCTTACGATAGATAAATGCGAGAAATCCAGAGCTTTCTGAGAGGAACAGCGGAAACTTTCGGAGTCGTGGACACTGGACGTTAGGCAGCTCCGATTCTGTCGACGGTGCAGTTCGCAGGTTTCGTGCAGCATGCTGCTGGGACAAGATGAAGTCCTTTTCGTTCCATTTTGCTACTGCTTTGAGGGTTGATGCTATATGCTGTGATTTGTCATGTTGATGGATAGCTCTATTGTGGACAGGGATTTGGACAGGCCAGTTTACAGGTGTTGAGGATCAAGAGACTGTGTCCAAATTTTGACACTTGACCCAACTCTTGGACTTTTTCTTTTTTGTTGAAACAAGCGGACACTTTGTTCCACGGAGAACAAAACATCACTGATAATCCTTGGAGACAACACATTTGATATGTATGGCGAACCTCTGTAGTTCTTGGATCCAATTTTGAGTGAATTGTAAATTTTTCTCTTTTCACTCTCTTCTCATTCTCTTCAAGGATTCCTTTTGACATCCTTAAATTGAGACCTTGTCCTTGACAAATACTCAACCTTTTCAAAAAATCTAATCAATCAATCAATATTTAGTCACAGACCTTATCAGAAAGTTGTTGTTTAGTGAACTTTGTCCTTATTCATTCTAATCCTTTTTTAAAGTACTTCTTGCACACATTAATTCACTAAAAATCATTCAAAATTCTTGTCGAACACGTAGTCTAGGCTTAAGTATCTTTAACACAAAAATGTGGTAAGATGACATGAGTTATCGTCCCAGGGAATTCTAGTATGTTGTCACAAGCGAAGGTATCCGGGTTCACTCTTTTCCCCTCAAACATCCAAGCAATCCGTACAATCTATTGTTGTCTTCCGGAAACTAGTATTTTCCGGATTCTAATCCGGATCCATCGTCTTCCGAATTCCAATCCAGTTTTCCTAAATCCAACTACCAATAATGGTGATCCGTTCAATACCTTACTTGTTTCTGGATGCAAGCACTTTCCGGATTTACCCGGTATCCAGATTCCATTGCTCAACTCAACGATTTTATATACTTTTGTTTTACCCTCAGGGGGTCCACTATTGGTCTTTAGAGAGGTAGGGACTTCACCACTCTTAATCCTCACACTCTCCACTAAACAAACAAACACACAAACATGATTTTGTAGTAGAGAAAATAATTTAGTACCCTCACAGCTATATGGATGGCCTATCCAGAAAGCAAATCACTCAGGGTTACGTCCGGTCACCTTCACTATAACGACAGATCTATGACTTCCGGAACTAAGGACTGACTTCCTAGCTTTCGACCGCTCTTGAGGTTGGTAGACTTTCCGATGGGTGAAAATATTCCTTTGGCGGTGGTTGATCTCTGCAGGGAATCCTCCTTGGACTTCTGGACTCGCTTTCGTGCCACTTCTAGGCCTCCACCAGATCACCATTCCAGCAAATTAAAGGCACCACGCACAGCTCTTCATTTGCAAATCTAAAACTCTTCCGCAAAACACACTTAGTCTAATCCAGCTGTCAAAGAATCCGGACTCCTCCCTTGCACACTCTCACTTATACACCAGCATACAAGTAACCGTAGACGCGATAGCAAGAGAATGATCCCCAAGGTGATCTCCTGGATGCTCACATTAAATGACAAGGAAAGGAATGACAGGCCAACAAGCCGGCCTGCCCTTAAAAAACAACAAAAAGCGGCCAAACAGCCTAACACAAAATCTGGCCAATGGTCTAACTAACCGTTCCGGGAAAACCAGAAAGTTGTTTACATCCTAAAAGTCCGGAACTCGGCTATCCCTAAAAGTCCGGAAGTTGACTAATTCTAGAAGTTTATAAAATTCCGGAATGTTTCGGATTCCGGATTCCGTCTTTCACCCGGATCCGTAACATCCCTAACAATTCTAGGATCCCAGAAATTGACTATTCTAAGATTATTCCTAACTGATCCGTAATGTCTATACTTTACCAAAAAATTGAAAGATTTGACTCTATCCTAATCTTATTCTAATCTATTCCTACACTTATGGTACTTATACTAGAAATGAACAATTTTAAACATTTTTATTATAAGTACTCCATTTATTTTAATTGAAAATTTTATAATTTAGAGAGTAGAAACTAATAATATCATTTTGTAGTCAAAAGTGAATAGGAGGTTTCTAAATGAATGAAAATAAAAGTGAGTGAAGATTTATAGAATGGAAGACATTGTTGTACTTCCTTTCTTGAGAAAAAAATGTTTGCAATGTTGATGAAACATTTGATACCAATTTCATTGATCATATTGTGAAAAACATAAATTTGGAAGTTCTAAATTTTATATCATCAAAATCAGTGACGAACATTGCATGTCTTCACTTCAACCTAAATAAAATTGACACAAGAAAGTCTCCATATGAACTACTCAAAATAACCTTAGAAAACATGAGGTCCAATTGGAGTACGCTTACTAATGGATGAAGAGAGTGACATGTAACATAATGTTTCAATAATATAAAATGCTAAAAATAGTATACCTATCGTACAAATTCTTATAAACAAACACTTGCAGCATTTAGATAGCTCACTTGGCACTCCACCTAATAGTTTCATAGAGATGGCTAAATAACAATCATGTTGCTAGACATGGCAAGAATTGACTTGTTTGAAAAATGAAACCTATCCATTGACTTGTTTGGTAAAAGGCAATGGTGTTTTCTTATAATATCTACAAAACTATATGAACTCAAATTGAGGAAGGTCATGTCTTTTTCATAAAACTTGAATTTTTTTTTTGTATTTGGGAGTCAACTCCATTAGTATTCAACATTTTTAAAATAGTAAGATTTCAATAATACCCACAAACTAAGAAACTATATTAATGACAAAATTTAGTGTTTGTAGCACTAATTATGAACTCTAACACTAACTATGGCAATAACATTGCTATGGCTATCAATACAAAATGTCAGCATGAACACTAATTGACAAATGAATCAGAATTAGAATGAGTTACATGACAAGGTAATGCTCCCTTTCTACTTAGTGGTATGGAGCAACGTAACATGGTATTATAGAGGTGGGCTTTCAAATTGAAAGTATTATCATAACATTGTATAACCAAACAATGATCCTCACCATGTTGGAAAGATAGCTGGGAAAATATTATACTCCTAGATGCCCATGAGGGACTTATCAGTTAATGGAAGGATTGGGGTTGGTTGGGGAGCCATATAAGACAATTTTATTCATTGTTATGGTCTTCTTTTCAAAGATGCAAAAGGGACCTTAGCCTCATTGGATCATTGCAAGAAATATTGAGCTACTTTTGTAGCGTTTTGCAAAGTACTTTTGCATGATTTTTTGGGGAGTGTTTTAAAATTAGAAAAATAATTTTAAGAAAATTTGAAAAGTATGTTTAATATATACACCTTTAAGAAGAAGGTATCCTAGGAAGGAAAAGCATAGAAAGATTCTCTAGGTAGGAGAACTAAAAAAGTGCAAACTCTCGTAAAAATAGGTGCTTTCATATTTTTATTTGTGAAAAATAGGAAAATCAAATTTTTTTTAAACTAAAAATTGACCATTTGTGAAGAGTTGATGGTGATGAGATCCACCAAAAGAATGATCTTAGAACCATCTTTGGTGTTCAAAAATTGCATGCAATAGGAGTGTTGTTTGTACTCATGTAGAGGACATAAAATAATATATTTTCAAATTTCCTTAGGTAGACATATACTTTCCTACTATGCAAATATACCGCAAATAATTCTACCTTACATCATTAAATTTGGGGACTCCTAATGTAGTAAAAAACCTTAAACCCCATAGTGTACCAAATTAACAAAATAATTTTTTTAATATAAAATAATTTTAAATTTAAAAAAAAATAAGGGATCTAATTACCATCAAGTTAGATATGTTTAATAGAAATTTCATGTTCATTAGACTTGTGCTTCAAAAGTTATAGCGGATGACAAGAGCGTTATTTTCATTGTGACAAAGAATAGGACCACTGTTTCTTGCAAGGACCCATTGCTTAACAACCACTACAACTAAGGTGGCATCCAAGTTGGCAAGCTCTTAGCAGCGTAGTTAAGAGCGTGTTATGTGCAGTGTTTAGTAATTGAAGCTATTTTCAGAAACAAAGATCCCAGATTGATAGGCCAGGGCAATGCTTTTTGGAGTGAGGCAAAATGTGTGCGATTAAGATAACTGCCTCAAGCCATAGTGAGTGACCACTTTGTAATTACAGTGTGCTGTTGTATGAAACAAAAGTTCGATAAATCTCGATTTTGACCCCCGCTAAGATGAGGTCTCTGTTCACACGGGCTTCGTTCGGAGAGTGAGAATCTTGCAGATCCCACAAGGGACAGAGCTGCACTCCTTTGACGTTCAACCCGGGGAAATGGCACTGGGAAGAAGGCTCAGCACTGTTATCCTACACAACAGCCATTGGATGTAAGCATCTTAACCAGTACAGAACCATGACCTTTTTTTTTCTTTTGCCAAAAAACACTCAAAACTGCCATTTTTATGGCAAAGAGTAAAAAAATTTGAAACATTATTTTCTTTGCATGTCTAACCGTAGGATCTTACACCTTACTAGTATGAAAATTTGTGGAAAATATTTCAGAAATTTTGAACACACAGATTGCAAGATATCTGTGTTTAAAGTGAAAAAAACAAGTTTTACAGCACATTGCGGGACTAGATTATTTGACTTTGAACCTTCTTAACTTATATTTTTTGCACTATAGAGTTTCGAGCTTTAAATCTTTATGGTGGAGAATTGAGTTGAAAATCCAGGGGGAAAAAAAATTTAATTAAATTTTCATACTTAAAAAATTGTTAAGTAGAAGTAGGTACAAGATAGAAGGAAAATCTAAATTATTAATATCTCTAAAATGGAATTAAAATGCACTAATCCCAATGGTGAGATTGTTCTAGCAAGCAAACTAACCATGTGGAATTTTTTTCTTTTCTTTTTTAATTGTAAAAATTACATTCAAAAATGAATCCTACAAGTTATTTTTTCAAGAAGATGCTCTAATTGCCCGAAAAACAAGATTGTCCAAAAACAAGACAAAAAATGAGACCATAGGTACTTGCCCAAAATCCCACTTGTCCCCCGGAGGGACAAATGGTCCTTAAGGGGTTAATGGCAAGTGCCAACCTAAGCGGACGATACCTTCTAAGCAAGTTTTTTTTCATTTTTTAAGAAGTGTCAAAGTAGTGATATAAAATGTTATAGTGGTGCTCCAAATTTCAACATTCATCTATATATTGAATAGAAAATATCACACTAGCACATATCACATGTCTACAATTTGATTTTCATCCACAATTTGACAATTTCATCCAAGGTTTTTTTTTTAAAATTTGAAGTCTTGAACAAGTTCATCCAAGTTTCTAGGCCTCTTTGATTCCATCCTTTTTTAGCCAAATTATTTTTGCTTTCTGGTGCAATCTGGCACCCAAAAGCCAAAATGAAAAAGCCCTGCTTCTAAGTAACTTACTAGGCAGGACTTCTTCCCCTCACTTCCCCTCACTTCCCTTTACTTTTACAGTACACCCGATTGAACGGATGTGTGACACCAAGCCAGATCATAGAAACTGAGAATCTGCTCAGTCTCATGTTTTCATGTCTTCCACAATGCAGTTGCTGTTCATTCATGGAGGGCTAAAATCAGCCTGAGAATTGACACGAGTTGTAAGCTGTGCCCAGGAAGCTTGCCCAGGAGTATGCGCAAACTGTCCTTCATCATATCCAAGGTAAGCTTACACAACCAATTGATGGTCCTCATGCCCACATGAACATGAATGTATTTTTGCAATGGGTATTTTTGGCTCCTCCATCCCACGACACTTCCAGGAGCTCAAGATCATTTGGTCAGTCTCTTCTCAGGAAGTCAGTGCTTTGGATTTTATGGATATCTTGAAACAATAAAGTCTTTTCCAAGAAGCAATGGCCGGTGGAGCTCACACAACAAGCGATATAGGATGCACTTCTTGATTCATGTCGTGCGGCCCAGCATGCCCAGCATGGAGCTTGACTTCATCCAGAAGATTCTACCTCGATCTGGGCCAAATTTGATAGAACTTGGGCTTAAGTCGCCGATCTTAACATACATGGATGGCACTAGGAAACAAGAGGGGTCTCCCTTCTTGTCTTCTTAGATAGGCTGCTCCTTTTGGTTCTTTTTTTGTTTATTCTTATGTCTTTATTGTCCAGCCTCTACGACTTGGCTGTTATGTATTTTGGGTTGGTGTTCTAATTCAATTTTTATTATTTATAAAATTGCAACCAATGCTTCCCAAACCACACTTGAAAATTCTTCTATATGAACACATTTCTTCAAATTTGAGGTGCTAACTCCTCTCTAGAAAAAATATGTAGTGCTATGCAAGAAGGAAGTTTAAGTAAAACTATAGGTATCATAATACTAATAGGTAAAACAGTGCATCACCACTCAAATTTGCAATTTGGGTATCTCGTGCAATGATGTACTTATTGTTGCCTTCATATTTCAAAGAAATAATGAGATGAGTAGATTAAAAGAGAAGTGGAATCATATTAATCCAATAAGAATTTAAATTGATATGAATTTCCAAACATGTTTGGTGCAAAAATATAAAATCGTCACTAGGTGGGTGTTATGACCATTTTAAAAAGGTTCATAATCAATGATCTACACCACCCTAATCCCGTTTGATGAGTGTTTTGAAATCATAAGCCGTTTAACATTCTAAAAGCATTTTTTTTATTGGATGAAGCTATAGCTTGTTTTAATTGATAAGCATTTATTTACAAGTAAATCCACCTAAACCAACATTTACTAACCCACATCTTTATCAACCTTAAATTGTCTCTAAATAGATGTAAATTTGATATCATTCTTTGACAATAGCATCCAATTGCTTGTCCAAAGAAAATTACTTACTCACTGTATGAAAATGGGTGGGTGAATGATGCAAATGGCAGGGTTCAATAGATATTGGAATTGGATGATTGGTGACACTGGATTGTTCTACCTTATCGACTTGCCTCCTAAATGCCCAAGATCTTTTGGAGTTTGGGAGGCTTCTTAGAATCACTATAAGAAACATGTATTTTTTCTAGTGTCTTAATTTTGTGTGCAAATGTTGTATAGGGGGGATTCTCACATCTAGTGTGACATTGTTTTTTTCAAGCTAAGACTGACACACAAATAACATTGAAAATCTTATTGGACTTTAGGTGTTTTCAATTAGACATCTACAAAAACATAGGTCAACAGTGTATTGAAAGTTTGACATGTGGTTGCCACCTCAATGCCATGTTGGAATCCAAATAGGAATTTTTTCATCCTCCCGTCTATGACATGGCATCCAATATGACATCTAAAATGGCAGAAAAATTGACGTGGCATTCAACGATGATGACATGGCATGCCTAGTCAACATATATTTTTTTCATTTGAGAATTTAAATACTGTTTTTGGCATGTCAACTTAGACATCTAAATGTTTTCTAAGATGTTTTTTGGAACGTTAGCATCAACGTTTTCTAAGACATTTTTTGGAATGTTAACTTAGACGTCTAGATATTTTTTGAGACATGCAATGCAAACATAATGTTCAATATAATATGTTAAACACAGTATGTCATATAGAATACACCATACATAATTTTCCATACATAGTGCACCATACTCAATATGCTATATACTATATTTGGCAATTATGTTACATGGCTTCTATAGCTACTTGTTGTGAATATGTAAAGAAAAGAAGACAAGTTATTTACACAAGTGAGGTGGTAGGAAGTAAGACAAACCATTTGGGATATGTAAAACGTAGGACTTGTGCCAACTATTTCTATTGTCTCTGAAAACATCAAAGTTTATATGGCAATATTGTGGAAGACATGCCTTCCCTAATTATATTACCATATGTGATGTCCCAGTAGACAAGATGGTGTAGTTCACGACATTAACACACAAATATATGTACTAGTGAAGTTATGTACAACATGATTACAACCTTTGTGCATTGCAACAGGGTGTGGGAATGTTCCCTATTTGTTGAGCATTATCGTCCAAGAAGTGCCAAGCTTACTTCTACCTAATACCCCTATTCTTGTTCTTATACAAATTCTACAGATGATTATTTAAAACATCCTAAACCAAAATGTGTGCTTGGCTATTATAAAAAGGAGCCAAGACTTTGAAAGGTTTGGTATGTAGAAATTGCATTGTACACCACTGTTCCATCAATATTGCATTTAAAGCTATGCAATGCAAGGTGGATATCTTCCATCAGAAGGTGACATTTCCATGCACTTGTAGACGACATTGTTTTCAATGATGTCAAATACAATGTCTCAGTGTCTATTGCATATTTGTGGATATGACCACTTGACTGTGATCATATGTCATCATTGGTGATTGCCGCGTCAAAAACATTCCACGTCACCTTTTACGTCAACAAATTCTTTAGAAAGTTTAAACCATAGCTATCCTTTTCCATTATTTTTTAAACGCAAGAATTTTATCCCAAATTCCAATAATTTTCTTTGACTTATCTGTGGTCAAAATAGATCTCCTTGCTAACGTAGCAATCCATGTTTTTTGGGGCGATCCAAAAAACATGCACCTATCTTTAGTCATATTTAATAAAATGTCAACATTGATGACATCAATTTGTTTTCACTGGAACCTTAGCTTGTTATCCTTGACATCTATCAAAACCTAAATTTTTGAGGCATCCATACAAGTGACATCTTGATGTTTTCTTGGACATGTTATGTTTTGGATTGGACATTGTGTGTTTTTGGTTTGACACCAAAAAAAATGTGGGGTTTTTACAGTGAATTTGCTCTAAATTGAACAAAACAACAACATTTTGATAAGTTATATCAATTTAAAATGTTGTAATTGTACAAATTTAAAGAAGACATGTTAGAGATCACATGGAAAAAGAAAACACAACAATATAACTGATAGATTGAAAAATTAGAATATTTGATTATGAGAGTGTTAAAATTGTGAAAGTGATTTGAAGTCTTTCAATCTTCTTTTACATGTCAAATCTACAAATTGGTCACCAAAAGCATATGAAGCAAGATGATATAACATGCATAACCCCAATCAATTTATGGCTTCTCAATACCTATTGTACAATTTTTTTTTTATTAATTTCTAATGTGATTTTTTCTCTAACATCTAGTGTATTGTGAGTCTCATTTCCAAGAAATGGTCAGATTTTATTTAACTTCAAAATATTTTCGACACCAGAATTTGGTGCCTCGGGCATAAAACTGGCTGACAACAAGTGCAGCACCGGTGGCAAAACCTCCTTGGCCGAATATGAGCCACATCGGCAAATTCGACGTCATAGTCGCCACGCTGGCACTCCATCTCTCCGTAGTTTTAGGATTTGAAGCTCAGAAACCCTAGAGTAAGTCCTCCATCGCCCCTGCTGTTGCTCTCTTGCTCTCTGTTTTCCATCTTGGCTTTTCTTTTCCAACTGAGACTCCCACAATCAACCCGCAGCTTATTTCCGTTCTCTTGGATGATGGCAAGAATGTGGCTCGCGGTTTTTTTGACCTTGCTGGCCGTCTTCGCGGCTTCGTTCCTGTGCGTGTCGGCGAAGCCCGAGAAAGGTTTGGACGAGGTCACTCACAAGGTCTACTTCGACATCGAGATCGACAATGAGCCCGCTGGTCGCGTGGTGATCGGGCTGTTCGGGAAGGCCACTCCCAAGACGGTGGAGAATTTCCGGTCGCTTTGCACGGGGGAGAAGGGGAAGGGTGCAAGCGGCAAGCCGCTCCACTTCAAGGGCAGCATCTTCCACCGCATCATCCCCAGCTTCATGATCCAGGGTGGCGATTTCACCGACGGCAATGGTCGTGGAGGCGAGTCCATCTATGGCGCCAAGTTTGCTGATGAGAACTTCAAGCTGAAGCATACCGGGCCTGGGGTGCTTTCCATGGCGAACGCGGGACCGAACACGAACGGTTCCCAGTTTTTTATTTGCACTGTGAAGACTAGCTGGCTGGATGGTAGGCATGTGGTGTTTGGGAAAGTGGTGAGTGGTCTTGATGTTGTGTACAAAGTGGAGGCGGAAGGCTCATCGGGCGGAACACCCAAGCGGAAGGTGCATATTGCTGATAGTGGCGAACTTCCCCTTTGAAGTGACTCCTTTGTTACTAGTGAAGGTGCGTAGTGGCTGTTTGGTAGTTCATTTCAGGTTATTTATATAGATTGGCAAACTTTTGTGCTGGTTTCCGAACCGAATCTTTTCATCTGCTGTCTGCATATCGCCGCTCTTGTCAGTTGGAGTTTTTCGGAGCAAGCATTAGTGTTTCTGAAAGTGTTGGATCTAAGGTAGGGACATCCTAAGTCGACACTCTTACGACTAAGCATGGTTACTATTATTATCATCAGACTTATGTGCAAGTTCGATTACAGAATGAAGTTCAATTGCATTGTTTTTTCCATTATATTCTGGTTTGAACTTCAGATTCTGGTTCAGAGACCAGACTGCGGTGATATTCGATAACTCCAGCTCGATTTTAGCCTTCGGGAGGAGGCGTTGAAGAGAGATCATCGTTTCCAGCACAAAATAAAATCTGAGCAGTTTCGTGTCTTGAGTCTGTCTGTGAGCCGCGATGA
Organism: Antitrichia curtipendula; assembly: GCA_951230915.1. NCBI lineage: Eukaryota > Viridiplantae > Streptophyta > Bryopsida > Hypnales > Leucodontaceae > Antitrichia > Antitrichia curtipendula. The sequence continues at coordinate 13,240,232 of OX579642.1, read as the reverse complement.
TTAAAACGGATGATCAGCCGTTGAAACCATCACAGAACATACAGAACATCTAAGGGTTTGAGCGGAATTTTTCAGAATTAAAGGGAAGTAGTATTTTGGATCAAGGCAAATTGACTAGAGTCGCTCATGTGCTTGCACTGGCTAGCACGTAGGGCGCTGGAAATTGGCGAGGATGACGGGCAGCTGTTTTTCCTGACTCTGATGAATCTACCTGGGCAGGAAGAAGCTTCCACCAACATTCACATTTATGTTCTCCGTATTGATTATGGCTGTGTTGAATCTGCGTCGGGGTAGATGGGATGACAGGAAGCTTTGTCGGTGATGAGGATGATGTCATGCACCACACTTACTGAATCGTGCTGATATGACCATGAACACCATAGAAATATCTGAGACATTGTTTCCTATTTCTGTAATGAGATGAGGTGTAAAGTAGTACTGGTCTTGTTATAGTTATGTTATATGTACTTCTGTGGGCTTGTGATGAGAACAGAGTGTTTTGTGACAGGCGGTGAGTTGGCGAAGTCAGTCAATCAAACTCCTGAGCTTAATGTCTGTACTAGTTAATGGCGTCTCTATTCTCTCCCAGTGATAGAACAAATTAGCTCTATCTGAAATTCAGTGTGGAACAACTGGTTTATTCAACATGAGGGAGGAGATGACCATCGCTGTCTTTTTTCTTAGAGTTTGCTAGTGAATTGTTGTTTGTGTTCGCTGTGATGATACCGAAATGTTTTGGACTACAGTTTCTGAATCGGAGTTGCCAATCTGAAGATCCCGCTGTTGGCTGTCTCAGCTCTCATGTTGTCTCTTCCTTTATGTGATGCTATTACAATCTGAGGGAGTAGCCTATGATTAAATACTTTATTATTTCTGACTCTTGGGAAAGACTTGACGAAACATCCAAGCCTTCAGTCTTCAAAATGAGGCTACTCGTGCAGATTCGTAGTCAGAGTGGGGTTTTGTATTGAATGTAATTATTTCAGAACTGTGAGATTTTATAAGGACTACATGTAAGGTAGAAACATCCATACCCCGATCATTTAAGCGATTTTGGGACACATGATGAACAGTACGAGGGAATGCATATTTTTCCATATTTTTCCTTTGTAGAAAGATACAAAATGTGGGGACTGCAATTTGTCTGTAATTTTATTTTCAAAATTGAAATTACTGTATTTTTTGGGAGCCAAAAAGTAGTCTGAGCCTATAGCTAATGTCTAGAGTCTTCCAATTCCGATCATTCAACAACTACTTTCCCACTCATTATTTCCTATTTTCTTGCTCACTACTTTGGAACATGTGTCATCAATTTATTAGTCCCAACCTTGGAAAAGAGAAAAAAATGCATTTCAAACTTAAATTGAAAATAGTTGCACACTATAGATCAAATATGAGACCTTGGTTGGATATAGATGTTTTTACCTTAGTGTACAACATCAAGTAATATGACAAGTCGGTGTACTTAGAATAATATGTGAAATGTTATAAAAACTAGATTAAGTAATGTGAAAGTAGATCCTTGTAAAGCAAAATAATGTGTTGAGTCAAGGGAGTTGCAAAAGATGTTATTTCTCATAATGAGCCTTTCTTCTTACATTACCAAGCATGACTACAATGTTGAATGGTTGGATCTTGGTCAACCATGTTTAATCATGGATTAAGAAAAAAAGTGTATCATGATTGAATGTTTACCAATTATATTCAATCAAGGGTCTAGGAAAAAAGTGAATTGTAATATTAAAGCAATAACCAATGAGAGATGGTCCTTTCATAATCTAATGTGGAAATTGAGATTATGTTAATTGTTCCATTTCAATGGTAAGGTAGTCAGTTCTAAAATCGCTTATCTCTTTCAAATTGTCCCTATTATCAGTTGGAGAATGGAGATGAGGTGATCCTTAACCCCTAAATGTCTAGAGTCTTCTATAGAATTGATGATTTTGGAAAAATCATTATAAAGTACTATTTGAAAGAATATTTTGGAATTGATATACAAATGAAAGTTGTAGGTTTTGAATTTTAGATTCTATCCGTACAATTAGATTCACTAATGCTATCATCAATATTTCACTATAAATTTTGAAAGAAAAATTCTAAAATTCCTTCAAAATTTGATTACAAGCAAAATATTATTAATTTTGGAATAAAACTTGTTGGAATGAATTTGAAAGGAGTTTCTCTTGGTATGGTGATCTTTGAGAATTTTTGTGTTCTTTACATCTATAACCTCATTTTTGCAAATCCAATTTTGAATTAGAATCAATGAAATTTTGGCTTGGTCAACCACTTGACATATTTCTACATTTGTAATTTTAGAAAAATATGTAATCTGGTGACACCAAATTCAATTGATAGATAGGACAAGAACTTCATAAAGTATCTCTACAAATTAAGATGACTTTCATCCAAGTAGCAACGAGCAAGAACCAAGAATATGAATTTGTTTATTGTCCAAAAATTGGATATCAGAGCACTTCAAGGCTAAATGGACCACTTTAGCCATTGAATGAATGAGAATTTTATTTTATTTTTTACAAGAGCTAACTATTGTCTTTGATTTCTTCTCATTTCTTTACAAGTTGCAAGTGGATAGACTTTTGGAGACCTATGATCACAAATACAGTGACAAAACTGAGTACAAAGTTGAAACATTTTCATTCAAACAACCATACCATAAGCATCAATGGACAAAGTTAAAAAATAAATATATAAAAATTGTAGTGTGCAACATACTACACATTACCATGGAAGTTTGAAGAAAAAGTTAGTTGTGATTTGAAAGAAAATTGATTTTAAAGGTAGCTATGTCTAAAACTCATTTTATTCAACATGAATTGGAATTACTTTATCTTTTTTCATTTTTTTCTTAGAACTTGGAATTTTTTTTGGGACTTAGCATGTTGGTATACATCATTTTAGATTGTTGTACACAAAAAATGAAGGAAATTAACATTTATGGAATTTAAAATATAAACAGTCTGATAAACATACAAATGATGTTGATTCTACAATACTTTATTTATTTATTTTTGAATTGAGAGCATGGAATAGCATTAGCCATTGTAGAGAGAGTATAGGTTTGAATATGGACCATTGTTATATCTTAATGTCCTTGCATTAATGTTGAATTGGGTATTGCATTCAATTTATATTTCACAACCATATAATGCATTTTTTAGTTTAATATTTTTGTCCAAAGACTACAGTTTATGATGCACATAATTGATTCAATAATTAAATAAAAAATAAATTATTATTGTATATACTGTCAAGAAATTGAGAAGTGCCAAAAATTATATTTATGGACGTGCGTAGCTTTGTGAAGCCATTATATTTATAACTTATGTACATCATTAATGCACATTTCAAATTTTCAAATATATTATGCACGTACATAGAGGTCACAAAGTGACAAAGTGAAAAAAATAGTCACATGGCACAAATAAGGGTTTCTACCTCAATGAAACCATTTCATACCAAGATTTGTTTTTTCCCGATTTGTTGGATTGTTCAAATTGTGATCTATAATGGCTTGACAAAGCTATGCACATCCATGAATCTAGATGAAGTTTGTAGAACATAGATTAAAGAGTATTCATTTATCCAAAATGTAGTGATATTATCACAAGATTATAGTCATTATACAAGTATCATGATCATGTACATCTCTCACATTGTTTTTAGGGGTAAATGCATTGTGCTTGGAACAGTTGAATGGAAGGAATGTGTTACGGCAAAATGTGATCTTCACTAGTGAGAGCCAGTTGTATCTGTTATACGTGTTGTTATATGAATAATTTATAAATCTAGATGTATGAATCTCCTTTGGTAAGTTAATGTCTTTTTCTTTGATTCTAGAGACTATTTTAGAATGCTTATCTAAAATCAAAGCACTTAAAATTTGAACCAACATAATGTATTAAAGTTAAACAATGTGATGGATTGAGATAATAAGCTTAGAATATTTCATTGTATTTTTGACATGTACAATATGGTACATTTGAAGTAATAAAAACATGCATATGGTCATGCTTTACATTCGACTTAGCATCTTGCCTACTTTAGTGCCTCTATTTGCTACCACAAACTTTCTCAATGGAGGGAAGCCAACATAAACTTTTGTCTTGCTGCAAGATATTGCATGGCAAATTCTTTTCTTCTTGGAAGGTTTTCAATACTCCAAGAAAGTACCAACATGTAAGTGGTTAATTTTCAGGGTGTAGTTTCTTAATTATATATATGGTTTTAGTGTAAACATTTAATAATGCATCTTTAAGTAAAAATATTGGCTTTTGAATTGTGCAATTTGTATATAAATTTGGGAAACAAATAGAATGGATATATGGTATTGGGGTAGGGGGGGATTGCCTTAAAAGAATACCAAATTTTTGGCTGCAACCAGATTTAGTCCAAAATAAGAGGAGATACAATAGTACGTGTGAACTACTATTATGGTATTGGTTCACCTCTTAAAATGACGAAAATCTAAACATTGTACTTGAATCTTCAAGTCCGGAAGTGTTAATTTTTAGGATTAACCCCTAAAGGACCAAGTCGTGTTTTTTGGCAATTTAGCAATTTTGGGCAACGCACTACAAATGGAGATTTTATTTTTTCCTTAAAATTTTTACACAACATGTGTTCAAGCAATAGCTTTAAGGTTCAACAATTTTCATAACTTCTGACAACATGGTCAAAAAGTTATTGTATGATATATAGTTTTTTTTTTCTCAGACAGGTAGTTTGGACAAATTTAAAAAATCACTTTTTTCAAGAAAAAAATTCGAAATTGGTTCTTTAGATTTATATATATGTGGAAAGCTTCATTCCATTCTAATTAATGACATGAAAGTTATGAGGAGTTTTAGTTTGTAGGCAGATATGAATTCTATACTCTAAAATAAACTTTGAAGTTCTTTGATTAACTCAATTTTCAATGTTTTTGGAAAAAAATAGAATCATAGAATGTAGATTGTTTATGATAATATTTCAACTCTATAATTAAATTATTAACAATTAACACTTTGAATTATTCTCTACTTCTTTCTCTTTACTATTTTTTCCTATATGTTGTACAATTTCAAATGATATGAACATTTTCAAGTATGTAGCCAGCTTGCCTCAAAGAATGAATCCAAAGAAGCACCACCATTTTGTACATTTTTTCATACAAACGTGACCATGACCGTGTGAAGTGACCTTGTGAAGTGCAACTACCTTGTTTTTCGCAGGGCCTCCAAAAGGATCTTTGTCACTTTAAATGCTATATCTTACAATCTATACAGTGGAAGTTTTGGAAATTTTTTCGACATCTTTTAAAACCTGTGTACTACAATATAAGATCCTACAGTTACATGTTTCCAAAAATTTGGTACTTGTACTAGAAATGACAATTTTGGAGCATTTTTGATGAAAACATAATCAAGAAACTTTAGGGATTAAATCCAAACCACCAATTAGGAAGTTTTCCATTAGATTGCAATAGGAATTTTGGGATGTTAGGGTGAAATGTTACAAAATGCAATTAGGAGAAAATAAAGGAAAAGTCTAGGGAAACAATGGGCAATTAAAACTAAAAAGATGTTAAGCAAGATTTTGTAGATTAATTAAATTAGGCTAATAGTACAATGAGCATTAAATCAAAATCAAAATATTACTAAGTAAAAAAATAAAAATAGAATTATATAGAAAACCAAAAAGATAACAAACACAAAAGCACAAAACCAAAATGAAAACAAAATTATTATGGGTAGGAAGTAGGATTAGAATCAAATTACAAACTCTAAAAATATAAAATATAAAAAATATAAAAGTGTATAAAAAACAAAATATTAGAATTAGGAAATAGAACTAAAAATAAATAAAAAACCATATAAATAATAAGTAAATAAAAACACAAATGATAGTACAAAAAAATGACCATATAAATGGCTTAAAAAAAGACTTCACAACAGTCATTTCGAATACATTTGACTACAAAATGATTTGGGAGCCTTGAAGTCATAGTAGACAAGTCATTTGTAAATGACTACAATTTTATTATCACCAACAATTTGTAACTTGGATGTATAAGTGGATGATAAACAATTATCGTTCAAGTGATAAAAGAAAGTTTGCTTAAGGAAATGTCTCATGAGCTACTAAGTGGAGAGTGTTGCCCTTTGCATTTGACATGACCATCCATGCGGCCAGATCATTTCAAAGTTACGGCAAACCCATTACACATCTAACATGGATGGCCACGTCAGAAGTCATTATGTAATCATTTAGAAGTTGCAATGGAGGCTTTGCGTCATTCAAATGGAGTGGCACATGGCATATTATTCCGTAGTCATTTTGAAGCGATGTGAATTTAGGATTCAAGTAACTCCCCAATGACATAGGAAGTCATTTTAAAATTGTAGCAATGTATGCAAAAAGGAATGTAATGACAATTGCACAAAGAGTAATCATTGTGCAATCTCATATGAATCCATTCAAATCTCCACGACAATGCACCATACTCCATCCACCATACTCCATATTTGGCATGTGGATTGCATGGCTTCCCAGGCCACTTAGAATGTAAGTGAGAAAAGATCAAATGACAAGCCCTTTATACAAATGTTTGTATAAAGCCAAGACAAACCATATGGGATTTGTAAAATGCAGGAATTGTGTTACAAGTAATATTTCAGATTTCATTTAGGCATAATAAATTAACTTTTTTCAAAAAACTTTGAACTAATAAAAGTAAAAAAAAATCAATCTCGTTTGCATCTCCAAATTTTTTTTTAGATTTTGAGCCTCATATCAAAAGTTATGGACAAATTTGGGAAAGGAATTGGAATTCAAAGAATATTTTCTTTGACATTTCTAACATCCTTTCTGAATTTTGTTTGTGGATCCTAGTTGTATATGGCATACAGTCATGGAAATAGGCTATAGATGCAGGAGAAGTGTGATGAAAGGTATGCAAGATGTTTGCATACCTTTTGTGTGTGCTAGTAGGGCTCCCTTGAGCGCGCACTTCTAAACATTGAAGATGGTTTTGAGATCATTCTTTTCACAAAATCTCTTCATCATAATGTTTTACAAAATGGTCAATTTTTAGTTTTTAAGAAAAAAAATTCCAATTTTTTACAAATTAAAACGTCAAAGTATCTATTTTCTTGAGATTTTGAACTTTTCTATTTCGCCTACTTAGAAAAAAATTCTATGCTTTTCCTTCCTAGGATACCTTCTTTATAAAAGTGTATACTTTCAATATATATTTTATATGTTTTACAAATTGTTTTTCAAATTTTAAATACTTCCAAAAGAATATGAGTAACTGAGTATTGTACAAAACGCGAGGCAAAACGTTACCAAAATCATTCGGTTTTTCTTGCAACCACCCAGAACACCTTCATGTATGTATGTTGGGACCTCTAGAATTTCAAATTTGAATCATATGAACTATCTGGAAGTAGTGTAAAGACAATAACACAAATGGACAACAAAATCATTATTGCCATATTGGTAGGAATTTAAATGAACCATGAAGTTGACCCTGACTAATTAAATATTTAAATAATATACACCAACAAAGCAAAAAGGCCACCAAGAATGCATGATTTAAAAAAAATTAGAAAGATTAAAAAAAGCTTGAAAGAAATGAAGAAAACTAGAGAAAAATTAAAAATTAAAAGTTAAAAGAAAAAAAATATTGAAAAGAAAAAAATATTTTAATTTAAAGTAAGTTGAAAAATTTTACATTTTATAAATCAAGTAAGTGAAGAAGTAAAAAAAATAAGAGAAAAAGGAAGAAGAATAGAAAAAAAGATTTAAAAATATATATATTTTTAAATTAAAAAAAATAACGGAATATGAAAGAGAAGGAAGAAACATTTTGTATGCATCATTTTTTGAAGATCTCACAAATGATTTCAAATCATTTGTTTCCAATAACGCATAAGTCATTATATAGTTGCTTTGAAGTGAAGCGCAGTCACAATATATGACAGTGGTTTTCTATGTTTTGATTAGGGCCTCCGTGATGGAATTAATTGAGTCCACATTGGAAGTTCAACATTGTTGTGAATGAAAACCAACGGATGAACCTTTGACATCGTGAACTCTTCATCTTCAATTTGCACCAACAACTACAAGACAACTTGGATGTTGTGAAGTAAGCTATGGGGTGGTTGCATAAAAGACCAAACAATTTTGTTAGTGTTTTGCATAATATTCATGATTTCTTTGGAAATACTTTAAAATTAGAAAAAAAAATTAAAAAATATATAAAAATATGAACAATATATACACCTTTATAAAGAAGGTGCCCTAGGAAGGAAAAACATAGAAAAAATTTCTTAGTAGGAAAACTAGGAAAGTGCAAAATCTCAAGAAATTAGGTATTTTGACGTTTTAATTTGTGAAAAATAGGGAAAATAATTTTTAAAGGAATTAAAAATTGTCCATTTGGAAAAACTTTATGATGAAAAGATTTCACCAAAAGAATGATTTCAAAACCATCTTCAATGTTCGAAAGTGTACAACCAAGAGAGCATGTGGAGGACACAAAATAATATTTTTTAAAGTTTCCTTTGATAGGTACATGCACAACTAGTGTAAGAATAAACCACAAAAATTTCAAGTCTACATCAGTATTTTGGATACTCAACAATACTAAAAACCACAAAATCGCAAAGTGTGATAAATTAGCTAAATTGAAATTTAACTATAAAAAGTTTTTTCAAAAGTTATCCATCTTTAATAAAAATTCCAAGTACATTGAATTTATTTTCCAAAAGTTATGGCCAATGACAACTCCATCACTTTAATTGTGACACAAAATAGGACCGGTCTTCCTTGCAAGCACCCTATGCTAGTGCAATTAGGGAGCCCAAGTCATTCTTTAGTCATTCCAGACAAGAAGTCATTCTTTTGCAATTGCACATGTGTCCATTTTCTTGTAGTGAGAATTTAGTAAGACTATTACTACTACTAGAATAGCAAGAAAAACTTTAAAATGGTTTTAAACCCCCCCCACTAAAATAGGGATTTTATAGTAATTTAGAGGATTTTACATTAACTTAGGGGGGGTAACACTAAAGTAGCGCAGTTTACACTAAACTAAAAAATTTACAACACTAGGTTACTCAAATCTCTTGGCCATATAATATGGAATGTTGCATACACTGGCATAGTAGCAGCTGATTTTAAAACAAAAATCTAAATACTTTGATACTAGGAAAGCCAAAGCTTTGCCATGGCTTTGGTTTTAACACAAAAATCTAAATACTTGGATACTAAAGAAGCCAAAGTTTTACTGTAGCTTTGGTTCTAACACAAGAAAAAAAATTCTTGAGTGCTAGGGAAGCCAAAGCTCCTCTGTACTATGGAAAGTAAGGGAAACATGGACAAGGTTGGAAAAAGGGACAATTAACAATTTAATGCAAAACAAGTTACTACAACCAAATCACAACTTCTAGGGGATTTCTCACTTAAAGAGTTCCCACTTAGTAGTGTGTAACCTCACATATGCTAGAGGGCCCCCTAAGTGGCATCACCAAGGTACAAAGGGAGCTAATTTCTAGGAATAGTACAAGTAAACGAAACAGCTCCAATAACAAGTTAGTACAAAAACCACAATAACAAGTGCAAATAGATACAAGCTTTGAAGGGACCTCAATGTCCTTCAAAGATTGTTTAAAAAATAAGACAATAGAGCAACAAAGACTTGAGAAACAACCATTTGGCAAGTTGGCTCAGAAATGGCCAAAATCCACTCAAATTAGCACTCAGATTCACAACTCTTTTATTACATGCAAGGTTCATCAACATTAAAATAGGTTAGAAGACAACTTTTGTAAAAATCATATCAAATGTAAATGTAGAAAATTACTAAATAAAAAAAATTAAATATAGAAAATGTTGAGTAGCATACATATTAAAAAAAAACTCACAATACGTATGAAGAATTAAAATATTTAGGTATAGTTTAAAAAAAATTCAGACATGAAATTCCCTCCAATTAAAATTCATTTTTAGTGTTTAATTTTTAATTAAAAATATTAATTTAAATTAAAAAGTTCCCAAAGTTGGGTAGCTTGTTCCATGATACATGTATTAAAAAATTCATATAATTAGTTTTTTAATGCTATTGTTGTCCTAAGAAAATATTCATTTTTTGTATATAATTATATTTTTAGATTCTTTGTTAAAAGGGATTCAAGAATTTTCTACATTAAAATAAATTATATTCCTTGCATTGGACTAAAAATCTAAAATGCATTATAAGTGATAATAATCAAGGCCATATATAATATGGGAGTTGCATACACCAACATGGTAGCAGTGGTGATTATATTAGAGATCCAAACTCTAATGCTAACACACCAAAATCTTAATAATACTACATCTTGACTATATACGATGTTTGAACATCCATTATGTGGTAAGTGAAGATCAACAAGAGAGTTGATCAAAACGCATCATTACAACTTGCATTGGTCACTAATATTATATGATGGAATAGATAAAAACTTTTGATTATGAAGAGGTTTGATTAAGATTGATACTTGGACCTTGGAAAAACTTTGGTGAAGACAAAATGAGATCTTGATTTTGCATCAAACTGGTAAGAGTGCTTTTGTTCATTTTCTATTTATCTAGTTTTGATTTTCTTGTTGTTTTCCATCCGCCTCAATAGGAGTTGACTTGGATCTATAGAGAATAAATTGTAAAATCCATCCTTCCTCCTTCAATGGAGTGAGTTTGGAACTAAAAAGGGGGAGATAGAAAGTAAGAAGGAAATACCTCCGTCCTCCTTTGATGGAACAAATTTGGACCTACAACCAAAAATATTTCAAATTTACTTTCTTCCTTCAACGTAGTGAGTTTGAACTAAAAGATACTGAAAAGAAAGAAAATGGAAAAAGAAGGGGATAGTAGTCTAAGACCTCAATGCTTAAGAGCTCACTTTTAAAAGTGTCTCTAGCCGTGATTGTCGATGACTTTCTTACCTTTTCACTATTTTACAGGATAACGCTTGGCGCAAGCCTCAGTTTCAAACCATTGTTGCCAAGGAAATATACAGTGACTATAATTGTGCCACCCAATCCTGACAACTGGAGACTTCCAATGAGCTATGCGGAAAGTACTGTATACGTACCTCAACTGAACCTTTTTTTTTTTACAAGAGAATGATGCAAGCCTACATTCCAAAAAATGCCAAGAGCTGAAGCATCACCCGGCTCTAAGAAAAAAAGCTGCTCTCCTTACTCGGTGCAGAGGTAACAATGGACCCCTAACTTCGAATACACGGCTGAATGCCATTACTCAAATCTCCTAGCTTGGTTTACTGATTTTCCCATGCCACAAATGAAATGCCGTATACTTGTGTTGACAGGAGGGTTCGTCCAGTTTGTGAAAAATTTGGGCCTCCATGGACATGAAAAAGTCCTTGACTCCAGGATTAACTTCAGGCAGAACTTCGGGAATTTCTCTGGAAAACAAAATACTGATCGGAAAATGCTCAGTCCCAACTTGAAAGAGAGATCCCAACTTACTGTTACTGCAATTAAATTAGTACAGATCCTAAATCTGAACCAATTTAGACCCGCTCTCTACCATATATGAGCCATATTCAGAGTCAGATTTCGGATGGCCGTGTCGCCAGCTTTGACAACTGAGATACAGTTTGTGACAATCTCCGGGCATGTGTCGATCTAAGAACACACGCAAACAGAAATCAAAGATATGGATGACAGAACAAGCATGCACAAATGCACAATGTCCATCCTCGGGACGAAGCAGTCAACACTCAACAACTCGAATACCAAACTGCGGGGACTACCAAATTAAGGAGATTGATTTAGACTGAATATTGTTATTCAGCCAAGAGGGTTGCAAGCAGGGAATCCTGAAAGAGAAAAATTGGCCACCAGGAAGGACCACGTGAGAAACCCCTTCCGCTTTCTGGCCAGTCGATTGAATGCCAGCCTCTCCTCGTCCGAAGCAAAGTTTTCCGGGTGCTCAGCAACGCCAAGAAGGCAGGCTGGACGACAGTGCTTTCAATACACTAAACCTGCCTGCTTTGAAATGGCAAGTTCCATGGCTTGATCTGTTTGTAGACATGCGCACTCGCCAGTATCAGCTTGATGCTGGGGTACAGTCACGTGCACTTCATTTGTACTTGGAAAGAGTCTAAACACAATACAGATGAAGATCCGGGTCGCTTGACTTGTTTCCGATTAGCCCCAGGTGCCTATGTCATGTATTCTGATCCCTCTTCTCTATGGACATTTTATATATCGTTGAATGTTGTCATGGTCGTCATCACCTGATCATAATGTACACGACGACTCTAGCCTCCCCTAGCTTGCCTTGAGCTTGTCAAGGCCAATGTAGTGTAGTGAAATGAATTTTGTTGCACGTACAGTACATTGGCAAATGATTGTCTTATTTGGATGCGTCTGTGATTGTCTGCTTTGGGTTTCTAGGATTAACGACTCGAATTCACCCCCCACAGGTTGTTGATAAAACTAAAATGTGATTCCAAAGTTAGGCATTCAACTTTACTAAAATGAACAACATTTGGGAACATATTTCATTGCTGAAGCATGTTGCAAAGTTTTCAAGTTTACATGTTTGCTGAAAAAATTTCATCAAGAATGTTCCAAAAAGTTGAATGTTGCAATAAACGTTTCTAAACCCTCCTATGATTTTAGTTGTGTTCATCGTCCTAGCTTGCTGACTCGTTTTAATCTGAACAAGGATTTCTGTCTGGTCAAGTCTAACAGGAATTAATATCTAAGCGCCACGGGGGCATGCCTATCGAGCAGGCGCAGGAATTCTGCTCCAGGTTTGTGGCAGCTGATCCTCTGCACTTCCAAGTCTCGACTCCCGAGCTAGGTTCCATGGAAGACCCCTCAAATTAAAACATATGACACTTCACCATTCCATTCCATTGCCAGATCTTAATCTAGCTTTAGACTTTAGGCTCATGGTGAACAATGGAAGATGAGATGAGAGCCAAACGTGCTCAACGTCGATCATCACCCAATGACATCTCAAACTGCTGTTGCTCAAGAAAATTTTCAATCAAGGCGCCATCATGTGTGGTGAGATGAGAAGTGACCGAGAGTATCAGCAGTGCTGATGCTTGAAAAGGGTGTCAGCCGTTTATAACAAGAAGGGCAGTGGCTTCACCCAAATTGATTATTGTACAAATAGAGAACATAAATACACATGAGCGACATAAGCAGTGCCTACCGCCTGCCAGCTCACCAATTCAAAAATCTCGATTCCATCTACCTGCAAAAATTTCTGTCTACAACATCCCGAGAACAGGTCACCCCTCCTCTCCTCTCCTGGTTTTAGTTTATTGATGCCACAAATGAAATGTCATCGACTTTGAGAGATCGCCCAGTTTGGAAAAAAACAACTTGAGCTAGCGTCGATCGATCCAATCTCATGATTCAAACTAATCCCTCACTCCTAGATCGGCTTTCCTCCCCTCTTCCTCTTCTGCCGCCACTTGCACCCGCTTGTAGGTGTACAAGTGCGAAACCACGAGGTAAAACCCAATATTGAGCACACTCAACACCGCAATGGTCCAGAAGAAGTAATCCAGATGCCCCCTGTTGAGGTTATTCGGAATCCACCCGGCCTTCCCATTCTTCGTGCTCACACTCGTCACAATCGTGACCAACAGCGTGCTGAGGTAATTCCCCAGTGAGACCGTGGTGAGCGACAACGCACTCATCATGCTTCTCATGGCATCCGGCGCCTGGTCATAGAAAAACTCCAACTGCCCAATGAATATGAACACCTCCGCCGCCCCAATGAGAAAGTACTGCGGGATTTGCCAGCAAATGCTGATCCCTAACACGGGCAACGCGTCGCTGTCATTCGGCAACCCCGCCACCCCTTCGCTCCTGGCGAGCTTGAGCCTCTTAATCTCCAGCACTGCGGCCACCACCATGGAGAAGACGGAGATGACGAGTCCGATGCCCATGCGCTGCAGCTGCGTGAATCCGCGGACGTGGCCCGTGCGCTTCCGGACGACGGGGATGAGCACGCGGTCGTACAGCACTACGCACACGATCACGCTCAGGGTGTCGAAGATGGAGAGGGAGGCCGCGGGGATTTTGAAGGAGCCTATTTTGACGTTCATGAGGGCGCCTTGTTGCACGAACATGGTGGACATCTGGGAGTAGACAGTAGCGAACACGATGCCGGAAGCCCATATGGGGAGCAGGCGGAGGATGATCTTGACTTCCTCCACTTGGGTGACGGAGGTGAGGTGCCAGGCGCTGGGGGGGCGCATGTCCGAGTGCAGCTCCTCCGAGCCCTGGGGCGTGGCGGCCTTGTCCAAGAACCTGCATCAATGACAACAATCCATTAAGGCACAGCTACATTTCGATCGAGCTAGCAAGCGTCCACGATGACTTACACGGTCCATGGCGTCCATAATTTCATATATGGTGCAGACAAGGAACTGGCTCGATCCCAGAATTCTCTCCCAAGGAGTACTGGGGACACTCAGCGCAATGATGGGTTTCAGATCTTCAGGAATGGGCATGGACAGAGAATGAATGCATGAATGGGGTTGAACTGGCTACTGACCAATCCCAACATGGAAACTTGAAGAAAGGATCCCATGTTGGCAGGGATCGAACTATGTATTGTTTTCACTTACGAGATGATGGACAACATGCATGCGAGATGATCAAAGATGCACGTAAGCACAACTTGATATTCACACCAGCATGATATGCCACCATGACATTTCCAGTGTCCAAAATGACAAGTTTTGGACACGTACTATTAGTGAGTTTATTTCGCCCTTGTGCATTTAAGGAGTTCAAGGAAGACAGTCCATTTCAACTGAAAACTATCGACGAGACTCCTGACTAGAGGTAAGTTCAGCAAAGTTTTTTGAATTCGTTGTTGAACTTCATTGCCTAAACCGAGTGACAGGAAACGTACGGAATTGTGTGCAAAACCTTCTCAAAAGTGGATCCATGGCCTATGGCAAGAATACCCTGACTGGCTATTTAATTTTATGAAAAACACAAGAATGTACAAAAGTAGTGCAAACGGACGGACATGCTTTTCTAGTAATGAATGATGTGAAACACAGGACTGAAATGAACGGATTACCATGGATTCCTTTCCCTTTCCAATCGAGCTAGAATTCCAACTGAAGTTCTTGTGGCTAGCTCGGCACGTTACCTGAAGTTTTTGGTGTGGTCGAGCTTTCGGCTTCCTTCGATCCCGGACTCCTTGTCGTGAATCTCATACAGGTTGCTTCCCGAGGGGTCGACTTTCACATGCAGCTTCCGGAAGGCCGCCACCACCACTTGCGCAATGCGTGTGAGGGGGCTTCCGCCGGGCTTCTGGTGGCGGTAGCGAGGGCTGCCGATGAAGAAGCTGCAAATGGCCAAACCCATGGCCACCGCCGGCACGCCAAAGCCCCAATTCCACCCCACGTTCTCCTGAATGTACACCAACGCCGAGGAAGAAATCAAAGCGCCGATGTTGATGGAGAAGTAGAACCAGTTGAAGAAGGACGACTTCAGCTTCTTCTCCTTCACGTCGTTCTCGTCGAATTGATCCGCTCTGCAATAAATGGTGCAGCAACTCGCAATCAGCAGACGACTTTTGCCCAATTCTGGTTTATTCTTCAGCCAACACATGCAATTACGTTCGTTGCTGATTCTGGTGATATATAATTTGACTAGGCTATTCACAAATATCATCATCATTCCAATTCCTCGTTTGTAACCGCGAATCAAGGACTTGGAAATGACCAATTCGGATGAAAATATTATAGGATTCAGATGGGGACAAATTGTATATGTCACCAGAATGAGTGAAGAACATTGGATGGATTGGTCAATAAATTAATAAAAATTGAAAAAAAGAAAGCCTCGAGATGACCTACTACAAAAAACTTGAGATTTGAGCCTCCTTGGTCTTATTGACAATCCTGTGGGCAGTGAGCAACTGAGCAAGGAGAAGAAATGATCACGTACCCAAAGGACGACACACACGGCTTGATTCCGCCGGTGCCGAGTGCGATGAGGTAAAGTGAGAGATAAAAAACACCCAATTGTGCTGAATTGGCGACGGCAGACTCCGGAGGCTTCAGCGATGGAATGGATGCAGACAGGGTCAGTAACACCATACCCTGCAAGAGATTCACAAACCAGAGAAAGTTTGACTCAAATTGCTCTGTTTAATTCAATTCCAAGCAAATGAGAAAGTTGATTAACGCTGAAAGGACCAGGAATTCAGTCGTGGTTTGGAGATGCCCAATTCAAGTAGTCATATTCAATCGTGAAAATATAATTCAGACAACCAAATTCAATATCACCAGTATGTTTTTAAGGAAGGACATTGCCTGTGTTGATTAAAAAAATTAAAATTAAAATTGGACAGAGGAAATTCCTCAAAACTGCTAACAGTTACTTCAATTGACCACATTGCGAAAGACATAATCCAGACGGGGCTAATCCAGATCACCAGAACCACTGGAGAACATTGCATGTTTTGGTTGAAAAACGCTTCAAATTGGAGAAAAGGAAGAATCGATCAAACCACTCAGAAGTGCTTCAAAAAAAATTATGAGCACCTCGGTTAATCCCTTCAAGAAACTAGAGGGGTTGATTTTCTGGTCGAGTCCTCACCAGAAAATAGATGCTGGAGAAGACCGCAATGGTCCAAAAACGGCCCAAATACGCGTCTGCAAAAAAGGCCCCAATTAGGGGAGTGATGTAGCAAGTGCCACTCCAGTTGGTGACATTATTGGCCGCTTTGGCAGGGTTTTGATGCAGCTCGTGATGCAGATAGGTCACCATGTTTGTGGAGATTCCATAGTACGCAAGGCGTTCGCAACCCTCCATGGCTGCAAGACCACCAAAGTTCATCACAAATTACATGAAATCTCGTCACTACAAGAAAACCAGAGGAAAGGCAACGAAGTGGAAGCATGTCAATCGTTGGTCTATTAGAGCAATTGACTACCACACTTGAGGAACAAGAAGCAAGATTTAGGAGCTCCTTTGCTCATTCAGCCATGTATACATTAGGCATCCTGTGCGGCACATGAAACTAAGATGACATGGCAATGAATAAGCAAGTCGCCTTCTTCCGAGAACTACTGCTTGAAAGTTTGAACCGGCCTCAGTTTGCAGAAATCTCAGACAGCAATACGAATGCTCAAGGTGGAGGAGAAGTATTAATGGTACGTACCCAGAATGTAAGGGCAAGCTTTCCAGCCTCCAGTTTTGGCTTTGAGAACCGGGTTGCCAGCAAGGTCCACAGTGCCATCTTCCACGTACCCACTCCCAGCAACAGCTGCAGGTGCTGTACCCCCAATCGGCTTCTCCTCTTTGGCCATCTTCTCTACATAACTGGGTACCTGTTGCACACGTTAATTTAAAACAAGTATCATCAGCTTCGGCAGTACATTCAAAAGCATCATATGCAAATCTTCGATCGAATTTCCAACAGGGTACTGCTGCTTAGTTAACCTACTCCATACATCCCAGCGACAACATATTTTCCTTCTCGCATCAGACACTAAAACCTTTCTTTATGACATTTTCAAAGATCCTGCACAGGTACCGCACTATCATTGACTGTAGCACAGTTCTCACAAGCTCAAACCATATGTATTTTTTTGAAAAAGTTGAGCTGTGAGCAGTGGGTTTTGGGGGGCTAGCTATGAACCAATAGGAAGTTTAGGGAGTGAACTGCAATTGTTTAGCCAGATTTTAAAGAAAATTTGTTGCAAAAAGGAGCTAACAAGATAACAAGAGAAATATGCAAAATTCGCTAGGATTAGTAGCCTCAACTAAATTCGTGGAGCAACCCCAACGAAACACAAAAAGGGAAAAACAAAAACAAAAACAAAAAAACTAGAGTTGACCGTCCTTTGGAGACCCTCATTGTGAGGCCCGCCCATATGACCTAATTTCAGGGATACCACAAACCTCGAAATCTATGGCGTCTACAAAGCAGGGCGACAAAGAAAACTACTCCCTCCAATAAACCAGTTTTTAATGCAAGGAAGAAAGAAAAGAAAAACAGCAGAAGCAGATTGAAAAGACAGAAAATTAAAAGTGAAGGAAGGCGCTTACATGTCCTTCGCCATCGTCAAGGTGCGTCGTCGGCAAAGTTTCGGGATCCCGAGTATTCTCGTCGAAGTGCAGGGCCGCCATAGCTGTAGCCTCTTTGTGTTCTCCAGCCTGAACCGCAAATCAATCTTTACGGAATCAGTGTAGACAAGAGAGACCAAGAAGAGGTTTTTAATCCACCACAAGAAATTTATAACCTTGCAAGTGAAAAAAATCCAAGCGGGTGGAGCAATCCAAGAGGCAGTCATAGGCAAAACCCGAAGACGACGACAGCGACAATGAAGCAAAAATATAAAAAACAAACAACCGACTTCACTGCAGGCCAAGGAAGACTGAGGGTTGAAAGAAAACCAACACTGCATGTAGCACTCACTCATGAACTCTGTCACTCCGACAATAGAACCTCGCTGGCCAACGATTGAAATTCACGATTTTTTTCTAATTCAAGAAAAAAGTGCAGCAAATCTCTTAGACACACATACTCTTCCTAACAGTCACAGACACACCCTTTGATTCCATCATTTGGTGATCTGCAAGATGAGAACAACAACCGTGTCTGTTGCGAAACCAAATCCCAACCAACCAACCAACAACTTGAAAAAGCTCGAGGTGGAGCTTTGGGGCAAATATCTTAACGTCTGCAAACCAAATTCCAAGCAACAAACGAAAACCTCTGCAACCACATATGTATATTCCAACAAACAACTTGACAAAGCTCTAGGTAAAGCTTTCCGGCAAATACCTTAAATAACTTCTGCAAACTAAATTCCAAGCAACAAACTGCTAACATATTCCAAGCAACCAGATTGGTTTCCTTGCAACAAACAGAAAACTCCAATCCGCTGGGAGCAAATACCTTTGTCAACACTGAGGATTTGGGGACTGCAGGATATACCAATTAAGCCACAGCAGCCGCGGTCATTGGCCAAATCCGTCACCACCAAGACGACGACGACAACGACAATGAAGTAATAAAGAAGCTAGCATCTGACCGACCTTCACTGCAGGCGAACGGAAAAGAAAAAGGGAAAAAAGATGGAGCAAATACGGCAAACACTGCATGTAACACGCAGTAGTGCGCACTCATGCACCCCGAATCTGTCACTCCAACAATAGAACCTCACTCGACAGTGACTACAATCCACGAACTCTTTCTAATTCAAGAAAAATGACAACAAACTTGTCTGTCTATCTCCAGCATAGCCCAACTAATTAACAAACTTAAAATTCCGTCGGCAACCAAATTCCAATCAACAAAAGGAAATCAAAGCTCCTGACAACCAAGTTTCCAAAGCTGCAACAGAAAGACGCGATTAATAAAAGCTCCAACTGAAGCAACCATACCCTTGGCCACAACTGGGAGTTGGGATGTGGAGCCTGGCTGTAGGTATCAAAAGAGAGAAGTGCATCCAGTTCTGGACCCCTGCAGCCCCCCATGGAGACTGGCTCTTAAGCAAGAGCAAGCGGGGAAAGGCGAGATTTAAACTACTACTTCTACTAGTATGAGATTGTACACGTGGGGTCCCCCCTCTGTCAGTTAAGCATCAAATAAAGCAGGCTCTGACTTGACTTAACTGAAGAAACGTGTGTAGAGGTGGTACGATTTGGAGAAGGAAAAAGGGTGGCCTGGCATCAAATCACCAGCTACCGCTGCAGTCGCCTTCTCCACCCGTCACCATGATTCCTTCCCTTTTGGAATTAGAATTTATGTTCATTAAATTTATTGATTTTAACTAAAAATCTGCAGTTCGTGAGCCCTGGATTTGAATCTCGTGGGAGCCACGTACTGAGGCTGTGAGGTGGCACGCCCTGTGCCGATCCTTCAGAGCCCTGGATGTATTCCTACAGAGCCCCAATAACCGTCAAATGGCAATTACTTTCTCCCCTCCGGACCTCTGGGAGCAGGTCATGCACTGCCTGATTTGCATTTTGCAGCATGAGCAAGGGAGAACCGCAAGCCGGTGGAAGGGGCAGTGTGAAACCGGAGATCTGGGAAATCAAGGAAGAGCGGAAAGTCCCAGGCATGTGGAATGGAAGATCCTGTAGTCGTGTTTGACCATTCCACCTGGATCCTTCGTGTTAGACTACTGTGAGAAGAATGCTGTCTGAGGATGTGAGGAAAGGAATTCAGGAAACTTCATGGTCAGGAAAAGGATCGGAGGATGGCGGTCGGAAACCGAAACAGAAGCGGATGGCCGGTGCCGCCACCAGCAAGGGAACTACGCGGAATCGCAACCTGTTTGCAAAACCAACCCGTACAGCTCATAACTTATTAGTTCTTGTCTAAAATGTACAGCGGCTCTCACAACTAAGTTTTCACACACTTCAAAAACGGACACAAGGAAATGAGAAATCTGATGTTTATGGGACATGTTCAAGACTTCAGGTACAAGTAACACGCCTGTATAAAACAACTTCTCAAAAAAAAAATATATATATATATATATAATTTTGATATTTTTAAAATGTAATTCAAATTTATTGGTGAAAAAAAAATTTACACAAGTACAAAATCTTCAAAACTCTTTAGTGAAGGGAATGAGAATTCTCTTGCAATTTGATACATGGTAAAAGTTTTGTGAATCTCAAATTTTTATTGATTGAAATATGAGCCTAATACTAAGGCTTTGAGCTATTGTGCACAACCATTGATGGTTGTGTTGCAAAGAAGAGACATTGATTTGGGAGGGCTTGCAAAGTAAAAGTAAAATTGAAGTCATAATGATAGGAGATATCATTTTTTATTAGCATAACCACTATTGCAAACAAGAATTTGATTATTTACTACCTTAAAACCAACAATGCACTCCCTCTATAATAGGCACTTCGTGACAAAAGATCTTTTACAATTGTATTTGCATAATGCAATATTGATAATATTTAATTGGATGTGTACTAGGTAAACTAGTCACGAGACACAACTCCATATGTTTTATACCTTTGTTTTTTTCCTTGATACTTCACAAACTTATAAATGACCTATTATAAATAATGAAATGTGATTTGATTTATATTATATTATAAAAAATAATTTTACTACTATTTAAGTAATGAGGTTTGGTTTTCCCAAGTCTAACTATCAAGGTTTCCAAATATTCTTCCAAAAGCTCCTACTAGGCAAAAGATCTTCATTTGGCCGTTTGCATTGTTTCCCTTTGCTCTACATGAGTTTGTTTTTCTCTTGGGAACTTCCATGAAGTTACAATTGCGTAAATATTTTTGTTTAATTGTTGATCTCCAAGCATATATTCTCCAAGCTTAGCAACAATTCAATATTGTAGCCATAACAATCAAGCTTGACTTTTCTTTATCCTTAGAAAGAAATTGAGCACAATTCCATTACAAGCTAGCTAACATTTCAGCCCCTTTTTAGGAAAGTCTTGCATGTACTTGGTTTCAAATTGGTTCTTAGTTGTTGCAAGGCAGTAGTACTTCAATCCACTTTCTAGATTCAAGTTTTTTCATTTGTTGGAGGACAAAATCAATGACCGACCAATCCATTGGTCTATCTATTCCCTGCTAATTTTGGAGCCAACCCCAACAAGAATTTCACAATTCAATCCAGGTAATCCCTCTCGTACAAGGTAAACTAGCCCCAATTCGAGACCAAATGGGAGCAAGCCCATTGTAGACCAAATTATGTTAATGATGTACTTTCAAGTTTTGAAATGTACACCACTAATATAATTTAGCCCATGATGGGCTTATTCCCATTTGGTCTGAGATCAGGTAGTTTACCTTAATTTAAATATCATTGACAGAAAACCCATGACAGTACACAGAATAAATGGATGATGCAATAAGTCACCTCAAGACTTGCTTCTGCCATAAGGTAACAAGTCCAAAAATCACCCACCTAAGAGCTGAAACTAAATTTTGGAAAGGCGAAACATCTTGAAATATTTTTCAGTAAATTTTCCTTGAAAGAGAAGTGGATTTGGCATCTAACTCGTTTCATATTTTTTGGAGCTTTTTGAATTAGTTATGAAATTTTGAAGTTGAACTGACATAGGGCTCCAAAATCGTCCACCCCTGAAATGTACATTGTTTGTACATTAGTGACGGCTATAAAAAAACAGCATGTACAAATCGTCTACATTTTACACGTGGGTGGTTCTTAATGCCCGAACTATTCTCAAGCCTTCTACCTTACTAAGTAACTTAGCAGAGCTGCTACATACTCATGGAAGGCTTCCCAAACGGCACCCCCCTTCAGTAAAATGCAGCCCAGTCGACTTTGGCAATACCCACTCAAAGAGTGCCCTCATTTTGGCAATTCCTGCGTCCGTGCAGTCAGCAACATCCAAATTGAGTTCTTCCACAAATTCAAGGTAAGCTTAACCCCAAAGTGACATTCAATTTCTGGGGTTCAAAAACATCATTGCTTTTGAAGCTTTATGGATCTAAATGTCTTCAAGTTATACAAATCTCAACCGTACAATCTTGTGGTGTACATGTTGTAGATGACATGTACAAAATTTGAAGTCAATTGGTCATACAGATTGCAAGATCATAATGTTTTAGTGTTGAAAATGGATGCTGAAATTTTCCCAAAACACATTTGGAGGTGAAATTTGATTTCTAAACCTACTCAAATGAAAAACTTTACACTACAAAATGATTCAAAACTAGTATACAAACACATTGGTGGAAAAAAATTCATTCAATTGATTCATTGTGTCTACAAAACGACTTTGAAATGTCAAAAATCAGCAAGAAAAATTGCAAAAAATAGATCTAAAGCTGAACCTCTTTCTACTAGAATGCTTCTCTGTCACTCATTAATTCTTGGATTA
Organism: Antitrichia curtipendula; assembly: GCA_951230915.1. Taxonomy (NCBI): domain Eukaryota; kingdom Viridiplantae; phylum Streptophyta; class Bryopsida; order Hypnales; family Leucodontaceae; genus Antitrichia; species Antitrichia curtipendula. The sequence continues at coordinate 13,217,320 of OX579642.1, read as the reverse complement.
ACATGAAATTTTAGACACACAAACTAGACTAGTATGCGCAATTTTTCCAAAAAGAATTATTGAAAATGGACTCTGTATGAAGAAGAAACAAGCCGACAAAGTTCACTGCATTCCAAAAATAGCAGGATTTGGAACTTCGAATTGCTCCCAAACATTCAAAACAATTTGGATTGACATGAAAAATTTACCACAATAACTATACTTCAATGGGAACAAAACCCAATATTTTTTTTTATTGAAAATGAGCAATGGATGAAGGAGATACAAGGTCCCAAAGTTGCAGCCCTAAAATACAATTTGGTGAACTCAAATTGAAGTTGTGAACTTTGATTGGCTTCCAAGAAATCAGTAAACCTTGGATTAATCTGAAAATTTTACCACACAAACTAGAGGGAAGAACACAACTTTTCCAACAAGTTTTATTGAATTTGGACCTTGGATGCAAAAGTTACAGCATTGTGAACTGGACTTGAAATTGTGAGGACACTTTCTGTCCTCTTTGTCACTTTGGGGTTAATGCAGCCACAGAGGGACATGGGCAGACTGCAGCACAGAAATGAAAAATAAATAGAAAGCTCGTTAACCCCTGAACGTCCACTCAGAGTCTCTTCCAGAATTGACAATTTGGGAACAATCGTTGCAAAGTACAATTTGGAAGAATATTTTGGAATAAATTTATGAATAAAAATTGTAGATTTTGAGTTTTAGATTCCATCCATATGGTTAGATTCACCAATGCTATCACCAATAATTTTTTTGAATTTTGGAAGGGAAATTTTTTAATTCCTTCAAAATTCAATTACAAGCAAAATTTCATCAGTCTTGGAATAAAACTTGTTGGGATAGATTTGAAAGGAAGTTCTCTTGGTAAGGTGATTTTTTGGAACTTTTTGTATTCTTTACATCTATGACCTCATTTTTGCAAATCATTTAGGTCAACTACTTGACATACTTCCACATTTGTAATTTTAGAAAAATATATACTCTCGTAACACCAAATCCAATAAATAGATAGGACAAAAACTTGATAAAGTATGTCCACAAATTAGGATGACTTTCCATCCAAGGAGAAAAATGAGCAAGAAACAAGAATATAAATCTATTCATCGTCCAGAAATTGGATGTTGGAGCGCTCTAAGGTTCCTAGACCAAAACAAATATATGAAGATTTATGCATACCAGTATCAACTACCATATGAAAAAACATATTCATGTACAGTACTGTACAAAAGAAAATAAGTTTCAAATCTGCTAACCACTGGTGTGAACACTTACACTTTCAATAGGCTAAGAACGTGTTGTTAATATCCAACCAAGCCATAAGGTAGTAGCATTCATAACCATGAATTTAAATATTTGGGACATGAAGTCTATTAATAGACATCCAACAAATTTTTGAACCGTACTAGCACGAGAAAAATTAATTCTTGTACACTTTCAAATGTATTAATTGTTGTGAATTTTTAAAGAGATGCACCTAATACCGACACTAGGATTTGATATTTAAATGTAGTACATCCTTGTAATCACATCTATTCACTGCCCAAGATTTTCCAAGATTTTAGAAAAGATAGTTATGATTATAGTGAGGGTTATAGGTTAACAAATGAGATTCTAGAAACGGAAAGACACATATGATAGACAAGCTTGTTACTATGCAAACTAGGTAAAACAAGTGCACACCTCTAAAAAAATATGTGTCGCTTTTGGATTTGGCCCCAAAATATTTGAATTAAATCCACATAGAATTATAATTTTTTGATTAAAATTATAATTTTTGTGAATTCCTAAAGTGGACAACCCTAAAATTACAAAACCATTCATAGAGTGAAGTCATGAACATCCTATAGACAACCCATAAACACTCTCCCATATATCCAATGGCACTTATGGAGGTTCAAGATGTCATGCACTATCCCCAAGCTAAAAGGAGGCTAAAATGATCCTATCTTCAATACGCACCTTCCATCTCTATTGTTACATCCTATAATTTACATGGTCTAGCATATGTTGAACTTGATAATTTGCAACCATAATTTGTATCCAAATTGAAAAACTGAAAACTAAGATGAATAGCTTTCTAAAACTAAATCAAAATCCTAAAACAAGTAAAAAAACGAAGTAGAAATAGAGTAGGATGAAGTATTGACCTTTAGTTGTAAAAGATTTGGATGAAAACCACAATTTAGAAGGAAACTAGGAAGAAACTTGATTCTTAGATAAAATTAAGTCTTAAAAATCCTTGGATGAATTTCAGAAATCAAATTCCATCCAACACGTTAAACTCCTCTGGTTCATGTTAGAAATATCCAATCAAGGATTTTAATAGCTTTTCAAAATTTGTACAATCTGCTCTATACAATTGAAATTCAAGAAGTAGGAATCACATGCTCTAGATAGGAGTCATATTAGTTCCTAAGTACCTAAGCCTTTCTAAGTGTGTTTTTTCTATGAAAAAAGAGCATGGGCTTATAATTATCTCTAGTGAAGCAAATTGTTTTTTTCACAAATCTAACCGTATACAGTAACTGACAAAATTGAGTACAAAGTTGAAACATTTTCATTCAAACAACCGTACCATAAGCATCAATGGACAAAGTCCGAAAGTGGATATATTGAATTTGTAGTATGCAATATACCACATATTACCAGGGAAGTTTGAAGAAAAAATTAGTTGTGATTTGAAAGAAAATCAATTTCAAAGTTAGCCATGTCTAAGACTAAGTTTTTTTTAGTCTATTTTGAAATTTTTTTTTTCTAATCTTTTTTTTGAGATCCAAATATACTTTTTGTACCTTGGCATATTGGTATACATCATCTCAAATTGTTGTATACAAAAATTGAAGGAAATTGACATTTATAGAATTTAAAATACCAACAGTTTGACAAACATGCAAATGATGTTAATTCTCACAATCCTTGCAAATTCTTTTGAAATTGAGAGCATGAAATAACATTAGCCATTGTAAAGAGAGTACAAGTTGCAACATGGACCATTGTTACATTTTAATGCCCTTGCATTTGAAATATTTGTTGAATCAGGCAATTTGTTCAATTTATAGTTTATAGTTGCATAATATGTTTTTAGGTTCAATTTGTTTGTTTAAAGACTAGAGTTCATGATGCATATAATTGATCCAACAAATTTTATTTATTTTTAATTAGCATTGTCAATACTATTAAAAAATTGTCAATTTTAGGAAGGTCACTGTAATTTCGGCACTTTTCAGTTTTTGGATGATACTATCAATGATAATTTACTCTTTTTACATTGTATGAGATTAGTGGATCTAAATTTTTTTTTTTAGCTTTACATAAGATTCAACCAACGTCATAGATTGGTTAATTTAATTAACAATATAAAGAAAGCATACTCAAATACATATTCAAATGTTTTTCAAGTGTAAAAGCATCACCACCTATTTCTTCCAAATATAGCTAGGAAAATGGGGTGGCCCAAGCCTTGCTCCTCACGTGCTAAGGGCTGGTCGTCTGGTGGATCGTCTTGCACTCCTAGATGAGCAGAATCATCCTCCCTTGCGCCGTTGTTGACTTCGTCTCCGTCGTCACTCCCTGAAGACCGGCAATCATCTGATGGATCGTTGTCAGCTTTGTCGCCGACTCCTCCATCCTCCTCTCCAGCTTTATCGCCGTCTCCTGCACCCTCCTCTACAGCTTTGTCTTCGTCTCCTCCACCCTCCTCTTCTTCTTCGTCCTCATGCTCCTCAAGAACATAGCCAGCAATATACAATTGCTCCCAAATCTGCCTGGCGACCAAAATTGCCTTTGATTGTGTCTCGGAGTCATGAACAACTTCGATGACCTTATTCTTTGAGGCCTGACACCATTGCAGAAGCAAATGTCAGTGCACTGGAAATTGACTGAATTACGAAAAAAAATGGGGAAAAAAATAAATTAGGGCTTACTAGTCCAAGAGAAGTGAAGTCCGGACCGCCATTCACGTTAACAATGACCATATTGTCGATGATGTGATGACGAAAAGTTTCCACCGCCGTAGCAATTGAGAACCAAGGCATATTTGGCCGCTTGTACAAAGTGTCCACTTCGTCCAAATCTCTCGAGAAACAGACAGCGGACATCTTGAAAGTGCTTGAGAAGAAATTCTAGAAGCTACTCGACGGACCGTGGTCCTGGTCATAGGCAAAGAGCAAGACCAAATACACAGTGTAATGCGTTCCGGCAACTGGTTTCGGGAAGCCATCCGCTTTGTCTGGAATGTAATGAATTACATGCCAGTCCCAGAGCCGAACTTTCATGTTTTACCGCCGCCTCTCTAGGTGTGCAAGAATTGCGTGAAATCCGGCACCATCTCAGTGTTATAAGAACTGCTAGTGAACGGGCTCTCACAAGGCGTCGATCGGTATCTTTGTACTTGAGGGCATTGAATACATGGTTCAAATTGCGGTTCTCTAGGAATTTTGCACGAGCGCCGGCGCTGGTTATTTTGAAGAGAAACCAAAAGTACATGTGGGTCTTTGCTTCACCACCCCATGCCTTTACTGAAGCTTCTGCCAGAATCTTACTGATGTCCCAGCATTTCTTGTCCATGATCTTGCAGAGGAAATCCTTTCCGAAGTCCTCGACAACCCATTCTTGGACCTCCTCTGTATGAGCGTGCATGAAGGACTCCCACATCTTCTTCACTGCGTCCGGACAGTCGCTCAGATCGTGTGTTTTGTTCAGGGCCTTTGTATGACCCTCCAGCCGCTCCTTGCCTAGCTCCATGGCCATGCTCTTATCTGTCCACCACTCGACTTATTTCCAGGTGATCTTCTTCTCAGTCGCGAACTGAACCCATTCTGCTACCGTGTATGGAGAGTACTCTGGCTTCTTGCTTGAAAGCGGGTGTTGCATGTAGTGGCACATGAGCTCATTCTTCACATCCCTCACCTTCTTCTCCCAACCTATTGCCACAGCCATTGGAATGACCGGTTTTTCTTCAATATCGAGGTTGAAAGCCGTTTTCTTCATGCAAACAATTCCTTGCTCCACCTGGCTAGCCAAGTAGTTCAAGTCCTCATCTCGCAATCCCCACAAGGGCTTGAAGTCGGTGTATCCCAATAGCTTACGGCTACCCTTTGCTTTTGGTCCGTTACCGTCTGGAAGCCTTAAGGTCAGAAAGTCCTTATCAATCTGAATCCAACGTTCCAAATCTTTGTCCTTCTCTATGAAAAGGAGCGGGAATTTTAAATCTGGGTTGTCAAGATTCTTGAACCTAGTGAAGATTGAGGACATCACTGCGTAGAATTCTTGCACATGATTGCCGATAATGCAAGTTATATAAGGGATTCTTGAAACATCCGTAGACAAAGAATTACTCATCATCGGGGGATCTCCCGTTGCTGGTCTAATTCAATGCCATGTTCTGAACAATTAGATAATTCTTGTTGAAAGCCATCGACAGATTAGTGCATTTTCTTAACATTTGGTTCTCTCCCACCTAGTACAAGGATTACTGTAAGCCTGTGGACATCGGGAGATCTTCTGATGCTGTAGCCATTGGGAGTTCTCCCGTTGATATTTAGCAAGAAGAAATCAATGTACAAGAATGACTTGGACGTTTGTTGAGTTGAACTTACAATGTACGTTGGTGAGTGCGCTCGTCCTTCGTATGATAGGAGAGGGGAACCCATGTTGTGAGCACTTTTTTATCCACCCTTGATAAAAATGTAAACACAACCAGGTTCTTAGTCTTCTAAGAAATTATAGCCTATGGGTGTCCTAATGTCGGTCCATTGTGCCTTCCAAGCAATGGATCTTTTTCTAAGTTCCTAAATACCCACAAATGCAATCAAACTCAAGGAAAATGCGACAATTACAATTTCTACCCAAACTACTTCAAGCAAAGAGGCCATGGTGATTTTGGAATGAACCTTGCTATAGTCTAAATTTAGCAACCCTAAATTGTAGAGAATCTTATGCCATTTCTAAAAACATAAAATTCATCCCTATCCCCTTATCCTAGCAAAAGATATCAATGGATGAAGTTTAGCCTTTCCGGGACAATTTAAACTTCATCCGTATAACTAGACTTGTTCCCTAATTCAATTAATCACGAAATTTAAACCCTAGTTTGGAATAGTTAAACTCCACCTGAACCCTAAGTTTGGTCTTGATTGAACTAATCTAAGTTGACTTCATCCGTTTCCTAGTCCAAACTTCATCCTTCTATTTCTTCTAGGTAAATAGGTCTTTCCTAAAGCTTGAACTACTATTAGAACACTTGAAGTTGTTACTCTAACATTCTAATGCTAACTTCCTTCTTTAATCACAGTTAGATACCCTAATTCTATCTCCCCTTGTTCTTTGAAGCTTGGAATGGATTCTGATCAGTTACTATTTTAAGTATTTTGGAATTTTTTCCTTGAAGAGGCTAATTCAAGCTTTCCAAAATGGTCTCTAACTTGATTTTTAACCTATCCTAGCAAAAGTTATTGATGGATGAAGTTTGACCGTTAATCGGTTCCTCAAACTTCATCCGTCGATTACTACTAATCCTACTTTGGAAATTTACTTTTAATTTCACTCCTATGATTCAGATTACTTCTACTTGCTAATTCTCTAATTAACTTTCACTTGGACGTTTCTAGATATTTTTCATCCGATTTTGACTCTAAACTTCATCCAAAGCTAACTTCTTTGTTTTAAGACGGAATTCTAAGATTAAGGTATTTTCGGAAAGCTCTAATCCTAATCTACCAACTTTGATGGATAAACTTGGAAAGAAAATCCTCATTTAGACTCTCTGAATTGACCTTGAAGTTCCGACTAAGTATTTTAGTTGCTAAGCTAAACAATTCCAAAAGAAAGGTAAAAGTTAGTAAGTTACCTCAAGTTGAGCTTCATCTGCCGTGTTGTAGATGAGCTCATCCAAATATTCTTGGTCCGCCATCTTCGGAAATGGTCTTGTAATTTTGCTCACCGCTTGAAATTTAGAGTTTAATACAAGGTGTCCTACTTCTCCTTTTCTTTCTAACTCTACTCCTTCCTTTTCTTTTCACACTATTCTAATTCAATTATTTAACCATTTTGAGAGTTGACTTGGACTTCTCAAATAATTGCTTTAAATTCCAAACAATAATTGACTTTGAAACTCTTCAAGTCAATTATTATTCTATCCTTCTTCTAATGGTCTAAATCACTTCTCTAAGATTTCTTATCCAATCTTATTGATTTCTAATGGACTTCAACTACCCATTACAACCTTTCTTCTACTTCATTTGTATTCTATTCTATTGAACTTGAAAGGTTGGAGAGAGCTATGAGAGGTTCTATGTTTCTTCTATTTCCTTGATTGTTTTCTTAGCTCTCTTTTTGTAATGGAAACGTTGCTAATTGAGATGTTCTAATTTTTTTCCTATTCTATCCTTTGGCCTACTTTCAAAGTTCTACTTGTTTCTTTTCCTAAATCCTATTTTTTTTTTTGAGGGTGAGTTTCCTTTCAAAGGAAAATATCAGTGTTTTGGGGTACCAAAGTATGCCTGGATACTCCGTTTTTTTTATTTTTTTAGCAGCCAGCCAGTCGCGGCCAATAGGCCAGACCACACGAACACAGTCCAGACCACACAAACAGACCAGACCACACGGAGGCGCTCGCACAAGCAGTCGCAAGAGGGGCTCCTTCTTTTTTCTCGACGCCACGTGGCGCCTTGGTACTCGCTAGGATCCCTCTCCCTTCACGGCTGCAGAAGTGGCGATGGCTGCGTGGCACGACCGGATTGGATGGGCCTCCGAGCTCCCGACCTTTGTTACTGGCTCTGGCTCCCGGCCTTCGTTACTGCTCTGGCTCCGGCCTTCGTTACTGGCTTCCAGGGACTCTGGTCCTTTCCAACCCCAAATTTTTCCTTCTCAAAGCACAAATTCTAAACAAAAACTAGGACACCCTTTCACAATTTCTTCCAAATTCAACTAGGGAGGCTTAATTTCTAACTTTAGAGGCTAAACTTGAATTCTCCAACACATGTTTGGAGACTAAACTTGATGTATTTAAAAATACACCATGATTGGGATTTTCTCTCAAAACTCTAGGAGACCTTTGTTTAAAGAAACTCTAATTGTTTTGAGGTGTAGCAAGGTCAAAGCTTTGCCGTATTTTTGGATTTTTCCAAAATACTAATGACTTCTAAATTTCCAAAGTCAAAGCTTCGCCGTATTTTTGAATTTCTCCAAAAACTCTAACAACTCTAAAACAAGCAAAGTCAAAGCTTCGCCGTATCTTGCAAAACCACTCAAAATTCTAAACAATTCCACACAAGCAAAGTCAAAGCTTCGCCGTCTCTTGCAAAACCACTCAAAATTCTAAACAATTCCACACAAGCAAAGTCAAAGCTTCGCCGTACAAGGAGAGTATGGTGACAAGGACAACAAGAGTTAGTTCAACAAAACACACTTATTTGCACGTGTTAGTGGAGGTTAGTACTCTAATACTTCTAAACACAAGTTATTAACACTCTAATCCACCAAAAAACCTTAAAAACAAACACTAGAGGTCCCCCAAGCGACAAACCGGACGTAAGGAGCGATTCCCTAGGATTAGTACAACTTCCAATAACTTCAGCAAAATGTTTCAAAACAACTCAAAAACACAAGAACCACAAGAAAAACCAAAGCCAACTTAGAAGGGACCCCAATGTCCTTCAAGAGAGCTTGAAAAAGAGTGACAATGGAGCTAAAAATGCTCCAAAAACACACAAGTTTGGCAATGTGGCCTAAAATGGCCAAAATCCAACTAAATGGACCCAAAACTTTGAAAAGAGATTCAAAATGAACCTAAGGGGTGAAATGAGAGGAAAATGAGAGCCCTTATATAGTTTTCCAAGGCCCTCACCCCCCTCTCTTTTCCTACATGGTAATCTTATCAATTAAGATTTTCATCCTAATCTTCTAGATTTTTACTTTTTACGTTGGTCCAAAACTCTAACTTTTGGAGACTTACTTCAAATCACAAACGGATTGCGCCATTGGCTTCAGAAGGCCATTTTTAGTCCGAAAGTTCCTTCACCCCCCTATTTTGACGCTAAAAACTCAACAAAACTTAACGCTAACTGAACACCAAATTAAGGTAAAATCCCAATTTTTGGAGTTTGACTTTTATGAGAAAAGTAACTAGCCTAAGTTCTCTAGAAGGTATAAGGGAGTAAGAAAAGACCCAATTTTGACCTCATTCCGATTCCGTATGCTCTCGGGACGCCGATCAACTTCCCCGCATTCTTCAAATTTGTCAATTTTCAAGGAATCTTGCCGGTTCGGGTACTTTTGACTATCGGAATGTCTTGAAACTTGTTGGGGCATCTTATTAACATAAAAGATGCTAGTCTAATTTTTAGTGAGATTTTATCCCAACCTGGGTAATTTTCAAGAATTTCCCATCGTAGGTTTTGGTGGTTGACCGTTCGGAAGGGCATTTTTTGCAAGTCAAAAAATTCCGAAACTTTTTATGGTACCTCTCATGGAATCCCACAAAAGATGCGCAAGCTCATATTTTTACTTTGCACAAAGGTCAGAGGAGAATCAAATCTTGTCTTCTCCTTTAAAATCCGGCAACCAAAGAATCTTCTTTGTCTTGGGGAATCTTGGCAAACTGATTTTGCCGTTGATCTCCAAATGTGATTTCCACCCCAGAATGACACGCGGCATCCTCAGATTCCTCCCAGGCATCGGTTATGAGGTTGTAATTCCTGTAGGCTAACAATTTGGGGTTTCTGCTATTTTGTCGGTACTATGGGGAAAGTGAAACCTATCGTTGGGAATGGATTATTTGACCTCAACGGTGTTCCCTCGCACCAAATCTAGCCATACGAGGTTACCTAGCCCTCAGGTTGGCAGTTTAAGCCCTATTTACCAAAAACCCGTTTTAATCACTCGGAATCCCGGTTTTAGTCTATTTACAATGGGAATTGGGTTTGGTCTGAGGGAATTATAGTTATAAGTGACCAAATGCTATATTGGTATGTGACACACCTATTTTGGTCTTACACTCTTTTCAGGTCTTTTTACGCTTAAACTACACTCAAAATAGCAATAATGAAAAAAAAAAAAAAAAAATGAGTCCTTAGTGACGAATTGGGGGCTCACACATGTCTTTCTACTTTATTCGAGCGTGCGCAAGCTGCTGTGCAAATCTCCGCTCCTTCTGCTCACCAGCAAGGTTCTGGTTGAGAGCTTTCGAAAGTTACAAGATATCATTCTTCTTGGTTTCATACAATGTCCATATGGGAATGATGTTGAACGTTGGCGCTTTGGCCTTGTTTGCCTCATGGATATATCCACTCTTGATCAATTCCCTGTGCTCTCCCACAATGTGCTGACCACCAATAATGTAATAGTGCGATTTGATGGTCATACTTTCCTTCTTTGGATAGGAGTCCCTGTAGGTTACCAGATTTTGCGGCCCATATGGTCCTCGCTTTAAGGGCAGCACGATTGTAAATCGGTTCTCGGAGTGGTAGTCATTGTCTACGAGAATCCGATTATTTATTCCTTTGAGCCGTCTCGCCTCAATATCTCTATACATGAGGTCCCCAGGAGTAGCCTTGTGGAGGAATTTGTAGTGCACCCACAAGAGTTCCCCTTTTGCATTGGCTAGTGGCTTCTTGTCCCATTTGTACATTGGCTTGAAAACTTGGTTGTACAGCTTGTTTATTTCTTTGATTTCACCGAGCTCGAGCTTGCTGATCTCAGCCTCCGTCAAGTTCACTGCTTGGTGAAGAGTTAGTGCATCGACCTTGCTTTTCTTCTTATCCCTGCCCTTTGCCTCTGGTTCCTCCACAATGTCATATTCTGGTCCACCCGCTATGGCTTTCCTCTTCCTCTACTTCTTTAGAGTAGATGGCGTGGAAGCTGTAGCAGCGACTGGTACGGTGGTTTGATTTGTCTCGCTACAGCCGTCGTCTATAATGACCCACTCGTTGGTCATCTCCGCTGGTATCTAGAAATGCAATTCGTCAGGCTTGTCTAGAAACCCCTTTACTGTCATTGTCTCGCACATCTGGAGATCCATCGTGGTGGCTCAAGCCGTATGTTCTTGCTTCCTGCTTTTTGGGAACAATCTCTCAAACAATGACTAAGACAGTAGAATTATCTAGCTTTTGAAGCTCTAGGACGTCTAAGCCCGTCGTTGTGTGAGCTTTGCCTTCGAAAAAGAGCTTAGGGCATATGATCACAACACCTTCTGCCTAGTCCATCCACTCAAGGCCCCATGCTGTAACTTTTTAGCAGCATCAAAACATAGCTCCTAGATTATTCTTGTCAATGTACTAGAACGTGTGCACCACTGAGTCGATGAACTTGTAAAGCCTGATGGGTGACAGGTTTGCAGGCAGTTTGTTCGATGTATTCGCTCTGTGCAATGCCATGCATGATTGTCAGACGTCCACCTCATGTTCAGTCTTGTGAGTTTTCATCGGAAGTTCTCCCATTGAACGTCCATGCCGTCTTACTGTACATCGTTCCTTAACTGTATCTGTCTACCATATTCATCAGGAGTTCTCCCGATGAGTTTCTTCTGTAGGTGGCGGCCTAAACACGAGTTTGTATAATATAATCTTCTCGATCCCCTCTGGTATTGTACTAAACATTATTTTTGCAAGTAATCATCGGGAGATCTCCCATTGATTTCCTGTTTTATTAGACCGTGCTCAATCTAAAGTACATACGACTCTATCGACATTACTAATGCCATCCTACAGTTTGATCATGTTCGTGTAGAAACATTGGGAGAAATTCCAATGATCTGTTTTTCAGGTTATTTATGTTAAGGTTTGTCTGCCATCGGGAGATATCCCGCTACCAATTTCACGGGCTGTTTATTATTTGCACAATGAAGCCCATTATTCTTTTGAAAGCGGCGACAATTGCTCGGTCTTAACTTGATGTTCTTTTCATTTTCATCAAGAGATCTCCCGTTGTCCTGTTGTTCATTGTTTCTCGTTTCTATTCAATGATTTTCCGTTCGTTTTATTCCGGTCTAATTTGTCAGATATGTATACTATGAATCTATCGAGAGATCTCCCGATAGTCATTTGAGAAAGTGTTCTTCAATTGTACTGTAGCCTTTCATCGGGAGATGTCCCGATGAAATTAGGATTTAGGGTCTGCACCTGCCATTTTCACCATTATTCCCACCGAAGGCATTGTCCGGATGCGCGGTTATAGGGCATTTTCAAATTTCTACGTGCACTGCGAATTTCACTGCTTACTATATTGCATTCCTATCTAACACAAACAACCACAAAAACACTGAGGAAGAGGACTATAATCTTATGGGAGATCCCACTCGATTACTCCAAGTACTGAAGATGTGGCCATGATGGTCTGCTTGTGCCGTCTACGCCCACGATATGGTGCTCTTCATCGACAATGACTCCCCGCCTCTTCTTATAGTGTTCAGTAATTCCTGCACAGTTCAAAGTTGTTTCATGACACACGTCGAATATTACTCTCTGATTACAATAAACCAGCACAATGTGCGCACTCACTCCGTGGGGGACAGTAATGAAATGAATAATGCAAAGGTTCTGCAAGGACTCCTTCACAATTGCTCTAATCACATTTCACTGCACACAGCCACTGAACACCCTCACAAAATTCAAAAACGATGCACACAATAACCTATCTGAGGTACACTGTCTGTGCTACACTTTGTAGTGCATCAGCAACAAGTTCAGCATTCAAACTACTCATAAAAACTACATGTCTATGGCACCCCTATGCTCCAACATGAAAACCTCGACAAGATCAAGCTTTGAGTATCAAAGCCCACCAAGGAACCAAGGGCGACTCTCAAGATATGAATGAAGACAAAACCACAAATCTAATTCTAGACGGATGTGAGAAGTGTGATGACAAGGTCAAATTTCATCGCAACTCCTGCTGAACATAAACTAGCTCCTCTCATCGTGAGTATCTGTGGTGATAGACAACATGATAGTAACCAATTTTGCATGATGCAAAAAAGCATGCACTCCCAGCCCTCTCTCTCAGTTCCCAGCCCTCTTTTCCTTTCCACTCCCCTTGTCTTCAATTTACAGATGTTGTGATTGCGTGACAATGCAAGCAAAGGACTTGAGAGACAATGTAGAAGTCACAGCATTCTCGTATTGTGTCCCTGCAGCGTCGACCTCTGGTGATGGAAATTTCGGATGCCTCCCTCCAAGCGACCGAACCGTGCACAATTCTCACACTTCACACCGACTTGGGCTCTCGCACGACAAACAAAACAATATCCATGGGCGGCTCTTGCGGGTTGCAACAGGAGAAAACAACGTAAACAGGCGCGAAGAGGATCAAGAGTAAGATGCACAGCAACAGGAGAGGCAGGTGGAGCTTGGAAACGAGGGGCATCATCATACGCCGCCGCTGGACTGACAGCCAATCAGATGACTTGACTGCCAGGGAGACGGAGTCATGATGAAGTGAATGCCCATTCACTATGCAAGGGGAGGTAATTTATTGAATTACCCTGAAATAAGTAGGGGGTCAAGTCATCAAGTTTTCCACACTCCTTAACCCCTATATGCCCAAAGCACCTAATTTGGATGTCCACAATATATCAGGAGGTGAATTAAAATCTAAAAAACCAGCCTGCTACTCTTAGTAGTTTGTATTTTTGGAATACTCTTTTTCAAAGTCTACTTTCATGGAAACCTCGAACTCTACTATCCTACCCTAAAAACATTAGTTTTTTGGCTTGCAAATCACAGTTAATGTTAGATGGGTTAATTAGTGTTGCCAACACTATTTTGCCAATACTATTTACCAGTTTTACTGTAACGATCTTTAAGGGGTTTAACAGTATAATCTTTCAATCCATGATAAGTGATTGTGAGCGCTTATTTACCCACCCTTGGTAAATAAGTAAACACAACCAGGTTCTTAGTGTTTCGAGAAATTCTAGCCTATGGGTGTCCTAACGTCGGTCCATTGTGCCTTCCAAGCAATGGATCTTTTTTCTAAGTCCCTTAATACCTACAATGCAATCAACCTAAAAAAAATGCAACAATGGCAATTTCTACCAAAACTACTTCAAGCAAAGAGGCCACGGTGATTTTTGAACGAACCTACCTACAGTCTAAATTTATCAATCCTAAGTTGTAGAGAATCTCATGCCATTTCTAAAAACATAAAATTCATCCCTATCTCCTTCTCCTAGCAAAAGATATCAACAGATGAAGTTTTAGCCTTTCCCGGGCAAATTAAACTTCATCCATGACTTTGGACTTGTTCCCTAATTCAATTAATTCTGAAATTTGAACCTTAGCTTAGAATAGTTAAACTACACCTAAACCCCAAGTTTGGTCTTGATTGGACTGATCTAAGTTGACTTCATCCGTTTCCTAGTCCGAACTTCATCCTTCTATTGCTTCTAGGTAGATAGGTCTTTTCTAAAGTTTGAACTACTATCGAGACACTTGAAGTTGGTACCCTAACATTCTAATGCTACATTCCTTACCTAATCGCGTTTAGATACCCTAATTCTAACTCCCCTTGTTCCTTGAAGCTTGAAATGGATTCCGGTCAGTTACTATTTTTAGTATTATGGAATTTGTTCCTTGAAGAGGCTAATTCTAGCTTTCCAAAATGATCTCTAACTCGATTTTTAACTTATCCTAGCAGAAGTTACTGATGGATGAAGTTTGACCGCTAATCGGTTCCTCAAACTTCATCCGTCGATTACTACTAGCCCTATTCTTGAAATTTACTTTTAATTTCACTCCTATGATTCAGTTTACCCCTACTTGCTAATTTTCTAATTAACTTTCACTTGGACACTTCTAAATATTTTTCATCCAATCTTTACTCTAAACTTCATCCGCGGCTAACTTCTTCGTTTTAAGTTGGAATTCTAAGTTTAAGGTGTTTTCGGAAAGCTCTAATCCTAATCTACCAATTTTGATGGATAAACTTGGAAAAAAAAATCCTAATTTAGACTCTCTGAATTGACCTTGAAGTTCCGGCTAAGTAATTTAGTTGCTAATCTAAACAATTCCAAAAGAAAGGTAAAAGTTAGTAAGTTACCTCAAGTTGAGCTTCATCCGCCGTGTTGTAGATGAGCTCATCCAAATATTCTTGGTCCGCCATGTTTGAGAGTGCTTTTGTATTTTTGCTCACCGCTTAAAGTTTGGGTTCTAATACAAATTTTTTCCTATTCTTTCCTCTTCTTTCTAACTCTACTTCTTCCTTTTCTTTCAACACTATTCTCACTCAATTATTTAACTATTCCAAAGGTTGACTAGTTGGAATAAATAATTGCCTCTTGACTTCTAAATAATAATTGACTCTTATCCTTTCTAAGTCAATTATTATTTTATCTAAAAACTAATGGTCTAAAATGACTCTTCAAGATTTCTTAGCAACTCCTCCTAATCCTAATTTCCCTTCAAACTTCTAACTCCCCATTCTCAACTCATTCTACAATTGTGGTTCTCAAGAGCTTGAAGTGTACTATGAGAGTTTTAAGTGGTTTTTCCTTCTATGATGTTTTTTGGGCTCTCCTTTGGTGATGGAAACGTTGCTAATTGAGACTTTTCTCTTCCTATTTCTATAATCTCTAATGGTTTCTTCTCCCTTTTGACTTCTTACAAGTTCCTATCCAATTTTGAATTCGAATTGCAACTTCAATCTTAGCTTGAAAAGATTGAAATTGGCATCAAATTCCTAATTTGGTTTTGGGAGAAGGTATTCCCAAAATTCTGACTTCCCTATGAGAACTCGAACCTGTCCAGGCAGCTCAAAACCTGGAGCACAGCCCCTCCAGTCGGAAGCCCTCAATCGCAAGCCAGCATCGGGACCTCAGTCGGAAGCCCAGTCGCGAGCCCCTCTCCCGTACTCCCGGTCAGTTGCTGCCACGTGGCGAGGCGCCACTGGCCAGGACCCTCAGCCGCAAGCTGACGTCGAAACCCTTCTCCCGTACCCCCGGTCAATTGCTGCCACGTGGCGAGGCGTCACTAGTCCAGTCCCGGTGGCTGGCCAGAGGCGCTGACTGGACAGGGCCGGTTTTGGTCAGGCTCTCGTCCTGGTCAGGCTCTCGTTCTGTCAGGCTCTTGTTCTGGTCAGGCTCTCGTCATGGTCAGGCTTCCGATTACTCCCAACTGGTGGGATTTAACCACCCACAGGTTTGGTGATGGTTTTCCCCCTAACTCTTACAAAATACTTTGAAGATGATTTCTAAGACTTGACAAGCTCAAGCTTCACTTAAAATTCTAGTCCTTCCAACAACTAGTGGTCTCTTTAAAACATCCTAAGTCAAAGCTTCGCCGTCGTTCTAAAAATCACTAAAAATCACACAAGCTAGGACCAAGGGGGTCCAAAGCTTCGCCGTATTTCAAAAATCACAAAAAATATTCCACAACTAAGACCAAGGAGGTACAAAGCTTCGCCGTACAAGGGCAATATATAAAAAAAAACAATAAGTGTTAGTTTAACGAGGATACTCCTACTACGTGTGTTAGTGGAGGTTAGTACTTCAAGACTTCTAAACACAAGTTAGTAATGCTCAAATCTACCCAAGAACTTAGAATTAGAGCACTAGAGGTTCCCCCAAGCGGCAAGCCGGACATAAAGAGGATTCCCTAGGATTAGTACAAGGACTTCAAAAGTTCAACAAAGACACAAGTAGTACAAAAAAAACACAAGAAAACCAAGGCAATCTTTGAAGGGACCCCAATGTCCTTCAAAGAGAGCTTGAGAAAGAGTGACAATGGAGCTAAAAATGCTCCAAAAACACAAGAATTTGGCAACGTGGCCTAAAATGGCCAAATCCAACTAAATGGACCCAAAACTTGAAAAGAGGTTCAAAATGAACCTAAAGGGGTGAAATGAGAGGAAAATGAGAGCCCTTATATAGTTTTCCAAGGCCCTCACCCCCCTCTCTTTTCCTAGATGGTAATCTTATCAATTAAGATTTTCATCCTAATCTTCTAGATTTTCACTTTCTACGCTGGATTAAAACTCTAACTTTTGGAGACTTACTTCAAATCACAAACGGATTGCGCCATTGGCTTCAGAAGGCCATTTTTAGTCCAAAGGCCCCCCTACCCCCTATTTTGACGCTAAAAACTCAACAAAACTTAGCGCTAACTGAACACCAAATTAAGGTAAAAATCCAGTTTTTGGAGTTTGACTTTTCTGAGAAAAGTAACTAGCCTAAGTTCTCTAAAAGGTATAAGGGAGTAAGAAAAGACTCAATTTCGACCTCATTCCGATTCCGTATGCTCCCAGGATGCCGGTCAACATTCCCGCATTCTTCAAATTTGTCAAATTCCGGGGAATCTCGCCGGTTCGGGTACTTCTGACTATCGGAATGTCTTGAAACTTGTTGGGGCATCTTATTAACATAAAAGATGCTATTCTAATTTTTAGTGAGATTTTACCGCAACCTGGGTAATTTCCAAGAATTTCCCATCGTAGGTTTTGGCGGTTGACCGTCCGGAAAGACATTTTCTGCAAGTTAGAAAATTCCGAAACTTTTTATGGAACCTCTCATGGAATTCCACAAAGGATGTGCAAGCTAACATTCTTACTTTGCACAAGGGTCGGAGGAGAACCAAATCTTGACTTCTCCTTCAAAATCCGGCCACCAGGGAATCTTCTTTGTCTTGGGGAATCTTGGCAAACTGATTTTGCCGTTGATCTCCAAATGCGATTTCCACCCCAAAATGACATGTGGCATCCTCCGATTCCTCCCAGGCGTCAGTCGTGAGGTTGTAACTCCTGCAGGCTAACAATTCGGGGTTTCTGCTATTTCGTCAATAAAATGGGGAAAGTGAAACCTATCGTCGGGAATGGATTATCTGACCTCAACGGTGTTCCTTCGGACCAAATTTAGCCCTAAGAGGTTACCTAGCCCTCGGTTTGGCAGTTTAAGCCCTATTTACCAAAAACCCGTTTTAATCACTCGGAATCCCGGTTTTAGTCTATTTACAATGGGAATTGGGTTTAGTCTGAGGGAATTATAGGTATAAGTGACCAAATGCTATATGGGTATGTGACACACCTATTTTGGTCTTACACTCTTTTTAGGTCTTTTTGCGCTTAAACTACACTCAAAACAGTAATAATAAAAAAAAGAAAAGCGTGAGTCCCGAGTGACGAATCGGGGGCTCACAGTGATGTTGTTGTATTTTCTTAGAAAATGTGATCTCTTCCATGTCTCATTCAAATTTCTATGTTAAAACTTTTGTCTTCCAAAATACAATTTATAGCAAATTCGGCAAAATTATAAAAAAAATTGGGCATTCAGTTGTTAATCATTCCCTCAATAATTCCATATTCAATTATCATTTCCTCAATTATCATTTCCTCAATTATCAAGGATTTGGTTTAGGGTTTGGTTCAAAATATGGGGCACCACAACTAAAAAATTGTCAAAATGATTTGGGTACTTTGAAAGTAAACTACATTATTACACTACAAGTGCTAGAAAGGCCAATGGCAGGCAATTTAGAATCATTCTGGACCTTCAAATTTTTTTTCATTTCTGAACCCTAAACCTTCAATTTAGAAAAGTCCATCCACAGGCATTGCACAATGGACTTCCTTCTACTTTGTTGTTACTGGTGCACTTCACCGTAATTCTTTTTCAAAACAAAATAATCACAAATTAAATAGGAGTAATTTTGTATGAAAGTCATAAATTGGTTAACGCTAAAGGATTTCAAATTTCTCTGAAGAAAATTAAACGTATTTGTTTTGAGAATTTTTTTTCGGATTGTAAATCTATATAGAAAAACCTTATTTGTGTACTAAATTCTTCTGCATCATAGGCTATGAGCCTCCATGACATAGTATATAGTAATAGAGCATCATATGCTATGATATGGACCTCCAATAATGATATACTAATATTATCATAGGGCATCATATGCTATGATATGGGCATGTAATAATGACATAATCATATTACGTATCAAATGTTATGATTGTATTTGAAAATGGAAAACTGAAGATGTTAGTATATGATTGGCTATTTTTTGACTATTAGTTCTTGATGTGAATTGTACATCATGTATTATAATGTAGGCCCAAAATGATGGAGATGATCCTATTACCTTAAATTTATCATTGCTAAATATATTATTTAATTTCATGAACATGAGGGCTCTCGAATATGTACAATGGAGTGAAATCTAACTATATTCACTCCAACTACATATGAAGCATAATATTCACATTTAAATAAAATCATTTAATCAATGTGAATGTCCATGATTATATATGAAGGACAAGCAAATATAAGAAAAGTAATTTCATTTTTGAAAAGTACCAATGAAATAGGGATTGCACTCCTTCCAAAACAAATTCGAAAAGTAGAATCCAATATCTTACTACTTAAAAGAAAGTTACATAGGAGATTCAAACATTTATAAAATTCTTGTATAATCTAGTGACTTTAAAATAATGGGGCAACAAAAAAAATGTAGAACTTGAAAAAATAATTGCTAGGATGATCTATTGAGTTGGATTTGGAGGGAAACACATGTCGGCTTAGTTTGAAAAAAATATGAAGCCTGGAAAAAAATATAGAAGGTGGAAAAATATAGGGGTTTAGAACTACTATATGGTGTGGAAAAATAATTATAAGGTGGAAATAAATGTAAACCTTAAACCCTAATAGGTGGTGAACATAAAAATTGAGGACTCCCAAAAGAATTTAAAGGGTGGAAATAAATAGAGAGAGAGGAAAAAAGTGAAGGGACATTAAAAATGAAGTTGAGTGTCAAAAATTGAACTGAATGGTGAACAAAAGAATGAGGGGCTGCCAAAAATATGAAAGTTCCAAAAAAATATTGAGTATAAAAAGGAAAATATATTTACATGAATTACACCTCCTATTGCAATAGGCCAAAATAAAAGCATCCATTATTTATTTATTTCAAAAATAGGCCTACATGTTGTGCATGCATTCATTTCTTAGCTATATTCTTCATAAGGATAAAATGGCAATGGATAAGTGAGGTGGATGACTTCAGTAGAATGAAAACATAAAAACCACCAATATCCATTACATAAAGCCTAATTTCACGTGCATTCAAAGTGCATGTGATATCACCATAAATTTTTGTGAAAGAACCAAAAGAGAGAACTGAGCCCAAACACAATCCAAAACCCTACATAACAATGTAAAAGAAATATAAGAAGAAATTCAACCTAACCCAAACACAAGTACGCAAGAATATGACATCAAGAAATGGTAGAAATGGATTTAGGATCCACTTGCCTCAAAACAAACGTTTGCATACATGGCAAGGAAAAAATAAAAAAGGGGGTCACAAACATCATTAATAACAGTAACATATATTAAACAAGTACATAACAATAGTAAAGAATTTTAACAATTCATAGGTAAATTAATTAGCAATTGTTACAAATATATGACAGAACTTTGAAAACAGCTTGGCCTACATGGAAATCGCATGCCAAGAAGCTGAAACTTCTAATTCACTAATTAACATGGACTTCTCTACTACTACTGGACATTCTCCGTAATTGAAAATGATTTCCAGAGTATGCCAATACTTGTCTCTCTTTCTATATAATTATTTTAGTTTCATTTGATCCGAAATGATCATTTTCATCCATTTTAACTCAAAACTTTACTATTGAATTATATATAGATCATTTTTTTATAAAGTAGCAACATATGCAATGTCAGTTCATTGCGGACTCACTATGGATTGTCTAGGATTAGTTATATTGGGATTCTATGACAAAAGCGATTAAACGGTTAATAAATTAAAAAACATATAGAGGAAACATGTGTAGAAATGAATTGACTTCTCAATCAATTTTGTATTTAAACATTTGGAAATATAACATGGTATGGAATTTTTTGGGACTTGGACATCCTATTTTCTTAGAGAATGGAATGATTTTGTTTGTTGTAAAAACATTTTCTTCTTTAACACCGAATTGTTTCTATAAAACCATTACGGTTGGTGCAATGTCTAAAATGTACTATTGGACAACTCATTGGTCCATGAACATGCTTCATTTCATAAATTAGATATTGTAATAAATTGTAGAAGTGCTCACATTATCTGAGAATAGCACCCCTCAATGTATACCAGAACAAAATGATTTGACGTTTGAAAGAATCCTTATTTTACACATTAAGGAGGTAAAAGATTGAAATATATCCTTGAATACTTAAAAACTACAACATTTTCTTTGAATTTCGTAAATGAAAAAAAAAAAATACTTAATGAAGAGAATGTGCACCATCAAGAAACCTTAAACCAAAATCTTTGAAAGAAATGTCACCCTTCAAATACGTTGAACTTTGCGTTGCCTTTGAACCCTAAATCGAATCATACACCCAAGTACGTTTACAATTGTTTTGTGAATGCTAAAAAAACTTAATCTTCAACTCATTAAACCTTAATCCGTGAACCCAAATCTGAAGCCCTAAATCCTAAACCCTAAACCCTAAACCTTGAAGATGGACAAGGCACATGGCATGGAATAATAAAGTACATGGTATATATTGTACTGTGAATGTCTATAAAGGTGGATGTGTTTTGTGAAGTCATTAATTTGATTGTGAGAGCTGTTTGTCTTTTGGGGGAAGGTGAACTCCTAGAAACAATTTTCAGTAAATTTTTGTAGGAAGCAAAATGGAATTGGCATGTAAGCTATGTTCTTTTATGTATCTTGGACCTTATTGGAATTACAGATGGAACAATGCAAGAGTGACCGCATCTTAAGATTCTACCTGGACTCAGTGGTGCACGACTTTGAAGAGTGCACGTGGTAGTGAAAATGCAGGTGGACCCTATCCAAATGAAGGCGGAAAACAGGAGCTCCGACATCCAGCCCGATGTCGCAAATCCCCCAACCAAGCTTGCTTCTTTTTCCTGGGCGCACGTGAACGAGCAGTGCCGGTCGAGGAGTGTAGACACCGTGCTTTCGGTCCTTAGCAGCGCTTATGGATTGTAAGGAGCTTGATGATCCGTCGTAGTCCTCCAAGTATGAATTCTTCAAATCCTTATTGCCAGAGGTGCCAAATTTCACGAGCAGTTCAGTGCTTTAAAGACATTATAGAATTTGGTCTCGGAACGAAGATCGGGCAAGTGATTACAGCAGTGCCAAATGCCCGGGAGGTCACCTTCTACAATGATCTGACTGTCTGCTCTTCAGAAGTTGTTAGTTTGATACTGAAGCATCAATTCCGTATTGCATAAGTGCTATTTGGTGAAAGAGGATTAGTGCGCGCATTGCTGAAGTAGTACAGAATGTTCGCACAACCGTTTGCTTGTTCTTGGCACATTGCTGTAAGCGGCGCTGTGCATACCACTAGCAATGGCAGTTTATAATGTTGTTTCCTTCAGTGAAGACTGATCCTGGTCACTGCATCAGTGGAGAAAGCAACAAAGTTGTAAGCCGTAATAGTGTAGTCGTCAGCCTCCTATAGTGTATACAGCCATAGACTACAAGTATTGACTTTCCTACGTAGTCAATGCTGTGTACTGGAGCCGTGAAGCTCCGGCATTTGATGATCTCTTATCTCTCGTTCAAATCATCGGGATATCTCCCACTGTCAAAAACTTCCCAATAGAAGTCTGCCGTTGTTTCTAGCGGGAGATATTCCGTTGTTCCCAGCGGGCGATATCCCGTTGTTCCCACCAGGACATCTCTTTATAGTTGCAGTTGGTAAATATTCGA
This sequence comes from Antitrichia curtipendula, assembly GCA_951230915.1. Taxonomy (NCBI): domain Eukaryota; kingdom Viridiplantae; phylum Streptophyta; class Bryopsida; order Hypnales; family Leucodontaceae; genus Antitrichia; species Antitrichia curtipendula. The sequence goes on along the minus strand of OX579642.1, from coordinate 13,194,640 downwards.
TAATGTACATGATAATATCTATCGATGCTTGAATCCAAAACATATTATTGTTCCATAAAGTGACCTTCCGATCCCTTCGAACGTTGGGTTCACTAGTTTCATATTCTGGAAGATAATATTCCATTTGTATTTTTCTTCATTCTTCTTTTTGTACTGTAGTAGTGCAATCCCACTCCACCTCGAGCAAAGGTGCAAACTACACATGTGGCTAGATAAGAGGATAAATCAACACATCTCGCTTGTCTATCGACGTCCAGTCAATGTAGTACAATGTGGACTAATATTTTGAAATTTTCTTCTCCAGGTTCACTCTTCATTACGTTGTTGCGCTAAGTGGTTTCTGGATTCAGTACATCAGAGACAATGGATTCGTTCTCTGATTCTTTTCATGATGCCATCACTTCATATGTTGGCGAATCCATCGGAGATGCTAACTCTCAAGAATCTTTTGCTCGAACTACTCTGCTAAACGATGGTGACGTAGTGAGGCTTTACCTCCCAAGATTTGGCGAAGTTGGATTGGGTTGTGTTGTGGAGGCCCACCCTCAAGGTCAGTGGCTGGGTGTGCTGATCTTGTTTGAACCGTGGGTCTTCAATCTGGTAAGGCCTTCATTGGTTGTCCTAGAAGCTCAACATTTAAGGATCTCTCCTTGCCAGAGAGGTCTGCAGATGCTGGGGGATGTTCAAAATAGGATAGTGCTGTAGAGAGCAGCCGACGTCGTGAAGGTCGTTGCGGATCCCCATTCAGATGGAAGCCCATTTAATCATCAGGAAGACTGGATCGGCCTAAAGGTGCATCAACTGGATTCCGTAGGTGTCCTTCAATCGTCAGGTCGAATTACTTGCTGGAGTGCAAATGATTGTTTTTAGAGTTCTACCCTCGATGAGGGCCACATAGGTGTGACAGTCCTTTACGTTTTCGTGGGTAATCCAGATACAATTATGACCCATGCTCGGTGGCCCCTTTCGGATTGCTGGTTTCCTGGTGGTCAGTGCTTGAAGGATACAGTCGACCACTTCTTCACCTTCAATAATGTACCATATCCGCTGGCCTATTTGGGTGGAAGATAGAAGGCGCCCTATCGCTTCATTGTTCGTTGACCCTCCCTTTATCAGAAGGAAACACAGATCATGCGGAAGACGACGGACTTCGAAATTCAGAAGGTCATCTCGCAGAAATGCTGCGACAGTCACTGCTGCCAACTTTTCCCCCGTGAGAAATTGATGAAAGTCAGGCAGAGATACTTCTTGAAATCTTTTGAAGAGCGTCGAGAGTATGGAATCATTGTTGGTGAACAATTGCATATTGTAGAGTGGACACGGAAGTGGAAGTACATTACACTGGAAGAAGTGGAAGTTTATGCCACAACGTGGTACATTATTTACGGAATCCCAAAGTCGACCTATCACAATTACATTGACAAACACAAGGAAGGCATTGTTTCTTCCATACACGGGAACAAAGGGGTTAAGCGGCCTCGACTTTGAACTATACAGATCACTGGTACAATGAAAGTGATCATCGACAACACTACTGACCAGATGCCGCACCAAATGCGGTGCATTGGAAATGGGAGAGTGGATACACTTAAGTTCTTGCCTGTTGGGAACAATTGGAAGCGCGTTCATGCTGATGCCAATGAGGTAGTTTGATGAACCCGTCCTTATATTGGTTTTGATCATTGATGGATTTCTTGGACTACAATGTCATCGGAAAACCTCCCGTTGAGCTTTTGTATAGGGCCTTCACTTAGTTTATTCCCTTTGCGGGACATCTTCCGACACAGTTCTCCATGGATACTTCATTTGGTTGGTTCTCTCATCGCGAGATCTCCCGATACATTTCACAATAGGACTTGAATCAAGTCATCTTCTCATCGGGAGATCTCCCGCTACTGTTGTCTATAATCGATTCTCCTCATTGCTGCTGTTCCGATCACTCTTGTTTGTTTATGAATTTTCATACTGTACCTGCCTTAGCTGCTTATGCTTCTGTTTTTTGGAAACTGCAGTTGAATGTGGAGTATGGCCGCTATCTTCCCGTTAGCCAAGCAACTATTAATAGAATAAAGAAGGAGCACTTCAACAACGTCTCGATTAAGCCTGTTGGAAGCTCTTTTGCGAAGTGTACGAAGTGAGATGAATTGCAGTAGTTCATCTTGAAGTCACCAAAAGGAAGCTCGGACTTCGTGGAGTTCATGAAATAGTGAACTAAACATCTTAATCATCAAGCATCATGTCGTCGTCTGTATGCCTCGTGGCGTAAGGAATCCAGAAGGAACCCTCAAGAGATACTGTGCATTATTCATGATAAGATGGATACAAGGAAGACGGCTCTCCCAAGAATGCAGGTGACAACAAAGGCCACACAAGGTTTGGGTCAGCTTCCCACGAGTATAATTGGAATGGTGGCTTATGGTTATGCTGATGGTGTGTATGTACATTATGCACCAGCGTGCTAGCCGGGCAACTCAAATTTCACCATGTCATTGCTGGCTAGACTGTTCAGGCGACTTAAAGGTCCACCAATTTGGGAGACGGGTGACCTCTTTCCCTATCCGCCTGCAAATGCAATGTTCGACGTGCTACTCAAAGAGAAATCTCGGTGTAAAGGATGCCTTGACATTGATTCCACAGGAAGTTCGACATGGATCTCGTCCCCTTCCTAACAAGCTCTATCTTCAGCTTGACAACTCCGCTAAGTATAACAAGAACCAGTACCTCATGGCATTCTTGTCTTTGCTTACTGCGCGAGGAGTCTTCAAGGAAATTCAGGTCGGTTTTCTACTAGTCGGACATACTCACGAAGATACTGGTGCGTATTTTAGCCACCTCTCAAAGGCTTTAAAGAGCAAAAATACATTTGTTGTCGCCAAACTCATGAAGTCATTCATGGAGTCCCAGGAATTGTCATTCATGCCGGAATTCATCCAAAAGGTGGCAGATTTCAAGTCCTTTGTGAAGGGATACCTGTGCAGTGGCACGGCTAAACTAATTGGTTTGGGAGAGATGCACCTTTTTCGATTCTATGTGGATAGTGATGGAATCTCCGTCATAAAGTACAAGAAGTCTGCAGTTGATTCACAATGGCTACCATCTGATACACCTTCTCGATGCCTGTGGAAGAAAGACCACATGGGTCGTATGAAGCTCCCTCAAGGTTACCCTAAGCGTGTTCTTTTCAAGCCTATATGGGGCAGCAAAGTTCCGGAAGCCACGGGAAATCAAGAGAAGGCGGTGGAAGCGACACGGAAAGCGACCTTAAGCAAGGATTTGATTCTGTTAGGAATTGAGAAGTACATTGAGTATTGGCGAAACGGAATGTCCCAATGCGAGGGATTTGCGGCCGCCTTTGCACCATACGTTGATTACTGGAAACGTGTGTTGCGTGAGCTCAAGGAGCCCCTTCCCGACTGTCCTTCGGAATTGGTTGAATGCTTTTGGCCAAAGTACGATTGGAGGTTGCAGGAATCCTCTTGCCAACGGCCGACCATCAACCCTGTCGACATGGTTCCTGAAGAAGAGGAATTTGAACTTTATTGCGGACCTGCAAATGAGGCGCCAAGGGAAAGCTTTAATCCTTGGGTTGATATTCGCCCGGGTTCATGGGCTCTGCTCAGACTTGAAGACCCCTCAATATGTGTTGTCTAGCAAGGAAGAGCACTGTTCGACATCTGCAGAGAGGCAGGACATGAGAACAACGGGAAATTCATGTTCCAATATTGGAGACCAGATAATTCCGAAAATAACTTGGAATTGATGTACCCATTAGAGAAATTCTGGACTCTCCAGAGGACTGCCAGCGTTTTGGCGGGAGCGCAATTACAGGGGGGGGGGAAGGGTTTTTTTTTTTTTTTTTTTAAAGTTTTTTTTTTTTTTTATATATTTTTTTTAATATTTTTTTTATCGGACAGCTGACGGGGCACCTTGTTTGACTGCGTTTTTTGGCAGGGGACTGCTAGGCTTTGGGGCTGATTTTTCCCATATATGCACATCAGCCCAAAAGGCTGGCAACCCTCCGAAGAGTCCATTTTTTCTCTAATGGAAATTGTTGGTACGGGAAATGGGTTGTCGAGAACAAGCCTCCCACTTGGGTGGACGCATCTTGTGCACTATACGCCAATTGGTCCAAAAAAATTAACCCAAAATCACATACTATTCCTAAGAAAAGCAGAGAGGCTGCCTAGGCAAATTAGAATAGGGCAAATGAGGTGGACCCCTGATCGACTAACATCTCATGGCCCACCATGACTATCGGGAGATCTCCCGATGCTTTTCTTTGTTCAATGTGACCGTAGCAGGGCTATCGGGAGATTTTCCAATGGTTTTCTTTCTTCGGCTTTACAGTGGCCCCGTCCTTTTCTTTGGTAAATGATTTTCTATGTCTTTTTTGGAAGTTACTAGTGGTGGTAGTGGAAGCTGATGTGAGTAGGATGGGTTTATTTTGTCAATAAATACCAGAATGTGTGGTTCTTGTTATTCCTTGAGGGCACCCTCCAAATCCCATGTTGTAGTCGTAGCAAATGTCCCATGTCGTAGTCGTAGTTTGTTTCTTTTGCTATTCTTTCTTTTCTTGTAGTCAATCTCCTGTGGGATTACTACAATGTTGCAAGATTTTTTTTTCCTTGCCACTTACTGTTCTCAACATTCATCTTCACTTCCCACCTTGGGAACCTGCATTCAAACTTGTAGCATCATTCAGAATTTATATTGTCCTTGGCATACAAGTTTGAGTGCAATTGACCTCTCGGGGTTTTGCAGCACACTTAGGAAAATGAACTTCAAGGTATCTGGATATCTCCCAATGTAATGCCTACCACCATGCATCAAAGGCTATATATTGATCCGTATTCACATTTTATGTATATCCTGAGATGCATGTTCATGGGCTTTAATTGACCTCCTGGGGGCATGTGAACACCCTCAACAAAATGAACTTCAATGTATCTGGATATCTCCCAATGTCTTGCCAAACACCACGCAGACATTCGAAGGCTATCCACTTCACATTTGTAGTTCATATGTATCCTGAGATCCATGTTGCTGTGCTTCAATGGACCTCCCGGGAGCCTTGCAACGCCTTCACAAAAATAAACTTCATTGTGTTCAGAAATCTCTCGGTGTATTCCCTAACACCATGCATAGGGAGATTTTGAATTTTGGACTTTGAATAGTCCAAAAGTAGTTAAATATGGCATCATTGAGGTACAAGACTTTTAAAAAAAAAATTAAGGGTCTTCTTACTTGATCAAAATGAACAAATTAGATAAACTTTAGAGGTTTTAAACAAAAATAAGGTAATTTGTGTGTCCAAAAAGTGATACACCAAGCCAACCATTGCCCTTTTTTACTAAAGTATGTAGTCTAGGTGGCACTTGGACAAACTTTTTGCAACCTAACATGGGACCTTAGATAAACAAATTATTCATATATGCCAACAACTTAGAGTGATTGGAGTTATTTCTCTCTTTGCTTTCAATAGAGAAAGTATTATCCATATTGGTGTCACCTTAAAAAAATTTTGATCTATGTACTAGCAATGTGATTCTAATAGTAAGATATGTGACAAAGTAAACCTCTAATCCACAATGATAGTATTTGAGCATATTTGATATTCTTGAATATAAGTGTTTTTATTGGATCTTAGTGGCAAGTAAAAGAGGATTCTAAAGCAGTTGAGCATGTATGATTTGGACATTGTATGAATAAGTTATAAAATTTCAAAATAATCTTTATGCCCAAAATCAACACTAGACTCTCCTAAACTCTCATGTTGTAATTATATACATCTTGTGTCTTCAAAATCTAAATTTTGATGTCACTTTTGATTTTTTTTGAAGGGTTTAAATTTGCATTTTGGATAGTAATGATTATAGATGCACATGCCTTAATAAGAATGGTTATTGGTTGTGGTAAAGAAAGGAGGATTTGCATCCAGAGTAACAAAGGTATTTTCACCTAAAACATACACTTTTTTGAGATCCAACATCTTTGAACATAAATTGTATAAAAAGATTGCATCAAGATGTTTAGAAAATGAAAGTAGAAATAAATGCAATTGGTTTGAGAATGTTCAAAGACCGTATAAATAAATTACAAATTTTCAACATGGAAGTCAAAGAACACGTACTATTGACACTAAACTACCCTTAATTAGACATCTTTGAAATACAAGATGCTTCAACTTTCATTGGTTGCTTAAAAAAACTCTACATCTTCCATTGATTACTTTTGAAAATTAGTGTTAATTAAAAGAAAATAATTTGTTGAAGAATCTTATAAAAAATTTTAAAAACAAAATAAGAGGACAATAATTTATTGAAGAATAGCACCTGTGAAGTTTGAAGAGATTATTCCACATTTTTCACTTTTTTCAAGAGACCAATCAAAGAAATAATGGATTTGGAAAATCAAATTTGTCATGTGACAAACAATATTCCTATATATGTTGGAATAAATCTTACATGTAGAAAAACTCCAACTAGACATGTTGTACCAATCCCCACCTTCGAAGCATCTCCACTCCACAACAACTTGTCGAGGGAGACAAATTACCCTACCATAGGGACAACAAGCCTCTTGAATAGGGAGCTCAAATTCCTCCAACTTGTTGAAGAAATATAGGTGGAAGGAGTTGAATGGGTACCAAAAATTCTCCCCCAACTCATTAAAGAAATGTGAGTGGAAAGATTTCAATAGATACCAAGAATTCTCGACCAACTTGTTGAAGAATCTTATACTTGCCTTTGGAGATGAGTAAGTCTTTTCCCAACTCACATAAGTCACTCTAGATACTACAACCCCCTATTTTGTAATAGTGCGATACTGGTCCCAAAAATACTGTTGAAGAACCAGAGTACATATTCTTAGAGAAAGGAATCATTACTTCTGTAAGCAATGGAAGATAGACCTCCTTATCTTCTTAGAGAACATTTTTCTTACATGCTTGGGCTCTCTCCAAGTTCATAGTGGCTCTTATACAACCAGTAAAGACCAGACGCTATATTGTGTATCGTCTGGCATCAAAGCCACAGTTTTCTGGTTCACTCTCATATTTTCCCACCCCTCTACATGAAGATCTTATCCCACAATGCGCATGTTTTTTCAAAAACTCTGGCTCACTCCACTCCAAGCCACTTTTGTAAGCTGTATTATCCAAGTACACAAAGTCCCTTAAACCTGCGAAGATAAGTTCGAAGTGCTGGTAAAATACATGTGTTTCAATATCAAGAATAAGCAGGTGAACATGTAGACGGGATCCTTCCCTCTACAGAGATTGTGTAACTGAAACAAAGACTCCCCTCCAATCGGGGGTCAAAGAATTCGGCAATAGCCATTCAACCCAACAACAGCGCACACAATGCTTTCAACTGTGCACTCGCTGTATGAGGTCTTGCTCTAACTGCTCACCCCGGAAGCATGCACACTCATCAAAGTGGTGGTCAAGTGAATCATCCATTCACCGAAACGCCGGTTCAAGGGCCTGACTAATTCCGTTACGGAAAAAAATTGTCAAGCTCTGCCCTGGATGATCTTGTATGCTGATCACAACACTCCGTAGCTGCAAAAGTCCTGAAGCTCCAGTGAGAATGAAGAGCGCTCGTTCACAACCACAAATCTGAGGCCAAGGTGGAAAGGAAAACGACCACCCCAGACCAGTGGAAATACATTATAAATAGGCAGGACTTGAGACGTATACTGTCCTCATTTAGCAGCAGTGATCAGTTCACCGCTTCTGCAAGCGCCAACATGAATATGTAACACTTGGTGTTTAACTTCCAAAATCTTGGCACATTGTCTCCTCGGTAACTGCCATGATCAAAATTGTGTTAAAATATCTACCGAAAAACATTACCCTACCAATCCAAATTTATCATTTGTGCAGAGTGCAACCTAATCTAATTTTCAAGAAAGTAAACGCTGAAATGAAATCATATCACTGAGGCAACGAAAACATATCCAGTACAAGTCACCTCACATATCGAAGATTCCACAAACAAACAAAGCTTACCGAGAAAAATTTGTCGGAAACTCTTTCGCTCACAACTCGAATGCTCTGCACTTTCGAAGGAGCAAATCCCCTGGACCAGCAGTAGTTCTTCGCCTTCTCCTCGTCAACGCTCGAAAGTCGCCTGTACACACTAACCACTCGCGAACTGCTCACATCAGGCTGCATCTCCTCCATGTAAAACAAGTAAGGCCGATTGCACACTGACGAGGCACTTGGTCTCGTGTCGAAGGCGAACTCAAGAGGCTTGTTGTCTCTGTTCCATGCTGTAAAAGTGGTCTCCACCCGAGTCAACAATCGCGGAAGAATGATTTCTGGGAACACCTGCACAAACAAGTGCGCTCCCACATATCAAGAAACGTCTCACCATAACCCAAGGGCCAAAAACTACGTCCACTTCAGCTTCTCAACCAGCACGCACACCACTCACGATGGACACTTTCATGGACCAGTTCCATACTGGGACCACAAAACCTTCGATCCTATCCCTCAAGCCTAGCTCCATCCAGCCCTCGCCATACCCCACAATGCTCGTATTTATCACCTGTAATGAGCCAGCGACAACACACACTCCGACGACCACTACCTCCACTTTTTGCAATCCAAACGTACCTGGATCACGTAACCTGTGGAAATCGAGAAAGAAAGGCTGCGCTTCTTGTCATAAGCGATCGATTGCTGCAAGAAACTCCCAGGTTCCGTGCGCATGGCTTTCGTCAGCAATTGCAGTCCTTCCAGATGTGACATTTGGGGGAACACAGGATCCAACAGCTCCAAGTGATGCATGGACATGAACGGGGTCACGGGGTGAGACGCAAGCAGACCGTGGGCGTCGCCGAACACATCAAACTGCGCACAAAAACAACAAAACGAAACAAGGGTCAAATCGCTGATGCGGAAGTACCAATACACAATCCGAAAGTTCCGATAGTTCACGGCACCTCCTTGCACCTCCTTGCAACTTCTCGCCCCAAGTTGGGAAGATTGCTCTAATCCAGACACATGACACACAGCCTCATTGGCCCAGCTCCAGGCACCACAGCACATAAAGATCAAATTCACTCGTGACTTATTCATAAAAATCCCACACGTCGCAAGCGATGCAATGCTACCCAAGATATTTCGACACAGCCAGACGACACTCCATTTCTACAAAGCAAGCTCAACGACTGCAACGATTCCCCAAAACTCTGCAACTCCGTCAAACATCTCACCTGGTGAAATCCACCTTCTCTTGTCAAAGGAACGCCAAGCTCCGTGATGCAAGCATGGAGACGGTCGTCACTACCGAATAGAGAGGGGTAACGCTCAAGACACTCGTCCTGCATAGCCGCAAGGGCCTTCGCCAAAGGGTAACTGATTGCAAAACCGCCGCCACCGTAAGCCATGCTATGACTGAAGTGATCGTTCTGCCGGTGACTCTCCGAGTTGCTCCCGATATACCACATCTCAGACGGGTCGTACTTGCTCAAAACACGAACCAGATTGTCCGTGTTGAACAAAGTGTCGTCGTCACCCATCACGAACCAACGCACGTTCGGCAGGCCCAGACGAAAGGTCTCGCAAACGATCCGGGAGAGACGAATTCCCGAAGGATGACCCAGTGGATGAGTGTAAGAGAACGTGCTCGTGTCTACGGACACGTGCACCGGCGGTACATTCTCGCCGTCTTGGATCTTCACAGCTTCTTCCAGCCACACGAAGCCCCGCATATCCTCGCGACGCCACCAAAGCTTGATGAACTCTTTCCGCCTGTCCCATAATTGCGCCGCGCCTGCTATGCCGAACACAATATGGTTGATGTTCAGACCATTGTTCGGCTGGATGGGGTGCAAGTACGAGGGCGCCGAGAAGACAGCTTCGTTCGAGAGACCCCGCTGGTGGAAGGATGTGACCAGAAAAAGGAAGGGGGAGCTAAATTACTGTGGCTGTCGGCAATGCAGGGGGACCTGTGCGACGAGAACACCAGAGAGAGCCAAACCGTGGTGGCGAGACCTAGAAAAAAAGCGAGTGAGAGAATGGTGCTCCAAAATGCTTTCCGTCCCGGACCCCTGGCGAATTGATGCCTCGTAAACATCGTGATCGCGGAACATAAATTCAAACCAACTGAAAAGTAAGCTTTCAAATTTTCCAAATTTCTAGGATAAAATATCCAGTCCTGCCCGGTTCACCTTCAGTCGAGTCTGGAATCCCAGTACTCGTAATTCCACCTCCTAACTCTCAAAACCTTCCTATAAACAACACGACCGGTCAGAACCCTAAACCTGGACGCCAAACCTGGCAGTTTCACGACAGTGCAGTCGGCCGTTAACAAGACCGATACTCGTTTCTCGCGCTCCACGAACACACAAAGGCATTCCCGCTCCAAAGTAAAAAACAGCTCCTCGATTTCGGAGATATACCTCAGTAGCAAAGACCACTATCTCCCGCACATTTCCCGAGATCGAACGCCACTTCATAAACTTTTCAGATAACAGCAACAGTGAAATCCAATGATACTGCCAACCGAGAAACGCACGTTCAAACGAAGTTTCTAGACCACTGCGCGGGCCAGTGGCCTAGAAAACCACCACCACCACGCACGACGATCGTCAGTCAGGGCGTACTCATAGCAGTCAAGAACGTCGCAAACAAGACACGTTAACCTAACTCACCAATCGAATCGCTTCACTAGCTTCAACCTCTCCATACCTTACGGGAATATCAAAAGGATCTAACCTGACCAGCAAGCAACAGTCAAGAAACGGCCGTCCTTTCTCTGCTAAAATTCCACTGCAATCTGCACCTTCATGCGATCCTTCCACCACCATTTAAACTTGAAGATGAAGGCCTTGCAAATCACTGCGCAACTCCGAGGAACCAATACCTCTCCCTCCCACGACGTGGTCCCAGCGACTTTCACCACCACGGGTACTTCCCATTCTGATAAACGGGTAATGTACAGATAACTTCCACCACCACCGAGATTTTCAAAAACAATAATAAAATCGTGATTCAAATGTCCAGCTTAGCTCTCCACCATTCACATCGGTTGCAAGTGTTGCAAGTTGGCTTGGTACAGTAGTACTGTTCAAATTTCTAACCCCCGACATCCCGCGTCGGCACAACCGGGCCCCTGTTCTAATCAGCTAATGATTACCACTTGACTCAACCTCATGACCTTTTTCTCTGAAATTGGAAAAATTCGGCATTTAGATAGAAGATGCTGCCTACACTTCTGGACGTAAATCTTCCCCTCGTGCGCCACAGGACCCAATGTGTTTTTTATCATTTCGGAGAAAATCATTTCAGTTCACCAGAAGAAAATGTCGTCTGCAAATGCTTCTGCTATACCGATTTTTTTCCAGCTTCAACACAACCGCGTGGACTCGATTCGAATATGGAACGGAAAAATGCGTTTCGTTTGCTGCATTCGAGGTCAACGTTGTGACGAATTGGATCGGACGAGCTAGTCGGCAATGGCTTCGCAGAAACAGAATCGGCTGCGAGAGCGGGGATTCGAGAAGGTTTAGGGTTTTGCAGGTACGTTTGCTGCCGTCGCCTGACGTGGCCGGGCGTAGCCGCCTTTGCGCCTGTCGCAGCCGCGCGTTGATGAGGGAGGAAGGGCGGAAGGCGGGACTTTACCAGCTCCCGCTCCGTAGCATTCATTGCAACTCAAATTTTTCACCTGTGGGCACTGGGCAGTGTGTATTTTTTGTTTTTGTTTTTTGGACAAATGGTTATGAGGCCTTTCTTTCATAAGGTTCTGAGTTTCATGGCTCCTTTATTTTGGGGGGTTGAATTGAAGGAGTTCAATTTTGAATATGCAACTTTGAGTATGTAATTTTTGTATGCTATTTTTGTATATGCAAGCTTTGCACTATGGATGAAATGAGGTTTTGGAAACATTGTGGCAACAATGTCTAGGGCCATCATTACAATTTGGCATTTTTTAACACATTTACCCTTTTCTTTCTATAGGCTTGAAGCTACCCATTTTTTTTGAGGAAATTCGGGATTTAATTGCCTAAAAAAAACATTGCCTATGAAGGAAGGAAGTTTTTAACTATTAAATGATTGGAGCTTTGTGCTCACAACCTTTCCTTTTAGAGGGGGGACAAAGTAAGAATAAAATGGAAAAGTCACTATGAAAATAAACTTTGAGTTATAATGATAGTAGGAATTATTTTTACTAAGAGCATCTCCAATGCATACACTACTGAAGGCACTAGAAGCTGTCAAGAATAGGTCTCTTGTTGGATCAAGGACAGGCTGCGCCTCTTGCCAGCCTGCCACTTATTATAGTGCCTCCAATGCAACAATCGGTTGAGAACCAACAAACATAGTGCTATAGTGGTTTTTTTTAATTTTGAATTGAATCTCTTCCACTTTTTCAATGCGCTTTAGGTAAGGTGCTTGGATTTTTTGGCGCAACTTAAGGTCTATTGTTTGTGTTGCTTTTGTATTGTTTGGGTGTTGAACAATGGTGGAAGGAGCTTGAGGAAGCTATTGTAGAAAGGCTTCAAGAATCATCTTTTGATGGCAAATATGAGCAAGAACTTGTTCAAAATTTGTTCTCCTAAACTCCTGAGGGGGCTTCATCTTTAGTAAGATTTTAAAGTGGAGATTGCACACTTAGAAGAAGGTATGTGTTATGGGAGAAGGAAATTGTCTAAGATCACTTATTTCAAGATTATTTTGTAACAAATTGCACTTTTAATGCATCCAAATTCAGACATCATTTTCTCATGAAGAAAGAGAGCTCTTTTCACACATTATACAATAGGTTTGCGCTTTTTATTATTGTTTCGTTCAAAAGTGTGATGTACTTAGGGTTATCTTCTTTACAAAAATGCACTGCAACTGCATGCCTATGGTATTAATACCATTATAAAAAAACATGTCCGCTACAACCAACTAGCTGCAACTAAGTGTCTTATACAACTATCCTGCAATTGCAATCCTCTCTATTTGCACCAAATCTTACTTCATTGTTTTGTGGCACTGTCTTACACCATTAGCACATTGTTTTAGTTGCAAAGTAGTCATAAAATGAAGTATTATACATTGTTTTAGTTGCGATAGTTGCAACACAATCATAGAATGAAGTGTAGGATTACAAGAGTTGTATTTGAGTTCAAATTTTGAATGAATGTGAGCTCTTTTCCATCCAATATTCATGACAATTGTCGATGTGGAGAACTCTATACTCTATAGAATCTTGTGTCAATCTGTAGTCGCAAAAAACAACTAGGAAACGACTGCAACTGTAAAATGACAATAGTCATTTATGAATTGTTTTGTAGTTGTATTCTAGTCGTTTTATAGCTGTTTTGTAGTTGTTTTCCAATTGTCTTATATCAATTGTCCTATATCAATTGTCAAGAGTACCATTAAGTTAAACTTATAAGATTTGTAAGTTGTTATATTCTTATGCAATGAATTCTGTTGATAGAGTTCTAAGATTTTTTCAATGTATAGATTTCTACAATGTATAGATTTCTACAATGTATAGATTTCTACAATCTGTAGAAATTTAAAAATATTTGAAAGCCAAGAAATTTTAAAAACCTGTGAAATTACTAAACCAACAAAATCTATTAAATATCAATATTTCAATTTTTGAAATCTAAAAAATGTTAGATTTGAAATTTTGAAATTTGAAAAAAGCTAGATTTGAAATCCTAAAATCTAAACAACCGCTAGATTTAAAATTCTAAAATCTTCAAATTCTACATCACAAATGAGACACAAACAAGTTGCACACAAGCAAATACAACATCAGCAACCACGTTAGAAAAGTTCATCGATGAAGTTTTAAGTAGGCTGTTGGATTATCGAGATTTTGCGACTATAAATTCAATATGCAACTTGTCCATTGCAACTGTAGTCTCCAAATTATCACCAGTCGCAAATGAGTTATACAACTTAAAACTAGTTGCTTTTTGTAATTGCAAAATCCCTCATTTTCGTCTAGTAATTCCAACAAATGCCATAGATGAGTATTGCCACACAAAAGAGAGCACCACAAATGAAACCATTAAATGTTTAGTGGTCACCATTCACAATGCCTTCCAATCCACTTTTTTGAGGTAATTGCCTTGGATGATTTACATAGGCAAATAGACATCAGTACTTCTCGTGGTTTCCCAGATATATTTGGTATCTTAGATTGAAAGCATTGGACTTAGAAGTATTGTTATGTAGCTTGGCAAAGACAATTCCAAGACAAATTAAGATGGGTTCCGCAACATTATTCTAAAGACTATAGTTGATCAATACCTTTGGATTTGGCAAGCTTTTTTCAGGTTGCCAGGGGGCAAAAATGACCTCAATGTTCTTGATCATTCATCCTTTCTATACAATCTATTGCTGGATGATAGAAATGACATCACCTTTGAGGTTAATGGTCATTTGTATACTACCCAAATGTGACATTAAAATCAACAAAAAATCAGTAGATATTTATTGAATTGGGTATTGTAATGACCGTTTTCAAAGTTTTTGTTCATTCTATGCAAGTTAATAAAACCGTGGCATTATTTTTATTGATTTGAATAGTACAACAGCCATATCAATAGATTTTTGTTGATTCTTTAGCAATCCTTTGGAATCTTTTGGAATGTCATTTGGGCAATGTTTAAATTACTATGGTTGGAATCTTATATACAATGCCCTACCAAAAGTTCTTGCATAATCTTCTGCACCCACCAAAATAATTGTCAATCGGGTGATTGCAAGAAACACTTAACGATTTTCCGTCAAAAACGCAGTTTTTGGCCCCTATACTGGTAGTACTATGCATACTGCCAGTACAGCGCGATTTCAGTGCGCCTGTAAATCTAGACCGTTGATTTTTGGATGCCTGCAGATCTAGACCGTCAGTTAGTACTATGTAGTACTGCTTGACTGCTAGAAGTACTATAGGGGCCACTGAGAGCAGAAAATAGCAGAAAAGGGGTCTGTGGACTTTTTCGTTTTTAGTAATTCAAAAAAATTCAAAAAATTATTTTAAGAAAATTAATTTTGCTAAAGAAGTTTGTGTTCACATTGCACCAAAAAACTCATAAAGGAAAAATTTCCCCTCTTCATTGCCTCTGCGCAAAGGAGGTTCACTTTGACCCTATGTGTGCAATAGATATGTTTCTATTTTCATAAAAATTCAATGGGATCCTTTGTAATGTTAATAAACCTCCAACATGTCCAATTTGTGGCTTCAAATTCGCATTTTGGGTCAAAAATAGGACTACAAACCTCCAAAATGGCCAAAGTAGACACCCAATTGGGGGCAAGTTAAAAATAGTAAACTAATTTGAAAAATTTGAAAAAATTACTCAAGGTCTAAAACTTTTATTTGTACTTTTTTTCCAAATTTCAAGACAAACGGACCAAGGATGCAAAAGTTATAAGCAAAAAAACACCTGTTGGAGGTCAAGGGGACACCCAAAAAGGACAAGTGTTTCTTGCAATCACCCAATCCCACTTTAAACCAACAAAACTAGCATATCCAAACTTTTAGCTGCTCAAAGGTACCCCACACACTCTTGCACTTCATCTAAAGATATCATTCCTCTAGCATCCCTTCCAAATCTCAATTAGACACTCTTCTAAATCCTGCAAAAAATGACCTTTAACCTTCCAAAAACGGGTCCGGATAGTTGAAATGAAGGATGCTAGAGCTTGCCGCTCAGAAGTTACAATGCATCTGGGGGTTTCAAGGAGGGCCATTGATAATGTCTACAAGAAGTTCCAGGAGCAAGGGTTGTGAGGCACTGCTCTCCCCCTCAAAAAGACTAGACGACCTCGAAAGTTGGCCGAGCATGACATCAGAAGTATAGTTCACTTTGCCATAGCAAATCACACTGTTGCACTAAGCAACATCACAAACATGACTCCTATGAAAGTTTCATAATCAATTGTGCAATGTCGATTGCACGAAAATAGATTCTTTGCTTGAGTTGCTATAAAAAGAGTCATATTTGGCACTTGTGCACCAATCAAAGAGGTTGCAATTTGCTCGAGACCATGAACGTTGGATGGTCGCATAGTAGAAACACATTGTCTGGAGCAATAAATCGAGCTTTGCAATTGGTAAGAATTTTTGACGAGTTTGCGTCTAGCATTCTGCCTTTGATGGCTATCATAATGAGTCCCTAGCACTTCTTTTAAGAATGAAAAGGCGTCTATGATGATTTGGGGCGCCATTGCAAGCACAACTAAGTCAAAACTCGTCTTTCTGTTGAAGGACAGGTGTACAACCAAGGATTTAGTAGAACTTGTATACAATGGCAAGGGGCTTCAATTTATGGGTATCCTTTATGGCGGAATTCTCATGGAGGATGGAGCTTCACTTTATTTGTCCAATGTGCTAGAGGAATGGTGAAAATTGCGGCTTATCCCGAGGTTGGAGTGGCTAGCCAATTCTTCAGATTTAAATTCTCTCAAGAATGTTTGGGAAATTCTCAAAGATGTTGTGCAACATTGCATCCAACGGCCTAAGACTGGTGAAGAAATGCAAGCAACCTTGAAAGATGAGTGGAACAAGGTTCTACAAGAGTTTCTCAAGAAGATCTATTCTAGCGTGCTTGAGAGAGTGTCTAGCGTAGTAATTGCAACCAAGGATGGATACATCCAATGGTAGAAAATAATTCCCATGTTCAATTTTGTTCAAATTTTTTCCAACTTTTGTGTAAATGTAGCTAAAGTCCACCTCAATATATGTACAGAATTTCATATTGCTGAAAGCATTTTTGGATATGCTAGATTTGTTGGTTTAAGGTAGGGTCAGCAATTATTTTGGTGGGTGCGTAAAACCACGCAAGAACTTTTGGTAGGACATTGTACAATGGAATTTTTTTTTTCAACTTAATCAGTCATAATTTGATGTTTTTTAAACTCAGAAAACTTGGGCGCCCATTTTGTCTTTTTAGAGCATTTTAAAAAAAAAACTTTGAACCTAAAAAATTAAAAAATTAAGCTAACTTTCATTTCCAAAAAATCGTTTGTGATTTTGAATCTCCATTCAAAAGTTATGGACAAAATTTAGAATAGATGTTTGAAGGAACATTTTCTTTGACATTTTCAAACATCTTTTCTGAATTTTGTCCATAACTTTTAAATGAAGATTCAAAATCACAAACAGGATTTTGAAAATAAAAGTTAACTTGATTTTTAAACTTTTTTAGTTCAAAGTTTAAAAAAAAATGTTATTCTATTATACCAAGATGGACACAAGACACCTAAGTTTGCTGAGTGTAAAAAGCATTCCATTGCATATGGATAAGTCAAAAAAACTTTCATATTGTACAGTATATATATGATTGATGATGGTATGATGTACATGTATGGGCTCTTGACCATGAGGTCTTGGGTGTAGGTTGTTAACGTGGCGTAGTGCCATGTGACAATTTCTTGATTGTCCATATGGAATATTTTAATTTTTTCAAATTATTATAATTTTTTATTTTTGGATTTGACCAAATCAACAACCAAATCAACTTCTTTTATACTGCACTGTCCAAGTCAACACATCCAAATTAATAAATGAGTGACACATGAAATTAACAATTTTCTGTATAATTTTTGTTGATCAGGCCACTATTTTTCTAGTAGTGCTTTGAAGATAAAGAAGTTTGGGAGTTTTTCTCCATTAGCATTGACGCATGCCAAAACAAAAAGCCCTTCTCTCTTATTGAAGACTATCATATAAACCTTTCTAATGCTTCTCTTTTCTAAAACAAATCCACCCCCATCTCTCTAGTTTGAGTGCCAAACTCATTCCAATTCCATACTTGATGTGGTCCATATGCATGTTTGTCATATAGAGTAGGTAAGTTTTCAAAGGAAATTTCTGACATTTGCTAACCACTAGGCTTTAGCTTGGTTTTGCTTTAGTAGTTGGGTAAAAGCACACTACGGTTGTCCAAATTTGTAGTCACGGCAGAATTTCTGCACAGGACAAAAGTTTGGAGTCAATTTTACTATAGTTTTGTTCTTTTTTTTTGAAAAAAAAAAATTAGGCAATGTATTACATCTTGTATACTTTGAGAATTGCAAAATGCAAAGTCGCTTTCATCTATTAATTCAATGTAAGGAGTACAAACATAAAATGTTTGTATTGTCATAGATTCAGCTTTAGCATTGTTGTACTTTTTTTGCCTCGTTTAGGGTTTCATTTTTTGCAATTCAAAGAGCTACGTTCAATGTTCTAATGTTTGGGTACAATGCCTTGGCACTTGATTAGGATTTGGAGAGTTTTATAAGCAAATATCATTGAAATGTATGATTTGAGCACGAGGCCCAAATTTTGACCTTAAAGAGTGTTATTTTTATTTTAAAATTTGGATTCTATAAAAGACCTTTTTGATGGTATGGGCCAACATTTCATTTTGGTATAAATGATGTTTTTGTTATATTTTTCTCTATCAGAGATTTTGTCCCATTTTTCAACCTAAGCCTTCAGGGTTTGCTCATCATACATGGTGCGTACTGTGCGTATCTGTTGTACATCAGGGACCAATAGTCGTCCACCACGTATCATCTAAATGTGGATTCACCTGCAACATCTAGGCTATCCGCAGTGCTTTTGCAGCGACATTCTCTCTTGCACATTCAAAAAATTGCGGCGTTCTAATCTTGACTAGTTAAGGCTAGTATCTAGCATGTGTCTACTTTTGAGTTTGTAGCATTGCAAACGGAGGTTGAAGAAAGTGAACCAACCTCACAACTCCGCTTGCAGTTTGCAGATTTTAAGAGAGAGGCGAGGAGGAGGGACGCTGAAGTAGCAAGGTTGATTTCCAATCCAAGTTGATTTTGCCCACATTTTTTGAGAATACATGTCTTGTTTACGGCTCGGGGGGGTCACTTAGAGTGTCCATTAAAAACCACGTGCGAACAAAACTTTGGACCCCCTATATACTTTTTGAATTTTAAATAAAATGAAATGAAAAAAATATGAATATATTTTCCTACTTTGAAAGTTTATGTTTTGAATTATTGATATTTTTATTTTTTAATAATAATTAGTTACAAATTTTTGAAGTTAAAAGATACACTATAGAACTGAAAAATAACTTTCACACCCCTATATTATATAAGAAAAAATTGTTTAAAAAATGAACAAAAAATTCCTAAAAATAACTATCTATTGAAAGCTCATTTTGAGTTGAGTATTGATGCAATGGTCATCTAAATGTGTTCTCTAAAAATATTTGAGTTAAAAAAACATGCCATTTTAATGCCTTTTTAACCTCTTCTAGAAATCATTACTTATTTTATTTGAGTTTGAAATTTTGGAAGTAGAAACCTATAGTCATTAGTAAACAATGCTCAAAATTTGAAGTTAAAATTATAGTTTATTGAAAACCACTTGTTTGCACGTGGTTTGTTGTTGTAGAACTAACAACAAACCAAAGCCAAATTGTTACTCTAAATTACCCATATGCTTGAATAAATAAATAAATAATTATTCTTGAAAAAAATGTAGATAATATTAACTTGAATGGAATTTGGAGAGTTTTTAATGAATCAAAGGCTTGAGACCTCATTTACTATTATAGATGATCTATAGGTTGCAATTTAAAATGTTATGGCATCTACTGTGAATAGATTTGAAGATATTTGTCCTATTACACAGTTATTACAAATCATTTTGTTTATATTTAACAACCAAAGTATTTTTACCAATGCAAAGACTAGACAAAGGAACTGCTCATTAGAGAGAGACTTCACTCCTACTTTTGCAATTTGGGAAGATTCAGTTCCAAGGGCTACAGAGGAGGCTTTAGCAATATTAACTACTTGGACAACAAAAGGAAGCTAACAAACACACTTCAATGGAAAAGTTGGTCTCTCTAGGAAGCTACTTTAGAAACCTGACAGCTACTGTTCATAAAACCAATGCTGACATATGGTAGGATGCTCTAAAAGCGACCGGCTTCTTCAAATCAACTCTATAAAATGCTATTGAATAGATATGAGTTGGTCTTTAAATGGACCACTTTAGTCATTGATTGAACCCCCTAAAAAAGAATTATTTATTGCAAGAGCCAGTCATTGGCCTTGATTTCCTCAAGTCACTTTCAAAGTTGTAAGTGGAAGCATTTTGGGAGACCTAGGGTCATAAATAGATACCTAGAACAGAAATCTTAGGAAATTCATAACTAATTCAAAAATGCTTCAAAAATATGAAACCACTTGTGTTACGTTCTTCATCCATTTTTCTTTCTCTTAAAAATGAGTGAAAAATATTTCTATTCATGCAAAACTACAAAAAAGGTGGACCAACCCTTAAATGGTCGCTTTTAGAGCATCCTACCTTAATGGAAATCAAGGTGCGTAAGCTTCGTCTGCCAATTCCGACCGCTGTTGCACTCTTCGCTAGGCTTGGTGACTTTCAAAGCTTACATGCGTGGTTTGGATGTCAAATCTGAGAGTGCAAGCCGTATTGTGGCATGGTCATGCTTGTGGGATTCCAGTGAGAAATTCAGCATCATTTCGAGCATTATTTATAACAACCTTTGGCTTTGGCTTTGGCTCCATCGTTCAATCTCTTAGGAGCAAAGCACAATTTATACCATAGAACTCACACACGATAACCAAATCTGTTTGATTTCTACAAATTATCAAACTAAAAACCAAGGAAATCATTGAAACTGATAGTCTATTGTCGACTTGAAGTCGCTATACTTTCTACATAATCCAGTCTGGAAAGAAAAATAGGGACAATCACTTTGCTCGTACATCACGCTAATGAATATCCAAAAAACACACAACATGCTTAATCCCTAAAGTTCCCTGACTATGTTTTCACCAAAAAAGCTCAAAGATTGTCATTTTTAGAACAAGTACCAAAGTTTTGAAAAAAAAACTTTTTTTGACATATGTAATAGTAGAATCTTGCAGTAAAATGGTTTGAGAAGATGTGGAAAAAATTTCAAAATTTTTCACCATGTAGATTGTAAGATATTAGCATTTGAATTGACAATTTTTTTTTGCCCCTGCAAAAAACCTAACAAGTGCATTTCACAAGGTCATATTTGTATGAAAAAATGTTTAAAAAGGTAGTAACTCTTTTTATTCATTACTCAAGGCAAGTTCGCTACATGCTTGAAATTTTTTGCATCATTTGGAATTATGCAACATATAGGAAAAAAATAATAAGTACTAAACAGTAGTAGAAAATAATTAAAAATACTAAATTGTTAAGAATTCAATTATGGAGTTGAAAAATGCCAATCCTAGTGGTTGCAATGTCATAATAAACAATCTACATCCCATGATTTTATTTCTTTCAAGAAATATTGAAAATTGAGTAAGATAAAGGACTTCAAAGTTTATTTTAGAGTATAGAATCCACAATTGCCCGCGAACAAAAAATCCTCATGACTTTTGACTCATTGATCAAAATGGAATGATTCAAAGCTTTCCACGTATTTGTAACTTTTCAAAACCAATTTCAAATTTTTGTTTTGAAAAAAGTGAGTTTTTTTATTTGTCCGGATTGCCTAGTTACGAAGAAAAGTAACATATTAAGCCATAACTTTTGATTCATATTTCCAAATTTCATAAAATTTAGCGCTTATAAAAGATATTCCTTGTCCCCACCTTCTATTAAAATTTGGACTAAAAATATGGAAATCTCCAATTACACGTATCTGCCTGTAGTCTGGCTTTTGTCTATTTCCCAAAACCCAGGACTAAGTATAGAGGTTCCAAAATCTACAGGAAATGGTCAAATAGTCTAATGTTTTGCAGCTAGAAGTCACTTGTAAGTCAAATTGTTATGGGATCTACTCAACAATCTTACTACAGAAATCAATTTTAAAACATTCTAATATCCCAAAGGTAAATTTGATGTCCAGTCCGTTAAATAATGCTATGGACGCATGAGTGCTGTCCTAGTCCTGCCTAGTACTCTAGGGGTATTTCAAGACAATTTGTCAGGTTTATAAGAACAATTTGTCATGCATGATCTAGGCACTATGTGCATAATAATATATATATTTATATAAGAGTACACATTCGTTAATTATAGTGAGTTTTGGGTGATTGCAAGAAACACTTAACGATTTTCCGTCAAAAACACAGTTTTTGGCCCCTGTACTGGCAGTACTGCACATACTGCCAGTACAACGCGATTTTAGTGCGCCTGCAAATCTAGACCGTCAATTTTTAGATGCCTGCAGATCTAGACCGTCACATAGTACTATGTAGTACTACTTGACTGCTAGAAGTACTACAGGGGCCATTGGGAGCAGAAAATAGCAGAAAAGGGGTCTGTGGACTTTTTTATTTTTAGTAATTCAAAAAAAATTCAAAAAATTATATGAAAAATAGCCATTTTTTCTAAAGAAGTTTGTGTTCACATTGCACCAAAAAGCTCATACAGGAAAAATTTTCCCTCTTCGTAGCCATTACGCAAAGGAGGTTCACTTTGACCCATGTGTGCAACAGACATGTTTCTATTTTCATAAAAATTTAACGGGATCCTTTGTAATGTTAGTAGACCTCCAACATGTCCAATTTGTGGCTTCAAATTCGCATTATTTGGGTCAAAAATAGGACTAAAAACCTCCAAAATGGCCAAGGTAGACACCCAATCGGGGGCAAGTTAAAAATAGTAAATTAATTTTTAAAAAATTAAAAAAATTACTCAAGGTCTAAAACTTTTATTTGTATCTTCATTCCAAATTTCAAGCCAAACAAACCAAGGATGAAAAAGTTATAAGCAAAAAACCTCCTCAAGGGGACACCCAAAAAGGACAAGTGTTTTTTGCAATCACCCTTTTATATTGAGGCAATTTGTCGGGCCGTCACTATTTAACTAGCCTAATTACTAGTTAAATGAGTAGCAAACTGTTCTCAGTCCTAAAGGCAAATTGTCTCCAGCTAAGTGCAATGGGAATGAGTTTGTAATGCATTATAAGTTACAACATCAACAACAAGGCAATTTATCAAATACACATCTCAAACCAACTCAGCATTTTTCCAATTTTTCTTACACATACAATTCAAACTCCTATCCATCATGTGAGAACACAAAATGTGAACTTTCGGAATTCCGGATTAGTTTAGGAATGGACTAGGGAACTTTTTCAAAATTTTTGAATACTAAGATGGCAAACCGGAACAATTAGCAGATACAGGTAAATAGGAAAGTTCCGGTTTGGTAGAAACTGTAAATCGAATAAGGAACGGATCTTAACCGGATCCGTAACCTGGACGGAAATCCGGATTCAGGGACCTACGTCCTAGGTTCCGACCTATGGAACTAGGGTTCCGTTTTCAAAGGCGGCGCATTTATGGGCCGTCCCAATGGGTGTTGGCTGTTGGCCGGCTACTTAAGCCTGATTTCTGCTCCATTCTCATCCTCTCTTTCCTCCGCTTGCATTTGTATGTGTTTGCAGGTTTTGGAGCGCGCCTTAGCTGAGTGAAAGAGCGGTGAGATAGGATCGGATAGGGAGAGAAGGAGAGGAGGGTGCCGATTGCACCGGATTAGTGGAATTGTGTTAGTGAGGATGGAGGAGCCACGGAAACCGACAGTTATGACAAAGTTACTCTATCCAGTCATATCGGTGGATCCTAAGCTCCGGGTGCTTTTAGAAGGCGATCTGGACAGCATGGGGTGCACCGGCTTGCTGCGCAAGCCGTGGAATTTGAAGAACGAAGCCATGGTTCAAGAAATCGTGACTAGGACTGAGAACTAGTTCGAATTGACGGAGCGTGGGAAGCCGTCAAAGTGGACTGAGGACATGTGGATGGAAGCCTACGGATTCCGGAAGGCGGGATCCAGTTACGCCTCGAGGACGGAAGGCTATGTGCAACGGAAATTTTGTAACCCGCCCAGTTCAAAGGAAAGTTTCGCAATCCATGATTGCATAGACCAGAGGCAGAGGATGGTGTTGGAGTTCCTGGTTCCGATTTTGTATCCGGAGAAGCCGACCTGGGTCACGAACACTCTGGGCAACATCATTTTTGGAGCGATGGAGGACAGACCGGTGAACTGGAGAACCATACTGAGGGGGGTGGTGCTGAAACTAGCAGAAGGGGTGCAGAAGGGAAAGATCAGCCCGATCAACACCTACCTTTTCCATCTCTATTACCACAACGGAATCGTGAGCGAACAAAAGATTAAGGATTACAAGTTTGCCGAGGAGATGCTGAAGTACGGATTGCCACCGGATGAGGGAAAACCGACAGAGGAACAGGTTCCGGAAGTGGTGCCTCTGAGAACAGAGAGACCGGAAGGGTCGCGGCGGAAGTCGACCGACCCGAACGTGAGAGGGAAGCAGCAAGTCCAGGAAATAGAGGAGCAGTACCGGGCTTTTGAGGAACTAGGGGGAAACGATTTGTTCGATGCCGGAGTGGATTGGTTCGAGGAAGCCCGGAGACGATATGAGCAACTGGCCGACCTTGTGTGTTTGGTGTCGGATGGAATGGGAGTGGAGCCGAATCAGATCCTGGACGAGTTGAAGAAACGTCCGGATCCGGTTCTGCTCAATCAGAAGGATGAGCAAATCCGGAAATTGGAGTAGGAGAAGATCCAGCTCAAGACCAGATTGGGCAATGCGGAGGACGCACTGAAGTTTGCTTCCAAGAGGGAGGCAGATGCGATGAACATGGTGAGGGGCCTCAAGGAGTTAGTGGGTCAGCCCGCGGAACAGATCACACATGCCCGGCTCTTTAACGAGAAACTGGTTCGGAAGGGCGTGGTGACCGGAAGTATGATCTTCAAGATCCTGGTGGATTACGAGGTCAAGATGGAGAACATATTGGCGGAAATGCGGAAGTTGTTGGGGTTTCTCGATCCGGCAGTCATGGACTTCATAAGGTTTTTGGAAGTTCCGAGTGCTCAGTTGTGGAGGACTCCGGCCAAGACCACCCCCGCCGGAAGAAGCCAGTCGAGGGAACCAGGTATGAGGGCCTTAATGAGGGACGTCACGAGCCAAAGAACAAGTCAGGCGGGGCTGTCACGAAGGAGAATGAGGGCGATGACTGAGGTCACTAGGCCGGCGCAGACGGTGGTTCCGGCACAGGCGGTGGTTCCGGTGCAGAGAGAGGTTCCGGTACAGACAATGATTGTTACGTTTCCCCGGAAACTAATCGCGGCTCAACTGGAGGGCGGGGCGCCTAAGATTGTGCGGACGGACTTGACGGAACGGATGCCTGTGGTGGCGAACTTGGCAAGGTCCAACCCGGAAGGTTTCCCACACATGGAGGAAGAATCTGGTGGGGACGAGAGTACCGAGGAGGATCTGGTTGGGGCTTCAAGGAGAGAACCCATTGTGATGGAGTCGAATAAGAAGTTCGTCATATCAGACGACAAGGAGACGGAAGAGACAGCCACTCCGTTGGTCCGACGACCCATCCAGACCCGGGCAAGTGTCAGGAACACTTCCACAAAGACGGCCGGAGCGGCTCAGGGCGGCAGCAGTACGAAGAAGTCGCGGAAGAAGTGAATAGTTAGGATTGTCTTTGTTTTGGTAGGATTTGCTTTTCAGTTCTGGAACGGGTTTTCCATGCGTGGGGCCCAGGTTCCGGATTAGTTTTGAGGATAGAGCCGGCAGAGGATTTTTCGGGTATCTCGGGTGGTTCTCTAATTGGTTGCCTGGATTTCCGGGGTGCTTTTTGGCTTTTAGGCGTTGACTTTTTGTTGGTTTAAGGGTTGGCAAGCTGGTTGTGCTATCATTCCCTCCTAGCGGATTTTCATTTTGTATTTCCATTCCATTCCTTTTAATCAAAGTACTGAGTGAAACTCTCGGATTTCTATCTTCGTGTTCAAGTGTGGATCTGATTGTTTTATTGATGTGCTGGAGTCTGAGGGAAGACGGGTGAGGAGGAATCCGGATCTGAAGTAACTGGTTCCGTTTGAAAGGTGCATTTGGAAACAGGGTTAGATTCTTGACTGAGTGATAGTGCAATCGAACCTTTAAACTGCTAGGATAGTGCAATCGAACCTTTAAATTGCTAGGATAGTGATCCGGTGGATGGAGTAGCGGAAGCGAGTCCAGCTGTCAACCCGTGCGGAGGTAAGCGCCCGCCAAGAGGAAGTTACTGCTCTCCCTGAAGGTCTGCCAACATCAGAATGGTCTAGCATTGTACAAACAACCCTTGGTAGGTTTCGGAACCTTGAGATCTGTCGTTGTAGTATGGAAGGGATTGAGTCCTGAGTGACCTGCTTTCCGGATTGGATGTCTAGAGAGTTGTGAGGACCTGGATCTTGTCTCTGTGCTGCGACAGCTTAATCACATAGGTGTTGTATTTGGTGATTTTTTCGGAGTTCAGTAAAGTGAGAAACCAGAGTGGTGAGTTTCTACCCCTCGAAAGATCAAAAGCAGACCCTCTGAGGGTAAAACAGAGGCTAAAGAAACCATCTCGAGTGAAAGACGGAACCGGATTTGGAAAGAGCTGGGTACGGATGTGATTCCGGATAGTGGGAGTTTTCGGAAAAGAGTAATTTTGTGACTGGAATAAGAAAGAGAGGTAAACCGGATAGCCGGAACATGCGACATACATCTTGGAATTCCCTGGGACAATAACTCGTGTCATTTTAGCAAAATTTTGTGGCTAGAGATACTTACGCCTAGATTGTGCGTACGATACATCAGTTAGGACAATTTGTCACCTATTATACTTCACCTAATACTTAGTCAATTTATCTCACTAAGTGTCTATTGATCTCATTAATTTCAATTATAAGTCAGTTTATAGTATGCTCAGTTTCAATCGACAACTTGTCTGTACAATACCTACTGTCCAGTTTAGGTACTACGTCAATTTGTCCTGTGATACATACCCACTGTGAATGAATTGCTTCAATGGTATCACCATACCCAAGACAAATTGTCAATTAGATTCCTAATCGAGATCCAGGCTAAAACCCAGGGATCTAGACAATTTGTTTTTACACTTCTTCCTCCCATAGCAGACCCTTTCTTCACTGCTCATATTTAGACTGATTGGTTTGACAGAATTTATCAACTCCCAAATTCAACTGTGAAGAATTAAATTAAATTCAATTCTAGACAACTTGCCTATCCCAATACATCACATAACTCAATCACACATATATAAATTCAAGACAATTTGA
The DNA here is from genome assembly GCA_951230915.1 of Antitrichia curtipendula. Taxonomy (NCBI): domain Eukaryota; kingdom Viridiplantae; phylum Streptophyta; class Bryopsida; order Hypnales; family Leucodontaceae; genus Antitrichia; species Antitrichia curtipendula. The sequence continues at coordinate 13,167,563 of OX579642.1, read as the reverse complement.
TTTCATACATCAAACACACAAGAACCGGTCAAATTGTCTTACCTGGTTCCAATGTTTCATATTCAGCTCTCTGATTTCAATCTCTCACACACACTATGTTAAAACATTCAATACAACTCAATCATTAAATTTATTGTGATCATTTTAGACAACTTATCGTTAATTTCTTCCAAATATTAAAAACTAGATCTAATTCTCTATTATAATTTCCATTTATTATTTTGACAATTTGTCTAATTCCAGCCTTGTGCTAAATTTCTATTTCTCACTTAAAGATTATTCAAATTGTAAAATAGATTCAGCTGGATTCAAACAAGTATAGAAATTAATTTCATAAAACAACTTGTCATAATTATAAATTGACAAAATTAAACACTTATATGTAGACCAACTAATCTTCAAAAACAGCATACTCCTCGCAGCAATTGGCTTGGTCAAATTGTCTTCATCAGCAATCGGACAAGTTGCCTGTCGCTGGTTCACAGCCTCCACAACGCCGTTATTGACGAGCTGGCTTGACAATTTGCTTCCTTCAATCGATTCACCACAAATCCCACAGACCAATTGACTCCAATCATTGTAAATTGCTCTCCTTTTTCCTCACCGCAATACTAAGTCAATTCGTCTCACACACACAATCACAGATAATTTACCTCACAATTCCACAAACAACATAATTCACACAAATTCTCATAATCACAGTTTCAAAAAATCAATTTATTATTCATGTTCCACAAATCCAAACAATCTGAACACACACAATAATTCACAGACAATTTGTTACACAAACCATTCCAACAAACACGAACTCATCACTATAAATCTGCACACAAATTTACGCAACGAATTTACACACAAAATACTCACACAAATTATGTTCAATCACTAGATCGTAATAGAGTTTGACAAGTTGTCAAGTATTAGATCTAATCATTGGATCAAGGCAAATAATTTTATAATTTTATAATTTCCACAACCAAAACACAAATACCAAGAATTCAGCTAGCACAAGTAAACAATGAGATCCAATCACTGGATTCTCAAGACAATTTGTTAAGTTATTTCACAATTCAGAGGATCCAATCACTGGATCTTAATTGTGAATTAGAAATGCTCAATTTAGTCCAATCAATAGACTTAAAATTAGAGCTTACAGAAATTAATACACAAGACAAATTGCTTGTGAAAATAGTATGATATTAATATTTGAAGGAGTTCAAAGTACATAGAAACAATTTTACAAACACAAAATGAAGACCAAGAGAGTGAGAGAGTCAAAATGACAAATTATCTTACTATATGCAAAAATTGAAGACAACTATTCAAACCCGAAGTGTAGAGTCAACTTGCCTTTTGCCATCCTAAACCTTCATATTTTATGGATCTTTTCTAATCTGGCAATTTGTCTATGTTATTACTTTATTGTGTGAACAATTCGTCAATTTGTCTCTATTTACACTATTCACAACAAATTATCAAAAAGCAAAATTTTAACAAGACTACTCTGCTTAAAATTTATATTTAGCCAAAAAACGCATGTTGGTCCTTTAGAGGTTAAGCTTGCATCAATTTTCAAAAAACACAAGAGCAAGTTAGAAAATATAGCTCACAGAAGTGCGGAAGAAATCCTCTGGCATGGCACAATCACTTGTTTATTATAAATACTAAGATTGGACCACTTATACCTAATCACTCAAGCAATTATGGCACAAATGGTGAGCAATTGATTTTGATGGAGAATTTTTTCATATAGGGCGATAGAAAATATTGAGCTTGTAAAATTTTCAGATTTTTTTTTTTGCAAAACTGAAATTTTCATGAATTTTGGGAGCCAAAAAGTGTTCCAAACCAGTAACTAATCTCTAGAGTCTTCCAATTCTCGTCATTCAAAAACTAGCTTCTCATTTTCTTCTTTCTTACTACTTTTTGCATACTTTAGGACATATGCTATGATCTTATTAGTTCCAACCTTAAAAAAGAATAAAAAGCACGTTCTAACCTATAGGTTGAGTACTGATCCTTGGTTGGGAATGGATCATGGTCCGACCTTAGGATGCACGGTGCCGCTACAAAAGACATCGTAAATCGGTGGTCGTGCAAGGTTGTTGTGCCGCATGAAATAAAGACATGTCTGCAAACAAAATAATAAAAGGGAACAAAATTTAGTCACTTTGTTTATAACTATTACGTTTATAATCAATACCTTAAGTTAGGCTGTTCGTTTGTTTTGTTTTGTTTTGTTTGTTTTGTCACGTTGAGATCTCCTGGACCATGCGTCCCCCAGCTGCGTGCTTGGTACCGTCGGAAAGCTCTCGTGGAGGAGGGGTGCACCGGCTTGGTTTTGTGGCGTTTGGAGCTACGGTGGGAAAGTTATTGAATTTCAAAGTATTTATTGATTAAAAAATTAGAAAATTACTTTTACTTTGATTTTGTGCTACCGGGAGTGAAACCGGGAGTAGAACCAGGCCAACGGCACAGGGCCACACTAGTATTACTGATGTTAATAAACCATTGAATTTGCAGGGTTTACAAACTGGTACTGTAAGTGTAAACCACCTCTGAGAGGGTACAAAGGCGAGTTACCTTCAAACTAAGTCACTTCTTAGCCTTCTTTGGACGGCCGGGCCTTCTCTTTTGTTCACAGACCTTCCATGGTGACATGGCGATTTGGAGAGGTCAACTGTGGATGTCGGCTTGGAAGGTATGGCTCCATCAGACACTGGTGTTTTGACGTTGCATGCGCGCGTCTTGCGACCTTCAGATGAATTTTTCGTATCCATGTCCGCTGAGGCAAGGGCCAATTCTTCTGCAAAGTTCTTTGAGAGAGGCAGCAATCGCGACCCATCTACTAGTAGCTTCAATTGTTTCTCTTGGATCGAATCGATGGTTGCATCGTCGTCCCTGTCGTGACCACACGCATTTTGGACAGCACCTACTCTTTTACCTAGGACTCTAGTCTTCAGCAGCTGGAGAGTCTGAGCTAATGTTATCGAGTCCCCATACGGATTGCCTCGCAACGTCCTTTCTTACACAAAGCAGACCAACATGTATACATGCAGACATTTCTGTAAGAGGACAGGCAAGATAATGGCAAGCAAAAAACGGTGTAATAGAGTGGAATAATGCCAACCTTCGATCTTGACTCTTGCAGGTTCAAAAGCCGAGTCTGTGTCATGCTCGTCATCATCGTCTTCCACAATTACTGTGTCCAGGGTGAGAGGCGGCAACTTCGATGAAGAGTTCTTGATCAAAGCACGCGGCTTCTCACCCGTGGTCACCAAAGAAATTGTCGGCGTCAAATGGTAATCCTTATCATTAAAAACTTGTCTGCTGGTGTCGCCAATGGGTCTTCAAATTTGTTAAAAGTTCTGTGAGATTGGTCCTACTCTTTTCTTGGCGCTTGAACCTGCAAAAGACCCATGTGTGGTTACGCAAAAGAAGAAGCATTGTCAGCGGGCAAAAGTTCTGTACTACGAGTGCACTGAGGTGTCGCAGATGTACAACACATGGCAGAGTTGTGCACATTGATGCACAAGTGTGCACCCTAAACCACAAGTAATAACTCAATTGTGCCCACTACTGCAAATCAACCCAGCAGAATGCACAGCTCTGCGTACATGTAGAAAAAAAACACCCCACCGTTATGTACCAATGTGTTTCGCAAATGACACTGCCAACAGCAGCTCTGTTCATGAGTGCACGCAAGTGCTCCGTGACTCAAGGGATTGTTTCCTCTGTCGTGTACGACTATTGTCCAGTGAAACGGTGGGCTTTTTATCACACAACGTTGCATTTGTGGATCATGGGGAAATTTCTCTAGGAGGAGTGCTCTGGGGAAATTCTGTTGTTTGACTGCTAAGAGATTGCACTTGAGAAACACCCCTGGCTGGCGAGAGTCGTAGGAGGTTGGGAGCAGGTGGCATGGCCATCTGGTTTCGATCAAACCTGCCTGTTGCAACTTGCAAGAAGGGTTTATGGTTACATATTAGTTACAAGCTAAATAATGCCACTGCTACAGTCAACACACACAGACTATCATTGTTGTCAAAGCTACAAAACCTCATCCCTCCTTCACACTGGCTGTGACGCTCCGACGAAGTAGGAAATCGACAGTCCTTTCCCTAAACAACATGTCGTCCTTATACAACATTATTCTTCACATGGGGCGGCTGCAACTACAGTACTGGTACATTGTTGCCACTCCTGACCCACCCGTTACCGCAGGTGGGCTCTACTTTTGCTTGGGCAATCCGCGCTTGTGGCCAGAAGACAAATCATGGCCCTTATAGTCCAGGGAAGTAGAAGAGGTTACCATGAGGGAAAATTTTGACCATTACAGTACCACCACTTTACCACCTCCTAAGTGGTAAACTCATAGTAAAGCGGTGGTAAAGTGGTGGTAATGGTCAAATATTTCCCTCATTTTCTCTCATGGTAACCTCTTCTAACACGGCGTCCACCCTGCACGGCACCACCACATCATATCAAGTGGAAGTAATAAGTGCCTTGCCACTTCTTGTGTGCATGGAAGAACAAGGATACTCGGCCACACATGCGGAATATGCCATCGTTTGAAAGATCCTCCTCAGTCCCTGTTTTTTCGGAATTGCACAATGCAGTCAGCATGGGGAAGGCTGACGCCACGGCGTTGACGAAGCAATCGAACTTCTCCGACGGGGACGACAGCCCGATCGATGCCTTTATATCAGCATTCCTCGAGGGGATCCTCTAACGTTTTTCAAATCCCCTTCATCGATCGAAAGCCTCACATCCTTTACACAGACACTAGCTATTTTGAGTACTGCAACCATGTCTCACAGCACCAGATGCACCGACTTCTATGGCAGCCCATACCGCCGCACCTCCGAAAAACGCCCAGGCCAATCCCAATACATCGACTACGGCGATATCGCGAGGCAGTCCAGGCAAAACGCTATCGCCGATAATCTCGCCCTCACGGCCGGCGATTCCCCCTTGCACCGCGCCACGACGGGCCCCTCGGGCGTAAAAGTCGTCAACTACACGCACAAGTCGCCAGCAGATGACAAGCGGGATGACAAGGAACACATGACCATCAGCGTGCAGAGGGAGGATGGAAGCGGCACGAGGGAGTGGCATCACCTGTATCCGAACGGCGACAGCACGAGTTACAGCCGCGAGGGCGTGAAGACGCGGTATCCGGGCGGGGTGAGCTATTCGACCGAGAGTATCCGTTATGAGGGCTGTGTGGAGGAGAGGTGGGATACGCCGCCTTCGGGTTCGCAGCAGCGCGAGGGTAAACCCCTTAAATGGTAAATAACACCCCGAAGGCAAGTACACGCCCGAAGGCTTTGAAAGGCGCGAGGGTGACGATGAGTGATATACAGTATCGCACTAGAGCGATTTTCATTCAGGAGCTGTGTCGCTTCTCACTGAAAATGATCTAAAGTTAGTATCCAAGTCGGCCCCACGATTTGTACTTTGTGACTTGCTTCACTCACCCCACGTTTTCTAGATATTTCAGGGAATGAAAAGCGACGGGGTTTGCAGTAGTGTCGGGCTTTGGAGATGGTGGTTTTGTGTGATGGTCAAGTTAAGCAGAGTATGTCTATTGAAGTGGGAATACTGCTGCAATGCCCATCACCTTGTTCGACATATGCAGCCCTCGATCTAGTCCTCCGTATAGAGGGATTATAGAACGTTAGTCACAGAGCAGTCATGATTAGTCAGTTCGGTAACCAAGGGTTCTTTCCGCTGTCTTCTGACCGAGGTGTATGCATCTCGCTCTGTAATCAAAACTCACCTGTGTATGAGAAACTTACTATATATTGTGTATCAGTGTCTCAGTAGAATACTCAGATTTATGTTAATTAATCTCATGAATTTATTAAGTTAGGCTGTTTGTTTTGTTTGTTTTCGAACTCAGTGCCCTCGTAAGCACTCTGCAACTTGGAAGTCATATTTGAAAGCCACTCGTACCTCATTTTGCACGTCAACAAGTCCCCTGATTCGGTGGTACTTCTTGGAATGCCTGACGACGCTGATTCAAAGCCAGGAATGCTGAGAGTGGGTCAGCGCAGACCTCTTGAGAGTAATAACGAGCTCTCCAGAATGTGTTGCGGGGTGAACCTTCATCACATCGGTTTTTCCTCTGTCGACTTTCTCTGGACTTCTTGCGCTTCAAAGACGTGCATTTTGCTCTCTCTCGAACTCTGCATTAATTGGTAGTGAAGGAGTCGAGGACATACATCTCTCTTCGGGCTTTCTCACCCAATTTCTGGACTTCAAGTTTGGCAAGTTCCGCTTCGTGCTTAGTGGACCACCACCCGATGGACAAAACGTCCAGAAATTGAGAGACTCAAGCTTGCGCGCCCACAATGCCGATATAGTCCCAATTCCTGCAAATCTGTCCAACCGAGGACGCGTCGGAAATCAATCCACCGAGTTCAATGTGAAGCCAAATGCCGTCTTCTTTGGCAGTGGTCTGTTGTCTCCGCTTCCTGCAGGTTGACCCAGAACTTCTTCTCGATCCAGGGAGAGATCTGTTCGGACACAAAAGAACTGCGAACGCTGTGTGGTATTGACGTCTTCACCATCACACCTTTTTCTACTACCGACGCCTATCACAAACTGCATTCCGATCCATCCATCCATACCTTTAAGATAGGTTGTTTGTTTTGTTTTGTTTGTTACGTTGAGATCTCCTGGACTGTATGTCCTTGGGAGCGTGCTTGGTACCTTCGGAAAGTCCTTGGCGCATTAGAGGGGATTTGAGGGCTCTGGAGGGCCGTTTCGGGCAGGTTCCCTGTGCTGTCCAGAAACTGTGAACAATCGATCGGCTATCAGGAATTTTTTTTTCAAATTATTATTATTATTATTATTATTATTTTTGCCCCCTCAAATATCATTTTGAGTGAAAAAAAAATAAAAATAAAAATAAAAATAAAAAAATTGGAAAATGACGTGGCACGGTGCCGACCACGTCAGCCAGCAGTTCCTCTGCGTTCCCGCAGTCCGGGAACGCAGGAGAACTCGCAGTCTCTCCAAGCCCCCAAAAAACATCTAATGACAAAGGGTGCACAAGCTTTGTTTGGTGGCGATCCAACCTATAGTGCAAAAGTTATTGAATTTTGAAGTTATTTTTGGTTTAAAAAAATTAGGAAATTATTTTTACTTTTATTTTGGCTATTGCAACGGCATAGGGCACTTTATTTTCATTGTGGCAACACCACAGCATACACTAGGCTTGGTTTCATGACATTCAGACCTAAGGTGTGAAAGTTATTGAATTTCGAAGTTTTTTGTACAAATAAAAAAAATGAGAAAATTACTTTTTCTTTTGTTTTGGTTGTTGCAACAGCACAGGGCACATTAGTCCATACCTTTAACCTCTAAAGAACCATTGTCAGTTCGGCGGACATTTGGGATTTCAAGCAGGTACCTATGGGTTGAATTTTTGTCTTGATTTTTTGAAACTTTTTTTGAAGATAGAAAAATTGATAAGCTTCATGGGAATATAATTTTTTTTCAATTGGTGCCTAGGAACAACAGTTATACCCAAATAAACTCAAAACAGGGGAGAGGGGGAAGCAAAAATAATTTATTATTTTTGAGTTTTTTTTTCCATAGGTTATATTTTTGTCTATTTGGAAAGCTTTGATTCACTCCATTTGGATTCGTTATGAGAAAGTAATGGACAATTTAATTTTTCGGGCACTTAGAGCATCTTCCTAAAAAAATAACTTGTAAAATTCATTTCTGAATGCAATTTTTATAATTTTTCAAAAAAAAAAAGTTTCACATGGTTTAATTTTTTATCTAGAACAATCTTACCATTGGAATTAGTACATTTTAATTACATATAAAAGATATTAATATTTTAGATTTTCCTTCTATCTTGTACCTACTTCTATTTAACAATTTTTTTAATAATGAAAATTAAATTTTTTTGATTTGAGTTTTTTTTGCTAGACTCTCAACTCAATTCTCCACTATAAAGATTTAAAGTTCAAAACTCTGTAGTGCAGAAATTTATAAAAATGTTCAAAGTCAAAAAATTTAGTTCCACAATGTGTTGAAAAACTTATTTTTTTCACTTTAAATGCAGATATCTTGCAATCTGTGTGGTCAAAAATTCTGAAATTTTTTCCACACATTGTCATACTAGTTAGGTATAAGATCCTATGGTTAGGTTTGGAAAAAAAAATTCAATTTTTTTACTCTTTGCTATAGAAATGACAGTTTTGAGTGTTTTTTGGTAGAAAAATGGCCTTGGTCCTTCAAGGATTAAGATAGGTTGTTTGTTTTATTTTGTTTTGTTTTTTACATTGAGATCTCCCGGACCGTGTGTCCCGTGGCCGCTTGCTTGGTACTCTAGGAAAGCCCTTGGCAAAGAGGGATGCAAGGGCTTTGTTTTGTGGTATTCCAACACACAATGTGAAAGTTATTGAATTTTAAAGATTTTTATATGAATTAAAAATAAAAAAATTACTTTTACTTTTTGCTTTGGCTGTGGCACACTGGTCCATACATCCATTACCTTAAGTCAATTTGTTTATCTTGTTTCGTTTGTTTGTTATGTTGAAATCTCTCGAATCATACATCTCCAGTCGCATTCTTAGTACTACTATCCAAGAGCCCTCAGCGAGGAGGGGTGCATGGGCTTTGTTTTGTGGTGTTTCGACTCATAGCTTGAAACTTATTTATTTTGAAGTTTGAAGTTTCTATGAATTAAAACAATAGAAAATTACTTTAATTTTAATTTTGGCTCTGGCAATGACATAAGGGATACTAGTCCATTTGAAGACATTCTTGTCTTGGAGTGTAGAAGTGGCTATAGTTTCTCAACAATTTAGTGCAAATCTATCGCTCCTTATAGGATGCAGAAAGTTCATAACATTGTTTATCAATGAAGTAGGGTCCCCTTTTTTCATCCTTGAAAACGAACCCCTACATTGAACAAAATTATTTTAAATGGCTGTTCAACCAACTCTAATCCTTGAATCAATTGATAAATCTCTCCCAGACAATTAATAAATCATAATATCTTTCTAGCATGAGAAAGACCATTGCCTGGTTATGCAATGATATGTTGCAACCGCCGAGCAATTTGAATGTGCAAGCCTTTTCTGGCAAAGAATTTTTAGCCCAAATGTTATGTTAAAGACAAAAAATTGTGAATGAATATAAAACCTCCAAAAAAACAATTCTAAAATAGAATTGTTGAATAATAGTTGTCAAAGTTACAATCTCCATCTTTAGGTACACTACTTGTGCTCCAAACGTAGAGGAGTGCTCACCAACATTTAGTGCATTGTAGTATGCAATAACGTGAGTACAAAGTCTCCTTTTGGGCAGTGGTCGGCTTGGGGTACCCAAAAATGTTGTCTAAACTACAATATCAGCCCATTGCACTGCATCAAACAACTTCATATTTTAAATATAATAAAATGTGATTTCACGAAATGTAGTTTTAGTTGCCTACATTTGTAATGTATCAAGGAAAAAAAATCATCATAACCAAAGAATTTTAAGAACTTTTTATGAATTTTTAGTTGAAAAAGTAAGTTTTATCCTATGCACCTAGAATTCTTGAAAACAAGCATTTGGAATATCAAATATATAGTAATTTTATTTTAATATTATTTTTGGATGTGACTTATATTAATGGTCCAATACATAAAATAATTAATTTTAATAAATTGTGCACTATAATGCCTACAAATCCCAAAATTCAATGTTTTTTCTCACCTCTATGAAAATTTCAAAAAAAAAGGTCATTAATCCCTAAAGTACCAAATTCCCCTTGGGGAACACTTGAAATTTTGGGCAGGCCCATGCATTTTGAAATTTAAATCCGATTTTTTGAAACTTTTTTGAAGATAGGAAATCACATTAGCTTTTTAAAAATATAATTTTTTTTTCAATTGGTGCTCAGGAGGAAAAGTTATGCCACCCGAAGTCCAAAAAGCAGTTCGTCGGGCAAGAAAAAAACTTTAAAAGAATAAATTAAAAAAAAATAAAAATTCTCAAAGATCATATTTTTGTCTACATTTGAAGCTTTGATTCATTCTATTTGGACTTAGAATGAGAAAGTTATGGACAATCTATTTTTTGGGGCAATCTAAGCATCTTCAAAAAAAATGATTTATAGAATTCATTATTGAATGCAATTTTCAATTTTTTTCAATTTTTTTTTTACAACGTTAAGTTTGTTTGCAAGAACAATCCCACCATTGGGATTATGGTGTTTTAATTCCACCTAAGAACTATTAACAATTTAGTGTTTTGTTCAATTTTGGACCTACTTCTACTTAACAATTTTTTTATATGTGAAAATCAAGGTTTGACATTCTGAAATTTTTTTCCCTGACTCTCAACTCAAAAGTCCAACACAAATTTTTTTAACTTAATGGTGTATAGTGCAAAAACAATCCACAAATGGCCGTCAAAGTCATCTGAAATTGCAGGCCACAGTTCAAAAAAACTTCTTTTTCCAACTTCAAATGCTAATATCTTACAATCCGAATGGTCAAACTTTATGAAATTTTTACCACATGATCTCAAACAAGTGAAGTACAAGATTCTACGGTTAGATTTAAAAAAAAGGTTTTTTATGTTTAGGAAGTGATCGCAGCAGAAATGGCAGTTTTCAGTGGTTTTGGAGCCAGAAACTGCCTTGGTATTTTAGGGGTTAAGATTATACATCTTGATTCCATTATGCCATATTTAACTACTTTCGGACTTTAGGAGTAATTTTAGACTATGTCTTGGGAGACTACATTGGGAGAGCTCCCGTTGTATTGGTTTTCGAGACCGCAACGCCTATGAAAGTGGGAAGATTAGAATGAAGTAGACCATGTTTATATCCAAGAAGAGGACAAAGAAACATAATAACTAAGATATTTCACCCATAGTACATTTATTCTACATAACAGTACACTGAATAGTGAATTTAGGTTGCCCCAGACTATATCGAGATATGTCGGACATTGATATAGTCTGGGGCAACCTAAATTCACTATTCAGTGTAGAGAAGATTCATTGGGAAAGTTGCCGCTGTAGTGCAGATCCCAAACTTTGGGATCTTAAGTGTTGCAAGAAACCAATGAAAACAAATATTATTCAACTTAGATTATTACAAGGACTAATAAGTAAGCATTGACCCATTAATATCTCCCTGCAGAATAAGGATCCGGAATTCTCTCGATGTAATCCCCGCATTCAAACTTACAGTACAAGAAGACTGTTGGCACGGTGGAATGGAACTTGAAAGTAAAGAAAAGGTGAGGAAGGTTCACCACATTTTATTAACACCGATAAAGAAGGTCACAATCAAGAAGTTGCCCACGAAAAGAAAGAAAGGCAATCCCTATAGTATCTAAACTACTGAACTTGACTAATGCGTAACAGAATTTCCAACTATAAATAGCTCCTTCCGTGCATACCATGGATCTTCTAATTTCAGGAGATCTATATCATCCCTCACGCCTATGGAGGGACCTATCAAATGAGAATGTAGCCACTGAAGAGGATCTAATTGAAGTACTACAATAGTTTGATCCAAAAAAATGCTGCGTAGTCTAGGGCTACCTAAGATCCGGTTCAGTAATCCCCCACGGTATGGATAAGGATTATTCTTGTTAGGGTTGTTCGAACCGGCAAAATAGAGAAACCCCTTCTAAGTCTTTCGTGGGAGAAGACGCCGCATAAGCTCCTCCAAAGTAGACAAATGCATGGAGGAATACAACCCACAGTGAGTCCATTCAACCAATTGACTAAGAAAGTCACGGAAACCAGAAGGAACGTCGATTATTTGAGGAAGATCCAGAACACTGCCCTGAACGCATAAAGCACCTGTCAGAATAATGACAGCCGCCTTCTGCATGAACTACATACAACAAAGAAGTCAACTCATCAGACAGACAAGGACTAAATCCCTAAAGAACGGGAGATTTCCCGATGTTATTCCAAAGGAGACTCACTATTTTGAGAACCTTCAAAGAACGGGAGATATTCCGATGAATTTAGAATGGACAGTCACTTCACTGAGAGCCAGTAAACAACGGGAGGTATCCCGATGATTTATTACGGACAATCACTTCACTGAGAAGAACTAAACAAGTAATGATCTCCCGTTGAATTTAGAATGGACAGCCACTTCATTGAGAACCGCTAAACAATAAAAGATCTCTCGATAAGCTTAAAAGGGACACTCACTTTATGCAAATCTTGTAAATGGAAGATCTCATCAGGTTCAAAGGACATTGAACTTGACGGAGAACCCCTGCACAACAAGAGACCTCCCAATACAGTAGAAATACACTCTTATATTATTGTCTACAAATTGGATATCGAAGATATGGAAGTCAGCCTATGAATTTCTAATGCAATAATGTAAGATAGACAAAACTCAACAAGTATGAGATGCAATATCTTGCATATGAACTACAAACTACATGTACATGGTAGTGAGTATTTGCTAAAGAATATCGGGACAGCTAATGAATAACGGGACAGCTCAAAATCTGTGCAAGTAAATAGTAATTAAAAAGGAAATATAGGAATACAGCTTACATACAATTCATAATTGGTGTAAATGAGGAACCATTAAGGAACAATTCGAGTGTGCATATGCAATGAATTGTCAAGAAGTATCACTTCCCTCATAATCCATATTTGATAATGTTTTGACAATTTGACAATTACAGGTTCAGGAAAATGTTTGATCAACAATTTACAATAGCATTTACAATTAAAATTACAATTTATACTCCGACAATTATAAAATATCATTCAAATAAACTGTCGTCTCCAGCAATGGGAAATCTCTCGATGAAGCCCCATGCCAATAGGAATCAAGAACGCTGAATTCCGGTAATAATTCCCCAGCCTACAGTGGATAAGGGATCCACTGAATTCTGCCTACCAAGAAGGGGATTTGCCTTCACATACACCGGCACTGCCTCATTTGACAGAAGGAGGCCATCAAGCCACGCCATCAACTGCATATAGAAGTAGTTGTCGAGCATTTCACCACGGAAGGACTGAGGAAAAACAACGCTATGTAGATCGTTCAAGATGTTCTGTTCTGGACTGTCATCAATTAGAAGAATGTTCTCCAATGTGGACAAACTAGTAATGCTCGCAAATGTCGTTAGATCTTTTAGGAAGACTGGCTTATTTGGTGCAGATAGGGCCCTGTACGTGGACTTCGTGCATGCCCCTTGACACAGACAAATGACATCTCGATGGCCAAAGGAACAATCCACAAGGACAATGTCCAACAAACTATCCATATTCTTTGGAGTAACACTACTCTAGAATGCAACATCCGCTCTACAACGTAGCCAATTCAGAAACATGGTGACACTTGGGCGACGCTCAACATGGGATTTATTACGGCCGTATGACCTGTGAAGAAGCACTCCATTCAAGTCAAAGACCACAGAATACTTTTGTCGAGCTACCTTTTTCAATGTGCTTGGTTGCGTTGTCGAAGGTCCACCACAATTTTCAGTCAATTAGGGCAAAGCCCAGTTAGAAATAAGTCCATGAAGAAGCAAAATAAACTTCAATCAAACCCCTAGAAGTACGAAAGGTGTCACATGAAGTACCTTTCACAATGACTTCATCAGTCCTTGTCTCTTCCGAGTCCACGACTCTCGCAGGCGAACGACCCCCCTATCCTTTGGCCCATTCCTCTGTTTCCACCGGTCGACTATCAGAGGCTATCTGAAAAATGTTGCGATAAAGAAATGAGTGCGTCGCCCACGCGGCTGGTATCTTGGACCGGCTATTACTCGCCAAATGGCACGTTTGTCTAGCATGAAAAGTTGGCAAACACAAAAGATCCTCAAACCTACTCTTCATGGAAACTATGTCAGCATGTGTAAGTCCCGAGTGTGGGACAACAACCAGTGGATTCACCTTTGGTTCAACTGCATCAGTATCATTTGCGTGAGGTCCACCATTGTATCCTCCATTTCTGCGAGCGGTGGAACATCAGGTACCTGAGGCAACGGGAGATCTCCCGATGCATTAGTAATCGGCTCCTTTCTTTTTGACTCACGAGGACCAGAAGTACAAGCATGTTCATCCGGGATCAAGAGATCTTTCGTTGCACCGACGCACCACTCCGACCGCGAAGGTACGTCACGTGAAGACTCTATGATGGTGGGCACTATGTCTCACTATAAGAAACAGGCGTTTTTGGTCACGTTTTCTGAAAAACGCGTGATGTCAAAAAAAACGTGAGATTGTCTGCCGCGACATCCAAAAAAACGTGTGCCGGGGACCATGATTGAGGTGATGTCGCGGAAAACAAGGCCACAAAATTTAGTGAACAAGTGAATGTCGCTAGCAACGTCACATGTCTTCCGCAACGTCCCAGACAACAAAACACGTTTTCTTCTGGACGTCACCAACAACACAATTCTTCCTCGTCAGCAACTTTGTTCAGGGCCACTTTGGGCAATGACTTTAAAGTTTGGACGTCAACAGTGACTTTAAAGTTAGGATGTCAAAACGGACGTCACCAAAAACATCACCACGTTTTCTGGAACGTCCAAAAAAACATAGACTGCCACATCAACAAGCATATCCATTTTTATTATGATAAAATTAATAAAAATTACTCTATTTTATGATAAAATGCTGCCCAAATGTGAGAATTTGGAAAAATGGGCAGCCACGTGGCATGCCCTACCAAAAAAGGCAATGGATGGATGTGCGATATGGATGAAGAAAGGAACTCTTTATACAAATAGGGCGGTAGGGGGACTGACAATCCATATGGGATTTTTGAAACAAGAAATCGAGTTCAATGTAGATGTTTGCAATAACATGGAGATGTTTGCAATAACATGGAGATGTTTGCAATAACATGGAGATGTTTGCAATAACATGGAGATGTTTGCAATAACATGGAGATGTCTGCAACAACGCCAAGACGTTTGAAACAACGTCGACAGTTACAATGGTCAAGTTTTCAAGTTCCTTTGTTGTATTTATCCCATATCGGTTGTCTCACTATGGGCTGACCATGGGTATAAATAGGACCCTTCATTCTCACAAATTTTCTATAAATTAATTCCTTCATTTTGCCATCAAAATCCTCTTAATGGTAGATGGTAAATTTCTTTAATTTCTTGTTGAATTGAACTATTGTTGTTGTTCATTTTTTAAATTTTAAATTCATTTTTTAATGATTTATTTTGCTAACCTTGATTTGTGGATATAATATGCAGCAATTGATATTTCAAAAAAAATTTACAATTTTCAAATGGCATAAAAGTGTGCTGACGTGGAATGCCATGTCATATTTTCAAGGGTCCATGTCACCCACCACGTGGCATCTAACATGGAAGTGCCACGTCAGATTTTTCATCTGCCACATCAGAATTTTGGGGGGGTCCACGTCACTGCCCCGGGCAGAAAGGGGTAGGCCCAAAAATTATAAAAAAAAACAAAACCTGCCCCCCAAAAAGGTGAGTTGGCACCTTGGACCCCTCCACATGGCACACTTACAGAAGTTTGGAGCCCTTGATTTTCAGTGACGTCGCCAGAAATTTCTGATGTTGTCAGTGATGTCCACAAAAATTTGACATGTTGATCACGTCAAAAAAAAAAACGGATTCTTGGTGACAGCACCGGTGACGCATTTCCATGTTTCTTTTGACGTCACCAAAATTACAGTTTCCTTATAGTGTCTCTGAGTCTATCTTTGGCAGGAGTAGCTCCACCCTCTCCTGAACAGGTAAGAAGAATGGACATCGCATTGCTTGCTTCAGGAATCTCTGTCGCAGCAACCTCTGCTCCGGACGGTGTAGGGGAGGAGATGCTCAGACCCTCAATCCCTGTAGGCTGCTGAGATGACTGTAGGACTGTCTAGAGTATCACATGAGTGAGGATGACATCCAGCCTCTGCTTTGTCCTCAACTCCTTGCGCCAACCCGACTGAACCTGAACCTGTGTAGAGCTTGAGTCCATCCTTGGCTTGACCGTACCCGACTCCTCCGCTGATCGTCGCGTAAGTCTCCGTGCGCACTCATCTTGCAATTAGAACACAGACGACTTCCTCAGCAGAGGACTATGCGCAATGCAGAATAGGCAGTGGAAGATCTCTCGATGTTTAGCTTCAATTGTGGGTTGTCTAGGTTGTTGGAATTTTGCATTATACATTTCAAACTTAAATTTCTTTATCATGAAAAATTGATTAGAAAATTTTTTAAAATAAAAATTGATGTGATTTTAATTCTTCAAAATATATTATGTACAAGAATGCACGTGGTAGAAGAAAAATATGAACCATTAATAGTTCTAAGATGAAATTAGAACGCATTGATTCCAATGGTGAGATTGTTTTGACACTACAAGGGAAACAGTGTCCTATTTGACAGTAAATTTGACAGAATTCTGTCAACTCTGTTGTAGATTAGGAGTACTTGATTTGGACATTGAATTCACAGAATTCTGTCAATTCGGCTGTCATTTCGAACAAAGATACACGTCATCAAATACACGTCATCATGCTTTTTCACCCAAAAAATTTGAATTATTTGAATTTTTGCCATGTAGGAAGGACTGCTAGTTTTTCACATTTGCAACCAAAACATTCACCTAAAAAATAAATTAAAGTTTCAAAAGCATATTATGAATTTTAGAACTGGACTTACATTACTTTAAACACTACACCCAGATTATTTTGTAAAATTGGAACTCCAACTTTGAATGCAACTCACTTAGGAATTAGTAATGGTAAGAAGACAAGTGCTTTATACAGGTGGGTTGGTAAGAGGTAAGACAAACCATGTGGGATATGTAAATGAGGGTTAGGAGCTCCACCGCTCATAGTTTAGGAATAATGATTAAAGTGGAATTTCAGACCTAATTTTAACATAGTAGAATAACTTCTTTTCTTAAACTTTGGACTAAAAAAATGTGGTATTTCAAACCAAATTTTATGTCCAAAAATCCTTTTGAGATTTGAAGCTTCCAATCAAAAGTTATAAACAAACTTTAGTGAGGATGTTTGAAATTGTAAAAACAAATGTCCCTTCCAATCCTTCACTGAAATTTGTCTATAACTTTTGATTTGAAGCTTTAAATCTCAAACGGATTTTTGGACATAAAATTTGGTTTGAAATACCACATTTTTTTAGTTCAAAGTTTAAGAAAAAAATTTATTCCACTATGATTAAATTAGGTCTGAAATTTCACTTTAACCATTATTCCTACTTAATTTTCACTAAACTATGAGCGGTGGAGCTTCCACTAGGTATCCCACATGGTTTGTCTTACCTCCTTACCACCCCACTTGTATAAATGACTTGTCTTCTTATTACTTGAAACATCATGGTAAACACAAAAATTGACAGAAAAATTAATAAGATTTTGAAAGAGGTTGTAATATGAACCACGTTGACAGAGTGCCAAGTTCCAAAAGTTATGGTGGTCATTTTGGACACTTTTCTGTCAAAAATACAGTCAATTCGGGCCCATTTCCCTTGTTGTCATGACAATGAGAATTATCCTTTGGGAACTTTTTGTCTAAAAAAAATGTAAATATTGAGTTAAAAAAAATGAATTCTATAAGTAATTTTGGTAAAATAATGTTGTGATTCTTTCCAAAACAAGTTGCTCCTTTATTTTTACATCATTAATCCAAATGGATTGAGTGAAAGCATCCTATGTAGACAAAATTACAACCTATGAGATATAAATAAATAAATAATTCAAATACTAAAGTTATAAATACAACTATATATAAATATATACAAAATAAAATATAAAACATAAAAAGTGTGTTGAAGTGTGCTTGAGGTAGACCTCAAGCACACCTCAATACACTTTTTTCAACACACTTTCTACAACATACTTTATTTTTTCATTGAATTTGAATCAAAACAAAATATAAACATAAAAAGTGTGTTGAGGTGTGCTTGAGATCTACCTCAAACACACTTCAACACACATTTTATGTTTATATTTTATTTTGATTCAAATTCAATGAAAAAGTAAAGTATGTTGAGGTGTGCTTGAGGTCTACCTCAAACACACCTCAGCAAACATTTTTACTTTTCACATGGAATTTAGATTAAAGTAGAAAGACTAAAAGTATATTCAGGTAGGCTTAAGGTAGAGCTCAAGCCTACCTTGATTCACTTGTATTTTTCATATTGAATTTGAATCAATAAAAATTTGAGCTTGTAGGAACCTATGAATTTTTATTGTAGTAGGGACAATATTCCTTTTTATCAAAATTCAATATAAAAATTGAATATTGTCAACAACATAGTACAAGAAAAAGAAACATGAAATATGAAGAAAAAAAAAATGAATCATCCTCCTCACCCAAATCTAAAAATGTCACTCCAAACCCTCCTTTGTTACAATCAACACTCTCTTGTTCATGTGTTAGTCTATCATGTTCCAATATTGCATTTATAATCTGACAAGATCAAACAATAGAGAAGCATGACATAATAAAAGTTGACACCTTGAAGCTACTTAAGTCAACACACTTATTATGTGGTTTCAACTGTGAATTGTGGCATGACCAGGCTCTTTCTATCAATAGACAAGTACGTGGTAGGGGATCATTTCTTGACCAGCCACATCGTAGCTCTGAGTAGGACTATTCCCCTGTGAATGAGTGGCGATGCTTAGAGCTAAGTGCATTGCGAGTGTTGTACAATCAAAATGCCACACTTAGACAACTTCCTCAGGCTCAATATTTTTTAATGTCAGATGGACTAGGCTAAATCCTTGCTCATGCTTGGTGTGATGGCCCAACAAAATCTTGATTTACAAACACAAACGCTTGAGAGTTAGACTATTGCTAGATTTAGATTTGGATTTAGTTGGATCAAAGGGAGGCACTAAGGTGAAAATACCTTAAAACATTCAAATAAGCAATTCAGCATAGTTGAAGGCACCTTTTTCAAGAAAATACATTTGGTAGTATTAGCAATTGAAAATTATGAATGAATAATTTAATTAATAAAAATTAAAATTAAAATTAAAAAATAAGACATGTGATTATTATGAATTTTCAAAGTGGAAGCTCCCTAGGCCATTGAAACTGTCACATATCTTGGTCATAAAACTGAAATCTCGAGAATTAGCAGTCCACCAATTGCAATTAACCCCTAAAGGTTTTTGACTATGTTTTTACCAAAACGCTCTAAAACTGCCATTTCTAAGACAAGTACCAAATTTATTTTTTAAAACTTTTTTGAACACATGTAACCACAGGATCTTGTAGCTAACTAGTTTGAGAACATTTGAAAAAAATTTCAGGAATTTCCACCATGTAGATTGCAAGATATTAGCATTTAAATTGGAAAAAAAAAAAAAATTGGCCCTGCAAAAACCGGGCAGCTGCACTTCAGATGGTCACATGTGTATGAAAAAATGCCCAAAATGGTGGTCACTCTTTGGATTCATTCTTGAAGGCAAGCTGGCAACATGCTTGAAAATTTTCAAATCATTTGGAATTGTACAACATATAGGAAAAAATAGTAAGTAGAAAGAAGTAGAAAATGATTCAAAACACTAAATTGTTAACAATTTATTCATGGAATTGAAAAATCCCAATTCCAATTGTTATAATGTTGTAGTAAACAGTCTACACCTAATATTTTTATTTTTTTTCAAAAATATTTAAAATTGAATTCAATAAAGGGCTTCAAAGTTTATCTTAGAGTAAAGATTCCACAACTACCGGCAAACTACCCAAAAACTAAAACTCCCATAATTTTTATCTCATTAATTCAAATGGAATTATTCAAAGCTTTCCATGTATATTAAGATCAAGAGAACCAATTTCAAATTTTAATTTTTTTTAAAAGTGAATTTTCAAGAAGTTTTTTTTGCTGCCGGGTTGCCTGCTGAGCAATGAAAACAACATATCATACCATAACTTTTGAACCATGAAGTCAAAAGTTATAAAAATTGTTGAGCCTTAAAGCTACTCCTTGGGCACATTTGTGTGAAAATTTCAAAGAAGAAAAACAAAAACTCCATTTGTAGTGAGTTGCCCAAAATTGCTATGTTGCCAAAAAAATGCAATTTTATGCTTTAGGGGTTAAGATGAGGGCGTTTTAACCCTTAACCTTTAAAAGGTCCGAGAAGACCAATTTGGTTTGCAATATGATGTTTTCAGTACATTTGACATATAAAATGCATAAATGTCACATTTAACTATTTCTAGAATATTCAATGAATTTTGGCCAAACATCCGGAAAACTCTAGATAATAACATTGGAAAATCGCCCGATGTTTTTATAGATCTCTAGATATTTTACATAGATCTCTGAATGTTTTGCATTATCTCCTAGTGACCATTTTTTTTTCTCCAAATGACCATTATTAATTATGGACTTTCAAAAGTCCAAAAGTAGTTAAATGTGGCATAAATTATTGAATTAACATATATAGTAGGCACAAGAGTTTGTACTAATGTTGAACCGGGTCCAATGACACATGGCACTTCCAAATTAGATAATTATTGCACCTCCTATATGTTCAAGAAGTTGCAAAATGGTTATGTATTCTACATGTATAGTGTTGTATTTGAATATGAAAGGTTTAGATGTAAAATTACTTCAAAATAAAGGATGTTGGCTCAAGAATTTTCAATTCAAAGGTGTATGTCTTGCCATATTTTAATACATATTTTATATTCTAAAAATAAAATATTTGATTCTATATATGGTCCCTACCAAACCTTTGAGGGTTAATGCATTTTGGAGGATATTGTTGCATAAATACAAATTGAAATATACAACAAATTGAGTGACATAAACATACATAAAATATGAAAGCAAAATCCAAACAAATACATAAAAACAACACTCTTTTGCATTGCACTCTAGAATTCTTCTTTTGTAGGGTGAGAAATAGCTTGCATTACATGTGTTCAAATCTTGTACCCAATCACTTGGCAAAGAATGCCAAGTCAATGGAGCCTCAAAGCTTAAATATCCCAAACCCTAGTTGACAAGAATAAAGAATTACCTTCTATAATTCTAAATGAACAAAGTGTTAACTTCTATATGAAGTGCCACCCAAAATGAAGTCTCAAAATAGCCTAAGGTTATGAAGTAAGATTAAACTACATTCACTTGGCATGGTTTTACACTTGATGTTATGTCACATGATAATACTTTTAATAAAAGTCTATTTGTCAGGAATGAGTACATGGACATTTTTAGGTGTTTTTACCTTATTCATTTTCCAAAGCTCCATGTCTATGTTCACAAGGGATTCTTCCTAATTTTGACTCTTTGACAATGAAACAAAGTGATAAGAAGAAGATGCTCCTAGGGATTTGAGCTTATACACCATATAAACCAAAAAATGGCCAAAATACACCATATGCTACATTTAACTACTTTTGGACTATTCAATGAACTCTGGACTTTTGAAAGTCCAAAATTAATAATGGTCATCAGAAATTCTCACGATGTTTCTACTGATCTTTCAATGTTTTTGATTAGCTCCTGATGACCATCGTGAGATCTCCCGATGACCATTATTAATTATGGACTTTCAAAGGTCCAAAAGTAGTTAAATATAGCATCTACAAGGGTGATCCATGGATTAAGCATCTTCTTTAGAAAAGTCAATAATAATATAATGAGGAAATTTGCAATACTATTAATTAAAAATGTATTCAAACAATTTGAAAAAGTTGGATTATGTGAGATTTTCACCACAAGTGGCAAAAAACACCCCTAGAGTTGTCCAACGGGGAGCGTATGGGACTCTAACCTAGATTGCCTTCTAGGCAATGGACTCTACAATGTTTTTGGTGACTTTTTAATTAAACGACTTTAAGTGGAAGAGGGTAGCACACCCAAATCCCCCCAATATGTGTCCTAAAATTACAAAATCATCCTAATCCATATTCTAAGAAGTTAGGATAACCCTTGGGACCAAAATCATAATAGAAACGCAATAATAGAATCTAATTTGGATCTTAAATGTGCTAAATTGGACCCAAAAAATAAATCAAAATATAATTCACTTATACCAAACACCTAAATCCGCCCATGCATTGACCCACGCACCTTCTCAAAGTCCCTAAATCTAATGCTAACACATTCATCACTCATTTTAGACACTTAAACTTTTACTCCCATCTTATCATTCAAAAACCTCAATTTGGCTTTTGCATGTATCCTAAAAACTTTAAAAGTGAAATTCACTAATTATTCATTCTTTTTAGGCATACAAATCATACAACCCCATGAAAAACATATTCCAACATACAAAACCAAACATGGATTGTAATTGTCATTACATATAAAATCAATTAGAATTACAAGAACAATAAGAGACATATATAACACAATTTATTGTCAATAGGGTAGCTGATCTTTCTCCACAAAACGACTTCTATTGCTTCATCTTTGCTCCAAATCAAGCAAAACTTAGTGTTTTGAAAATTTAACTTCAAGATGCACTTCATCCCAAAATTTTAGCCCTATCCACCTTGTCGTTCTTCCGCAATCACTCTCCAAAGGTGCAACTTCAAAAGTCTTGTGGCAACAGACCTTCCGCTATAAAA
This sequence comes from Antitrichia curtipendula, assembly GCA_951230915.1. Classification (NCBI taxonomy): domain Eukaryota; kingdom Viridiplantae; phylum Streptophyta; class Bryopsida; order Hypnales; family Leucodontaceae; genus Antitrichia; species Antitrichia curtipendula. Next base: position 13,145,008 of record OX579642.1, on the reverse strand, counting down.
ACGACCACCACCGCCTCGTCCAGGTTCCAAATGAACTGAGCCTATGCTTTCAAAAAATTTAGTTTCAAGGTGCATCTTCCCACCAATTTTCATCTCAATCCATATTGCCATGCTCACGCTATTGCTCGCCAAAGTTGGCAGTCTTACAGTCTAAGTCTCAACTCAAATTTCCCCATCATTCTTAAGTCATTTTCCATCTGATCTAAAAAAACTCCACTTTCCACCCATTTTCTCTCATAAAATGGCAAAACCTACTTGATGAATTGTCTTGTATGGTCTCCTTCCACAATCTCTCACAACTCATGCTTAGAATGCCCATAAAATGCTCACAATTCTCTAAAAATAGACCAAAATATTGAGAGAGAGATAGAGAGAGCTCCAAATCCTAATTTTGCATATGTCAAATTCTCTAACACGTTAATTTCCCCTAACTCCTTTCATCCTATCTTTATTCATTGTTAATCCTCTAAATTAGTGTAGAACGTGCCAAATTAGTGCAAATTGCGCTAAATTACTATAAGTGCACTAGTTTAGTGTAAATTGCATTAATTTAGTACAAACCTCCCTAAATTACTGTAGACCCTCTAAATTATTAAAAAAATCTACATTTTAGTGTTTTTATCACTATTTTAGTGTTTTCCTCACTACTCTAGTATTCTAGTAGTAGTTTTATTTTTTCCTAATTTTTTTAATGTTATTTATTTATTATTTTTGTGATTTTCAATTTATTTTTTGGTTTTATTTCTACTTCTAATATTTTGTTATTAATTCATTTTTGTATTTTTTGTATTTTTTCTTTGGTTTGCCATTGGATTTTAAGTTCATTTTCTCCTTTGTAGACTTTTGTACTTTTTGTATTTCTTATTTTATTGGTTTGCAATTTAATTCTAATCCCATTTTCTACCTATTGGATTTCTTTATTTCATTTTGTTTTTGTATTTTTTGTGTTTGTTATCTTCTTAATTTTTCATTTAATTCTAACTTTGTTTTCATACTTAGAAATATTTTAGTTTTTATTTTGTCATTATTTTATTATTAGCCTAATTTGGTTACTCCACAAAATTATACTTAAGGTCTTTTTAGTTTTAAATCTCTATTTTTTCCTTAGAAATTTTCCTTCATTTTCTCCTAATGGCATTTTTTAGATTTTCGCCATAACTTCCCAACATTTTTATCTTTATATAATGGAAAAATCACTAATTAGTAGTTGTGGTTTAATTTAGAATACTAACACTTCCAAACTTGTAAATTCATGAAAATTGTTTATATTTTTCATAATCTAAAAAGTGAATGGATGAAAAAAAAAAAACATCTTACAAAATTAGATGTGGTGATCCAAAAGACGAAAAACAATTATAGGATTAAATGAAAAATCTGTTCATTGTGAAAATGTAATTCCAATCATTTTATTTTTTTATTTTTTATTTTTTCAAAATCATAAATACTGTAATTCTTGTGATACACCACTTTTGAACTTTTCTATTGAATTTTTCTTTGTGTGAGTTCAAGGAGTATACAATTATACTATAATGTTCATTTCTATCATCTCTAATTTTAATAAAAAAAATTCATACTATTTTAGGATTTTTTGTAAGACTATGATTTTTACAACAATTTTTTTTTAAATTGTATGAAAATCATTTAATCTTTTTAATTATAAAAAATGAAGCTAAATTTTGGATATATTTCTACATGAAAAAATATTAAATTTTTAAAAAGTATTTTTTCATATAGAATATCAATGAAATTTGACCAGTCAAATGTATAATGTCTTTAAAGATTTAATTTCAGCTCAATGCATCACAAGTTTGGATTCATTTTGTTGTGTTAAGCTGGAGTGTGCAACATCTTAACAATAAATAATGTTTGTATTTGTAATATAAATTTGAAGAAGTATTCATTTTCAATCTAAAATCTAAGCATAGCATAGATTATATGATGATTTGGTGTTCAATCTTGAACAAATTATAAAGGGTAAAACAAGAACAATAGAACCATAGGACTTTGACCCAATAGAGCTACATTGAGGTTAGAAATGGTGTACTTTATCTTATTGCATAAAATGGGATCTTTTCATGAAGTGGACATTCACAAAATTGACATTGTTGAGTATTCTTTGCCCCTTTGGAATATTTAGAAACAAGAAGGTATGGCCAAATATAGGATAAATCCATTGTTATGTAAATTGATCAGATTTTGCAAATAATTTGGAGCAAAGTATCAACATTATAGAAAACACATTACATAATAGAATAGAGCTCTTGGTGACTTTAGCTAATTTGTTTAGGTTAGCTGCAAACTAATAGACTTCAACATGCAACATGCACATATAAAACAATGTTACACACCTTATTTGCATACTTTTAACCTTGCAATTCTTCAAGAAACACAACACCTCACCAAAGAAATGATTCACAAGATACAGTCAAATACTTGGGCTATCATTCACGAATCATTGCCTATATTTAATACTTAAGTTTTTTATCTAAAAGCATATAATAATGTATTCCTAATTCTTCATACAAGATTTTTGTGTGTCATCCTTCCAACCAATCCTTCATTTGGAGTCTACTGCTAAGCTGCTTAAAGATGAAATTTGGATGAAATTAACATAATCATCATCTTGTTCAAATTACGTTTTCAAATTTTTCATGATCAACTTGTGAAGACAATATGTCAATATGCATCAATCACAAAAATCATATTCAAATTTTCAAATTTCTTGTGTGACATTAAAAAAACTACTTATAAAATGTGAAAAAGATATTGATACTATTAATTAAGGAAAAATTACCTACAATGTTTAGTTCTATAAACATAAAAAAAAATATGATCTAAGACATGAACTACTACTTGAGCCACCACTTCCAGAAGAAATACTTGAAAAGTTTGGAATAGACTTCTGGGGTGTAATAAAAACATCTACAATAAAGAATAAGGTCAAATTTTATTCACATTCAAAGCTTTATAAATTTCAAATTCTTCTTATTTTGTATGACATTCTAGACCCTTTGCTGTAAGGAAGGCCCTCTTGTAGCTCACATATGTTTATAAAATACTAAGGGAACCTAGACAAATGAACATCTTCTTGAGTATGACATGTCAAATTCAAAAAATGAAGTGAGATATTATAAAATAAAGTGGCAAGTTCTATAGAAATGAATGATCAAACTTTCCATTCTCAAGGAGGACCTTCTTGGAGGTAAGAGGTACATAAGCCAACAATTCTAAAATGCAATACAAACTTCATAGAAATAGTAGTAATTTAAGAAACAAATTCCTAAAAAAATTTGGTTGTTATTATTATTTTTTAAATCTATTTTTATCTATAATCCATTTTATTTAAATGTCCAATATCACATTCAGCATTTAGTTAACAAAAAAATGTTATAGAAGTTTAGAGATGTTTAGTTGTTCACTTATTCGCACAAAAATAGAAAAAAATGTTCTTCAATTGTATTTTTTGAACATTGTTCCATTTTCTTCTAATATTGCAAAGGTGATAGGACAAAATAGTGATCCTTGAATCATACCTATTAGATTGTTGTCAACTATGATTTGACTCATATATCTGCAATATCAAGAACAAATTTAAAAGCCTCATAAATTTTAAAAACAATCTAAAAAACTCAAGTAAAATTTAGCAAGAAAGAAAACACAATGAATCCTTTGATCATATGATTGTCTTATTGGAAAGAGAATGTGTTGATTCTAGCAAAAATAAGTGAATGTGCATTTGATGCTCAAATATATATTCAAAAATTCAAGTTCCAATTAATAATCATAATTATGAGTTCACCAAAATAAATCAAGCAAACAATTTGAACATGAAACTTAAACTAAACTCTATGCCAGTAACAATCAAAATCTACAATTTTGTTCCAAGGACAAAAAATACCTCTCTTGGATCACTTCTCACTAGTTAAACTAAATTAAATGGAAGAACTAATAGATAGTAGAACCAATTTGTTATCACCCACTTCTACCCTGAGCTTTTATCCTCTTCTTAAAGCCTACAATAGCAAACAATATTAAACTCCAAATATTAAATTTAATTACTTATAGAATCTCTAAAGCTTTTTGCTCTCATGTCTGTAATTTTCAAAATTATGGCACAAATAAAATTACACATTGTATACTATGGACAAAAAGTTTGATGCAATTAAGATAGTGAATAATTTTTGTGGGAGGTTTTTTCTACATTTAGGTCATAAATAGACACTATAAGAAATCCACGTTTTAGGTGGCGTTTCGAAATTTTTTCAGATGGATTTTAGGTGATGTCAAAAAAAAAAACTTTTTTTTTTTTTGTCAGTAATCATGTCCAATATAACATTTGGATGTTATATTGGACGTGATTATTGACAAATAAAAAAAAGTTTGTTTTTTCGACGTAACCTAAAATCCGTCTAAAAAAATTACAGAACGCCACCTAAGACACGGGTTTCTTATAGTGAGAATAAACAATGTTGAAAAGCATATTTGTAGGTAATAAAAATGATTATGACAATGTCTAACAACTAAAGAATCAAGGTTACAAACATGGATTCCTTACTTCAATGATGAGCAAATTAGACAAAGTAGTCTATGACATCTTTTTTGTTAGTTCCTAATGTAAAACTTGATTTTTTTATGATGTTTTTTTTATGTTGTAGATAATTTGTATAAACATCCAACAATACCTAAAGCCTAGCAATATACAATGGCACATCTACAAAGGTTGGAAAAAATAGTGTCTTGAAGACAAATAGTTTCACCTCCCAAGTAGTAAAGCTTCTCTCGACTTGTATCAACCATTGGACCAAACCATTCAACTATGATAATGTTGTCATCTACTACCCCAAATTGGGTAGGCTTCTTTGGTTCAATTTATTGTTTACATATAGATGATGAATTGTTGATTATAGGAGCTCTATCTTTGTCATTGTGCAAAATTTGTTCCTCCATATTATGTTCCTCTACTATGTGCGAAATTATTATATGTGCGAAATTGTGTGAAATTCGCACATATCTTAATTATTATTGAAAGCCACTTGAAAGCCACTTGAAAGTTTTGCACATATTTTAATTATTATATGTGCGAAATTCCTCAATTTCGCACAATTACTCGTTGGAAGGTCACAAGTATGGTTTCTGATTGATAATCCTTCAAAGGAAGGTAGAAAATGGTTGTTAGGCATTTCTATCCACTTGAAATACAACTTTTGATGTTCTCTCCAGTTGCTTTAGCACCTTTCTTGCATCTCACTGAATTTCCCTCAAACCTACAACAAAATCAATTGAGTAGGATTCACTATCAATACTCTTTGCAATGAAATCATTAACAAGACTATACATGCTAGGGATTTTGGATATTTCAATCTGAGATCTTATGAAATAACAAAACATGACATTTTTAAGGATAATAATATTTTGAAAAGCAACTTTCAAAAATAAACTCCAAATAGACTCATAGACATTTATTTGCTTATGTACAAATTTTCAATTTAGTAGTATCTAACATTAGCTTTAGAAAATAACCTCCTAATTGAAAACTAATCTCTATCAGGAAATTTAATAGATAGAAAGCAATAAATACAATTAATTCCTTCACTACCATAGTAAGAACCTTGAGGCTAATCTGCAAAAATGAGAACTGATAAACGAGCATGAGTTGTTATTACTCCAAAATCTTTGAGTAGAAGGCATTTTTAGGTTGTGAGTACCTCCATGGACCATGAATTTTTTGATCTAGGCTCTTCAACAGGTCCATGGCGGAGGGGCCCATATTTTGGAGCTTGTGGCCGACCAACATTTATCATCACACATTTTGGGCAATACCAATCATTCTTTAAAATGTTTTGAGTGGAACTCAATTGTAAGCATTGTAAATGGAATATACATTCACATCCATCACAAACTAGAACATTGATAGTTGTGTTCACTACTACTTTGCATATGCCGCAAGGAATTGGAATGTTTATGTATTTCAAAGTTGGCTTTTCCACTTTTGGGGTTGTAATGTGAGGCTTCAAAAGTAGATGCACAGCTAGGGCTAATTGCTTGTGTATCTGTTGTGAATCTAAAACAATAGGTGGTGATTCATTGCTAACCAAATTTTTCAACCTTTTTTCTTTTCCTATCGCTTCTGGAGCTTGACTTCCTCTTTGATCATTGATGAGAATAGTTGTTGTTGTTGTCATTGTTGTTGTTGTAGGTTGGGCATTTCTACTAGGCAATGCTTGCCATTTCACTGGATTTATCCGGCCCCCAGATTTTAATTTCAATATATTAGTTGGTGTGATTGATGTTGCCATTGTAGAAACAAACAAACAAATTAAATGGTTGACTAGTCAAAATAAAAATCTCATTGACTTACTATAAAAATGATTTGAATGGAAAATACACTCCAAAAGCATTAAAAAAACCCTTTATGAATTACAAATTTGCAAGTTTTATATACAATATTTCTATGAATGACATTATATTGGCAAAATTTACGTTTAAAATTGTCTTAAATGACATCACAATTGGAAGGTTTTACAATATTAGGTTATCAAGAATGTAGGGGGATAAATTAGTTTAAAATAAGTCATGAGCTATAATGATAATAAAAACAATCAACAAAAATAAATATAATATTTTACCGATAAATTTCGTATTTGTGTCAGGTATCAATGATGGTGTGACAAATGGTGACACACTTTTTTCAAGAGTTGTGTTTGAAGTTTGCACATCTTTCAATGCTTTTATTTTTTCAAATAAGGTTGATGGCATGGGTGCCCCTATTTTAAGTATTGGTGGTGCAACTTTTGATGTTGTTGTATCAACAATTACTGCAGAGGTTGTTTTTGCTTTGAGAGCTGGTACTTGTGATTCAAAAGTTTGTGAATACGAGGTTGTTGATACTAGTGATGCAGGTGCAATAGATAATGACATTGGAGTTTCTAGAGAAGCCAATGGTGAAGGTGGTGGTAAAAGTGTAGTTGCATGTGTTGATGCTTTAGATACAACTATTGCTGAAGATGGTGCTAGTGATGGGCTAGATGTTGATATTGTTGATAGTATACGTGATGATTGAGGTTGCTGCAAAATATGAGCTCTAAAGTAGTTGAGAATCCCATATAAAGAAGCAATATTCACAAGACAACAACAAAGTCCTTAGCATTAAGTTATAAAATCAATCTAGTAGTATGTACACCTTAGAACTAGAAATAAATGTCTAAAGTGGTAAGGAGTATGAAAACTTTCGTTTGTTCAATTTTGATCATGTTTTAAAAATCACATGGCATGTTCAAATGTTCAACAATAATTTCAATGATACAAATTTTGGATCCATCTAAATGATGTTGTTTCTAATATGGTCCAACAAATTTGTGGCAAACATTTCAAATCACTTCTAGAATTGCCTACCCTAATCTGCATGTTTCTATTGATTTGGCAATTTAAAAAATTCTTTGTTGGTTTGGCAAACAATCAACACGTTTTTGCTGTCCAAACCAACTAAAAGCTGTTAATTGGTGTCTAAATCAATTGAAAGCTATTAATTGGTGTCCACATTAAGCTATTTAAACCCACTCCTTAATCAATCTAAACCAATTGATTTTTAAGTGGATTAGGACACGCTTTTTTCTACTAGTGAATAACATTGTAGTCACTTTTTTGTGGACAAAGGATGTTTGTATTAGAAGATACAAATGAGCTAGGAATGAGATCTTACAATAGAAACAAACTTGGCAGCAGCTAAACAAGTTGGATGCGGCGGAAGCACCGCCAATTGTTGAATCATGGATTGCAAAACATCATTGGACACTAAATCTTGTGGAGCCAAGATGGTAACAAGAGTGGTCATCTTCTCATACAACTTGGTAGCCAATTGGCATTCCAATGGATTAGGAGGAGTTCCACCTCGAAGAATCGCCACCCCAACCAAGACCATTACCATCTCCGTTGTTTGCCTCAACACCATCTCTACTTTTGTGTGCATTCTCTTTAGCTTTTTTATAGCAGGTTCAAGCCTACCATCTCTTGATCTTGCTTTTAACATGTGTTGGTCATCTTTATCTTTAATATTGATATCCATAATGCTAAAATGACATATCTTAAAAACTTATGATGTCAGGGTGCCTCATTAGATTGAATAGTCACATGTCAAACTTGAGAACTATAATATTTGCCAATTAAAGAATTGTAATAGGATCTTTATTCTTAACACAAGCATGATACAATTTTAAAATGCAAATTTCATAAAGTTGAAGTCAATATTCATCTTCAATGAAACTAGTCAAATAACACCATGCTTCAGTGAAAGAATAATCCATTGCATCCATCCATAATAAAAGCCTATATTTGCAAAATTTTCATGTTATTAAGAAGCATTGATTTACAAAAAGTACCTCAACATGTATACCTAAAAAGCAATAAAAAAATAACAACAAGCCATAGGCAAAGTCCTTGTTAGAAAATGCTTAAATTATAGGATTTAGAGAAAATATACAAGCACCTCAAAACATAAATTGCATTGTTCAACTAAGATTTTTAAACAACAAGACTTTCTAATGTAGTTGATTATACCCCCAAAATGCCAAACAATTACAATTGTGAAAGATTTTATAGCCTTTTTGTAGGTTTGCCTCCATAATTTTGAAAAAAATGACAAACATCATTACTTGATTAACTAAAATTCCTAAACAAACAATGTTGGTGTACAAAAAATTATTATTTTTGTTGTAGAGGGACAAAAAGATGTAATATGTGACTATAGTATTAAGGTGTACAAAGATACCATAATGCAAAATCAAAGAGGCCTATTTATTTATACAAAAAATAACACCACAAACATGTAGTATTTCTTCTCCAAATCTTACTTATATCAAATTTGCTAATAAGAGTGGATAACTAAAAACAACAACAAACAACAATCAGCTCAATGTGACAATGATTTCCATGTAATTTGACCTAAATTTTTCAAAATAATAGCCACAAGGGAACAAAAGCAAAAATAATAACTTCTTCTAGCCAAACAAGTTTATAATTTTTTTGCTCTTTTGTATAATTTAGGACTTACTAAGCCTTGATTTTGTCACAAGACCCATTTTCCAACCACTTGAAATAGTTGATTCTACCAATTATAAAACCTCAAGGAGCTCAAAACCCCATTGCCAATGAATGCTCAAAATTAAAATTAAAACACAAAATTTCAAACCCATTTAAAAAAAATTTATAGAAAAGAAACAATAAAATTATTGACATTGGAGCACAAAATCTCCATTTAAATACAAATTGCCACCAAAAAAGATTAGAGGAGGGAAAACGATGCAGAAAAAAATATTATAAGGAATACATGAGTAGATGGGGCAATTGGTTGCATGGATAGAGCAATGCACATAAACCCTAACTATAATGAGTGAATGGTGAAGGTTGGTGAGTGGTGATCTTGATTGTAATTAATTGTTGGTAGTGATTGATGAGTGTGAAACCTAACTTTCAAAGTCAACTTTATTGATTATTTCCTCATTCCTCACTAAAAATTAGGAGATGTTAAAGTGTAAGATATGCATTCCATAATGTAAGGTGTTTTATAAATAAAAATTGCCAAACTCAAAATGAAGACTAATTAAGAATGAGGGGCTATAAATGAAAATTAAAATAAGTGAAGACAATCCTATCGCTAAAGTTGTATATTCATTATTCAATATTTTTTAAACATTTCATTAAGGATTGTCAAACCTTGCAATTTTTATCGTGCAGTTCCCAAATTTGTTATTAAAATTTATACGATAAAATTCCTCTTTTCTTAAGTATTTAGTCCCATATAGACTTCTGAAATGCAATTTTGAAGTTGCCTTCTCCCAAAAACAACTTGTATACCTTCTATTTTATAAATTTTTTTACTATAGCAAAGGTTCAAATATAAATTTTTAATGCTTTTAATTGCAATTGAGATCATAGCCTACAATGTACCAAAAATGTACTGTCACGCCATTAGTTGCCCCCCCCCCCCGCCAATCAATGTTTGAAAAAATGAGAGCCGTTGATCTTTTTGAAAAAAAAATTACAACCCCCCCCCCCCAACCATTGATCCCAAAAAAAAACTCGGATACGGATACGGATACGGATATACACAGATACGGATTCGGATACGGTAAATACAGACACAGAGACGGATACGGATACGGATACGGATACGGATACGGATATACACAGATACGGATACGGATACGGATATACACAGATACGGATACGGATACGGTAAATACAGACACAGAGATGGATACGGATACGAAAGCAGATACGGACGGATACGGATTCAAATACAGATACAGATACGTATTTGGGAGCAGATATCCCATATTGTTTGTGAGGATTACTAACTCTGGAAATTACAAAGAAGGGGAGGGGAGTGGGGGAGGTTCAGAAAAAATTTTAATTTAAAAAATTTTAATTAAAAAAATTTTAATTTAAAAAATTTTAATTTAAAATATTTTAATTTAAAATATTTGAATGGGTGGGTGGGGTTGGTATCTAATTAGTAACCTTTTTGGTACATTGTAATACAATGTGCTCAAATCCATTTCATTTTTTAATGAAATGGATTTGAACACATTGTGTTACAATGTACCGAAAAGGTACTGTACTATTTAATTACCTACCTATTTACCAACCAACTTACCCTCAAACTTACCTTCAACCTATTTGCATGTTATAAATGACTAGTATTGAATAAGCTTATAGAAATTTCAAGTGATGACCTTTAGGTTAGAACTAGTTTAGCTGAATTTTTTAGTTACCTTTGAGATTCTTGTATTGAATATATACATGGTTGTGAGTGATTTTCCCGCATGAAGGAAAACCACCCCTAGAGTTGACCGAGGGGGAATGTATGGGACTCTAGACCTATATTGCCTTCCAAGCAACGGACTCTTATTTTAAATGCTCAAAATTATTCTAAAAGCCCTAAGACAAATTGGGGGCAGCTCACGTAAAATTATCAATTTAAGTGTCTTAACCTCCAAATTCACTCAATTATAGACTAAATAGATTGAGGTAGCTTCCTATGCAAAAATTCTAATTCAACCGAGCAATTTAGAATTCAAAATGGTCCAAATTGGGCCTCAAATGAAAATTACAGCACACCACTCATCCATGCAACACCTAGATGTCCCATACATCTAGATGTATGGGACTCTAGATGTATAGGACATTTTTGGGCAATTACTCCTTTTTTATCATTCACACTTCCTAATCTTAATTTTAATCCAAATTGGGCAACGCTTCCGCACTTTGCCTTTAAACCCTAAAAATGAGACCCAACTTCATGCATCATTTCCTACTCATCAAATCCCTCAAATCTACTATAGGCCTCTAACAACACAATTGGACCTTCATTCATCCATGGCACAACAAAATCATGGTGTAATCATTATTACATTTGAAATATAGCATGGCCCCAACCAAAATAAGAATCTCAAAAGAAAAAAAACAAAAAGAGAAACCATCACCGCCAAGGGCAGCTGACCTCCCTCCACAAAATTGGCCACCGTTTCTTTGCCCTTGCTCCAAATGGAATAAGCCTAGTTTTGATGAGAATCTGGCTTAAAAGCGCACCACCTCTCCAAATCCCAGCTCCATTTGCCTTGCCAATCGCCCAATATCGTTCACCGAAGTTGGCGGTTTTACTTGAAGGTGGCAGCTGACCTTCTACAAAAACGGCCACAATTTCTTTTTCCTTGCTCTAAGTGAGACGAGCCTAATGTTGATGTAAAGCTGACTTCAAGGCGCACCACCCTTCCAAATTTCACCTCCATCCACCTTGTCAATCATCCGCAATTGCTCGTCAAAGTTGGAGGTTCTCTTCTAATTTAAAAAAAAACTAATTCTCTTCCTTTTTCCAATCCAATTTCCCATATGACCTAACTAAACTCATTTTTCTTCACTCATTTTTCACCAAACAAGTAGACCTATTTCAACAAATTGGTTCTAACATTGATCTTAAGTCATTTTTCAAATCTCCTAACACTTTTGTTCATTTTTCACACCCATTTTTCACACCCATTTTCCACCAAGCTCCCAAAACACATGCACACACAAGTTGAAAGAGAGAGAGCTTGGAACCCTAATTTTGCCTATATCCAACACCCTAACAACTAATTTTCCTAATCACATTCATCCCACACTAGTTTACTGTTAAAATTGCTAATTTTTTGTAAAATGTGCTAAATTAGTGAAAACTGCGCTACTTTGGTGTAGATTGTGCCAATTTAGTGCAAACCCCCCTAAATTACTGTATTTTTTTTCAATTTTATTGTTTTTATCCTATTTTAGTGTTTCTAACACTATTCTAGCATTCTAGTAGTAGTTTTAAATTCACTAATTTATTTTGTATTTTTTCATATTTATTATTTTTTGTGGTTTTCATTTTACTTTTAGCTTCATTTCCTACTTGTAGTATTTTGGTTTTCATTTTCATTTTATATTTTTTTTGTTCTTTCTATTTTTTGGTTTTCATTTTTATATTTTTTATATTTGATAACTCTTTTTGGTTTTTTGAATATCATTTTCCATTTGTAGGATTTTGTTTCATTTTCTAAACATTTTTCTCATTTGCCTAATTTGGTTACTTTATCAAATCTTGCTTAAAGTCTTTTTAGTTTTAAATTCTTATTTTTTTTCCTTAGATTTTTCCCATTACTTTCTTCTAATTGCAGTTCTAGATTTTCATCCTAAATTCCTAAAGTTCCTATTCCTATCTTATGGAAAATTCCCTAAATTGTGATTATGGCTTAATCCGGAGTACTAACATTTCCGGATTTGGAATTTAATACATAATGTTTATATTTCTACAATCTAAAAAGTGAACCAATATAGTAGTTCACAATGGTCTACTTTGCAATTATAAAGTATTTTTGAAGCCACAACTAAAATTAAAGCCATGACCAAATTGGTGAAATGAAGCCCAACCGAAATGAAAGCAAGATGAAATGAAGCTAGGATAAAAATGGTGGAATAAAGCCAAGACAAAAATAGTAGAGTTTCAAATTCACAAGACTAAAATTGAAGCCTATAACGTCTTTTTTATTGATATAGTTCAAAAGATTTTGAAGGAACTAATTATAATCTTCTGGGTTCAATTAACTTACCAAATAAAGGTCACTAAAAATTTGATTTAAAAAAATATTATAATTAAAAAGATTCACTTTGCAACAATAGGGTATGGATTTTGGGGATTTGTATATTACAAATATAATACGGAATATAGTTTAATGCTAGCTATTGGTCAACGTACACCTCTAAATTTAGCATAAATATAATGAGTTTACAATTGTTAAGACTTCCATGTCAAGTGATGTCTAAAGACTTTTAACCTTCAAAGGACAAGCCTACAAGGCCTATGTTTCTCTCCATGCCACAAATGACATCTAATTGAAGGTTTTAGAGCCCCATTTGGAAGTTGGAAGACTTTTGTGATGTGAATTTTCAAGCACATATTGAAGCCCTCAAAGCATTAGATTTCTATTGGAAATCAACTTTTATTGATGTTATTTGGTTATTCATTTATGATTTTATTTAAAATATATAATTTTTTTGAAAATTGACTAGCAATTTGAAAAAATGAATTTGCAATCCTAGATATTAATTTTAGAATTTTAGAATGACACAATAAATAAATATTTCCTGTGATGATTGAGACTATAATATATACTTAGAGAGATTTTCAAAATTATGAGCATCAATTGTATTTGATAAGAATTGTTTTACTTCCTATTTCAAAATTAATCGTATTGTAAAATTTTACAGTTAATAAAAGACATGTGAAGCACATTTTAAGAAATAAATACAAAAATCACATTCATAGGTACTTGCAAAATGAAGTTTGAAAAAATAAGTATAAACTAGATTAAGCTTTGAAGGTTAAAAGTTTCTATACTTAAGTTGACATGAAAGTCTTGGCATTTTTGAACTCATTATTTAGAAATGCAAATTGACCAATAGTTGGCATTAATCTCTACATTTGTTAATATAAAAATCTCAAAAATAAGCCCCAAATGGATGGAAAGTGAATCCTTTCAACTCTCATATTTTGTCATATTTTTATGGCCTTTGTTTTAGAATTTAATTGAGCTCTAAGGTTTCTATTGGTTTCTTGAAGTTACTTTTTAACTTCCTCAATTGAAAAGACATTAAATTCTCCATAGATCCAAACCCCATGGTTGCTAAATAGTCCCGATCCCTTTCAACTCTCATATTTTTCTATTAAATTCTAAATTCTTCTTGCCTTTGTTTTAGAAATTAATTGGGCCTCAAAGATTTCCATTGGTTTCTTCAAAAACTTTTCAACTCCCCTCAGTTGAAAAGACATTGGATTCTATGAGGGCTTCAACTTTAATCATGTAACTTCAAAATTCCATTATTTTTATTGTGGCTTCAACCACCTTTATCATCTTGACTTTATTCTACTACTATAAGTTGTCTTGGCTTTGTTTCATTTTTAATTTGGTGCAATGGTGCCTATAAAGGCATCCTATGGTCTCAAAGTAGATTTCATATATGTCAATATAGAAATTCCAAATTTCACCTCAAAAATAAACTAAACAATTTCCAATCTAAAGGCCATCATTAAAATACTTATTTTTTCAAACTTCGTTTTGCAAGTACCTATGAATGTGATTTTTTGTGTTTATTTTTTGCATTTATTTTTTGAAGATGTGATTACATGTTTTCTATTAGTTGTAAAAATTTCACATCATTTTTGTAACCATTTGAAAATACCATGAATTTTTGAATAAAAAGTGAAACAATTCATATCAAATGCAATATATGCTCAAAAAAGTTTGGAAATCTCTCTATAGATTTGTATTATAGTGTAGAACATCATGGTGCATTTTGTTGTTGTTGTTGTTGTTGTTGTTGTTGTTGTTGTTGTTGTTGTTGTTGTTGTTGTTGTTGTTGTTGTTGTTGTTGTTGTTGTTGTTGTTGTTTCATTTTAAAATTAAACAATCATCACTTTGTGGTTGCAAATTCATTTTTTTAAATTATTGGTCAATATTTCAGAATTTTTTTGTACTACAATGACAACCTTTAGATTGGAATTGGTTTAGCTAATGTATTTTGATACATATTTTGGTATAAATTGAAAAATATAAGGTGCATTGGATGTAAAGAGACAAGTAGACAGGACCTGGCCACAAAATTTTGAAACCACATGACTAAAGCCATAAAATAAAGCCTCAATGAAAGTAATAAAATGCAAGCATGCCTTGACCATGGAATTTTGAGGCTAAATGACTAAAGCCATAAAATGAAGCCACTACATGGGCATGATATTAATAGACTATCCGTAAATAGATTCTAAATTTTTTCCTTTTGACATTGTTTTGTGTGGATTTTGGGATAGGTAGGGATAAATTTAACCTTTAGTTGGGTGATTGCAAGAAAGAGCGGTCATATTTTGCGTCACATTTAAAGTGATAGAGTTGTTTTCTGCTAAAACTTTTGAAGATAGAACCCAATGAACTTGAAATTTTTAGTGGAGATGGCTAACTTAATTGTAATCAAATAACTTCTTTTTGGAAATTAAAAAAAATCATTTTATATTTAAAAGTTAATTTTGCTAACTTGTCACACTTTAAGGCTTAGGAATTCTCAATACTAGGGAGTATCCACAATTAATGATCTAGAGCTGAATTTTTGTCGTCTATTCCCATAGTAGGGAGACGTATATCTACCAAAGAGAATCTAAAATTACATTATTTTATGGCCTCTATATTTGTACAAATAGGGCTTCTTTGCACATACACTTCTAAGCATTGAAGACGGTTTTGACTTCATGTGAAATGTGATCACCATCAAATCTTCACAAATGTCCAATTTTTAGAGTTTTTATGTTCAAGATTTTCTATTTATTGTTGATTTATACCTCAGTGTATTTATTTTCTGTGATAAACTCATTTTTTGGACAAATAATATTGTTTTATACTTGCTAATAGTCATAGTACTCACAAAGGTACTTTCAGCCATTGATTTTTTAGATCAATGACTAAGATTGTTTTGTTTCATAGTACTTCTAATATTGAGTGCAAAAACTATAGTTTTGGCAAAATGCTACCAAAAATGGGTGGTCTTTCTTGCAACCACCTAGTTGGATATTATTGGTTCTAAGAGTAGCAGAGACTTAGTATTATAATTAGAACATAAATGACTAGTCAAGGAATTTCAGTGAAAAACTAATTACTAATAGAAATCTAATGCTTTGGAGGCTACAATATCCGTTTGAAAATTCCCATCACCAAGGTCTCCTCCAAAAATGGCCCGTACCTTCTAATTAAGCATCATTAATAGCACATAGAGCAACAAAGTTCTAGTACACAATTAAAAATTAGTGTCTAAATTAGTAAGAAAAATTCCATTGACAACCTTTAAGTTTAAATTGGTTGAGCAGATTTTCTTAAGTAACCTTTGGATTCCTATATTGACATATATAGACCCACTTTGCGACCTTTGAAGCCAAAACTAAAATTAAAGCCATGACTAGCATGATTGGAATTAATGATGGAATGAAGCCACAACCAAATGAGTGGAATGAAGCTAGATGAAATAAAGCCAAGATGAAAATAGTAAAATAAAGCAAGGACAAAAATGGTGGAATGAAGCCAAGTTGAAAATAATAGAATTTTGAAGTTATATGACTAAAATTAAAGCCTAGATAGTCTTTTCAATTAGGGAAGCTAATTTTTTTTTAGCAAGAACCAATAAGAACCTTTATAGTTCAATTAATTTCTAAAACAAAGGCCATAATAATTTGATATTTTATTTATAAAAAAGTAAAGTTGAAAGGTTTTTGAGGCAACTAATGGAGATTATAAACATGAAATGTAGGGTCCACTTTGCAACCATTGGGGCAAGATCCACAATGAATTCAATGTCTTTTTAATGAGAGAGTTGAAAAGCTTTTTGAAGGAACCAAAAGGAACCTTTGCCCTTTAGGGGTTCAATTAATTTCTAAAATAAGCATGTAAAATTTTGGATTAGAATTTTTTTTAACTCATTGGAACTTACTGACATGAATGGAATATAAAGTCCATTTGGAATGATGGCTCGGAAACACTAGTGAAAAATGTTGAAACTACGTGCAATATATTAAATCTAAGTAAAATTTGTAAGAAAATGATATTTAATATAGAGTGCTTTGGGAGTGAAAAACATTATTATATGTAATATAGCATAGACATAAAAACATAGAATTATGTAAGCAAGACATCTGAAATAGTATGGCAAAAAAGGCTTAGTGGTGAATAAATAGGGTGCAAACATTTCACTAGTTCTCAATTAAGGGACATGGATGAAAAGTGATACTTTTCTATCTTAAATTTGTAGAGAAATGACAAACAACAATGGGTTGTAGATCATGTATCTAGTATCTCAAGTCTCATTTCATTTTGTGTGGTTTAGGATTTTTAATGCACAGTTTGAGTTCTATGCGAGTAAAAATACAATCATCACCCATTTTCCAAATTCTTCCTTGCCTCATTGTTGCGTTCTTGGTTACGTTCTTTCTACTAGTTTGACGTCTGGAGGTGTTATCAACATTTGGCAGTCACTACATGTATACTGGTTTATCATCAATTTCTCTGAAGAAAATATTTGCTGTGATTCCAGGGCAGGTTTTTGGCATCAGTCTGCAAAACTAATGGCATCAGTCTGCAAAACTAATGGCATCCTTGCTGCTTGGGATTTTCACTTACGGTTTGTATTTTGAACAAAAAATTTGTGACCAGAAGTATGCGATGTGAATTTAGGATTCTAGATCTTAGGTTGCGGATGTTGCTTTGGGATTCAAAATCCGTTTTTTTTATAGTGGAGGGCACATCACATTGCCTTGCTCAATGGGAAGTGTCTCTAGAACCATCTGCATTGTTGTTCAACAAAAAAATGACAGTCTTTGTTTGGCAAAACTATGAGATTTTTGTGGATTCTTGGATGTTGGAGACACTATTGATCGACAATCACCTTCATTTGTTGTCTTTGAAATAGTTGTCACAAATGCAGCTGAGACATTTGGGTGCTTTTTGAAACAATAAGCTTTATATGGTTGCTAGAGCAAAGTTGGAGGCGTCAATGGCAATTTGGTCTGATCGGCACATCAAGGTGGATGATGGTGAGTTCTTCAACTTTCTCATTTGTGATCCTTTGAATTTACAAGAATATTTTGTGTCCCATTGTTGGTATCTAAAGTTTGCTTTTTGTCAATTTGAAAATTTGTTGAATTCAGGTGTAGTGTTTTTGGCATGAGGACTAGTGTGGCTTTTGTTGCTTTTGCCTTGAAATGTGTTGTTTCAAAATGTGGCTATGTGTGGGAATTCATGTACTCTTCTTTGGCTCTTCTTGGATATAGGTGCTCTTTGAATTCAAATGTTAAAGTTCCACCACCGCAGGTTTGCTTGACATTGCACTAAAGATTTTATGTTTTCATAGATTTTTGGAAGATCTTGCAGTGTTGGAGAATTTTTTTTTTTCTATTTCTAAAATTCTTGATTATAATTTTTAGCATGTTGAATGCAAGTGCTTTGGAAATTTTTGGTTCACTATAGTATACATCAATAGAGGTTATAGCACGGTGTGTGGGAACTTTGTTAATATATTACGTACATATATAAAATGACATGTGACCCCATGGTTTGTAAATCCTAGGATTGTGAAGAATCCTTCACTATGTTTTTGAATGCAAAATTATTATTACTTTGGTTATTGTTTAGATTTCCACAAATATGAGAAATCTTCCTATTTGCCTTTGTTTACCTTTTTTTGTTCTTTTCTTCTGTTATACATGTGATTATAGCATGGCTTACAGTTTGCCATCACTTAAGGACTATATGAAGAGATTTCTATTTAGATCAAGGTTTTATCTAACGACTTTGTATGCAAGTGACTACTTGGTCTAATTCTTTGTCATTCAGTAATTTAGAATTGTATAACTTTAAAGTATTTGTGTGGAATATGTTCAACAGGTTTGCTAAAGTTCTACTGCCTTGTCTGTCAATAGGTTGGATGTGAAAAAAATTACATGTAAATAAAATAGGGTACCTTTAAATTCTTCTTTTAATAAATTATAATTACCAATAGGGTGCCCAACATTACTAATATTTATCTTTATTTTTTAAAATAGCATGTCTTAAATCCATTCTGCAAGATAAATAGCCTCCCATTAAATAGGAAATTATCACAGATGTATGCAAATTCCCCCTTAAAAAAAATTCCAAAAATGAAGGGCCCAAAGTTTTTGAGTTTTTTCTATTAATAAATATACTAGGTTCCAATCCTATCTATTGGTCAATGTATAACTCCAAAGTCCACTATAATGAATTCATAGATGCCAAGACTTCTATGTCAACAGACTTATAATAGTAAAAAGACAAGTCTATCGCCATTTTTTCAAACTCCATATTGCAACTATCAATGAATGTTAGTGAGCTTTTTTATTATTTTTACATGCACTACCATTGATGCTTGACTAAAGGTTGTGGGACCTCATTTTTGGCTCTAGAGACTTTGGCGAATTGGCGACAATGATTTTTACACAGATATTTGAGTCTTAAAAATACAGAGTCAATAGTATCAACTTTGAGGAACGGTGTCTACTTTTTTTGTCAATGAAATTTTTGTATAAGCACCTTCATCATGAAAATGATATAAACCAATATCTTGGGTGTATGCTATCATAAATGTATTTTTAGAATAGGGCTAAGCTATCCATTGAGTGTAATTTAGACGTAAATTAAATTTTTTTTTTTGAGTCTAACTGTTGAAATGAAGTTTTTTAAGTTCAGTTTCTAATTCATTTTCAAAAATTGGAAAGTTTTCTATGTGCAGATCTACAAATTCTTATTAAATGCCATTTTTTTTAAATAGCAGAATCATACCAATGTCATTTAAAAACCATATTTTCAGAGAATAGAACATCTTAGTATTTTCCAAACACAATGACAATACAAGTACACAACAAACATGATGTCCAAGACGTCAAATAGGTTCCATGTTCGTTAGTAGAATCAACTATAAAATTGATTTTCAAATAGATTACCTCCCCTTCCCCATTTACAATTTTGACATGTTAAAGTCTCATTTGATTGAAGTGTCTCAATTTAATAAACACTTATTACATTCTCAATTTAAGATTATAATTAAAGTAAAATTTTAAATTGTCATTTCAACAACCGGAGACAAAAATGTTATACATACTCAACATTTGTCATATACAAACGTCCAATAGACGCCAGAACCTGATTTTTTGTTTAACAAAACAACTCTGGTAAAAAATGAGAGCTAGTAGATTGAAAAGGAAAAATTAAAAGCATATGCAATAACACTAATGTAATCTAAGAACAATAAAGACAAATTACAATATGATATGTGCTTTTACATCCTTCTCACACAAAATTCATTCAACACTACATTCAAAATCTCTAAGCAACATCAATTTTTTTTTCTAAATTACGCAATTTGTGATTTATAATCTATTCAAAATGCCAATGAATTCAAGCAAGAACACTACAAGGGAAATGGACCCGAATTGACTGTATTTTTGACAGAAAAGTGTCCAAAATGACCACCATAACTTTTGGAACTTGACACTCTGTCAACGTGGTTCATATTGCAACCTCTTTCAAAATCTTGTCAATTTTTTTCTCAATTTTTGTGTTTACCATGGAGTTTCAAGAGATGAAAAGACAAGTCCTTTATACAAGTGGGGTGGTAGGGAGGTAATACAAACCATGTGGGATATCTAGTGGAAGCTCCACCGCTCATAGTTTAGTGAAAATTAAGTAGGAATAAGCTTAATGGTTAAAGTAGAATTTCAGACCTAATTTAAGCATAGTAGAATACAAAATTTTAGAAAACTTTGAACTAAGAAAATGTGTTATTTCAAACCAAATTTTATGTTCAAAAATCCGTTTGAGATTTAAAGCTTCCAATCAAAGTTATAGACAAATTTCATTGAGGGATTGGAAGAGACATTTGTTTTTACAATTTCAAACATCCTCACATTTGCTTATAACTTTTGATTGGAAGCTTTAAATCTCAAACGGATTTTTGGACATAAAATTTGGTTTGAAATAACACATTTTCTTAGTTCAAAGTTTTCTAAAATTTTGTATTCTACTATGCTTAAATTAGGTCTGAAATTCCACTTTAATCATTATTCCTAAACTATGAGCGGTGGAGCTCCTAACCCTCATTTACATATCCCATATGGTTTGTCTTACCTCTTACCAACCCACTTGTATAAAGCACTTGTCTTCTCACCATTTCTAACTGCCAGGTGAGTTGCGTTCAAAGGTGAAGTGCTAGTTTAACAAAATAATCTTGAAAGTAGCGTTTAAAGTTATGGAAGTCCAATTCTAAAATGCATAATGTACTTTTGAAACTTTAATTTATTTTTTAGGTTAAAATATTTTGGTTGCCAATGTGAAAAACTGGCAGTCCTCCCTACGTGGCAAAAATTCAAATAATTCAAATTTTTTGGGTGAAAAAGCATGATGACGTGTATTTGATGACGTGTATCTTTGTCCGAAATGACAATATACTTGACAGAATTCTATCAATTCAATGTCCGAATCAAATACTCCTAATCTAGAGCAGAGTTGACAGAATTCTGTCAAGTATACTGTCAAATAGGACATTGTTTCCCTTGTAGTGGAATAAGTTGATTCGCAATATCATCAAAACTTACAAAACTAACTATCATTGTCAAATTTTTGAATTAGAGAAATCTACAGTCTTTACACCTTTCAAATATGAGAGCCAATTTCTGAAAGCCAGACCCCCCAAAATACACATGAACTCCCTAGAAAATTGGAATAATGGTGGATGCAATAATGGAAGTGGCCAACCTGAGTGAAACCAAATTTAGGAAGCTTCAACAGGCAAGATCATTTCTTTTAGTGTTTTGTGTTAACCTTAAAACTCTTGAGAACAAAGAGTGTCCTTGGGATGATTTTAGGGAAAGCTCTAGGGTGGATATTCCTTTTGGTGTGCTTGCTTGGATTTATTTTTAATGAATGGTGTTGGATACTCTTTTCTAATATGTAGTAATATTTTTGACTTTCCTACATTAAAAAATGCCAAATCTATGTAGTGTATTTTGGCAACTTATGCTTCTTCTTTTTATTAAAATTTTAGCCATGAAATGAAAAAAAGCTTTCCTAAATTTAAATTCAACTAATAGAATGAATCTTATCAAGTTTAATTTCTATTCTAGTTTGGAAATTTGGAAAATTTCTAAAATTTACTATTTTATAGCAATTTGAACTTCAAGCTTGTGACTACAGAGCGCTAAGTTTAAAATTTTAGGATGACCCGATAAAAAATTTTGCACCAAGATTTAAATGAAGAGATTTCCAGATTTTTTTGAGCATATATAGCATTTAATATGAATTGTTTTACTTTCATTTAAGAATTCACAATAATTTTAAATTTCTACAAAAAATCTGAATTTTAGAAAAATTACAATTATTATCTTTAGGGCATAATTGGTTTAGTTGATCAATATTTTGAGTGACCATTTTGTCTTGGCATATATAGAGTTAGAGAAAATTATGGGCTTATTGTAAATTTTTGAACAAAAAGTGAAACAATTCATATTAAATGCAATATATAAATGCTAAAAGAAATCTGAAAATCTTTCTAAGCAATCATATTATAGTGTAGAACATCATGGTGCATTTTTAAACCATATCATTCTAAAATTAAAAATTTAGCACTTTATGGGCACAAATTCAGTTTTCCAAAATTGCTTGTCAATATTTCAAAAAAAATCTAATTACAATTACAAATGAAAAATCAAAGAATATGAATATATTAGTTAAAAATTGACTTCCATTTGAAATCTAATGCTTTTTGGATTATAGTATTGGTGTAAAAATTTCCATTGCCAAGGGCTCCCAAACCCCTAATTGGCCCCAAAACCTTTAGTGGAGTGTCACTAGTAGCGCAAAGAATAATAGAGCTCTAGTCTAGTAATCCATTTCCTAACAATATTTATTGATGAAGTCAATGCTTTCATTGGATTCACAAGACTTAGATTATCCAATCCTCTTCAATAATACAATTATAGTTGTGTGAATCTATTCATATTGGCATATTGGTTCAAAAAAAGGATTGCTATTAATTATGTGAGTATAGGCGTGTGAGTTCATGAACCTAGAATATTATACACCTATGTTATAGGTGTATATATTATAAAACCCGTCTATGATTATAGGATATATATATTATAAATATCCATATTATAAGTGTTTATGATACATATATCTTCTATAGTGTGTGGTATCTATATTATAGGTACCTATATTGTAGGTTCAATGCTCACAAGTTCACATTCTTAGGCTCCCATACTAGCACCATTGGTCCAAAAAGAGCTATTTGTCCGATACAAAAAGTTGAATTTTTTCTTGTTGATCCAACTTAAAAATACAACAGAAGATGGCAACCTAGAGACAGTGAAAAAAACAAAGAGTTTGAGTTATGTAAAAGGCAAGAAAGTTTATCTTGAATAATGACCCTATATTTACTAGTATATTCATTTAATGTCATGAATTAAAAATTTCATTTTTTGAAATCTTGATATCTTGAATATGTAAATTAAAAACTAAAAATATCTAAAACAATAATTTAAAAATTTAAAAATCCTTAAATTGTTGTTTTGAAAATTTAACTTCAAAAGATTTTAAAAAGTTGTAGTTTGATAATTAGAAATTTGACATTTTAGATTTTATATCAAATATATTATTTTTGTTAAACTGTATTATTAATTGGTAACACAAATTATCATCTCACACTTGAAAGGTCATAAAAAATAAATTATATGTTTTGTTCAAATAGAAGGATTGGTGTGGTTTGAGATGGTAATTTAAGATTGATAGCTTCTAATAATTATAATTAACTCAAAATTTTAAGAATATTGAAAATTTCAAATCTTGAAATCTATAAAAGTAAATAATTTTAGATTTTCTAAATTTATAAAAATATAAGATTGATTTACAAAATAGAAAATTAAAGAAAATTATAGAATATAAATATAAATTTCTAATTGTCTAATTTTAAATAAATAATTTTAAAATTTACAATTTTATTTGCTTCTATTTTAGAAAAAAATTATGATCACTACAACTGATAACATGACCATAATGGAGACGCTTGATGTTGATTTGGGGGAAATTATTTGGGCGGTACACTTCAAAATTTTATAATAAGTTTATCTATATATTTTTTAATATTTTAACCATCCCGGGGGCAAACAACTGACGGAATGTCACTTGTACAGAAAACCTCCATCCACCTCAGACAAGGATGAAAATCATCCATCTCCCGCCCCTCTCTTCTCTCTTCCTCCAAAGGCTACGTATTGTGTTCCGTTCTTGCAGCTCCTTGCAGCCTTGCAGCCAATTGT
Source organism: Antitrichia curtipendula (assembly GCA_951230915.1). Lineage (NCBI taxonomy): Eukaryota > Viridiplantae > Streptophyta > Bryopsida > Hypnales > Leucodontaceae > Antitrichia > Antitrichia curtipendula. The sequence continues at coordinate 13,120,584 of OX579642.1, read as the reverse complement.
GAGTGCACTCGAAGCGTTGTTCGTGAATTCAAGCATGTGCAGCATTGAGGACTGAAACGCTATTTCATCTTCCGGGGAAGATTCTATTAGGAACTTCCTATAGTGGAAAATGAGAAAACAACAAAATTAGGAACCATGAAGGTGCTGCCGGTGCTGTGCTTGGAGGACAACTACGCCTACTTGTATGTCTTTTCGCTTCCCTTTGCATTACGGTAGTGCCATGGATGATCTTCTTATTTAGATATGGACAACCAAAACTCAGTCCTCATTTCGGTTCTTTTCTTATAGCTACTTAGGATCTCATGCTGGCATCTCGTGCATGTGATTTTAGGGGTTCATGTCAAAAAGGTTGAGAGAATCGTCTTTAGGAATCGTATACGTTGAATTACATCCTCAAGAAAATTTTGCCACGAAATTTCTTGAAGTACAGAAGAATCATCTTGTGAAGAACAAAAATGGTGATCTACACTATGTTTGGTAGGCGCATATTGGCGATTCTTGTGAGCCCCTAATTTGTCACTTAGGACTCACAATTTTTTTTTTTCATTAGTTACAAATTAAACTAGTAAAAACATACAAAAAGCCCCCAAAAGAGTATAGAATCAAAATAAGCATGTCATGTACCAATATAGTATTTGGTCTTAAATAGAGTTTTATACCTAGAATACCCTAGAATCCGACTTGTAAATAGGTTAGAACCGGGAGAATAGTAGAAATTGAAAGATTTAAGAGTTATTACCCAGAAATAGCCTAAACCTATTGTGCAGATGGCTCATGGTAGCTAAATTGGTCCAAGGGAGGTTCAGTGAGGTACATTTCCAGAGATAGGTTTCAATTTTTTCATCCTACCGCCGAAATCGTGGAAACTCCAATTGTTAGTTTGTAGGAGTCACTACTTCAAGATGGGCCAACAAAGGAATCTATGGCCACCGGATTGTGATCTAGGGTCAAAAGCATGCTAGGAGATCAGAAGCAAAGTCCATTCGCCAAAATTTCCTTGGATGTGGAAGATTCCCTAACTATTAAAGGAGGGTGAGATTTGCCCTTCTCTTCCAAAGGTGCAAAGAAAAAGTATAAATTTATATATCTCTAGAAAAATTCCATGAGAGGTTCCCCCCAAAGTTCTGGAATTTTCTGACTTGCAGAAATACCCCTTTCGGATGGTCAACTGCCCAAACCTACAATGGAAAATTCTTGAAAATTACTCGGGTGGTGGTAAAATCTCACTAAAAATTAATATAGCTTCTTTTATGTTAATAACGCGCCTTGACAAGTTTCAAGACATTTCGATAGTGGGAGGTACTCAAACCGGCAAGATTCCTCTAAAATTGCAACGTGGAGGAATCTACGTGGAGTTGACCGGCATCTCGAGAGCACATGAAATCAGAACAAAGTCAACAAGGGGTCATTTCTCACTCCCTCGAACCTTCTAGACAACCCTATCTAGTTCTTTTTGTTAGAAAGGTCAACTGCCAAAAGTTAGATTTTTACTACTTAATTTAACAAAAGTTGAGGCTAAGTTGCAATGAGTTTTTTGTGCCGGGATGGGGGTAGGAGGACCCATAGACTAAAATGGTCTTCTGGAGCCATTGGCGCTGTCTGTTTGTGATTTGGAGCTTACTTCCAAAATTTAGGATTTTGGTCCAGCATAAATGATAGATAGTTAAAATTTAGGGATTAGGATAGAAATCTTGAAGATGAGGGTGAAAATCCAAGTTGATAAGGTTACTAGTAGGAAATTAGGGAGGGGAGTGGGCCCTTGGAAACCTATATAAAGGCCCCATTTTCCTCTGTAAAATCACCCCCAATACTTGTTTTGGATCCGTGGGTCCAAATTACTTTGGATATTTTGGCATTTGAAGCCCAAAACCTCTTCGGTGTTTTCGGCTCCATTGTTGTTCTATTTGAGCTTTTGAAGGTCCTTGGGGGTCCTTCTATTTTGTCTTTGCTTACTTTTGTGTACTAAAGTTGAGTGGAGAGTCTTTTTCATCTTTCTTATATCCTTATGAGTTAACTTGTGTGTTCTTTGGGTAGTTTTTGTCTTGCGTCTTGTACTAACCCTAGAACAACCCCCCACCGTATCTTGGCCATGCCGCTTTGGAGGCCTTTAGTGTGTAAGTTGTACTTACTAGCAAAAAATGCATTGTGTTTTTGTACTCCTCTTCTTGCTCTTGTGTTCTGATTTTTTCCCCAACGTTTCCCTTGTTGAGTGGACCCCTCTCCGAAATGGCGAAGCTTTAAACCTCTTTTGTGTGTTTTCTTTAAGTGTAGATTTATCTTTTTCTTTAAATCTACCTTGTTGTATGGGCCCCCCTCTAGGACGGCGAAGCTTTAAACCCATGATGTGATAAAAGTCCTACAATAGAGTTATTCGTAAAGTACCCAAAACCGGGGTTTAAACCCCGCAGTTTTGTGAAAAACTAGGTTTTGGGCAAAAAGTCGCCCACACCTTACATACCCAATACAAAAGTGGGTATCAAACTTTTTTTCGCGTCCAAATCGACTAAAAGGAAGTTTCGTCCGGACTTTGCCTCCGAGGTCGTGGTCGCAAGCGTCGGGAGGGCGGAGCAGGTGGTCTCTCACTCGCGAGCGTGTGGCTTAGGTGAAGGGTTTCCACTGGATGCACAATGTCGGGGGTGCAAGCACGGCAACAACTGCCTCAGAGTTATCGCAAGAAACACTTGTCCTATTTCTTGTCCCCTTAGTCTCAAACAAGTGGTTTTTGGCTCATAACTTTTGCGGCGTATGCTCATTTTTTATAAAATTTGAAGGGAAGGTATATGTATTAGTTTGAGACATTCTCTAATTTTTTCCAATTTAAAAAAATGTATTTACTATTTTTAAACTGCCCCCAATTTGATGTTTACCTTTGGCCATTTTGGAGGTTTTTAGTCCTATTTTTGATCCAAAAATGAAATTTTGAAGCTCTAAATTGGAAAATAAGGATTTGTACTAAAGTTATTCAAGCTCACAAAGTATTTTTAAGAAATAGTAAATTTTCCACCTTCCACATGTGCTCAAAGTACACTACCTTTCCGCATGTGCAAAACACACAATTTTATTTTTCCCAAGATGAAAATGGTTGAAAAGAAGCATCTTAATGTTAGTAAAAATAGCTTTATTTTTGAGAATGTTCTAAATTTTTTACTAATTTCTAAAAATCAAATTCAAAAATATCTATTTTCTTGTATTTTTCCATCACTCTTTTTTTGTGCATAACTTTTAGAGATAAATTTTTTTAGGCCTGAATTTTCACCCATATACTATTTTGAAAGCTTTACATATTATACATATTTTTATTTTATTTTTTAAATTTTTATCCCAAAAGGTTACAGTATTCCAGTATTAAAGCCATTTTGGCCACAAAACAGCAGGTGTTTTTTGCAACTACCCCTCACTAGGCTTGCAAAGGTGCATCATATGCTTCAATCCCTTCCGCTTTGATTTCCATTCAATTCCGTTTACAATGCATCTTACTAGGCATTTCTGCAATTAGTGACCTGGGTGAATTGCCTTCTTTGTGAGTGATGCCAGGTGATGATTTCCGTCAATTCCTACTATGTGAAGAAGTCGCAAAGTCACTTAGGATTTCTGATTTGGTCCCGTAAGGTGTAGAGAGTGAGTGACAAAGCCACATTTCAAAGTTTTTGTTGCAGATTTTTCATGGCCAACAAACCAGATGATTGCATTGTGTTGGACTCCCAGCGCCTTTCTCAACGATCAAAGTTGCCACGCCGGGAGAAGACCCATTGCCCTATTGTTGATTCCGTTGTCCTCTCCTCTCTAGTTGCGGCCTACACGACCTACTTTGCGGCCTACAACAAGGGCAAGACGAGTGTCACACAGTTGGTGCTAGGGAGGGTGTGGAAATTGGTTTACGACGAATTCCTTTGTGAGCACCTTGGCAGCAAGTTTGCAGAGGAGACTTTGAAGGACACGCTACGGGAGACCCTCAAGAAGCTGAAGACAGGCACGTCAAATGAAGAAGGATCGGATAGGGTTGTCCTGCAAGCCGACGACGTTCTCACCCGCTTGAGAAATACAAATTCCCATGCAACACGCAATATTTTGAGGCTTTGCCAAAACATGCTAGAGCAAGCATCGTCAGGTGGTGGAAAATCGCCTATAACATTTTTGCAGCCCTCATCACCTGGAATGGCGCCCAATCAAGTACATGATGCAAATCGAGAGCCGCAAGCACCCACCCGTGGAGTAGGTACCTGTTTACCAAGCCCCTCGTCAAATCAAAAGCTACCATCAAAAGCTGAGCTCCTAGCAGCTCCATCTAAGAGTATGAAATCCATTGCACGTAGTATGGAAGCCAGAACGGAAGGGAAGGAGGTTCTTCTCTCTTTGAAGATGGACATCGAGATGGAAAAAAAGAAAGCTGCTAAAATTGCGAACCTAGGGCGTGCAAAGGATTTGGGCGCCATCACTAATGTCAAATTCAGGTCCGAGGTTAGGGCCATTCTTGGTCTACACTTTGAGGCACCTCTAGAATGAGGTTCAATTTGGTACATCTAGATTTCCAATCTAGTTTGCTTCCCTGGTAGGCGTTATTTTGGAATCTGTTACTTAATTCCAGCTTGTACTACCCGTTGTTTCAATGTAAGCTCATGTTTCAGGACTCATGTTCCAATGTAAGCTCATGTTCCAAGACTCTTGAATCTCAGTCACTTTCCTTGAGGCAAGAAGAGTTGATCACTGACTAGCAAGGTACTTTTCTATGCGATGCTTTCTTTTAAATCTAAGTTGATAGAGATTTCAAGAGTGTAAGAGGGGAGGGATGGTGGCAAATTTTTGATTGATTTTGTTCAAACTCGTTCAGACTCACAAAGAGCTTTTACGCTTTGACTGTGCCCGTGCTTAGAAGTGTACATGACTTGTGAGAGTTCTTTGAGATAAACAATGAACCAATTTTGGACGCTATAGTCATTGGGAGCCGAGATGCACGCATGCATCTCATGAAGCACAATGTGAATCTCGGTAGAAGTGTTCTGGGATATTAAGAACTGTCTCCCTTGGAGCATAACAACCTTGGAATGGGAGAACTCTTTTGTGTCAGTTTACAGCAAGGATAATCCAAACTTGTTGTTTAGCATGTGTGGAATTGAAGTTCGTATTTTACCCAAGATTTGCATGACTCAAGAGGTATTTGGCAACAAGGATGGCGTGTGGAACTTGTAGAATGAGCAAACTAAGGAGTGAACTGCTATGGCTTATCTTTGGGTGGATGATGAACATCTGAAAGTTTTCGAGAATCGTGTCAGACAAATTCTCATGTCCTCAAGCTCCACGACGTTTACCAAGATCGTCAACAAGTCAAACACTGCCCTCATTGGTCTGATGACCTATTTTAGGGAAACAACAGTTCATACGCAGGGTTGTCTATCCGGACGTGACGTGGGCTTTTCACGTCCGGATGTCATGACGCGTCACAGCCCGTCGCCGATATTGACAGGACCATCCAAAGCGCGGATGAAGTCTGTCCATTCTGCGACGGCGTCGGGCTGTCTTCTGGACGGTCACTCCGTCGCCAAATGGACATCCGTCTCTTGGACGGAGAGCCTGTTTGTGGACGAAGAGGCCGTCCGCTGGACGATAAGCTGTCCTCTAGACGGAGAGTCCGTCGCTGGACGGTAGGCCGTCCCCTGGACGGAGAGCTCGTCTCTAAACGGAATTATCGTCTCCAGGACGGTAATCCGTCCCTTGGATGGCCCCTCCGTCTTCTGGACGGGAAACCGTCCCGTCCCCTGGACCGGAATATCACATGACGGGACAGTCGCCACTTAGACGGTTTCGTTGGCAAGGCTGCAGGTTTAGGGTCCACTCCATCAGCCGTCACTCTGTCTAGCTGGGTTTAGGGTTTTAGGGAGGGCTTCAAGGTGTATATTAAGGACTTCTGTCTATTCAAGTTTACTTTCCCTTGCTAATTTTGCCTTTCCTGACTTGGTTGGAGTACAACCAATGCGGTAGAGCAAAGTCCAAGAAGAGTGTATTGTGGTGGCACTTGTTGTGAGAGCAACAAGTGTTGTTTCCACATCACATTTCAAACAGAATACTAATCTTTTTTTTGGTGCAGGGGCAGGTAGAGGAGGACAGATAAGAGCAATGGGTGGAGGAAGATCACAGTGGGAACCTTGGTACACACTACGGCCAGATGGAAAAGTTGTTTGCAAGTTTTGCGAAGCTTTGCTAAGCTATCGAAAGGATCGGTTGCTTTTCCATTTGGGATACAGACAAAATGACACCCTCCTTGGAGTGAGAGCGTGCACTAAAGTCAATGCAGCCGTGAAGGTAATGTTTTTTAATTGCGGAGGACATATACCTACGGACACTTCACATGGAACTGGACGCGACGTGGAAGTGACATCATCATCAACGATACTACCAAGTGTAGTACGTGGTGAGCAACAACTTGATGCTTCAATCTCGGCAAACGATGGAGGAAAAAACACTGGGGGGTAAAGCTCTCAAGTACGATCATCGGAGGCGCCCAACCCTAGTTTGACCCACAGTCGATCGATGAGGCAACTGTCTCTACAAGAAGGAATGAACGCATCAAACAAGCAAGTACTAGACAAGAAGTGGGCTAAATTTTTCTACGAAGCCAATATACCATTCAATGTAGTGAGGCATCCTGCTTTTCTGGATGCAGTGAAATCAACATCGGAATCAAGAGTTGGCTACAAACCTCCATCGTACCATGCACTTCGTACAAAGCTCATAAAATCTACAAAAGACGAAGTGGCAGCAATTGTAGCAGAGAAGACGAGGGTACCAATCCACAAATATGGTGTTACAATATGCTCTGATGGATGGGACAACGTTACACATCGACCATTGATGAATGTCATGTTAGCATGTACAAGTGGAGAGGTTTTTCTTGGATCAATAGACACAACATGCAAATGCAAAGATGCTACTTACGTGGCTAATTGCATGGGTGATTACATTGATGAGGTAGGGGCACAGAACGTGGTACAAGTTTGTACAGACAATGCAGCAAACATGTTGGCCGTTGGCGCTCCGTTACTTCGTAGATTTCCACACATATATTTTTAAGGGTGTTCAGCACATGCACTTGACCTTCTACTTGAAGATTGGGGAAAACAAGATTGGATTACAAGTATGGTCAAGAAAGCCAAGTCAATTGTGAAATACATTTGAACGCATCACATGCCACTTGCAATCTTTCGACGACATTCTCCTAATCACGTTTTGAAAAATCCCGTTCAAATACGTTTTGCAACCATGTTCCTCATGATCGAACGTTTGGTGGAGGTGAGGGAAGCGGTAGAATCGACAGTCCACGATCCGCAGTGGAATGAGTACACGCGGAGATTGGCATCCAATCAAAAGCAAAGAAAAGCTAACGATGTGCGACGATATGTGCGAACGGATGAATTTTGGAAGAAATGTTTAAACTTTGTGCACATAGTGGAGCCCGTGTTGATTGCTCTTCGAGAGTTTGATGGCAAGCACTCGTGCTTGGACAAGGCATGGCTTGTGATGAAAAAGGTGGAAAAGCATGTTTTATCTTTGGAGGATCCACCATTTTCATTAGAGCGGAGGTATGCAATTTCCGTCACCGATGATTTCTACAAGCGCTGGGACATGCTCAGGACAGATTTGCATTACGCTGGGGCTCTACTGAATCCCTTTTTACTTGACGAAGTCATGCTAATGGATGATAATGAGGCAAGAGAAGCCATATTGAGAGTTTTGCGCAAATTGGCTGTTGGAGATCAAGCATTTGCTTCAGCTTTGTCTGAGTACCAAGCATTTAGAGATCGGCGAGGCATTTTCGGTGGACTTCCTAATGTAAACACCTTGAATTTGCAGCCTCACGAATGGTGGGACCTTCTCGGAGTCGACCGGTGCTCGTACACTTGCACCGATTGCCAGAAAGATCCTCGCGCAAGTGTGTTCTGCATCGTCCTGTGAACGCAATTAGAGCATGTATTCGTTTGTCCACAACAAATCACGCAATAGATTGACATCAGAGCGTGCTGAGGAATTGGTTTACATTTATACCAATTCCAAGACTCTTAGAGAAAGGGCTGCAGCAAATCCGACAAGGTGGTACACTGAAAACATGATGTCAGAGGATTCCATGACAGATGAATCTGATGGTCTAGACCGTGGTTCGGTTCTCTCCGATCCCAATGATGACGATTCAGATGATAGTTCCAATGACGACGATGAGCCACCGTTTGATAGATTTCGTGGGGCGGGAGGAGTGCGTCCTCTAATTGATGCATCCGTATTTGACTTTGAAGAGGGGGATAATAACGACAATGACTACAAGGGACATCAAGGAAGTCCACCACGAATGCCACAAACGTGGAATGTTGGGCTAAGTGGGGGCAATACTAATGAGGACGTTGTGGCACCGAGACCACTAAGTCCAGACCCTATGGATGTACAAGTTGATGCCACAATAGAAAGAGATGGTGTTGACGTTCAAAGAGGACGTGAAGAAGATGTAGTAGTACCACCGTCATTGCCCATGAGGACCACCCGTAGAGAAGGGCCCCCTCAAGGTGGAGAAGCACATATGGCCCCTCCAAATCGAGTCTCGGTTGCACAAAGGCAAATTTCAATATTGGAAAATCTACAAATCCAAAGTTTATCAAGGCCGTCTAGTTCCGACGTCCGTCCACACGAACCAACTTCGTCAATAGGTACACGATTGGCTGGTATGGTGTCATAGCGTACGACTAGAAATACGACTTCATTGCGGCCACCTGTACATGCCAATAATCAAGGGAAGCGTCCACGACCACAAGGTACTACTAGTGAACGTGTGAGTAGTAGAATGCGTAGAAGGTTGAGGAGGGAAGAAGCGGCTTCCCAACCATTTTTAAGAGAAGTTCAAACAAGAGGATCCAATACAGATGGCATTATGGACGCAATGGGCCAACGACCTCTTCGGACGTTGTCTTCTATAGCTCGACCACAACGAAACCGCAATTCCGAGGCCTCCAGCGAAAGTGGTAGTGCACCATCCAATGATGATGGTGAATCCATTGGTGGTACTATAGGTGAAGATGGTGAGGTTCCAGGAGATAGTGCTTACAGGGGGCCGGTGCCTCGACAAGGTCCACTCGAAGAAATTGGTGGTAATGAACCAATAGTACAAGAAGCAAATGCAAATACTTTTGTGCGCATTTTTAGGCATGGAAGACGTTGAATGTTTTTGAAAAGACAATAGGGTCTTTATGTTTTCAAATGCAATGGTTTTAGAGGCTCAATACCTTGCATATTGAAATCAGCATTAATATGAAATATGACTTTTGTTCCTCTCATTCTCATGGAACTGTTTACCCCTAAAGTCCCAAAGTCATTACACAAAAAACCCCGCAAAACTGTCTTTTATCTTGCATTTGCCTCAACATACGGAAAAAATGTTTTTTACAACATCTAACCGTAAGATCTTATACTTCACATGTTTTTTATCACGTGGTATATATTCAAGAATCAAGGTCAAAATTTGAAAGAATTATTGCAAATGGAAACTATGTTTGCAATCCAAATAACATAGTGTGGTGTTTTTTTCATGTATATTTTCTTTTTTTCAAATTTAATTTAATTTAAAATTATAAAACTATATTTTTTATTCATTCATTCATTTATGGCCCCAGTTTCAGATTATTCTCATACATATTATAATTGATAAAATTTGATTTCCACGTTTAGCTTTATAAAATCACAATAAAATCAACTTTCCATTGAATTTTCTGGAAAAAAAAAGCATAAATAGAAAATGAATTCTTACGTATGTTGAAAAATATTAAAATATTATGCTGATTTTCAATAAAAATATAAATTTGGTTTGATAGTCAAATTTGACTTCAAGCTTTTCTTTGTGGTTGTTTACTAGTTTTGGGCATGAAAAATTAAATAAACAATTGAAAATTTTTTTGACTAGAAATCTCTATTGATATTTGTACCTCTTTTAAAAAACTAAAAATTTAGAATCTCTTGAATTGTTTTTTCTATTTTTACTTATTTATGGCATGAAGTGCAACAAAAATGTTGACAATTATAATTTTGCACAAAACTAATTGAAATTTCTTGTAGTGATATACAATTCAAAGTTTTTAGTACTAAAGATATAAGATTTTTGTAAACACGCAATTTAAATGATAAAGTTAGGTAAGACAAGAAGTTTTTTACAACTCAATATTTAGGTAAAATATGTTTATAACTTTATATAAACCAAAATGAGTACAAAATGCATTGAAGCTACAAAGTGTGCTACATTGCTATGGATGTCCTCAAGCCCATACTATAATAACCACATGTGCTAAGTAAACACTAATTTTGCAACTACATGGTAATACACTATTATCTAATCTTCATTGCGCGCCTGCTCTTCTTGAAGGTCTTGTTCTTTGCGGGCCTCGTGGTAGCAATCCATGGGTGGTGTCCAAAACGTTGGAGCACCACTTAGACGTTGCACGACTCCAGTCACCGAGCGTCATTGTAGTGGCTCCGCCTTGCACAATTCACCCAACATGGTTTGAAACATACCAAATGTCGTATGGTCCGGAATCATATTGTCAGAATCGATTCTTATCCAGCAAATGCTCCATTTGAATCACAACAGTTGGATCATCACTCATCTAATTTCATGCATGAAATTCCATCACCAATTCTATAAATCCCAATGAACGATTCAAGTGCAATCATCACAACACACTCAGTTTACATTAAACGTTCTTTCATTACATTAACAAAATAACACATGAAGGACATAATCCTCTCCATGGTTCTTAAGAGGAAGAAGAAAGATAACTAACCCTAACCATTAGAACCGCCACTAAGTCCGGTTTGTACGAACTAGTTCGTAACATTACCCCCCCTCAAAGTCGAGTTCCTTTAATGGTTTGACCTTGGTGCTTCAGGATGAAGGTTGTGAAATTGTGCAACTGCCTCAGGTGCGTTTTCTAAGTTGGCCGCCGGTTCCCAGGAATGCTCCTCCGGTCCATAGCCCTCCCATGCGACGAGGTATTGTAGTTTTTTCCAACGGCCAAAGAGTCTTGAGTTCAGAACTTTGTGAACCTCCCATTCTATATCCCCATCGGGAGTTACAATTGGAGGAGGTGGGGTCTTGCGCCGGCCGAGAATGGTATCTAGGCGATATCTTTCCAAAAGAAATACATGGAATACATCGTGGATGCGGAGACTTTTCGGAAGCTTGAGCCGGTAGACCAAGTCAGAGAGTTTAGATAATACCGGGAATGGTCCCAAAAATTTTGAAGATAATTTCCGTGATGGTGAGGTTGTGGCAATATTTTCATTGCGAAGAAGGACTTTGTCTCCAACTTGGAAAGTTGGTTGTAAGGTTACTCCCTTATCATAATGTCTTTTAGCTTGGTCACCTGCCATTGTAATCATAGCTTTTAATTCTTGATGAACTTCTTGCAATTGGCGCACTCTGTCCTCCGCTGCCGGAACCGTGGATGTGGTTGGTGTCATAAAAGATAACACTGGATGGTACCCATATGTTGCGTAAAAAGGAGAGAATCCTGTTGCTGCATGCGAGGCGTTATTATAGGCAAATTTAGCAAGTGGCAGAAGGTCCACCCAATCGTCTTGACGAGTTGTCGTAAATATTCGCAGAAATTGTTCTAAGACTTGGTTTACTCTTTCAGTCTGCCCGTCCGATTGAGGATGAAACGCTGTAGTCGGAGATGGATGGATTCTAAGAAGTTCGCATAATCTTCTCATGAATTTCGATACAAATACCACACCTCGGTCCGATATAACCTCTTCCGGTGTTCCATGATGTTTCCACACATTATGCAAATATAAAGAAGCCGTTTCCCTAGCATCAATTGTTTCGTTTGTAGATATAAAATGGGCTAATTTTGTATTCCTGTCAACCACTACCATAATAGAGTCATAGCCGTTACTATTAGGTAATTTAACAATAAAATCCGTGGAAATTCGTTTCCATGGTGCATGAGCCGCCGGAATCGGTTGCATCAAACCATAGCGGGCATGATGGATGGATTTTGAGCGTTGACACATATCACACCCATCCACATAGCGCTATACGTACCTTCGGAGAGTAGGCCAATAGAACACTCTTGTTACCAATTCCAAAGTTTTTGCTCGCCCTTGGTGTCCAGCCGCAGGAGCATCGTGTCTGGACCTCAAAATTTGACGGCGAAGCTCCTCGTCATCTGGAACATATATCAATTCTCGAAACCGGAGAATTCCATCAATAAAAGTATAGCTTTGAAGTGTATGGCGAATGTCCAGTGGAACCTTACGAGAATCTCTAAAAAATGCAAGTATCGGTTCCAAAGTGGCATCTTCCAACGTGGACACCTTTAAGCGTTCCATAATACAAGCATAACTCCACACAGGATCGTAGAGCTCAAGTGCTGCCATTTGTAAAAGAGGTCGTTCCTCTGCATTTTGCCCCTCCATGAGATCTACTCGTCTTGAAAGCGCATCCGCCCTCCCGTTCAACGAGCCCGGCCGATGTTGGATTTCGAAATGAAATGCTGATAAAAATTCGGACCAACGCGCTTGTCGCCGATTCAATTGCTTAGTAGTAAGGAAATATTCCAAATTCTTATGATCAGATAATACACGGATCTCATGTGGGGATCCCTCCAAATAGACGCGCCAATCCTAGAAGGCAAGAACCACGCTCAAGAGCTCCTTGTCATAGATGTCGTAATTTTGTTCCGCCGATGACATCTTTGAACTACAAAATGCACAGGGATGGAGATAGCCGTCCTCTCCATATTGGGACAAAATTCCCCGCGTCGCCATGTCCGATGCATCGGTCTCTAGCACGAACGGTTGATCAAATTTAGGGTGAATTAACACCGGTGCTTGTAGAAATTTGGATCTGAGTTCCATAAATGCATGGTTAGTTTGTGGTGTCCATACAAATAGTTGTCCCTTTTGTGTCAAATTCGTAAGTGGCAAGGCAATTTTTGAGTAATCACATATAAACCTTCGGTAAAAATTGGCGAACCCGAGAAAAGCTTGGACTTCTTTTATTGTTTTCGGGATGGGCCAATCTTGGATAGTTCGAACCTTATCTTGGCACATCTCGAGCCCTCGTGAGGAAACTATCATTCCCAAAAATTCTACTGATTGCTTATGGAATTCGCATTTCGATTCCTTAGCATAAAGTCCATGCACTTGGAGCCGTCGTAACACCTCTCGTACCACCTGTTGATGTTCTTCTAAAGTCTTCGAAAAAATTAAAATATCATCCAAGTATATCACTACGGAAATATCCAAGAGATCAGCAAATATAGTTTGCATACGGGATTGAAATTGGGCCGGTGCATTGGTTAATCCAAATGGCATAACCAAATATTCAAATAAACCATACCGAGTTTTGAACGCCGTCTTAAACTCATGGCCCGATGCCATACGCACCCGATGATAAGCTTGACGAATGTCGAGCTTGGTGAATATTGTTGCTCCAACAAGGCGATCTGTAAGCTCTGGAATTAGGGATAAGGGATAACGATTTTTTATTGTGACCTTATTAAGATTTCGATAATCTACACATACCCTTATGGAACCATCTTTCTTCCGGGCGAATACAATGGGCGCCGAAACCGGGGACTTCGATCTTCGAATCCACCCTTTCCCCAAATTTTCTTCCAAATATTTACGGAGTTCTTCTAATTTCATTGGGGACATTGGTCTCAAACCGGTGTTACGGGGCTCTTGTCCTTCCTTGAATTCAATTTTCATAACTGACATATTATGGTTTGGCAATTCATTTGATGCCTCTTCACTAAACGCCCCCCTCAAATCCCGATATTTTGTTGGAATCGTTGTATCCTTAGCATTCGCAGTATCAACCTCAAGATTGCACTCCGAGATCTCTAGGGCGTAAATTTCAGCTTCCTTAGCAAAGAGTCGAAAAGCTGTAGCAGATACAAAGGCATGCTTAGGTGCTTGTATTGCTAAAAACCTCGACTTCTTTGCCGTACCATCGTTGATCCTGTCAAGACTGGCCCTTGTTTGAAATGAGCTGACACCCATGGGCCCCATCCCAGTGCCTTGAGCTCCAGTATCTCCGATCTCCTTAGATCCAAAGTGTCCCGGCATCTCCACCGTCGATTCCTTCCCAAGCTTCAGAGGTTCAGCTCGAACTCCGCAATCCTGGGATTCCGCCAACCCACGACGGTGACCTTGACTCGGAAGAAATTCTTCCGCCTGCGTCCACCGTACCCTCCAGTCCGCTTCAGGGCATGCCGCCTCGCTTTCGTTCAAGTGGACCAGCTTTCCAACGTCGTTATCAACGCAGCACTCCCTCGTTGTCAACGGCGTTGGAACCAAGTTTCCCTCTCCTGGTGCTTGGATCGATGCAAGCTCGTTTCTGACAATGTGACTCCGACCATCAACGCCCTTGTTGTCGCAGAGTCCTTCCACTGCTGGATTTGATGACCAACTCTTGCAATTCTCCTCACAGTAATGAGAGTTAAGGTTGACACTCCGTTGTGACCATCAAATGGTAGGATCGTGACGAATTAGCCACGGAATGCCCAAGATGCACTGATACCTTCCAGTGTTGGTAATATCAGCTACTAGCACCTCTTTATGATCCCCGATGATTAACTCAACTGTTGCCTCTTGCGTGATGAGACCAGAGTCGATTATTCTCCCATCCACTACTCGAACCTCTCGTGGCACCAATTTTGGTTGTATGCGAGCATTGCATTGCGCGGCAAACGCGGGATGCATAAATACTCCAGTTGCTCCCGAGTCCACCAAAGCTTGGGCCATGAGGGAGTTAACTTTAACCTCCAAAGTGAGATGAGTTCTTGGATCGGTCACAGCTTGCAGAGACAATGATCCTGTCCCCTCCTTCTGTCCCACAAGGCCTTCAAGAATCTGATTTGAGAAATGTGACTTGGTTGGCAACTGGCACCAATTCTCCAATGTTTGTGGCCCGTTCCCCATTACCTCATGCATGCTGCCCCTCGGCACTGAGACAGTGGCACTTTGGATGGTACCCCCACCCGGGTACTGAACCCCATCGCTCAGTCCCGGGAATCCCCTTTTTCCAACAATATCTCTCTTCCTCCTACAGCAGTCGAAATTGATAAAGGTCGTGATGGATTAGTTGGACACTTCGCCCTCACATGGCCCAACTCCCCACAAACTCAGCACCGACCTTGATGCTGGTATTCGAGTCTTTCGGCAGCTGTTTTTGCTAATGCTGAGGTTGTACGCACTGCTCCAAGTTCCATGGGCACTGGTCCGGAGTTGCTGGGGTTGGTTTGAGACCGTCCAGATGTAACTTGGAAAGGAGGGGTCAGAGTCTTGATGTTAGAGAATTCTGATTGCGATCGACAATTCTGACGCCGTCCCCACAATCTTTCATCGATTCGAGATGCCATAGCCATCCAATCTTGAAGCCGACGCGGTTGAGTTTCAGCGGTGGCCACCGAGTCTAGAACATCATCCTTGAGTCCACCATGAAATCGCGCCATCAAACTGGACTCATTCCAATTGACTTGGTCTGCATACTCATTGAACGTAGAAATATATGATGCCACTGAGCCAGTTTGTCAGAGCCTTCCGAGGCGATCTTCAGCGTTACCTTTTCGATCAAGATCCCCGTAGACTCCAAGAACCGTTTCTCGAAAAGCTGCATAGTCCACTAATAATTCATGCTCTCGTCCCTCGTCAAGCGCCTGAAGAAGAGGCATTGCCCAATTTTGTGCGGCCCCAGTCATGTACAAAAGTGCATAAGCTACTTTGTCAGCATCCGATCTATAGGTTTGTGGCTTGCCGCGGAACACCAAACGTAATTGTGCAAACCATCGATACACCTCATTGCCCTTCTTTCCAAAAAATCTTTCTGGATCCGCCACTTTCGACTTCTTAAAGCCATACTCTGACTCATCACCTCGTACCTCCCTAGGATGCATGGGATCAATCTTCCTGTCGGAAAAAGATTCTGGATGCGATCCCACCCGCGCTTGATCAACAATCTGCTGGACCATGTGGGATATTGCAGCTTGCAGAACAGTCTGCACTTATTGCTGGATGAATGCTACCCACTCCGGCACGACCTCCTCCGGCACCACAGCACGCTCCGGCTCCTCTCCTGCTCGCTCCCGATCCATCACTGCAGACTACGTGTCAATCCAGAAAAAATTAAAATTCCATCTCTCTGAGCATGCATGGCTGACTCTGACCAAACTGGATTTCCATTGCAATGCTTTCTCCGACCAGCATCAATTCCCATTACAGGTTCTCCACCAACCAGAGATACTTATGCTACAGAACCCAACAATTGGCTGCATTTTCGAGACCCTCAGAGACGTCCAGCACAGATGGCTGCGAGCTAACACAACCGGCCTTTGAAATTACCACTTCCATTTGAACTACGTAGAGCATCAACTGATCATGGATGTGTTATTATGTCAGAATCGATTCTTATCCAGCAAATGCTCCATTTGAATCACAATAGTTGGATCATCATTCATCTAATTTCATGCATGAAATTCCATCACCAATTCTATAAATCCCAATGAACGATTCAAGTACAATCATCACAACACATTCAGTTTACATTAAACGTTCTTTCATTACATTAACAAAATAACACATGAAGGACATAATCCTCTCCATGGTTCTTAAGAGGAAGAAGTAAGATAACTAACCCTAACCGTCAGAACCACCACTAAGTCCGGTTTGTACGAACTAGTTCGTAACACATATCTACATTTCCACGATCTTTTTTCCATACCTTCATAGCCAATTTTCCTATGGAGTATCCGTCCGTGTGTATACTAACACACGGTGGCTTAACCTTGCGAGTAGGAGATGATGAAGTTCCTGTCTCTCCAGTCAAGTACATCAACTCAGGAGCCACCCACCAACGTTGCGCTCGGGTTGCCTGAAACTTCCTTGGACAATTGAATTGGTAAAGAGAAGGGGTTTCTTCGTTGATGCGGCTACCCATTCCCCAATCACATAGACCAATCCACACGGTTCTTCCATCATCATTTGGAAAATGAAGCATAATGTTCTCCGGTGTGATGTCGTTGTGCAATACAGAGCACTGTTGCACTGCATCCACAATGCAAATCATCGCCCACGCAAGTTCAGTGCGCTTGCGTCTATATGCCATGAGTCGTTTGGCTTCTTGCATTGATTGGGGAGTTGCATCGTATGCCAACTCCCCAATTTCATCTAGATCTCGGTTCTTCTCATCAAGGATAAACATGGCGCCGAGAGTACCGCCATTCCACCATTGCGAATAACACTCCATGGTCATGTCATTTATAACAAAGAATTTGATGACCCCTAGATGCTCGCATGGACATACCAATGCCTCGATGGATAACTTCTCCCTGGACTTCTTCAATTCATCCACGCGCAAGGCTGACTTCCCAGCTAATTCCATATTCTCGGGAATATGTTTTGAATTTTGAACACATACTTTGTGCACCCTCCCATGCCCCCCTTGTTTGCTATGGCCAGACAAAGGAACCACCACCACTCCTCTTTTAAAGAAAGCCACTCCTCCTGCAGCTTGTTGACCAAAGGCCAAGTTCTGACTTCGTTGAAACCATGGAGCGGAACGGATGTTGCTTGAAGACAATCCACGCACTGCTTCATGCCACCAATACACCTTCTTGTGCAACAAATTCAATGCTTGTTGTCTGGGCACTACACTCTTCTCAAAGCCTTTTATTTTTTCCGCAACTTGGGCAAGGTTGAAGATACACGTTTGCACTTGTGACTCCAACCAATGATCGAAGCATTCTTTCGTGCGGTCTTCATGCCACTCATCCGCGCTCATTGTTGTCCAGAACATGTGGTGGAACTTTTGTTTAATGACATCCACTCCCTGTAATCCGCGTGAGACGTATGTTGCGTTCAATTGCAAAATCGAATACTGATCAAAAAATTCCAACGCCACTTCATACAATTTTCGTGTTGCACCCTTGCTTGGCCACTTCTCTGGATTTGTAGCCTTGTGCCTCCTTCGTTTTTGTTTTTTCCCCTTCGAAGACTCTCCGCCCCCCACAGTAGCTACGGACCCTTCTGCAGCTACGGCCTCTGAGACGGGCTCTGGTGATTCCGCATCTGGGTCTATAATCGGTGCATCTCCAACACCTGTCCACCAATCATCAATCTTTCTCTTCGAGAAATCGCGACCAGCCATCGTGCCAGTAACAAGTAACAAATAATCAAAATGAAAGGAATTAGGAATTCGGCTTCCACAAAGTGAAAAACCGCCCCCCTTATTCCTCAAAACAGCCTCTACCCAGCAACCGCGCTCGCAAGCAAGGACTGCAACCAATCCAAGACAAGAGAGCACCGTCAGAGCAGGAGAGATTGTGGCAAAAGTACCCTAAAAACAGTCTTATATACCCATTTCACGTGGCCGGGGTGAACTGACTCCCTCGCTCGGCCCTCTGGGCCGACCCTGTTTTCCGCACCATTCCTTTTTTGCAAATTATGAATTCATATAGACCCCTAATTAGTTCAATCACATCAATAATAACCCTGGATTGGCCGAAAATAGAGGGCTTTTTTTTACATGCACCCCTGGTAAGGCCGAGCGAGGGGGTCAATCCACCCCAATCATTCACGTCGACGGACAGGCCGTCGAGAAGACGGACAGAGCGTCCAGGGCCGTCCAGGGCGTCCAGAGGACGGGAAGGTCGTCCAGAGGGCCAAGCTGTCCAAGGGCCAAGCCGTCCAGCCCGCGGACTGGCCGTCGAGAGGACAGGAAGGCCGTCCACGGGGGGAGACCGTCCAGCCTGCGGACTGCTTGGCCTGAGGACGGGAAGGCCGTCCAGCCCGCGGGCTAGCCGTCCAGGGGGCCAAGCCGTCCAGCCCGCGAACTGGCCGTCGAAAGGACGGGAAGACTTTCGAGAGACGGGAAGGCCATTGAGAGGGCAGGAAGGTCGTCGAGTGGGCCATTTAAAACAGTGCTGGCCGAGTGTAATTCATTTCTAATCCTTGTTCGAAGAATTTTTCATTTATGTGGTTTGGCACTCTCGGACTTGTCAGGACAGGTGTCCTCCCTCTCAATCGGGCATTAGACTACGGTGGCATGTAGTTTAAGAGTGCTAACTTAATGTTCACATTTGTTTCAATTAGAGGACAAATAAATACCAGGGATGACATTCAAATGCTCAAAAAACAAGGTTTATTGCTCATTTAGAATGGAATTCTATTTGGTTGCACGTAAATAATGGAAGAAACATAGAAAAAACCATAGAAGGTCAAATTGAAAACTTCTTAATGTCGGTCCTAGAATGTTCTATTTGGATGTTCATGTTAACATTTGATTCATTCTAATTGCACCCATTTTCACAAAAGTTGTTGGCATTGGGCAATGTTTTTATTACAAAAATCCCAGAATCTCGCAATCCCTTAAAATAATTTATATTCTGTAGGGCTCAAATTCGAATTCAAATGAATTTTATCAATTATAACTTCTACAATTTCACCTTTGGGATTATTGTATTTTGATTCCATCCTTCCCTGCATGTAAGTGCACCTGACAATTTAGTATTTTGTTGAATTTTAAACCCTGTCTACACTAATATACTCAACTCAAAGTCTCAAACGTACAAACATTCAATAACTTACTAAGCCCGGATCAAATATACAAAGACCAAGACAAAAACCACCCTCTAAATGTTCTAGTTAAAGGTAGTAAGATTAAAACTCTGAAATGGTTAATTATGAAATAAGTGAAAGACCTCCTAAACAACATATGTCATATGCATATCATTGATTAATGTAAAACATTGTTTCGGCTTTCCATTCATACATTACAGAAAAAGAATGTAGGCCTATACATCTAAACTTAAGAATGTTTTACCATCTAAAGATATTGTTATGCCGTTTTTTGGTGTCTTCAATATGTTTTATAAAACTTTGATTTTAAATCATTAATCTATTTTTTTCCAATTCAAACATCAAAGACAACATCTCGATCAAGTTTTGCACTTGTAATGCCAATTAAAAAAAGGAAGAACATTTTTCGTGGTTTCCGGTCCATGCTAGGTTTTGAAGTAAACCCTATAGGCCAATACCCTAAATCCCAAACCCTAAACCCTAAACCCTAAACCCTAAATCCTAAAACCTAAACCCTCTTCACTATTGCAATTTTAAGAGTATATGATGTTCAAGTTTATGTAACTATAGCAAATAAGAGTGGATTGGTGTAATAAAATTGAAATGCAACATTGAGTACATGAACTTCACATTTTTGTGGTCTCTATATTTTTTTTATGGCTTCTAAATTATAAAGCAACTAGCGGTGAATTATTATAGTTTTTCATATGGATTGTTTATTAATTGCTTATGTAGTACCGTATGTTAACCACTAAACTAACTAAAGTCCCAAGGCCTCTTTTCCATCCTAAATCTGAAATAAATTGCCATTTCTATAGTAAAGAATGTAAAAAAAGAAAATGAATGTATTTAGGACTGTAGGCCTTTAAGGTGCACATCTACTTGTAGTATGTAAGATCTCATACTAGAGTACTAGAGTAGTGTTCAATTGACCGGAAGAAATTTCACAAACTTTGCCTATGTAGAATTGTAGATTGCAAGATATTTACAATAAACTTCAACCTCTGAACGCCCAACGACATCATTTAGTGCCAATTTGATGGCAATTCAATCACTTCAATGAGATGGAAAGATTGTGGAAGCGTTCAATTCATTTTTTGGGGACCTTCCATGTTGAGTTACAAAGTGTATCCAAATGATTTTGTAGTCTTTCCAATATTTGCCTCTGTATAATTTAGAGTTTAGGAAAAAAAAAAAAAAAAAAAAAATGCTACTTTAGTGTATCTTGGGAAGTTGTTGCTCCTTACTCTAAATCTGAAATTTATCCCCCAAATTGATATTTTCTGAGTTTGAGTCTAACTATCAAGCAAAAGTTCATTTTCTCTAGTTCCTATTTTATGTAAAATCCCCCAACACGACCCTAAAAATGAAATTTCATTATTGCGATTTGCACTTCGAATGTGTTTTTAATGTCTACTACATTTAGTACATTCTAAATAAATCATGAAATGGAAATTAAATTTATGCTATGATGGATTCTAATGTCATTATCCTTGTGATATAAGGTAAACCTGCTTATGACAGGCAGAATGACTGATTTGTTGTATTGCCATTAGCAAAAAAAATCAAATTTTTTCCATACAAAGACACATGTGAGAAATGAAGAATGCAACTGGAATTTTATTTTTTGGATTAAATATGATTTTTTTTTTAATTTTTGAAGTGTACTGTCCAGTATGCCCAAAAGAGTTTGTAGACTACTCCAAATCAGCAGAAAATTGTTTCCATGATGGTCATCTTCCCACCTAAAATAGTCATAACATTTTCTAAGATGGCTACAAGACTTTCTAACATGGACATGACATGAAGAAATAAAAAAATTGCTTTTTACTAAAAATAAAAATAATATTTTCAAAAAAATAAAAATAAAAATTTTAAAGGGCCGTCCAGGACGTTCGACAGGCCGTCGAGAGGACGGAAATTTGTCCGTCCAACTCTCGGGCGGCAGTGTAATTATTTCCTAAACCTGTCGGTGGCGTCCCAACCCTTTGTCGGACCTCTGTGGACGTATCGGCCGTCCATTCCAGGGCCGTCCCATGCCCTGGACGGTCTGGATTCGGGGGGGACGGGCTGATGTTATGTTAATTACCCTGCCTAATCGGGTCGGTAATTGGGGGGTATAAGTGAACTTTTTTGGACAGTTCACTTGCTTCCTCTTTTGAGTTGCACTGTCCGAGCTTGAGAAAGCTTCACACTGCAATTTGAGGGGAAGTGTTATACATTTGACATTGTTTTGCCACATTTCAGTTGCCTTCACGCAACAGAATGCAAAGCAAATTGTCATTGTATTTGCATACATTATCGTGTGTGTCATTTTTTAGGTATCAAGAATGGACGCAGAGGATGTAGCAGGAGGTTTGGGACCTGGAGGTGCCCTCCCAGGAAGTTTGGTATCTGCAGGTGAACCCCCAAGTAGAAGGAAGAGAGGAAACAGAACAACCTTGGATTGGGGCACACTTAATGCCGAAGCAGTTATGGCAAAGCTTGGGTGGCTAGAGGCAGATGGCCCATGGACAAGAGTGATATGTCGTCAATATATAGATTGGGCCCACATCAACCGCCATTGGCCACATGACCGGTATGAGGTGCACGTGAAATCTGGCATGCTAAATATTGATCAGTGCCAACATCCGCACTTCAAGAAAATGATGATTGAAGTGTCATTGGCACTTTGGGGATCAAGATCCAAGAAAGACGGGACACTTTCATTGTGCCAAATGGCATATGCGGAGGTTTTTCTTGGCAAGGATGTGGACTAGAGCAGCTTTTTGGGCAGAGCGCGGAATAATGCATTTCCAAATCAAACTCGCCACATTGCACGAAATCTTGCTGTGCCATTGGACAATGTACCAAATCTTGCCGTGCCATTGGCTGATGTCCAAAATGTGCAAATGAACGTGGTTCCACTGGCGGAGCGTCCAGGGACGGAGTTGATGGAGGTAGAAGTTGGTCAGGACAGCGGTCCAGATGTCAACCAACAAGATGTGATTGGTGGAGTGCAAGCTGACGGTGAAGAAGTAATTCGCTTGCGCCAATTAGTACAAACACTGCAAGCAGATAAAGAAGAAACACAACGACAACATGCTGCAGTGTTGGAAGTTCATCGTGCAAGGATGCGGGCCGTTCAAGATGAAAATGTGTGCCTCATCGTACGTGAAGCCGAGCTTGTAGAGCGTGAAAGGCGGGTCAGCACAGACTCAGTTCCACCACTCGATCTTGTAGTGGAATGTGCTACATACGGTGCAGATGAAGACACACCAGGCCCGAGCAATATATCTGAGTTTGTGCTGCGATCACAATCCACTTTTCCAAGTGCAGAAAGTGCCACATTGGATATTATGCGTGCACGTGCTGAGCGAGTTGAAGTAGAGCTTGGAAGTACTCGCACAAACATGGAAGAATTAATAAACGCCATGTGTGCTTTAGAACTTCGTGCCAACAACGCCAAGGCAGAGGTGGCGGTGCTGACTGCAGCTCAAACAACCTTGGAGCAGACCATGACCGCATTGAGTGCTGAAAATATGCGATTGGTTCAAAATCCTCAGAAGGAGCAGAGTCTGCTTCAAATGTGCAACATGAAGTTGACATGCAGCTTAGCGCTAAACGAGGTTGAGCAAATGCAACGTGAAGTGAGGAGAGTGGCTGCAGAATTCAATGATGGCGGTCAATGTTATTTTGGCTTGACCTCGTGGCCTTGGGTGGCAGAAATGTTCACCGATGATTTGCCAGTATATAGGGAGAATTCAAGCATCGATTGGAATGCTCGTCTTGTGGGCGCAAGATTACCCACCCTCGGTAATCGGGCGAACACCAACCAGGTTCTATGCCGTTATCCACCTTTTAAATATATGGGGGTGTTGTGAGCGCGGTCCACTGTGCCTTCTAAGCAATGGATCTTTTTTGTGCTAACGTTTTCTAAGTGTCGTGGATGGCAGCGAATACTACTAGAATTGCATGGATAATTAATAAGCTGACTGTGATGAGCAAAGGTGATTGATAATTCCTAGCTCCCTAACTGTCTATCCTATGTATCGGATTGGCTGGGTAGTTGGCGTCATTTCTAACGTCCCTAACTACGTGAGCGGGGAACCTTTACGTTCCTTCCATGAGTGTTGAAGACTATTGTTGGAGGTATGACACTTCTCTCGGAAGTTTCAACCCTACAGTTAACAGGGTTGACAAATTGGAACGCCCAGGGGCAAATCACGTCCAAAAACCGGACGTTCGGACGTCCGGACGCAGCGTCCGCGGACGCTGTTGTGGACGCAGCGGACGTAGTGGCCCCCGTCCGATGGACGCACACCACCGGACGGGCGGACGGCGGTCGGGGCGGACGGGCGGTTCGATTCGGACGATCCGACCGTCCGATCAAATGGACGGTCAGATCGTCCGATCGATCGGACGATCCGGCCACCCGATCAAGCGGACGGTCAGTCCGTCCAATCCAGCGGACGGCCAGACCGTCTGTTCGATCCAACGGACGGTCAGACCGTCCGATCGAGCGGATAGTAGGTTCGTCCGATCAATCGGACGACCTAGTCCGCTTCGGGAGGTTTGGGAGGGCGTCTGCCGCCGGACCTACTTTAGGTTTGGTTGCGGACGGGTATAAAGGCGGACGGCCCTTCCATTCTTCCTCACTTCTTATCTCCATTTAGAGGTGGAACCCGTGTCGGAAGTTACAACTGTTGCTTCATTGTGTTGGTTGCTCCTATACGGGTGGAGAGTGAGGTCAATTATTTTGATATCACTTGCCGTCAGTCATGACAATGGAAGGTACAAGGAAGGGCACTATAGCGATGACTTCAAGAGGTGGCAAGAGTGGGAAGACAAAATCAAAGGGGATTGCCCACGAGCTTCACTGGAACATTTTAGATGATCCAAATATCAAAGCGGAGAGCAAATGGGAGAAGGAGGAAGAAACTTATTGGACCTCCAAAATCTGCAAAAAATATGTGAAAATGTATCACATCGACAAGTTGTGGCCTCGTGAGGTCTACATTATTCACACATGAGGTTTTTGTTGCAAGCCATCAAATTGCAAGGATGGACATTTTGTCCATCGATCACTTGAGGTTTGGCGGGCCCTCTTCGGGGACAAATCAATGAGTAAGGGTCTCATAAACTACAGCGTGGCCTCTATGGTGTATGCTGAGCTCATATTGGCTCGGAAGGTGGACTGGAGCACATATCCAACGACAATTACGGCTCCGCTTTTGCTTACAAAAGGACAAAAAGATATTCCCGATTTGTATGATCCAAAGGCAAGTCCAAGTGAGGCACCAAAATCACAAAAGCGACAAAAACATGCTTTAATGCAGGTTAAAAAAGAGATAATGGAGGGGGGAAATATTGGAGTACATTTGGATTCTACGAAGATTCCAACTACAATGTCAAATGCCACGGTGGAAGGTGTTGACGGAGAGGTGTTTTTAACTCCTCGGGCGGATTGGACATGCACACGCAATTTTACATCCGTGGGTGAACAAAGTGGTGCTTCAAGCATGCGGCCCGTGAAGGAGGAACCAGTAGCCCCGTCTGCACCACAAAAACGTTGGGAAGAGGTTTGTCCCGAACAAATGGCAAGGGCCATTGCATCAATTGATAATATCATAGCGATCGATGCTACGAATTTTATGACACAAGTACCTTGCAATCAAGACTTACCAACCACACCAAGCCCCGTATTGAATCCCGTATTGGGCACCGTATCAAGCCCCGTATTGGGCACCGTATCAAGCCCCATGTTGGGCCCCATATTGAGCCCAAGAGTTGAAGGGCAGATGTTGCCAAAAAATGGAAAGCAACTCGATGGCATGGCGTAAAATGTGTCCATTGATGACAACCCATTGGATAAAAGCTATCCGCATTTGTCAACTCAAAATACGGCACAATTGGAGGATCTTTGTCATTTGCCAATGGTGAGTGAATTGGAAAGCTTGTTGGAAGCTTCTTATTTGTTTAGGGCACATCAACAAGACATCTCTCTTCAACCAAAGCAAGTAATCGAGATTGGTCCTAGTAACCCCGCAAACAAGGCGGGCTTGACTGAAACCGCAAACGAGGCCGGACCGAGTAATCCCTTCGCCGAATACAGTGATGAATGGCCCAATTTTGTGATCACCTCAAAAAGATTGTCGATTACAGCTAAATTTGTAGCTAGCATTGCCCCCAAACTTATGGAAGTTGCTCAGGAATTCACCAAATCCGGGCCTGAGTTGGTAGAAGGTGCCTTGTCGTTTTGGGATTTCGTCATGTCTATGAAACCATTATTGGAGGAGCGGACCGAAAATAATTGCAAGCTGCACATCTTGATTGAAGAAAATGAGAAATACAAGGCCTTGGAGGTAGAGCACGAGAAATTGAAAGCAGAGCACAAGCAATTGAAGGATGCATTCAAAGGAGTGTGCGCTAATTATGAAAGATTTGCGAATGCACAGGATTGCTAATATGACGCTCTAGTTTCTCAGAGGGAATTTATTGAGAAATTGGAGTACGAAATTGTAGTGCTCAAGGAAAAGAATTTCAAGGATGGGGGATGGGTTCTTCCAAAGACCGGCGGAGCCGTGCGTATAGAAGCGGTTGAGGAAAACAACCAAAAGGAAATAATATCCGAAACCGCCATGGAAATCCTCCTCCCACATTCCGAGACGCGTCCATGCAAACGGAAGGCCACGAGTTTGAAGAGGTGAAGCATGAACTAGAGTCGATAATTCAACAAAACGTCTATTTGGAGGCACAATATCAGAAAATGATGAAGGTAGTGGAGCTAGATAAATGCTTGCCAAAGAGCAGTTCCGACACTTGTTGGTTGACGTGGGTTCAAAAACTACAAGACAAACTGTCTGTAGTAACCCGAGCAATGAAGGGACTTCTCAAATTAGCCATGAAGTCGAAGGAGCAATGCGATGCCATTTCCTCTGACCTCCTAT
This sequence comes from Antitrichia curtipendula, assembly GCA_951230915.1. NCBI lineage: Eukaryota > Viridiplantae > Streptophyta > Bryopsida > Hypnales > Leucodontaceae > Antitrichia > Antitrichia curtipendula. The sequence goes on along the minus strand of OX579642.1, from coordinate 13,094,044 downwards.
CTATTAGACGGATGTTTGAGGTACATCATAGGGGTTCAATTGACGTCACATATTGGGGGGACATGTCGGCAATGTTTGAGCGATTGAATGACGCGCAGAAGATTGCGTCAAAGTCCATGAATTGGACCTTGGAAGTAGAAGAAGGTTGGGCCCCTTACAACACGCATTCAACGCATATCAAAGAGGCAGACAAGATAGTAGTGCATGGTAAAAGTTCAAATACGGAACTATTGGAGGGTAAATGCAGCCTTTGTCTAAATCATTTTGGTCCCGAGGGCGCCTTAATCATGGGCCAATGTTGCCACACTTACCATATCACGTGTATGGTGGAATCATCCCTTGTTTGTTCGGTTTGTCCCGAGTGTTGATCTCCTTTGAGCCCTAGGTTTTACGAAATGGTTGGGCACGAGGAGAGCATGCCCCTTAGCCACGAACACAATCGATGGACCCTTCCACTTGACCAAAAGCCATTTCTATTCCAAAATTACATTCATTAAGGGCGACCTCTAATTTGGAATGCGCAAAAATTCATGCATGATGTTTGTGAGAACTACAATGACGAATTGGATGACTTTGACTGGATGACGCGCAATAGACAGGTGGAGTTGCGGGCTAGGGGTATTGAAGACTTGGAGGCTCGAGAATTGTTTTGTCGTAGCATGGAGGGACACTGGAGCATCTCACATCAAAAGTTCTTCTGATTTCCTGAAAAAGAAGTGCGGAAAGGAAAAGATGGCGTCTGGATAGAAGTGCAACCATCCCAAGAGTTCAACGAGCAGTACGGAGCATACAATCACAGCTTAATAGGGAGGGCCCTCTTCTTATCAAAATTGGAAAAAGCTGTGCAAATTTGTGCCGCTTTTAATGTAGATGGGCTATCAAGCACAGAACATGCACTCGTGGAGGTGGCAAGTGCATTTGATAAGAGGATCACCGACATTATAACGACGTGGAGGACTTTTCTACATGGCACAGGGCAAGCGATCTCGTTGACCCCTCGAGATGATGACAAAGCGATAAATGCTATGATAGAAAAGATTTATTCAACTTTGAGAGCGTTAAAGGCACAGGAAGTAGATTTGTCTCCCACAAGGAAAAATAAACGGAAGATGGAAGACGAAGATGACTACTCTCCAGAAACCAAACGACAATTCATCGCCGTGGACATGGAAGTACGATCAGGAGGGGGCACAGCCTCCGGGTCGGGTGGTCCTCAAACTCGTAGAGCAAGTCGAAGACTTAAGGAATAAGAGGGTGCCTCTCCTATTTCCGCAAACGGTAGCGATGATGCAAAATAGTGTTTGTATTAGAGGGTTAACCAATGAAATTTGTTTTGTACTTATTTGAATCTCATGAGGATTCAATATTAGTAATGCACAACACTCATGGTATGTCATGAGTTGCTTTTAATTAATGTATAAATATTTATGCAATACAAATATGTTTGGATTTGTTTTTTCATAATGATAAATTTTGCCTTATTTATTTGTCAAATATGTTTCTTTTGCGTACCTATTGCAGAAGATCATACCTATTGTACATTTGTACAAGATCATTTCATGTTATTGTTATGTTATCTTCTATAACACCGTGCCTACAAATCACCCATTTTCATTTGCACATACATTTCTATTTGTCTAATCCACTTGTCCGCCTGTCTGCACACTTCAAACATCTTACCAAAATTGTAAAAAACGGTTGTCTGCTTGATAGGTTTTAGGTCGGCCCGTCCGCAGTCCGCTCGTCCGCTGTCCGCCCGTCTGCTAAACCGACGGCCCAAATTTCCGTCCGCCGACCGTCCATGCGCTCATCCGATGGCCCAGATTCCCGTCCGCTCGTCCGCTGATCCAACGGCTTAGATTCCCGTCCGCCGTCCGTTGATCCGATGGCCCAGATTCATGTCCGCCCGTTCGCCCATCCGTTGTTTGGACGGACCAGATTCCCGTCCGCCGTCCGCTGTTCCGACGGCCCAATTGGCCGTCCGCCGTCCGCCTGACCGTTGTGGGAGGATTTTTTTGGTTCCCATATTCAACGGTCACAAACAGATGAAGACTATAAGAGTCCTGAAATTGACATTTGCAAATACTCCTAAGAAACTGAACGTTAAGATTTCCAAGGGCTAGGAGCTGCAATTTTTTGTGTCCCTTGCTTGGTAATGCATAGTTCAGTGGAAAGGGGGGCCTTGTTTTCCAAGGCTTTGTGCATAAACATTTGAATGATTTTATCCAATTGTTATCATTACGTTTTGAATTTAGGGTTTCAATACACAGAGCCTAAAACAGCCACCATGACCAAGGATTGGTCTTCTTGGTACGAAACCCTATCAAATGGAAAAGTACAATGCAAGGCTTGCAAATTGGTATTTGCCAAGAAGCCGGTCCGTATGTTTAGTCATTTGGGATATGCAGGCACATCGGGGAGTCGTGACAAAGAAATCAGCCTTTGTACCCAAATGACATCTGAAGTTCGAGGTCTATTTGTTCGTTGCAATGGAGTGATTCCACAAAGAGGTACTCCACACAATGTGGATGGCAACGAGACACCTATGCCTATGGTTGTTCATGCTATGTCAAATGCCAGAGACATTGTGAACTCTACCAAAGAAGACTCATGCACGGCACTAGAGGAATATGTTGGTGGTTCTTCCCAAGGAAATCCAAGTACACAAGCATCAGGTGGACGTGGAACTCAGTGGACATCAAGCAGTAGGCCTCAAAGACAGAGTAGGCTAGTAGAGGGATTCGACGAAGCAAATAAACGCATTTTGAATGCAATGTGGGCCAATTTTTTTTATGCGGCAAACATACCATTTGCTGTAGCCCGAAATCCAGCCTTCAAAAAAGTAGTGAAGAAAATGGCAGAGTTTCACCAACCTTATAGCCCACCATCATACCATGATCTACGTCATAAATTGCTTGACCAAGCAAAGGTAGACTTAGAGGTCAATCTCCGTAAGCAGACAGAAACCAATATTAGGAAGTTTGGAGCCACATTGTCTATTGATGGGTGGACCTCGGTTTCGAATCGGCCATTGATAAATGCCATGCTTGTGTCATCCGCAGATGAGCAATTCCTAGGATCGGTGGATACAACTGGGAAAACTAAAGATGCTCCATATTTGGCCTCTATATTAGAGAGTTTTATAGAATAAGTGGGCCCTGCAAACGTAGTGTAGGTGAGTACAGATAATGCGGCTGTAAATCCAGCAGCATGGAGTTTGATATCTACTACCTATCCCCACATTTTTTTCCAAGGTTGCGTGGTGCATGCCTTGAATTTGTTGCTAAAAGATTGGGCAAACGAACAATGGATTGATGACGTCGTGAAAGATTCCCGAAAGATAGTCAAATTCTTCAAGAAGAGGCACATGCCGCTTGCGATACTTCGGAAATATTTGACGCAGTACAACTTGTTGTTGGCGGTAGAAACAAGATTTGCCTTGAATTACAACATGGTTGCACGTATGCTCAAGGTGAAAGCACAATTGCAACAAACTGTGACAGACCCGCAATGGGAGGAATATGCTAGAAAGCACTCGCGAAAATCCAAAACTCGATTAGAATCCGAACGGGTGAAGAAGACCATTCTAAGTGGGCATTTTTGGCATCGTTGTCAAAATTTTGAAGATGTGACAGCTCCAATTGTCAATGCTCTTTGTGATTTGGATGCGAAGATACCATGCATGGGGGGGAATGCTGGGGAGCGAGCGTAAAGCGGCGAGCAGGAAGTGGGGATTGGTGAGCAAGGAGCTGAAATATTAGAAGGAAAACCAAAAAAGTGGCAAAAAATTGAAAGAAAAGTGGATGAAAGTTGACGGAAAAATGGATGTAATTTCAGAAAAATTCCTGAAATTCAATGGAAGAAATGAAAGAAAGTTGTTGGAATAAATGGATGAAAGAAATTAGAGGAATAAGATGAAAATTATTGATGAAAGTGGATGAAAAATATGGATGAAAGTGGATGAAAAATATGGATGATACTGGATGAAAAATACGGATTTAGGGTGTAGGGTTTATACGGATGACAGTGGATGAAAAATATGGATGATAGTGGATGAAAAATATAGATGGAAGTGGATGAAAAATAGGGATGGGAGTGGATGAAAAATTCGGTTGACAATGGATGAAAAATTGTGGATGGATTATAATTTAGTTGTTGCAAGAGTACTTTTTGCCATTACAATTGTTCGACCTCTCATTTGCAGTTTCCCAGTTTGCAAGAAAGAGCATGGCGCTACTTTTACTAAATCATGCTTGTGTGGCGACAAGGGTTGAAGGCGGTTTAGGTGTAGGAGGATCATCTTGCAACTTCGTCTACAAGAGACTAGGACAAGCGAACGAAATTAAATTGCATCAACAAAGTAAAAACATCGGATCATTTTATCAACTTCATCTACAAGACAATAGGACAAGCAAACAAAATTAAACTGCATCAACATAGTGACAACATTGAATCATCCTACCACCTTCATCTACAAGACAGTAGGACAAGCGAATAAAATTAAATTGCATCAATATAGTGAGGACATCGAATCATCTGGGGCCACTTCGTCTAGAAGAGACTAGGACAAGCTAAAGAAATTAAACTACATCAACAAAGTGACAACATCATAAAACTACCAACTTCATCTACAAGACAGTAAGACAAATGAACAAAATTAAATTGCATCAACACAGTGAGGACATTGGATCATCCTACCAACTTCATCTACGCCTGACTAGGACAAGCAAATGAAATTAAACTACATCAACATAGTAACAACATCGAATATTTTATGAAAGTAACTAAACATTGTGCCTGTACTCTTGGAGTTCCAATTTCTTCAATTATCCTCCGGTACCTCTTACCTTTTTGCTGAAATCTTCTAAGATTGCCTTCCAAAAACTGATTGGTTTAGGCGCTTCTATCTGCTCCAGCCTTCATGGTACAATTAGCACTTGGAGCATCATCGCTTGATTCAGCGCTGCAACAAGTCCATTCTCACTAGACTCTTGCGGGCACTATTTCAGGGTATAGTTCTGATTCAGCATTCAAAGCATCAAATTCCCCTTATTATCATTACATACCAACTAGCTCACCATCTTCGTGACATTCATCGTACATCCTCTATAGCAGACGACGCACTCATCCAAAAATACCCTAGAACTAATGAGACGCTTGTCCAATCGACCACAATCTCACATGAGCGTGCTTTTGTGGTCGCGAGGGCAAGTAAGTCAGAAATTCTGGAGTGCTAATCGAGGAGTATGTAGTCTGGCTACAGAAAATGCACGATGAGTGTCACAAAGGTGTCAAGCGTATTGGATAATGATTGTAGTACAGATCACTAGTACTGATACTTCAGTAACAACGACACCTGACACTCCAAACGAGTAAGGCAACTCTAAGTTCAAATGAGAACTGAAATCTTCAATTCAGCTATCAACTACATGCACTCAAATTACTAGTGTAACGTCACGTAATACTACTTCCACTACCTGCGGTTTAGAGTTGACTATTTGATGTCTTCGACTCAAGTTGTACAACACTACCCTTATCACAACTACATGCATGCGGCCATTCTTAAAGGCAACACAGACCACCTCATCCTCTTCACATACACAACGGCGACGCGTGGCATGAATAGATAAGTTTGCCAACGATCAACTTCTTTGGTTCTAATGGGCAAAGTACACGACACGTGTCACGGAACCATAAGAGGAGGGGAGGTAGGCTTATCGTCCTCAAAGTTTGGCAGGGGGGGTGGGTAGCCCCTTCAGTTGGGCGGTTTAGCTTGCCTAGCCCCAAGAGTTGGGCAGGGGGGCTTGCCCAGCCCGTAAAGTTGGAAGGGGAGCCTACATAGCCCCTTCAGTTGGGCAGGGGGCACTACCCACCCCCTCAGCTTGGGCGGGGGGTCTGCGTAGTACGTCGAGTCGGATAGGGGGGCTGTTGTACCCCTATCGTCAGCAAGGGGGGCTGCCGAATCCCTTGAGTGGGGCGAAGGGGGGCTAGGAGCCTCCCGTACTCCTCGAGTCGAACGGAGGGGGGTTGCAGAACCCCTCGAGTCCGACGGGGGGGGCTGCAGGGTCCCTCCAGTTCGATAAGGGGGGCTGCAAAACCCCTCTCGAGTTGAGAGAGGAGGCTGCAGAATCCCTCGAGTTGAGAGGTGGGCTATAGAACCCCTCTCGAGTTGAGAAAGGGGGCTGCAGAATTCCTCGAGTCCGGTGGTTTGGTTGCGGAACCCCTCGAGGCGGGCAAGAGAGGCTGTCCAACCCCTCGAGACGAGCGGGGGAGCTGCCCAACCCCTTAAGGTGGGCGGGGGGCTGCGGAACCCCTTGAGGCGGGTAGGGGGGCTGTCCAATCCCTTGAGGCGGGAGGGGCTGGGCAGCCCCTTGAGGCGGGCGGGGGGGGGGGGGGGCCAACCCCTCGAGGCGGGGGGAAGGGGCTGCGGAACCTGTCCAGGTCGGCAGGGGGGGCTGCACAACCCCTCGTGGGGAGCGAGGGATGGGAAGCCCCTCGAGTTTGGCGGGGGGGAACCCCTCGATTTGGGCAAAGGGGTTGCCACCACCTTGTCCGAGTTGGGCAGGAGGTGGTGGGCGGCCCTTTGAGGGCGACAGAGGGGGTAGCCTAGTCAGAGGAGTTGGACTACGTGGCGGGCTGCCGAACTCGTCAAACTGGGTTAGGGTGGGTTAGGGGAGGCTGCACAACCCTCCAGTTGGAGTGGGCAAGGCAAGGAGGCTTGCCTGCCCAGCCCCTCAAGCAGGACAGGACAGCTTAGCTGCCCAGCCCTTTGAGCTAGGTAAGGCAAGCAGGCCGGGCTGTCTAGGCTTGAAAGATAATCAGTGCAGGAAATTCAACCAGACCAGCCCCTCCAGGTTTTGTGAGCAGGGCAGCCCCTCAATTTCGGTTAAAGTGGGTCCAGGTGGGTTGGGCTGGGCAGGGCAAGAAGACCGGCTGTCGAGCCCCTATAGTTTAGCTAAGGAAGGCAGGGCATGGAGGCTAGTTTGCACAGCCCCTACAATTGAAGGACGAGGACCCCGACCAATCCATCAAGCATGGCATGGTAGGGTTTAATGGTTAATGGTTTAACATGTTAGAATTCGTGATGAGATGCAAAGATAACATTCTGAAGTCTGGAATATTTGCATTTGTGGCTGAGCACATGTAGGGGCTGTTGTCTTGGAGGTTTAGGGTGAGAAATGAGGTTAAACGTGCACACCAAATGAATTTCAGTGTTAAAAGCATCTTCATGCTCAATAATACATCAAATACAAATATAACCCAAAATCAAAATCCAGAATATCAAGTTCAAACACTCCATCCATCCACAGAATTGGATACAAGAAAGTCACATAGACTGAGCTGAGGTCGAACTACCCTCACTATCTGATGTCTGCAAGTCTGACTCCACGGCACAATCATCTATGAATTGGAGAGCAAGAGGATCTACGGAATAGGCCCTAGAAGTGGATCTTTGGTTTTGAGTAACGAAGTCCCTGGAAATCGCCTCAGCATACACGGGTAGCTGAAATGGTTTAGGAGGACTAGGGAAAAATCCCAGATTGCCAAAAAAAGGGACCTGCTGAGAAAACCTCAGTTCTTTGGCTTTCCTACATACACCAACAAAAAAGTCATTAGAATACAAGAAAGTGAGATCCATAACAAAAAAAAAGCAAGTACATTAAAGTGAAACTTACTTACTGAATCGGGAGGTCTTCTTGACAGGTTGCGCAGGAACATCTTCTTCTTCCGAGTCGACGAGCTCCGCCACTACTTTTGGTGGTGGTGAGCGAACGACCGCAGTAGTGCGCATGCCTGGAGCAATGAGGGCATCAAAGATAGCCTTGTTCTCCTCAAATGCTAGTATATAACGACGCGTGGCGTGGCAGGCTTGAATGGTGGAACTTGTGATCATGTCGAGGAAATATCAGAACACTCCATCCAAAAAAGAAGTTCATGGCATAGTAATCGTGAACTTCAACTAACTATGAATCAAAATTACCTGTAGCCGCTGTGCAGTCTACGACGACGTCTCCTGGTTCCGTCAAGCCCTCCACTAGCATCTGCATAACTGTCGGGCCTTCTCCCTAGGGCCTAGCCAAGGTACGTTCCCATTCATGCTGAGGTCTTCTTTGAAGCAAAGGTTGGTGAGGATGTCATCCTTGCCCACGGTAACCCCAACTTGTTGATGGGATGGAACAAACTGGAATGGAAAATCCGCTGGAGTCTTAGGGCCACAATCCTTGACCAACAGAGAGATGGAGAAGCGCTTAGTCTGCAGAATAACGTAAGTTAGAATCCGGTGCAGGAAAGAAACAAGTTCACCATAAACAGAGAAGATGCTAGAAGACTTTACCTTTTTTGTTGGATCTATTGCTGATGTGAGATGGAGATGGTTGTTGCCGAAGTACGTATCCAGTATGCGAAACTCATATTCTTCAAGTAGACCTTTAATCTTGCTTCGATGATCCTTGGAAAGGCTAGGGTATATCAAGAGTAACCCGCCTTTGTCGTGGAGGTACTTGTGGGCCAAGTCAAACACACCTAGCAGAAAATCAGAGGGTAGCACATTCCACTTGGGAATGGGTGCAGGCGGTGCGGAAATGGTCGGAATGTGGAGGTCTTCTGGAATGTCGGCGATGATCAAGTCAACAGCGGATTGCGTACTCAGTTCACCGTTGAAGTAGCGATCCTTGTCGCTAGAATGCTGCCAACGACATGCATTGGACAAAATACGTGAATATTGTGAAATGTAAAATACTCTCAATGAGGATGCAATTTCACATATAAAATCTAGAACTTGTGACCTACAGAAGTACCACAATTAAAAAGAGAGTTACACGTAGACAAGGCAATGAAAAGTCATAGTAAACTCACCATGGCCAAGAAGGCATCGACCTGCCCATGCTCCTTAGCATGACCGGCGAGAGTATTCAAGGACAAGTTCAGTATGCACTCGTCGACGTCCGGGACGGGGTCGATGTTTGGAGCAGTCGGTGTGAGGCCGTGCACCAGTCTCTCTTGAGTAAGTGAGAAGCCTGAGGATGTATCCTTCACCTCGGCGGCGCTCGTAGCGGGTTCATCCAATGGTGTCTTGGCCTTCCGCTTCATTCCCTTGGTTTTTGCCTTCACCGCCTCTTTCTCAGCCTTTGCCGCCTCTTTCTCAGCCTTCGCCACCATCCTCTTCTGCTTGGTTTCTTCGTTCTTCTTCTTAGCCTCCTCCCACCTCTCCGTCTTTTTCTTGTCTGCCACATCTCGTTTGGCGATTGCTTTGGCTCGGGCCTCGGGATCCAACCCAGTGAATTCATCAAACTCTGGCTCCACGTCTGCAATCTCCTTCAATCTCTTGAAGAGTTCTTCCTCTTCAGGCGGAGTGGTGCCCAAGTTGCACTCCAGGTACCACGGACATGCCTGTAGATGGGGAGAGGGCCACTTCTGCAGCTGCATCACAGAAAACATGCAGTCGTCCAAAGATTTGTCTAACCAAGTAGTCAAAAACGGTGGTAAATCCGTCTTCTGTATCGCCTTCTTTGCATACAACTCGAACTTAAAATACCTGCGGAAGACAGATGAAACAAGAAGATAAGAAAATATATAGAAAACCTTTGTCAACAAAGTAGTGGTGCAAGGGGGGACCACTTTGAAAACGCCTCTTAATACAGATTCAAGATTGAGGCAATCTATGTCGAGGCCATTTGTGTTCCACGAATCATCCTCAAGAAATCGCAAGCTCAGAAGGTAAATACATATCATTCAAAATATTGCTGAACGTGAACGTCTTGGCAAGGCCTCTCGGTACCAAAAGGCGCTGGATGATGGCGTACACCTAACATATCCGGATACGCATGCCCCTACACTGTATTTGATTTCATAACCGTTCTATACTACCCTTATCATAAGCTGCCTCTCTCAGTATCGATACATTTAGTTTGCCCTGCGTACAGATTTTAGAACCTGAATTTCGAAAACACTGTAGTGGAACAGTAACGAGTGAATACAATACCTGTAAACCAGTCTCTTCATTGCAAGAGTAGCCCCTCTCAAGTCTTTGAAAGTATCTGACTTTTTGAATGAGTCCAGTCCCTTGAATAAGCCAGAAAAGGCCAAATCCCACAGCTTCATTCTCCAATCCTCAAGATAGTCCGGCAATGATACCGGCTCCTCAGGAACATCCATATTGACGGGGATGTTGTCAACCTTGCAAACGCCATCAAAAAGCGCAACGGTTGTCTCTTCCAACTGCCAAGGCATTGGAATTATAGAGTGAGTGAAACATTGTATGCGACGAGGGGATGATACATGAACACAGAAGTTAACAAACTGAAATGCGACCAATAACATAGAAGTCTTCACTCCAGCATACCAACAAGCCTTTGCAAGAAACAGCCCCAATTGACCCTCGTTAACAAGACGAGGTGGGAATTTGCGAGCCTCTCTTGTTAGTGCAGATGCATTCATCCACTTGAGCCATTTCACTTTATGTGTTGCAGGCGCATTTGCAGATGATAACATCTGCAACTTCTCTAGGATTAACTCCGGTACTGCATTTAAAGTGTAGTGCCTCTTGATCTGCATTAACCGCACAGGAACCACATATTAGACAAAGAACATTGGGTTGAAAACAAAATGAACTGACCATAGGAAGCAGACTAGGCACTTACCTCCTGTATAAACTCTGGTCCAAAACTTGGAGTCGCCACGCCCACAATTTTAGACAGCTTCTGTCGGTTTGAGGCCTTGACCTCTTTGATAGACTTCCTTATAGCATCTGCAACTCCATCCGGTGTGACATCTTCCTCAGGAGTATCCTCGTGATACTTACAAACCGCTATGTCAGCCGCCGCTGCAATCTCTTGCTGCTCGAGGCCACAAAACTGTATTAGTTGTGTGGTCTTTCAACAACAATATCATTCTAAAATCATTGGCACTCGATACACAGAACTATGAGATACGTACCTTGAAAATGAATGACGTAAACACGTCGAGAGGCATGGAGTACCAGGACGGGCGGCCGTACTGCTTGCAGGTCTGGTATTCCTCAGCAGTCAACAGCTCATGAAATTTTTCAACGTCCATAACCCCATACTTTTGCACTCGGTATAGTGTATGCACCAAGTTTGTCTTGACGTGAGAATTCTCAGTTTGTCTGCATCGCCCACAAATGCATGGCATCAAACATCACAAGATATGTAACTCTTGCTGATAGTATAATCAAATAATCGGTGATACTACAATTATAATAGTAGGAAGTACTTACTGGTTAATGTCGTGCATAGCCTGCATGGCGGTGCTGATTCGACTCCTCGTGTCTAGGACAATTGTGTCAACGGCATAGTGCCACTTAATGTCAGCGGGGTGCTTTCTCTAGATATGGTTCATCCCAGCGATTCGGCGGTGATTACCGTCGCAGACAAAGAACTTCTGGTCCACTAAATACTTAAGGGCAGACTGAGAAAGCAGATGGGCATTGAACTTGTCGTTAACTTGGTTCCACAGAGGTCCCCATTCCTCCTTCTCTTTGTCCGAGAACACTCCAGTCTGTCCGGATTCATCTGCAATGGACACATAGAAGACTCTTGCACCCTCCTTGTAACCATATGCAAACTGGTTCTCAAGCTGAACCAGGTCACATTGCAGCGTTGGACGCACCATGGGCATCGGAACCATTCAACATAAGGGTATGCGCATTCTGGAAAGATCAGGTGATGTTAACTTCAGACTCGCAATAGTTGACACAGTGTCCATCTTCTGTGACTTCCTGATCTCATCCTCCAGCATGTCCGGACTCACTCCAGGAAAGCTGTCATCGTCCAACTCGACCACTTCCGCAAACTCCAATGTTGGTTGTGATACATCTCCCACCATAGTGGAAACAGGCGACTTTATAGGACTGCCTACCTCTCCGTCAGTCTCCAGGACCTACACATTGAATAGAAGCAAATCTGAATTTCAGGAGGCTGAGGATCCAACGATGTGAGATTAAGAAATTAATATAAACACCTGAAATTAAGCATCGATTGATCAGTGGAACTATGAAAATTTCCGAATGATCTCAAATACTGAGGTATTGAGGCAATGTGGCCTATGTCTACCTCAGAGTCCACATGTGCACTTCTGAGTCACAGGCATATAGTGACCGCAACAAAAAATAAGAATATCATCATCCGACATGGCGTGGGATATCAAATCTACAGTCCTTTCCTCACAGGTGCAATACTCTATGTCAACAGTAGGTGATGAACTGATCTCCTCTAAAAGATTCTCCCCTACGGAGGTGCACGTTGAGTGAGTACGCAAATTGCTTCTCTGTTCCCAAGAAATTGCATTCCTCATTTGCAACTCCTCCAAATTATCCTCACGACTTACCTCGAGGAATTTCAGCCACATCGGTGTTGGCTATTTCAGGGTGTTCCATATCGGCTACAATACGCTGTTTGGTCGGCTCATGTACTGCCGTCTAAGTCGGAACCTGTTGAAGAGAAATGCAATTAGAGATCTGCATACTGTTCTAGTTCAACAGTGAGATTGTCAACATAAATCTGATATGAATATCATTCCAGGATATGTGTGCGTCTATGCTTTAATCATTGAGAACAATCCTACAGGACCTCACTGAGAGCAACCCTCCCGGTGGTTTGAGGGATCCTCTCGAAAGGTCTTCTAGCTCTAGCGACAATGAAACATAAAAAGGATCTTACTTCCCGTAATCACACATAAGTCCTCCTTGCTATACTCATGAAACTAGGAGCACCAGGGATTGAAATCCTGTTTTTTGGGTTACACTACTAACATGCCTCAATCTCCATCAGTGAACCTTGAGCCCAGCAGGAGGAGAAAATAAGGCGGGAGACTAATCCCTTCCCCAAAGTGACCTGATCACTTCGTCGAGCTGCCTTAAGGGCGGAGCACACAAACTTTGATACATCCCTCCGTGAGAACCCCTCTCGATACCGAAAGGCCTTTTGAGGAACAGACTTCTATTCAATCCTAGTATTGCTATATTGGTAGCTTCTATAGGGATTTTTCTGTTTGTGAAAAATACTAACACGCTTTAGTCCTTGCGAGGCAAAACCCGATACCGCGAGGAGAACAAAAAAAAATGGGGAGGGAGATCAAACCCCTCCTCCGAATGAGATGATGAGTTCATCGAGTTGCCCTAAGCTGAGAACAAAGACAATAACTCACGCACCGAGATGAACCTCATTCTTTGAAAAAAAAACTAACACGCATCAGTCCTCCCAAGATGAACCCCGATACCGCGAGGAAAATCAAAAGAAATGTCAAGGGAGATTAAACCCCTCCTCCAAATGAGATGATCACTTCATCAAGCTGCCCGATGGGCTGAGCACAAAGGCAATGACCCACACCTCCGAGAAGACCCCTCTCGGTACCGAGAGGCCTTCGGGGGGGGGAGGGGGGAGCACACTTCTATTCAATCCTAGTATTGGTAGCTTTCACAGGGATTTTTCTTATTGTGAAAAATACTAACACGCTTTAGTCCTTCCGAGGCAAACCCAAATACCGCGAGGAGAATAAAAAAAAATGGGGAGGGAGATCAAACCCCTCCTCCGAATGAGATGATGAGTTCATCGAGTTGCCCTAAGCTGAGAACAAAGACAATAACTCACGCACCGAGATGAACCTCATTCTTTGAAAAAAAACTAACACGCATCAGTCCTCCCAGGATGAACCCCGATACCGCGAGGAAAATCAAAAAAAATGTCAAGGGAGATTAAACCCCTCCCCCAAATGAGATGATCACTTCATCGAGCTGCCCGATGGGCTGAGCACAAAGGCAATGACCCACACCTCCGAGAAGACCCCTCTCGGTACCGAGAGGCCTTCGGGGGGGGGAGGGGGGAGCACACTTCTATTCAATCCTAGTATTGGTAGCTTTCACAGGGATTTTTCTTATTGTGAAAAATACTAACACGCTTTAGTCCTTCCGAGGCAAACCCCGATACCGCGAGGAGAATAAAAAAAAATGGGGAGGGAGATCAAACCCCTCCTCCGAATGAGATGATGAGTTCATCGAGCTGCCCTAAGCTGAGAACAAAGACAATAACTCACGCACCGAGATGAACCTCATTCTTTGAAAAAAAAACTAACACGCATCAGTCCTCCCAGGATGAACCCCGATACTGCGAGGAAAATCAAAAAAAATGTCAAGGGAGATTAAACCCCTCCTCCAAATGAGATGATCACTTCATCGAGCTGCCCGATGGGCTGAGCACAAAGGCAATGACCCACACCTCCGAGAAGACCCCTCTCGGTACCGAGAGGCCTTCGGGGGGGGGGGGGAGGGGGGAGCACACTTCTATTCAATCCTAGTATTGGTAGCTTCCACAGGGATTTTTCTTATTGTGAAAAATACTAACACGCTTTAGTCTTTCCGAGGCAAACCCCGATACCGCGAGGAGAATAAAAAAAAATGGGGAGGGAGATCAAACCCCTCCTCCGAATGAGATGATGAGTTCATCGAGTTGCCCTAAGCTGAGAACAAAGACAATAACTCACGCACCGAGATGAACCTCATTCTTTGAAAAAAAACTAACACGCATCAGTCCTCCCAAGATGAACCCCGATACCACGAGGAAAATCAAAAAAAATGTCAAGGGAGATTAAACCCCTCCTCCAAATGAGATGATCACTTCATCGAGCTGCTCGATGGGCTGAGCACAAAGGCAATGACCCACACCTCCGAGAAGACCCCTCTCGGTACCGAGAGGCCTTCGGGGGGGGGGGGGGAGGGGGGAGCACACTTCTATTCAATCCTAGTATTGGTAGCTTCCACAGGGATTTTTCTTATTGTGAAAAATACTAACACGCTTTAGTCTTTCCGAGGCAAACCCCGATACCGCGAGGAGAATAAAAAAAAATGGGGAGGGAGATCAAACCCCTCCTCCGAATGAGATGATGAGTTCATCGAGTTGCCCTAAGCTGAGAACAAAGACAATAACTCACGCACCGAGATGAACCTCATTCTTTGAAAAAAAACTAACACGCATCAGTCCTCCCAGGATGAACCCCGATACCACGAGGAAAATCAAAAAAAATGTCAAGGGAGATTAAACCCCTCCTCCAAATGAGATGATCACTTCATCGAGCTGCCCGATGGGCTGAGCACAAAGGCAATGACCCACACCTCCGAGAAGACCCCTCTCGGTACCGAGAGGCCTTCGGGGGGGGGGAGGGAGCACACTTCTATTCAATCCTAGTATTGGTAGCTTCCACAGGGATTTTTTTGTTTGTGAAAAATACTAACACGCTTTAGTCTTTCCGAGGCAAACCCCGATACCGCGAGGAGAACAAAAAAAAATGGGGAAGGAGTTCAAACCCCTCCCGGATGAGATGAACTCCTACTCGGCTTATACTGCGCATTGACTAAGATAGCACATTATTCACCAGAAGCATGGATCATTGTTTGGATTCATACCTCGACATTCGAAGGACGCAGTTCATTTGGTGGTGCGATCCCACATCCGGCTGGCACAAGTTTCTGCTTCGACCTTGTGCGCCCATCCATGATTCCTTCTTTTCTGCGCAACAAAAGAATTTCCGCAAGTGAGTTTAAGACCCTTCTAAACATAAATTCTGATACCGCAATGAATTGAGTACTAGATCCCTGCGAAATCTAGATCAAGGGTCCTTAGTCTCGACACCGAACCTTCCAAATACGGACAGGATTGTGGGAGTGCTCGAGTTCCCGACTGATGCTAGTGCCGGGTCCTCTAGGGTTCGGGTGGCAGTCTACACACCGACTGGGGTTCAACAGGGTCGCTTGGTCCGACCGGGATGGAACGTCGTTTGGGACCTGGATTGGAACCTCATTTGGTACCTGCTCTGGAACTTCATTCAGTACCTGGTTTGGATCTCTGGACCGTTGAACTTGTATGATTTTATTGATTTGGGGTGCTTCTTCACTCTCCTGAAGCATTCATTCCTATATTACAGGAGTGTTTAGTATTTCACTTAGACATGGCATCATCCATTACCTTCGGAGAAGGACTTGCCTACCCAAGCAGTAACTGGAACACAACTTATCTTGCTATTCCATATGCCGGCCAACTTTATACATTATGCAGGTGCTTTAGAAATATTCATACCAAGCTGCCTTTATCTTTGAAATGTGTTATTATCATGTGAAATT
The DNA here is from genome assembly GCA_951230915.1 of Antitrichia curtipendula. Lineage (NCBI taxonomy): Eukaryota > Viridiplantae > Streptophyta > Bryopsida > Hypnales > Leucodontaceae > Antitrichia > Antitrichia curtipendula. The sequence continues at coordinate 13,077,915 of OX579642.1, read as the reverse complement.
TTCACTTCCACATCCTAGAATATTTGACTTCAGGGTTGTACAGTTCAAAAGACAACCTGTCCAGGACGCGCAATAAATAGCGTTGTCACATGAGTAAGTTGGCCATGTTTGACAGACCCTTTAATCATTAGTGTGATAATCATATATGATGGCTAGAACCATTTATCATATAACATCTCATTTACTGGCACAGCTATATCTATGTCATTACCGTCAACAACAACCACATATTTGAAATTGAAACTTGTCACTGGCACTTCACCTTTCTTGGTTCATCTCGCTATATTCGTTCTGGACCTATTATGAATTCCCTTCTTTGTGCATTCTCGATATATGATGTCTGAGGACACTATTATGAATTATCTTCTCTGTCCCAGAGTAGATCGTGTAGCCATATGTGGAACACGTCAATTATAGTGATGCTCTGCTTTAGATCTAAGGCTAGGTTATCCGAGGTATTATAATCTCCCAACCTTGCTTAGTTGCCATGGTGGAATTTATGGAAATGATAGTGGTCAGTACATTTGGAGATGACGTTCCAATTATTTTTCCTGCATCTGAAGATGAAGTTGCCGTAGTCACGGCATCTAGACTAAGTCTCAGGTTCAATTTACAAGTAGAGTCAATTCACGTTGATGAAGACATATGATGCAATGACGGGGTGCATCACTCACAGCATTGGGCAAGTCCCTGCTCTAGACTCCGAGGGCAGGTACTGGCTTCTGAAGCCTGGGAAATTTAGGGCGTATGGGGTACTAGACTGACTTCTTTAGTCGCTTGACTTCTTCTTTAGTCGCTTGACTTCTTTAGTCGCTTGACTTCTTCTTTAGTCGCTTGACTTCTCCATTCGACTGACTTCTTTAGTCGCTTCGACCCCCCATCGATCGTCGTCGTTGTCGTTTCATACCCCTCGTGTGACTTGTGTAAAGAGAGAGGCGCTTTCGGAACATGTCACCATTTTGAGTGATGATTCTGACGATGATCGACCTGGTGGCGACAGGAACGTCGGCACTCCTTCTCAGTCGACATTAACGGGACAAATTAACACGACCCCGGCTTCGACAGGCGTTCCAGTTGCAATTAGTGTCTCTGGAGTATCAATCATAGATTGTTTGAAGGGCTTTTGAACATTGAAGGGATGTAGAAATGTCTTGTCAAAGCTCAATTACAATACTATTCCCATAGAGGTAGTCCAGTCGTTGCCTCCACAGTTCAATGGAAATGTGATCTTCGAGTTGCCTGCACTTGAATCCTATCCTGTTCAATCTGAAGCCAAGAACATGGTCGGGATGGATAGGCGCTGCAATGGTCATATGTGGACTAAGATGGTGACCACAAATATATCCAACCCTATGGGTTTGTCGTTCCGCACTTCCTTTTGTCTAGGTCATCTTCGTTGCATGAATTCCTCTTGCGAGTTCCTCAGTCGTGTCCACCGAACCAAGGCCTTGAACGAAATGGAATGGGAAGGGCTGTCACCTACTCCATTAGCTGTCGATGAAGTCCATCCTACTGGATCATCCTTTGTTTGTAAAATCTGCAAGAAACCTCCTTCTTGTATTTCCCTCTGTAATGTCAAGGTCTACTACGTCACAGGGAATGAGTCCCGTACACGTGCTTTCGTACATTTGGGCACTCACGACCATCCGGTTAAAGATGGGGAACTTCGTGATATGAAGGACAGAACACAGACTCTAATTGGGGAACAGTTGGAGAGAACACCAAGTGGCACAAATTCTTCCATTGTCATGGAAGCTACAAAGGAACTCTTGGGCGAGCTTATTTTGTGTCCTGATGGAGTGCAAACCAAGACTCTTGACTTCAAAGAACTCGTCCCAGTGCTGGACAAATGCAAGTACTTCAACTCTCCAAGTATACGAAACGAGGTAACATCATTCAAATATTTAAGGAGATTCGGTTTGATTGACAGCATCACTAAGCTGAGGGGGTCAAGCAAGTGGGCATTTGTTCAGGAAAGTAAATTCCCAGGTCAGGGAACAAATGTAGACAAAGTTTTTGTTTTTATGATGTCAGAAGTAGGACCAGGAAGTGGTGTTGACCTGGTGAAGCGAATGCAAAAAGGAGGTGACCTTGAGGATGCATGGCTAATGTTTGATCATGTCAAACGTGTGAAGAGGTGGACAACCATGGCATGCCATGTGTATGACTCCATCTACTGTCGTGTAATGACCATCGCTGTATGTGACACGCAATCCGAAGATGGAGAGGCTCAAATTTTATTTTGGAAGAATCTGAACTCCGTTGTCGACCGTCATGGCGAAGGCGAGCCGCAATTTAAAGGATTCATGGCTGATAGTGCCCAAGCAAATTGGAATGCTGTGCGCACGGTCTATAGATCTGGGAACAGCAACATTCCAATGGAACACCGTGAAAGAACGTGCCTCTTTCATTGGACACAATCCATGGAAAAGCATACTAAAGCGGACATTCGTGCGGATTTACAAGATCAACATTGTCAACTTTGTAAGCAATATAAGAACGCCTCCACTTCTGAAGAGTTCGAGACTCGTTACCTAGCCATAAAAGCGTGGTGGTTATCATCAGGGGCCACCACGGAATTGGGACTACATCGATTGGAATTGTGGCTCTCTTTTTGGCATTTTCGGTATCGTCAGTGGGGCGGATTCATGCAACTTGTAAGTCCTTATCCCACTTGTCTATCATGTCTCCAATTTCGAAGGTTCTATATGTCAACTTCATTTCTGTTAGACTTATTACCCTTGCACTTCTATATGTAGAATTCGTAAAGTTCTCCATGCCAGCTTGTTTTATTGCATCCCTTCAAATGCCATTGGATGCTTGCGTGGACACCTTTTCAAACTTGTTTTATTCTTTGGAATTTGCGTGCAAGCTTTTGTAGGCTAAATTGTGTAAATGTTGCATGACATCCCGACCTTGAAGACCCCTCTCGGTACCAAGAGGGGTCTCAGTTCGGGCAACCTCTTCCCCATTTTTCATTTATTAGGAGGAGAACTGTACTCTACATTAGGCACGAATGTATGAATGATGCATGTTGTTCGTACGTTAAAGGGTTCCCTCTATACCGACAGGAGTATTGGCATGATCTCCCTCTTCAAACTATGTCATTCTTCTTTCAATGGATCTGGTATGCGATACCCAATATCAGCGATTGGTGCATGGCGTTGGAATCTGGAAGGGGCCTCTCGGTATCAAGAGGGGATCTGTCTTCGTATCTCTCGTTGAAAATACATTTATCTTTTCGCATGTGATGCCTGGTATTGTCAGAGGGTTTAGACTTTTTAAACCTAAATCTTTAAGAATAACTGAAAAGTTCATCTGTGGACGTCGGGAAATGATTGTGCTGTATGAACTATTTTTCTTTCAGGATCTGAGCGAGTCAGAGCTAGCACAAATGCCATCGTGCAACCTCGCCGAGACAGTATACAACAAGTGGCTTCAACAATCCGGAAATCGGGGAAACGATTTGTACATTGCCACGGTAGACGATTTCATCAGAGCATTCATGCAAATGGTAAGGTATTACCAATACCTGAAGGGAAATGAAGCTGGTACGGGACCAAGGAAGGAAGAACTAATGCTTCGCGTGGCCCAGCGTTCAGCAGAGCGGACGGGAAATCCGAAGCCGCTTACGGAAGCTATTTCGAACATTCCTGGTGTAGAAGAATTCTTCAATAGAGAACCTCATCTTGAAGGTGAAGAAGTGTTTGGATCGCAGAAGAGGAAAGCAGACATGGCACTTGGATGCGAATATAACTCGCATAGACCGGACAAAGTGAATTTCTCTCATCCACGAATCCAAACACGGTCGTGGAGAGCCACAACAAGTGCATCGAATTTGAACACAATTTTGAAGGACGTTTCTCAAGATGTGGATGTGGACCTTCCAATGGCCCCGTTATATGAAGACATTGGAGGCCAAAGTAGTACTCCAAATTCAACTCATGTATCAGCTATTCAGGAGACTGTATGCGACGAGGAGCATTGGCATATAGCACGTTTACCAAAAACATCTACTAAGGCATGCTTTGCATTGCATGCAATTACAAAGAAGAAGTGCACAACGCAAATAGTTCAGAACAACATTGGTACTGCTGCGCCAACATATACAGGTATGATGGTCAATTACAGAAAAAATCGACATGACCGTATGCAATTTTTCTTTTGCAACGACGACATTGAACGGTGCGTGAAAGGTACACGGCGGAAGTGGGTGTTATCAATACCAGCTTTTCCTGTGATTTGGCCAGTGAAAATGGGCACCAAACTATCGAAGGCCGAGGTTTTGGCTTTGGAAGCTGCAGGCTTTCAACTCCCGCAACGCCAAGTCATTTCACCCCGAAGATTGTTCAGTGGAGAAGCTGGCATACAAATTGTGCGTGCGTACCCCATTCCAGCTTTACCAGATGAACATCCCACAACTCAAGCGGGGAAGGTCGTCCGTCGCAATCCGAAGGCCCCAATTGTGAAGCACCAAAACAATTGTGCATCTGCCCTAACTCTGAATGCACGCATTGAAAGGGTGACGATGGTTTCCCACCCTGGATTTGGTTGTATCGTGTCACTTATTTCTGGTGTAGAGCCTCGATGTGAAAAGTATATGCTCACTATATCTTCGTTTCCGGACTGCACTTGTCCCAATTTCAAGGAAATGAAGCTGAAGTGTTTGGGCAAGCGTGGGACGTGGGCAAATTGTAAGCATTTTTATTTTGTTTTCACTGTTATCTGCAATCTACAATCTACATCGGAGGCCTTCATTCATGCGGCAAGTTTCAGTTTCAATGAAGTGAAGCAAGTGCTTCTTAGTGGGGTACTGAATCATTTGGAATCAAGTTAGCTTGTCTTCTGGCATTCCAGGATCCAACATCTGTTTATTGAATTCTTGAATAGAAATATACTGAGACTAAAAGGGCCAGTACTCGCATTTTATCAGACCTAGAATCCCTTCAGAAAGTATTTGTAGCATCATTGCATTCTGCATAATGTTCCCCTGCATGAAGTTGTATACATCGTATGTTTTGTTCTTTTAGTCTCTCGCATTGTGACGACACCCTGAATTTAGCGGCCAATACATGGGTGAAGTGATGAATTGTCCAAATTAGAAGTTTTGCCTAAACCTTTGACGAAAACAAAGATCAACCTCGAAGGTGCTCTATATTTCTACGGTAATATGTGTATTTTAATTCTTCTGATCTGTGGATGCACCCTAACCATGAATCCTTAGCAGTGGTCATAGGCCCCCTAAAACCGCGGTCATAGGTTCCATCATCTAGAAATATTCATGTGTATAGAGCAATGAAATTGTGTCACCATTTTTTCATCATCATAGCGGTGTATCCTTGTTTATTCATGGAACGCCAGAGCTCCCATTCCAGAATATTTCGCTCAATACATCGTCTATTTTTCGTCCAATTTTTCATCTACTTTTCAGTTTTGGCGTCATCACTGTCATGTACTTCCATGCAGTATTTTATCTACTTTCATCTAGTACGTCACCTACTTTCCATCACACATTTCATCTACTTTCATCCAAAATTATTTTACGTACTTTATCTAATGTCATGCAATATCCCCCCCATTTCTCATCCAATAATCATGTGTTTTTCATCCAACATGCCATCTACTTTCATCCAACATTTCACTACTTTCATCCAATACTTCATCTACTTTCATGCAGTAGGTCACCTACTTTTCATCTAGTATTTCATCTTCTTTCATCCATTATTTCATCTACTCTCATCCAATTTTTTCATCAACTCACATCCAATTTTTTAATCGAAAGCTTCTCCTCCTTATGCTTTAATCTAAATTTTGTCCACATTCACTAAATTTTTTGGGACTTTTATCCACCAAATTCCAAAATTTCAGTCATTTTTTTCCACAAAATTTAAGAATTATATTTTCTTTTTCCATTTATAATCCAAGATATACGCTCACCGCTCACTATTTCCCGCTCTCCGCTCGCTTCCTAGCAACGTTGCATGCATGGGCAAGGTGTTACATATTATGAGGAAACTAGAGAAGCACGTCCTTGCTTTAGACAAAGAGCCTTTTTGTTTGGCTTTGGACAAAGCCATCCCGTTGGTGAAGGCATTCTACGAACGACGTGATATGGTGAAGACCGATTTACATTATGCAGGAGCACTTTTGAATCCCTACCTTCTTGAAGACAAAGAACTAGCCAACGACACCGATGCCATGGCTGCATGCAAGCGCGTTTTGATGCAAATATGTACACCTTTAGAGTACGCGAAGGTGGTGAAGGAATTTGTAGCCTTCCCCCATAGGGAACCTCCGTTCCACAACATGTTGGATCCGGGTGAACAACAATTGTCGGCACATGCTTGGTGGGATTTTGAGGGCGCGTGCAGGAAGCTCATTGCTCCAATTGCCAAGAGGATTTTGGCCCAACCGGTATCATCGTCTTCATGTGAATGAAATTTGAGTAGCTATTCTTTTGTTCACAACAAATATCGGAACTAGTTGAAGCCACAAAGAGCACAGGATTTGGTATATGTGTATACCAATTCCAAAGTCCTCGGTGCATCAAAGCAAAATGACGAAAAGAAATGGTACGATGAGAACCTCGAGTCGGAGGATTCGGCCTTGTCTTCATCGAAAGACGAAGGTGGTGAATCTGGTGAAGAAGTTGATCCTCTCATGGACGATGAAGATGACCACGGCACCCGCAATTTCGATGATGAACCGCTTCGAAGCCCACTTCATTATGATGCAGACATCGGAGATCATTGTGAAGACCCTTACAAGTTTCCGTTGGATGAGGACGACTGTGAATATGACGAAGGTGGACCTTCCATAGCAAAATACTTAGATGGAACCGGGTTGTTGCGTAGTGAAAACATTCTAGCCGGTAGGAAAAATACTCATGCGAAGGTAGCGGAGGAAGATGAGGAAATGGTTATAGGTGATGACACTCCCCAAATGGATGAAGTGATTTGAATTCCCGAGTGTCCATCCATGACAACGGTAGGAGCGGAAGAAAATGATCAATACGAAGACATGAAAGAGTGTGGGATGAAGTCCTACACAAATGTGGTCAACCAAAGTATTGAATTACCAGGGGCATTGACAAGTGAAACTATTGGACTTTTCGGCATTCAAAATGCCCAAGCACCTCAAATAGAGGGAAGTCAAGATCCATGTGTATTGGAGTCCTTGTGCCCAATGCCACACCGCAATGCCAAAGACATGAAGCACCTCGTGCGAGATCCTCAATTACCATCACGTAGCGGTCCTCGACATGCACTATATACAAGCGGTAGCACGACTTTGAATGGTCCTGATGACTCACGGTTTAAAGAACAACATTTGAGCAATTTGAAGGAATTGCACATTGGAGCCAATCCCAATCCATCCGTTTCATCAGACAATGATGATGTGCAAACATTGGAGTCTATGTTTCGTCGATTTTCTGGCCATGCAAAGCATTCTCCGATCAAATTTTCAAACCCTACAGTGAAAGCTTTGCCCGCAGAGAAGACAAACATTCCAGGAGGTTCAGAAGCACGTCCACCCGCGGTGAAGGAATCCAAAAAAGCTAAGAGGAAAAGAATAATGGAGCCTTTTGCAATCTCTCCATTGAAAAAACAAAATGTAGGTAGAACCCCCCTTGATGCAAGTCTGCCTCTAACCAAGCAAAAGGTGAAACCAATCCACGATCTTAAGGGAGGTATTGGAAAGTCTCTACTAAAAGTCAAAAGGGATCATAAGTTAGGTAGACCAGTGAGATCAAGCGCATCGAAACAAGTACAAGAAGAAGGAGGGAAGATTGTACAATCTTCATCAGATAGTATGCAAAATTCATCCAGTGACGATGATTCTGGATGGGATACAACAGGTCATAGTAGCGGGGCTGAAGTCAAAGGAGATAGTGACTACCAGCCATAGTCTATAAAGATTGAGAAGATGTAAACTTGGGTGTTTAGTTTTTTACCCTAAACACATTATGTTATGACAATTCATTGTTCAAACTTTAAGTTTGTAATACAAATTTGCTCATTCATGTTGTGCACACCATCAAAATTTTGTTTTTTCAAATACCTTAAAACTAACGAAGATCGTCTGTCCACTTGTCCGCCCGTCCGCCTCGTGGCCCGTCCGCGCCTTGGTCACTTCCGTTCGACGGGCGGACGGTCCGACCGCCCGTCCGCCTGGTAGCCCGTTCGCGCCTTGGTCACCTCGATCCGACGGGCGGACGGTCCCACCGCCCATCCGCCTAGTGGCCCGTCCGTGCCTTGGTTACCTCCGTCCGACAGGCAGACGGTCCGACCGCCTGTCCGCCTGGTGGCCCGTCCGCGCCTTGGTCACCTCCGTCCGATAGGCGGATGGTCCGACCGCCCATCGGACCATCGCAGTTCATGTTTTTTTTTCATTTAGTGCAGCATAGGATTCCTGAAAAGGCCAGGTCATCTCCAAAGAGTGTGCCTTCATGACAACAAGCATCCAATGTGAATACTTCAAAGACATTGAACTCCTCATGGGTCAAACATCAAACTTCATTCTTCAATGTACACATCATATTTTTAGGTGCAATCTTGAAATTAAACATCTCAATGATATTTTGAAATGACCATCTTGAAAGATCAAAATGAAATGTTACCTATAGTTTTAAATTTTTTTTTCTAAATTTTTGATGATAGATCGTAGATTTAATTATATTAAAAAATTTATTTGGATTTTAATCATATATTACTATATATTGTAAGACATCTCAATTTTAAAATAATTGTTTTTATGAAGAAATTTGTCGAAGTAAGCCAAATCCGACTTAATGTCATGAAACTAAAAACAATTGCTATGTACTTATATAATACTATTGCATCAAAGTCACGATCTTCTAAGATATTTGTATGCAAAGTTCTAATATAGGATTTAGGATTTAGGGTTTAGGGTTCATGTCATTTATATAAATGTTGTCCAAATTAGAAGTGTATTTTGAAAATGGATGTGTGATAATATTTTGATATAATATTAAAAAATCATTTTGGTCAGGATAGTATAGATCGATACCTAATTAGTAATTACCTACTTATAAGAAATTGCCCCATTCAATGTCAAATAATGTTGTCAAATATCATTTGGAGTTATATAACTTATATGTTGCGGACTTGCGGTCTTGCGGAGTGCAGATCATAAAGTTAGAAAAAGCATATAGAGTTGTCTTATGTCTCTAGAATTCAAAAGTTTTTATTCAAAATTGATATCAAAGAATATTAATTGTCTATTAGAATATTTTTTTCATTGGGATTAACAATTCTTCAATTCTTCCAAAAATTATTAGCGTATTATTTTTCATTTAATAGTGCATCAATTTCTACTTCACAAATTTTTAAAAATGAATGTATAGTTCTTTTGAGTTTAACCTCTAATTCTCTAAAGTCCCATTGTCCCATCGGGGACAAAATGGATGTAAGATTTTTAGGCAGGCTCCTATGGCCTCAATATTTTTTGTAATTTTCTGAGTTTTTTTGGTATCTTTCAGAATAAATAACTTGAAGTATTCATTTTTGAATTGAATTCTAAGAGTTAAAAAAAAAATAAAAAGTTTCATGAGGTCTAGATTCCTTGCTAGAATAATCTCAAAGTTGAAATTAGTATATTTCAATTCTATCTTACTATCTTAGAGCTATTAATGATTTAATTTTTCCTTCGATCTTGAATCTACTTCTACCTAACAAATTTTTAATGAGTGAAAACTAAGTGTTTCTTTTTAAATATCTTTTTTTTAGATTCTCAACCCAATTGTTTATCATATAAAATTAGACATTCACCATCACTAGAATAGCCTTTTTTAGTTAAAAAGGTTCATCGCAAAAAAATGTAGTTAAGCAAGGTGCCTAAAAAGTAGGGGTTAAACATTTCACATTTAATCATTTATTCATAACTCAATTGCCTAAATTTTGGCTAAAATGCACAAGGTGAAAGACGTACGTGAATATTCCTCAAAGGGTTGAATGACCAAACATCCCAATTTAGAAAAGCTAGAGAAGTAAACATTTAATTTTTAAATTCCATGCACAATTGCACATTGGTGAATTCTTTGAGGCATTAATTCATTCAACTAATGTGGGACAATGGTGTTGATAAAGTTACATAAAAAGTCTATTGTTGAATTTGTTTAACAAAATGTATTCACATAAGAAATTAAAAAATTGACTTCAAAGCTTTATTTGCGAACTTGTGCGTGCTATGAATTCAAGAAACACCTAAACCCAATCAAGAATCCTCAAGTTAAGTTCTTAATTGAAGATGGTCCATATATTTCTTGAGGAACTTAATTTGCATTTGTTTTCATATTTTTAATTAGTTATGATTTCTTACATTTGTAACTTTAGAGTACAATTTAGGATTTAGGTTTTAGGGTATAGGGTTTAGGGTATAGGGTTTAGGATGTAGGACTTAGTGTATAAAATTGAAGATCATTGCATTAAAAAACCGTTGGAGTTCTATTTAATGATTCAAGTTCTTTAAGTAAGAAAGTGAATCTCGATGAGATTTTTGTCTTTCCCATCCTTGTCATTATTTGCTGGTTGAGGTCGTTTTAGGAGTCAGATGATGCAACCGTCTGCCTGGTCGGACGACCTCGAAAAATCTCTCAGTTTGATCTCTACTTGAGAGGGGCTGTCCGATCAAGCGGATTGCCCAGGTCGGACGGCTCAGGGCGGATGGCAGTCGTCCGATACATCGGGGCCGTCCGATGAGTCGGACGGGCGGCGTCCGCCTGATTGGACGGTCCTTACGATGCGGACGACTGTCCGTCCGCGTCGTCTCGTCCGCCCGATCAGGCGGACGGGCGAAGCGTCCGCCTTCGATTTTAGGGTAGGACGGCCCAGAGCGGACGGCGGCCGTCCGATTCACCGGGGCCGTCCGATGTGTCGGACGGGTGGCGTCCGCTTGATCGGACAATCCTGACGAGGCGGACGATGATCCGTCCGCCTCGTCGGGTCCGTCCGATCAGACGGACGATCAAGGCGTCCGCCTTGCATAAAAGAGTCGGACGGCCCGTCCGCTCCTCACTTTTATCTTCTCCCTTGTGTCATGCAAGAGAGAGCAGAGAGCTTGGTGGTTTATCCTCCATTGGCTCCTTTCTAAAGGAAAATAAGAGTGTGATTTCTAGGGGATACTTGTTGCTTTTTTTTTCTACATTTCGCGTATGATCATTTGGCAAATCGTATATTGCCTTGTGGATTAGAAATTACAAATGCACTTCTAAACGTGATTTCATCACGATGCCGAGACCAAAGAAGGCTGCGAAGAACAAACGAGTGAAGCCGAACAGTGAGGCGAGTATGGACGCTCTCTCTCTCGCTTGCAAAGCATTTCTCATTGAGTGCATTGTCAAATTTTATGAGTCGGAAACCACTGCGTCGTTGTATACCAAATATGCGAGGTATGAAGACAAGTGCCCAGCTAAATTCAAGGGAGATATGGCACAGAAGTTCACAGATGCTTTAAACGTACCCTACTGGATTCATGAAATGAAGAGGAAGGGCTTTCAACAATTTTTGAAGAACAAGGTCCATGATGCATTGTGGAATACAAAGGTGATCTTAGAGAAGTACGGGAAGCAACACCGTGTAGGTGATGGCGCTTTTGAACAGGTCATTTTGAGGGCAGACTTGTTTGTTCGCCAGTGCGCCCCTTTTGCAGAGAACTGAAATAGGCGAGGTTCAATGGGTTGGTGGAATAGTGATGAGGGACTTGTGGAGTTGCAACATGGGCAACGACATCTCTTAGCGCTTCCGGAAACAGCAAGGGTGATTCCACAAGATGATCAAATTCTGAGGGGTTGATACTCAACAATTTGGAAGGTCCGAATTGAAGGATGTCGTAAGATACCCACATTTTGGGAGTTTGCAGCGAAGGTATCTCATCAACAACGCTTACGACTTCGGCTCGCAAGGTTGGAACACCAAAACAAGTCAATGGCAGTGAGAATTCTACATGATGGAGTTATCCGGTTTTCTGCTGTTCATACAACGCAAAACGAAGGGTACTCGTATTGGTGGAATGGCGGAACATTGAGGCAAATGTAAAAATTGGATAAGGAATATCCTGCTAACATTGGCATTCGGTTGGCTTATTCTCAACCGACCCCGGAAGAGGTGACCAAAGTTTTTTATCTTGGTCGTTGGAGGAAGAAGCGCATAGAGCTTGCATGGGCATTGGTGCACCTCATGAATGCAATGCACAGCGCTGGACATTTGCACAATGATCTTTCACTGGACAACATTATGTTTCACTTTCCCAATGATGAGTCACGTGTTTACATTGGAGCTTGCAATTGGGGCATGACTACTTTACGTAATGAACCAATGAAGTCCTTGTACACTTTCACCTCTCAGAGTGAGCGGACTGAGACCTTGAAAAAGAGGTGGTGGGTGGACCCTTCTATTGCATACTTGCATAGAAGAGATGCGGATGTGTCAATGATACCGAATTTATCACGTAAATCGGAAGAATATGCGGTTGGTCGAATAGCTCAATCCATCAACAATGGTTGCATGTTGGCAGACTATGTGAGCTTACATCGGAAAAATGAAGGACATACAAGATTTAGCCATGAGGATTTGGCAAAGATTTTTCACCTTTACTTGAAGCGCCTTTGTGATTCGGTGATTGATTCTCGCAGTAGCTTGGTCGAAATCATCCATCGATTTACCAATAATTACAACTGGCCTATTCCGGATGAACACTTCCGCCACTCATATTAGTGTCTATGGTGTTAGTGAACGACATAGAAGTGATAGAACTATAGAAGTATTAGGTAAATGTAGAGGCGAGTACATAAATTTGCATGATTGTTTGCAAACTATCTAGTATATATATGCACCATCAATGCATGCCAATATATGTGCACCCTTATAATTGATATAAAGTTTTGAAATGTTTGTGTGTTTTGAAACTTCCAATGTCCAATGTCTACCATCTATTTATGCATTCATCATATGTTTTGCTTGAAATCCTTGGATGAGAAGTGCAATGCAACAATTATTGTTGATGGATGTTAGCTTGGTATGGTTGGGTTCAAAATTGTATAATCAATGTTGAACACATATAACCCCTAAAAGACCAAAGTGATTTAATTGGCAACATAGCGATTTTGGGCAACTCACTACAAATGGAATCTATATTTTTTTTCTTTGAAATTTTCATACAACACGTGCCCGAGGAGTAGCTTGAAGGCCCAAAAATTCTCATAAATTTTGACTACATGGTTAAAAAGTTATTGCATGATATGTCATTTTCAGTCCTTCGCGGGCAGCACGGGCAGCAAAAAAAACTTCTTCAAAAATCACTTTTTAAGAAAATAAAAATTTGAAATTGGTTCTTTAGATTTATATGTACATAGGAAGCTTTGAATCATTCCATTTAGATCTATGAGTCAAAAGTTATGAGGATTCGTAGTTTAAGGGTAGTTATGGAATTTCAACTCTAAAATAAACTTTGAAGTCTTTTATTTAACTCAATTTTCAATATTTTTGAAAAAAACAACAACATTGGGTGTAGATTGTTTATTACAACATTACAACCGTTGGATTGGCATTTTTCAATTCCATAAATAAACTCTTCACAATTTAGTGTTTTGAATCATTCTCTACCTCTTCCTACTTACTATTTTTTTCCTATATGTCAATTCCAAATGATCTGAAAATTCTCAAGCATGTACCCAACTTGCCTTCAAGAATAAATCCAAAGAGTAACCACCATTTTGCCCATTTTTTCATACAAATGTGACCTTGTGAAGGGCAGCTGCCCGTTTTTTTGCAGGGACAAAAAAAGGATTTTTGTCAATTCAAACACTATTATCTTGCAATCCACATTGTGGAAAATTCTGAAATTTTTTCCACATCTTCCTAAACAAGTTTACTACAAGGTCCTATGGTTACATGTATCCAATAATGTTTTTTTTCTAAAATTTGACACTAGTATTAGAAATGACAGTTTTGGATCATTTTTGGTGAAAACATAGTCAAAAATGATTAGGGGATAATGATAATAGAATTTCATCGTACGCAAATATTTTTTATATTGAAAAGCAATACAGTTGATACTTGAACGATACCGCTATGATGATACCAAGTACCAACCTCCAAATACATTTTAATACAATATATTTACATCAATGTATTTTAGTACGTAAATGCTATTCGCCGAGATGCTGGTATTTTTGTACTATGATTGCCACACTCCATAATTTAATGGCAAAAGATTCCAAGGCCCACACGATTGTGAGACAATGACTAAAATAGCTCTACCTACTTTACTCGGAATCTGAATGGATGTCATCTCTACGTTTTGGTGGTGTGGAACCGGATCCATAAGTGCCAAGATATGGTCCTCCGCCCCAAGTGCATCCATAGTCACTTGGCGTAGCTCCGTGATTGGAATTTCCATAGTAAAGACCTCCAAAACTTGGAGGAAGAACTACATCACGATGCTGAGACCTTCCTTGCCTTGGTTCCACATGACGAGAGCCTGTGTGACGCTCATATGAACCACCCGTAGTAGATCCGGAATAGTATTGGGAGCCTCCTTGGCTAGATCCAAAATCATGTGTGGTTCCATGGCTTCTTTCTGGGTTGAATTAAGTACCTCGGGGGTCGTTAGCGTAGTGTAAGACCCTTTGACCATCATGTGAACCAGATGCAGTACGATCATGTTGGTAGGACCTATCATGCCCATGTTGTTGACCCCGATCCTCCATGCTTCTACGCATAGCTTCTTGCATTTGTTGATTGAACTTGATGTCTTCCCGAGCTTCTTGACGCTCATGTCCCACTGTAAATGTTACGAGTGTTGGATTGTCTTCTATATCATCGTCGTCCGACCATTCATCCTCAGCATCCGGCAATACAACCGGCGGAAATCCGAACTGCCCTCGATTGGACCACATTCACATACAATCGCTCGGTTGAGTCCAACTCGTATAAATAACAACATCAGTGCGCTTCATATTGTCAACATTTTTCCCGTAAATTGTGCGCCAGTCTACATCTTTGTGGAGTACAATCTCTGCCCAAACCATGGCCATGTTGGAATAATTCATAACATTTGGTTTGGAGTCAGGCAGCTCAGCGCATCGCGTTACTTCCTCGTATCGGTGCACAAAATGTTGGCTCTCGCACGTGGAAATTTGTCCTTCCCAACGTCGAACTTGCTTGTCTGCTCTTTCTTGTGACCACATTTTGGAGACGTGCGTCATTTTGACGTACTTTTTGCATATTGTGCAATCCCAAACCTTCTTGGGTTCTTCTTCCCATCCAGATTCAGCTACGCACATTGGATTTGTCCAATCTCCCCAGTTCATGTCCTGGGATTTGCCTTTGTTACTGGACCTTGAACTACTATTGCGAGGCATGATAACCTTGATTAAAATGAAATGATTTGATGACAAAGTTCACATGAATCTTTAGGAGAACTGAACAAAATGTTTCACACTTGCCAATGAAACGAGGTGAAGTTGTTAACAAGGCCTTAAAAACCAAGTAATTACCAAAAGAATTTGGTGCAATTCAATATCTAACACAAACGTTCACGCACCAAAACGAAAAGGGCACGCAGAGCCACTGAGAGGCACTGGATCACCCACTCCGCAAGGGAAAAGATTGTGAAGAATGAGCCGTCCGCCGCGCTATTTATGGCGTCCGAAGGCGGACCAGGCAATGCGGACGCGTACGTGCGAATCGGACGGCCCAGAATCGGACGGGCAAATCGTTTCGAACAGGATCGCGCGGACGTCCCGTCCGCACGATCACATCCGCAAAATCCGTCCGCGCGATCTTGTCCGCACGATCGAGTCCGCGAGTCCGACGCCCTGTCCGCGGGACTGTCCACGAGCCTCCCAACCGCGCGGTCGGATCGTCCGCGCGGTCTGTGAGCCCTCAAGTTAGCACTTGAAGCTCTGGATTTATTTTTCGCGATTTACTATTAGTTTTTAGTGTTGATTCACGCAAAATAGCATGAATTAGTAGTTGAGAGGAGTTTGGTAGAAGTCCCTACCAGATTAGTGAGGAACCTTCATAAATTCATGGAAAGCACAAAATACTCTGCTTTTCTATGTTTATGTCTTAAGTTCAGTGTCTTAGAGTCCATATTAACGTATTAGAGAGATGTGATGAAGTAAGAGTTAGCCAGTTCTAGTGTCTTGTCCATGTAACACTTGACGTGTGAATACATGTGACAGCCTAGCTAAAGTGCAAGAGTCTATATCAAGGTTTAGAAGTTTCTCGATCCAATTCATGTAGAATATGGATTAGTTATATGAAGGCCTATAAATGTTGAAGAATATGAATCAGAATGCAAAGTAGAAGAAGGGCGAGGTGATTGGAGCTTACAGAAAGGTGCTTTTAGAGGGAAAGCATGCCAAGAGATCAACAGCGGAGCTAATCATCCACAACAACCCCGGTACCAGCATAATTTCCCCCCCGGGCGGAAATTATTAAGGAATTGCTAAAATTAGCATCCTTATTGGAGGTTTGGTTTTGCCCTTGGCCTTTGGACACTTCCCAAAAGATTGCCCAAAAGTTTCGGGATTTTACAAAACTCCACGATGCCTCCATGGGAAGTCAACCGCCTTTGAAACTGATGGTAATTTTTTAGAAATTACTCAGAGTGCGGTAAAATCTCACTAAAAATTAGATTAGAGTTTTATGTATTAGATAAGCGACCTGTCAAGTTTGAAGACTTTCTGATAGTCAGAAGTACCCGAATCGGCAATGACATCAAATTTAACAAGAATTTACAACACGACGGTGGGTTGACCGGCGAGCCAGGAGCTAGCGGTGTCCGAATGTCGCAAACAAGGAATGTTTTCTTACTCTCACAAACCTTCCAAGCAACCCTAGCCAGTTAGTTTTCTCGGGAAACTCAAATTCCATTAGTTGGGATTTTGACTTTTCTTTAGAATTACCATTAGTGGTTTTTACGAATATTTACAGCCTGGAAGAAGGGGGTAGGGGGTCCTCTAGACTAATTGAGGTCTTCTGAACGCGATATCGCAATTGGTTTTCAATTTGGAGTTTTTCCCTAAAAGATAGATAGGGCCAGCTCTTAGTTTGACTTTTTTAGAGTAATTTGTAGTAATTCGAGGTTGATTAACAAAATATCTTGGTGAAAATCGAAGATTGGATTTAGTTAAGATATCAAATCTTTCCTTTAAAAGCCAATTTAGATTAAACTAAGAATATTTGGGATTGACCTAGGATTAAATTGCAAAATATCTAGGTTAGTTAGGGTTATTTTCATAAAATCTTTGGGAAAAATCAAGGATTTGATTTAGGCAAGATTTCAAGGCTAATTAAAGCCTCCAAAGAACTTGCTTGAGGACCTTCCTTCCTATTAAACAAAGATTAAATGCAAAATATCTCATAGTAGTTTAGAATTTAGTTAGGTAGTTAGTTAAACGTTTTTTGACCAACAACTTACCGGGGAGGGCTTGGCTCGAGTATAAAAGGCCTCCCCTCGAGGTTGTCGGTACCTTCATTCTTATTTCCAAACTCTCATTTTCTTTTCTCTTTGGTACTGACACGTTGTCAGACCAAACCTTATTTCCATTTCCTTATTGTTGCTCTGTTGTGCTACCAACACATTGTTGGAGCACTTTAAGCCAAAAATTGGCTAATTCCTTCTATTTCTTTGCATTTTCCGCTAATTCTCTTGTGTTTTGAAGGACTAGAGGGTCCCTTCAAAACCTATTGCTTTCTTGTTTGAATTTGGAGGTCGAAAACCCCAAAACTTGATTCTTTGCCTAAATTACTTGAATACTAATCCATTGTAATGCGTGAACGCATTTGGTACTAAAATACTTAAAGCGGCGAGGCTTGACCTTGCCAAAAGTATTTTAGACTAATTTCCTACTCAAAGTTCGTTGTATAACGGAATTTGAGATTTAATTGCTAATGTTCGGTTAAACACTTTCATGTGTACCTCCTTTAGCACTTAATTGATTGACTTTGACTTGAAATTTTGGAAGATTCGTTTCTAATGTTCGGTTAAACACTGTTATGTGTACCTCCTTTAGAATCTAACTTTCGAAATACTTAAATCGGCTGAAGAAGCTCCGTTTGTCCTGAGGTAGACCCTGCATGGCGAAGCTTTGACTTTTTGAAACGGATACTGGAAACTTAAAATTGTTCGATTTGACCTGGGGTTGTCCCTGCACGGCGAAGCTTTCACCTCAACGAAAGTTTACCTTGAAGCTTGAAAGAATACTTGGGAAAAAACCCTTGGTGTGTTGGCTATTTAAGCCAAAAAACTTCATCAAGTGGCTCCCTTTCTTCCGCTAGAATTTGCTCATTTGCTTTCTGCTTTCCTTGCCAAAGTTATGGATTTTATTTGATTGTTTAGCTTTTAGTTTAGTCGCTTTGCTAGTTATTAACCCCAAAATCCCTTAGTTAGAATTTGCTTGCTAGTTGCTTAGAAAAAACCATCCAAAAAGCCTCAAATCATTAGTTAGATCCCATAGAATTGCTTGCTTTAGTCATTATTCCCCCAAAACCCAAAAAACAATTAGTTAAAAGTTGCTTTGTTTTAGAAGTAGTCAAATCCCAAAAATTAGCTTAGTTGATCTCTTTCATTTTTATTAGTTTTGTTTTGTTGTTTTTTCTTTCCTTCCAGTTAACCAGTTAGTTAATAGAAATTAGAACCAGTTCAGGATCAGAAAAGGAGTTCAGTTCACAGGATGGACAGTCCGAAGGCAAGGACGCCCGAAGAGAAGACCAGCAGACGGAGAAGAGAAGTCTAGCAGACGGGAAGGGACGACCAGCAGACGAAACCAGGGTGGCAACACAAGCAGACCAAGGCGACAGAACGAGAGACCAAGGCGACGGAACGAGCAGACCAGGGCTACAGCACGAGCAAACCAGGGCGACGAAACGAGCAACCAAGGCGACCAGTACGAGCAGACCAAGGGGGAAGGGGGCCAGTACGTGTCACCACCAGGGGTTGGCTGAGAGCGGAGTGCAGTGATCTGAGAGCAGAGTAAGTTTGGTCTGGAGTAAAGTCCAGGGGTTGGAAGTCCAAAGTCCCCAAAGTCAATTACCCACAAAATTTCTATAAGCTAAGGCGATTGTTGCGACGCTACCAACTTTTTGCAAATTTTGGAAAATTTGAACACCAAGGATTTTGAACTAACATTCGCCTCGATTCTTAAATCTCTCAAAACACCATCGCCAAGAATTCAACAACAACATCATAAGAAGTGAAAGAAAGCGAGATCATAAGAAGGTTAACAAAGGAGGACGAAGAATAAAGGAGTTAAGGTTAGTATCTTACTATTGAAATTTGAATTGTTTTGATTATTCTATTCTTTTTGTTAGTATCTTACTATTGAATTTTGGATTGTATTGATTATTCTATTCTTTTCGTTAGCATCTTACTATTGACGTTAGATTGTTTGGATTGCAAAATTCCTTTTACTATTCATCGATAGATTTGTTTTGATTATTTTAAGCTTATTTTATTAGATTACTATTCATTCGGTTGATTTTAGTTATTAATTAGGATTCCAAAGACAAATTAATTGTTATTTTGTTGTTTGGGTTTTGTTTTATTAGGCCTAATAAGCCAAATAGATACAAACAAACACCAACTAATATCTTGGAATATTTAACAAAATAATGATTAAACAATTGGCAATCGAATAAACTACTATTCATTGAAAACTTGGGAAAAATGAATTAAATTTATCATTTAATTTAATTTCCTAAAATCAAAGGATTAGTTTTAAATTGTCAAAACTAACAAGCTTGGACTTTTTAGATAGGTTTAGAAACAATAATACTAAGATTTCTTCCAAATCCATGAAAGACAATGGAGAATTTCGAGGAGACGATTATGATAGTGTTTTGCGATGATGGGACGATCGACATTCTCGATACTGAGGTATGAATTTCAAAACTTTTCTTTTGTTTTCTCTTTTGCTTTCATTCTTTAAAAATTAGATTAGAAAACTAAAACTAACAAAATTAGGAATCCAATAGCTAGTTAGAATTTAAAATCGTTGGAAAACCTTAAAAACCTTAACTATAACCGTGAAAGTAATAATTAGATTAACTTTGAGTGAATTTGGAAATCAAAATAGTAATTTCATCCAAAGGAATTTCAAAAGAAATCTAACGTAATTTAGGAATCTAGGAAATATTAGAATAATTGGTAAAATTAAACCCTAATTTATCCCTTAAATTCTACACAAAACTTATTGAAATCGAATTCCATCCAACTGAGGGGAATTTTCATTCATTCATAAGTTTTTACCTAGAAGTCCAAAATTCTTACTTTTTACCATTATAAGAAAGTAATTTATCACTTTACCCATAAAAACCATAAAACTATAGAAAATCACTAAAATTAGAATAATAACTTAGAATTAGGCTTAATTAAAGAACAATTAGGAATATTCTCAAGGAACAACTAGGGAATCTTTGGAAACCATAATCTTTTAGAGAATCTTTTTAAGATTCCAAATCCACCTTTTACTTTTAAAACTACTTTAATTTGAAAGAATAAAAGTGTGGATAAAGATTTAACCCAAATTTGGATGAAAATTCTGAAAATAGGTTTAAATTAGGTTTTTCTCAAAAATTCCATTAGTTAACTTAATCAACCTTTTAACCCTGAAATTTAGATTTATTTCACATTATTTTGCTATTTTTAGTTGACGGATGAAGTTTTTAGAATAGAATTAGGACCAAATTTCATCCACGCATAACTTTTGCTAGGAATATCAGAATCCAGCTTGCTTTACCATTTCGGGAAGGGCAAATTGTATTCTTTGATTTAGAATAGGCAGAATTTTAGTTTAGTTAGAAGTTTAATCGCATTTAATTAACCCTTAACAACCTTTATTTCTTAACTGTTAGTGTGTTTTGAAGCATTTAAATTAGGTAAAATCAACATAACAAAGTGTCCATTGCTTGGAAGGCCAAAGAACACTACGTTTAATTTCATCCCCTAGAATTTACTTTTCATGCCGCTAGAATCCGTGTACACGTTTTACCTCTGAAGGGGGGAGATTAAAACACTCACACGGTCGGGCCGTCTGATTGGTCGAATCGTCCGCGCGGATGATCCGACCGATCGGACGGCCTGTCCAGGGATGTCAAAAGACGTCCGGGGGTCAGCGCCCACGTCCGCCGGACGTCCTGTCAACCCTGACAGTTAACCCTAAGCTTAATTTTTTTCCTCTAATTTTCAACTTCTAAATATAACTCTAGATTTTTACTCCTAAATTTAACTCTAGATTTTTATTCCTAAATTTAACTCCCAATTTCTACTCCTAATTTTTAACTCTGGATTTTTACTCCTAAACTTAACTCTAAATTTTTACTCCTAAACTTAACTCTAAATTTTTACTCCTAAACTTAACTCTAAATTTTTACTCCTAAACTTAACTCTAAATTTTTACTCCTAAACTTAACTCTAAATTTTTCCTCCTATTTTTAACTCGAATTTTTTTACTCCTAAACTTAACTCTAAATTTTTACTCCTAAATTTAATTCTAAATTTTTACTCCTACTTTTAACTCTAAATTTTTACTCCTAAATTTTTACTCCTACTTTTAACTCTAAATATTTACTCCTAAATTTAACTTCCAAATTTCTACCCCTAAATTTAACTCTGGATTTTTTACTCCTAAACTTAACTCTAAATTTTTACTCCTAAATTTAACTTCCAAATTTTTACTCCTAAACTTAACTCTAAATTTTTACTCCTAAATTTAATTCTAAATTTTTACTCTTACTTTTAATTCTAAATTTTTACTCCTAAATTTAACTTCCAAATTTTTACCCCTAAATTTAACTCTGGATTTTTTACTCCTAAACTTAACTCTCAATTTTTACTCCTAAATTTAACTCTAAATTTTTACTCCTAAATTTAACTCTGGGTCACTATTCACTTCAACAGGCTAATTAAGAAAAAATAGAATCAATGCTAATAAGGAGAAACGCCGAGTTTTGATTCAAAGACTTACCTCGTCACTATCGGTGTCGGAAATGCGCTCGTCTGCCTCCGCGCGCCCATTTCCATACTCCATGGTGGTCCTTGGGTCGTGGGATTTTTTTCCCCAAGTTTACCGCTTATGTTATAAAAATTGTAGATCCCATGTGATCTAACCTCTTTCTTTCCCTTCCTCCTTCTTTCCTTCTCCTTTTCTTTCTCTTTCTCTCTTTCTACACTAACACTATTCTACCTAAGCTTTGATGGGTGTCTTACAACTATAGATTCGAACCCCAAGAAGTTTTAATGTCCCTCCTAACCTCTTACACAACCTTGTCTTCATGTCATCCTAATCCTACCTCCTAATGGTCACTATGAATTCTTGAGATTTCCCTTCTAACACCTACTTTAGCTAACCCTAGGTTATGATTTATCATCTCTCTCACCACCTCTCCTATTTCATTCCAACCCCCCCTAATCTCCTTCCATTCTTGCTAGTTCGAATTGGTGTGGAGAGAGAGATAGTATGCGAGTCTTTTTGTATGCAGGGTTTTTTTAATATCCCCAGACGTACGGCTTCTCTTCTCTCCCCCTCCCTTGTTTTCTTTGCAATCAAGGTTCTCTCCAATTAAGCTTGACCCCTAGTTTTTGGACTTCTTTTCCTAGACCAAGTTACGGGATTATCCAAAGACCCTAACTCCCCAGCTCTCTGGACCCCGACTCCCTAGACGCTCGGACCCCAACTGACCCCCCCCCCTCCAACTGGACGCCCCTGCGACTGAACTCCCGACCCCGTGACTGGACCACCCTTGCGACTGACCTCCCGACCCGTGACTGGACGCCCTTGCGACTGACCTCCCGATCCGTGACTGGACGTCCTTGCGACTGACCTCCCGACCCATGATTGGACGCCCTTGCGACTGGACCCCCAATCCCGTGACTGGACAACCCTTGCGACTGGACCCCCAATCCCGTGACTGGACAACCCTTGCGACTAAGCCCCCAACTGAACGCCCTTGCAACTGAACCCCCAACTGGACGGGGATTCTGGTTCTTTCTGGTTTCTAAAGGCAGACTGGATTTTTTGGGGGGGTTAACTAAGAGAACGGAATTTTTGCTAACCAAGGAACCGGGATTTTTTGCTAGCCAAAGAAACGGGATTTTTGCTAACTAAAAAGAGTTGGACTTTTACTACACTTTAGGGTTAAGATTTAAAACACTGGGTAATTCGGAACTTGACACCCTAAATATCTTGAAAGCTAAACTCTGGACGTTTCCAAAAAGGTCTTGGAAACTAGACTTTGGAACTAAGGCCTGAGGAGATTCAGCGCTTTGCCGTGAAGTTGGGTTTAATACCAACTCTAGGACTTGGTATTGTTCCGAGATTTGAAGTTTGCCGTCCGGACCGTTTTAACACAAACTATAGGACTTGACGGTTGTGACTAGTTTGAAGCTTCGCCGTTCCGAGGGGGGGTCCACCCGACACGAGAGAAGTTAGAAGAAGGTGGGGCAAAAACTCTTAGAAAATACACCTCGCAAGGTCAAAGCTTCGCCGTTCCCAAAGGGGGTCTACTCAACGGGAGAAACGTTAGAAGAAGGTAAGAAGATATACTTAAAGGTACACACAAGTTAGGACAACGTGGAAACACCAAGCTCACACACTAAAGGCCCTCCAAAGCGGCATCGCCAAGGTACGGTGGGGGGTTGCTCTAGGGTTAGTACAAGACACCAAAGAGACTTCAACACACAAGTTAGTTCCCAAGGATATACCAAAGATAGCAAGACTTTTGAATAATCAACGAGAATATATGCAACCACACATACAAAGTGTGTACAAAGCAAGGTAGAAGGACCCCCAAGTACCTTCAAAGCTTGAAATATAACAACAAAAGGAGCCAAAAAGTGCTCAAAAAACACCGTAGAGGTTTCTTGGCTAAAACGCCAAAAATCCCAACATAAGTTGGACCTACGGACCCAAAACAAGATTTGGGGGTGTTCAAGAGAGAAAAATGGAGACCTTAAATAGGTTTCCAAGGACCCACCTTCCCCTCAAGAGCTCTAAAGTAACCTTATCAACTTGGATTTTCATCCTCATCTTCAAAGATTTTCATCCTAATCCCTAAAAAACTACTTTTACCTATCTAAGCTGGACCAACCTCCTAACTTTTGGAGATTTACTCCAATCATCAAACGGATTGCGCCATTGGCTCTAGATTGCCGTGTTTAGTCCAAAACCCCTTACCCCCTGTACCGAGGACAAAAAATCATCGTAGGCTAATTTAGTTTCAAAAACTAAACCGTGGTAAAATCCTAGATATTGGGGGTCTCCTATTTTGAGAAATGTAAATAGCCTAGGATCTCCGGTAGGTGTGAGGGAGTCGGAAAAGACTCTTGCCTGGCTTTGTTTCGCCATCATATGGTCCCGGGATGCCAGTCAACGCATCGGGGACCCCGCCACGTGATTAATTCTCGAGGAATCTCGCCGGTTCGGGTACTTGCTGCTATCGAAATGTCGCGAAACTTCACGGAGCACATTATTAACATAAAATAAGCTAGTCTAATTTTTAGTGAGATTTTCTGGCAATCTGGGTAATTTCCATGAAATTCCCGTTGGAAGTTATCAGAGTTGACAACCCGCAAAAGGTTCTTCTGCAAGTCGAAAGATGACGGGATTTTTCACATGACCTCTCATGGGGTCACATGAAAGATGTGCAGGTGCGTTCCCGTACTTGGCACAATTGGTCAGTGGAGATGAATGGGCCATCTCCTTGAATCATCGATGGTACGGGAATCTTTTGCAGATAGAAGAATCTTGGCGACTCGATTTCGTCGTTGGACTCCTGGCATGGGATTTACCCTAGGACACCACCCTTGGGTTGTAGATTCCTCCACGGGTCCGGTCTTGCGTTAGTGGCTCTTGCATGCTAACAATCGGGGTTTGGGGAAATTCTAAACCTAACTCTAGGACCCGACCTAGTGGCCTCGTTGTGGATCCCTCGGACCGACTTAGCCATGAATTGCCACATTCATGGTGGGATTTAGCCCTTTTGGGCCTATGTGACTTGAATCCTACAAATCCAACTGTTTCGTTCTTTCTACCTATTTTTGGGCCCGGTTTGGTGGGATTCTAAGTCTAAACACAAATCTAGACCAAATACTATAATGGGTATGTTACAACCCTATTTTGGTTCTACACTTTTTTTATGGCTTTTTGTATATTTTTCTTAACTTTAAATTGCAAATTTCCAAAAAAATAATTCTACGAGTCCCAAGTGACAAATTGGGAGCTCACAGCCAACCACCAAATTGGTTGGGGTGCCAAAAAAGTGGGGTCACATTGAGCATTTCTTGGCG